>CP129446.1:17500-1217500 GCA_030445155.1 Quercus variabilis
TAATTAGTGCATAATATAAAAGAAAAGATATATGAAGAAGTAATTGCAGTTTGACATACTTTTTCTCATACAAACATGTCCTTAATAGTTGCACCACCTCTTCTTTTCCGTTCTTTTATTTTTATTTTTATTTTTACTTTTTGTGCATATTAATTTATCCTTATTGGCTTTCGGCAAAGAAAAATCCTACATCCACAATATATTTGTAACAATTTTACAACAAATCTTAAGTGGCAAACTTCCATTAGTGGACAAAAAAGTAATTTTTGTAATAGGCCTAAATTAGAACTAGCAATAGCATGTCATTTATGAAAATGTTGTATATGTAGCATCTCTTACTAGCAAACTCATTACAACAAAAGATATCTTTAATCCAATTAGTAGGAGAAATTACACTTTTAACTCCTAAATTATATCTTCTTTTACACTTGCCCAATAAAATATACAACCTTTTACGCTTATCCTCATAAAATATTAACTTTGTAACATTTTGCACCCCCACCCATGAGTATTTGTTTAGGGAAGTAAGTGTGTATTTTTATAGTTTAAAGGGGTAAGTATAAAATGGGGTATAATTAAGAGGGTAAATTGTGAATTATCATAGTTTAAAAGGTAAGCGTAAAAGATGGTACAATTTATGATGGTAAATGTCCATCCCCATAGTTTAGGGAATAAGTGTAAAATGATGTATAGATTAGGGAGGTAAAGTATAATTTCCCTCAATTATTAAGAAAATCATCTCCTAACTTTAACGACAAATGCTCGATACTTTGTCTAGTTCAAAAAAGACTAATTAAATAACAAATGATCTATATTAAAATATGATTAATAATTATTCAATGGACTAGTCTTCTTTAAATAGCTTGAACTAACGTGGTTTTGTAATTAATATAGAGGCCTCATTTTATTCTATTTGCACAAACATTCTAAATCATAATATGACCATTATAATCAGAAAAGAAATATATGGCCATTATAACCAGTCTTAGGGATGATTCTAAAAATATAAAAAAAAAAAATTAAAAAAAAAAAATCAGTTTTATGGATACTTTACGTAATCCCCAAGCTTGATCTTGAATACCACTAAAAATGCGAATCTTATGACACCACAAAAGGTTTATAAAACAACTTAAAAACTTTCAACAAATAAGCACAATTAAATGAAAGATGTCATTGTGTTAGCATTATTATGTGAATATTTATTTTTGCACTAAAATAAGCAATTTATCCATAAATTATTTTTGTGTGGTCAGTTTCATTTTAATTAAGAACGTTGTCTTTCTATGTTTTAAAACATTAAAACCGAATTAGCTCTTTCGAATATAATAGTTCAAAATCCATAAAAACCATTAAAAAAAAAAAAAAAAAAAAAAAAACTAGACCTATAAAAGAAGATGAACAAATCAAAAAAAAAAAAAAAAAAAGAACATATATAAAACAAGAGCAATTGACAACGTCACTTACTTGCAGTAGCAAAGAAGGATGGACTTAACAACATCTTCAAAGAGTCTGGAAGAATGAAAAAGTTGACTGAAACCTTTCTTCGTTGCTTCCAGATGCATGTTTTGAAACTCCCTCACGCAGCTTTCATCTCCTTCTGATATCCTTAGCATCCGACCCATTCGTTTCTATCGAATTTATGCTAAATTCCATTAACATATTCATATATAATCACAATATGCACAACCAAACAAGACAAGAAAAATGTTAAAACTATTACAAATTTCCAAAAAAAAAAAAAAAAAACTCATAGATTGGGGCGGTCTTGTAATGAAAGTGATTGGTATAATTTCAATAATATAAAAAATAATATTAAATTATTTTTATTATTTAATTTGCAAATATTATATAGTAAAATTTATTGTATGTATCTCTAACACCACTCAACAATATACATGAGAGAGAGAGAGAGAGAAAAAAAAAAAAGTAGTATATACAAGTATAGCTTTCTCGTCTCCAAGAGAAACATTTTGGATATCATGAACTTGAATAAGAATAAAGCTATTGTTTGGAGAGTGTGAGATAGAAACCATGACAGAGGTGGTGGAGTTTGCAAGTCGTAAAGGTCGTTGAAAAGTTTTAGTACATGGAATCCATGAGTTTGGAGCCATCATGAAAAAGCCATGGTTGCACACGGCATCCTTTAGATTGAATGTTGTGATGCACTCCCCTAATGGCAAGTGCAACAAATGACAACTACCCATTTTGTTTTTTTTCTCTCCTATTTTGTGTTCTTAATTACTTGCTTCCAAATGCTAGCTCGGGATTTGCAACACCACGTACAACACTATTTTAGTTTTGGCTGTTTGGGGGAGGAGAGATATCAATATATAGGAGAGATACCAAAAGAGAGAGAGAAAGAGAGAGAGAGAGGTTATAATTAAAATAAATAAAAACCATTAATGATACAAAAGAGAGGTTATAATTAAAGGCATCCACGTGCTTGATGAACTTTTGGTGAACCGTGCACAACAAATCATGAACCACTTTGAGAAAAATAGGCAGCTCAAGTGGCAAAAGGATGCATCCGATGCTCAAAATTTTTGTTGAGACTGGGTTTATGACATATGAGTCGTACCTGTATGTAGTTGCTATGTTTGCCTGATTCTTGTTTTTGCCTTTTGTAGTTATTTTTGGTTCTCTCTCTTTTCTCTGTTTAATGGAAGGGTGAAAGTAGAAAATTTATTGAAAATGGGAAATGACATTTATTTAAGATCTTCAAAGAGTCTAGAAGAATGAAAAAGTCGACCGAAACCTTTCTTCTTTGCTTCCAGATGCATGTTTTGAAACTCCCTCACGTAGCTTTCATCTCCTTCTGATATCCTTAGCATCTGACCCACTTGTTTTTGCCGAATTTATGCTAAATTCCATTAACATATTCATATATACTCACAATATGCACAACCAAATAAGACATGAAAAAGATTAAAACTATTTCAAATTTAAAAAACCAAAAAAAAAAAAAAAAACTCATAGATTGGGGCGGTGTTGTAGTGAAAGTGATTGGTATAATTTTAATAATATAAAAAATAATATTAAATTATTTTTATTATTTAATTTTTAAAGATTATATAGTAAAATTTAATGTATGTATCTCTAACACCACTCAACAATATATATGAGAGAGAGAGAGAGAGAACAAAAAAAGTAGTATATACAAGTATAGTGTTCTCGTCTCTAAGAGAAACATTTTGGATATCATGAACTTGAATAAGAATAGAGCTATTGTTTGGAGGGTGTGAGATAGAAACCATGACAAAGGTGGTGGAGTTTGC
This sequence comes from Quercus variabilis, assembly GCA_030445155.1. Lineage (NCBI taxonomy): Eukaryota > Viridiplantae > Streptophyta > Magnoliopsida > Fagales > Fagaceae > Quercus > Quercus variabilis. The sequence continues at coordinate 20,776 of CP129446.1, forward strand.
AAGTCGTAATGGTCGCTGAAGAGTTTTAGTAGATGGAATCCATGAGTTTGGAGCCATCATGAAAAAGCCATGGTTGCACACGGCATCCTCTAGATTGAATGTTGTGATGCACTCCCCTAATGGCAAATGCAACAAATGACAACTACCCATTTTGTTTTTTTCCTCTCCTGTTTTGTGTTCTTAATTAGTTGCTTCCAAATGCTAGCTCTGGATTTGCAACACCACGTACAACACTATTTTAGATTTTGCTGTTTGGGGCAGGAGAGATACCAAAAGAGAGAGAGAGAGAGAGAGAGGTTATAATTAAAATAAATAAAAACCATTAATGATACAAAAGAGAGGTTATAATTAAAGGCATCCATGTGCTTGATGAACTTTTGGTGAACCGTGCACAACAAATCATGAACCACTTTGAGAAAAATAGGCAGCTCAAGTGGCAAAAAGATGCATCCGATGCTCAGAATTTTTGTTAAGACTAGGTTTATGATATATGAGTTGTACCTATATGTAGTTGCTATGTTTGCCTGATTCTTGTTTTTGCCTTTTGTAGTTATTTTTGCTTCTCTCTCTTTTCTGTGTTTAATGGAAGGGTGAAAGTAGAAAATTTATTGCAAATGGAAAATGACATTTGTTTAAGATCTTCAAACAGACTGGAAGAATGAAAAAGTCGACCAAAACCTTTCTTTTTTGCTTCTAGATGCATGTTTTAAAGTTCCCTCACGTAGCTTTCATCTCCTTCGGATATCTTTAGCATCCGACCCACTTGTTCCTGCCGAATTTATGCTAAATTCCATTAACATATTCATATATAATCACAATATGCACAATCAAACAAGAGATGAAAAATGTTAAAACTATTACAAATTAAAAACAAAAAAAAAAAAAACTCAAAGATTAGGGCGGTGTTGTAATGAAAGTGATTGGTATAATTTCAATAGTATAAAAAATAACATTAGATTATTTTTATTATTTATTTTGTAAAGATTATATAGTAAAATTTATTGTATGTATCTCTAACACCACTCAACAATATATACAAGAGAGAGAGAGAGAGAGAGAGAAAAAAAAAAAAAGTAGTATATACCAGTATAGCTTTCTCGTTTCCATGAGAAACATTTTGGATATCATGAACTTCAATAAGAACAGAGCAAGTGTTTGGAAGGTGTGAGACAGAAACCATGACAGAAGTGGTGGAGTTTGCAAGTCGTAATGGTCGTTGAAGAATTTTAGTAGATGGAATCCATGAGTTTGGAGCCATCATGAAAAAGCCATGGTTGCACACGGCATCCTCTAGATTGAATGTTGTGATGCACTCCCCTAATGGCAAGTGCAACAAATTACAACTACCCATTTTGTTTTTTTCCTCTCCCATTTTGTGTTCTTAATTAGTTGCTTCCAAATGCTAGCTCCGGATTTGCAACACCATGTACAACACCATTTTAGTTTTGGCTATTTGGGGCAGGAGAGATATCAATATATAGGAGAGATACCAAAAGAGAGAGAGACAGAGAGAGAGAGGTTATAACTAACATAAATAAAAACCATTAATGATACAAAGGAGAGGTTATAATTAAAGGCATCCATGTGCTTGATGAAATTTTGATGAACCGTGCACAATATATCATGAACCACTTTGACAAAAATAGGTAGCTCAAGTGGCAAAAAGACGCATCCGATGCTCAGAATTTTTGTTGAGACTGGGTTTATGATATATGAGTTGTACTTGTATGTAGTTGCTATGTTTGCCAGATTCTTCTTTTTGCCTTTTGTAGTTATTTTTGCTTCTCTCTCTTTTCTGTGTTTAATGGAAGGGTGAAATTAGAAAATTTATTGAAAATGGGAAATGACATTTATATAAGATCTTCAAAGAGTCTAGAAGAATGAAAAAGTTGACCGAAACCTTTCTTCTTTGCTTCTAGATGCATGTTTTCAAACTCCCTCACGTAGCTTTCATCTCCTTCTAATATCCTTAGCATCCGACTCACTTGTTTCTGTTGAAATTATGCTAAATTCCATTAACATATTCATATATAATCACAATATGCACAACCAAACAAGACATGAAAAATGTTAAAACTATTACAAATAAAAAAAAAAAAAAAAAAAAAAAAAAAAAAAAAAAAAACACACACACACACACACATAGATTAGGGCGGTGTTGTAATGAAAGTGATTGGTATAATTTCAATAATATAAAAAATAATATTAAATTATTTTTATTATTTAATTTGTAAATATTATATAGTAAAATTTATTGTACGTATCTCTAACACCACTCAACAATATATATGAGAGAGAGAGAGAGAAAAAAAAAAAAAGTAGTAAATACAAGTATAGCTTTCTCTTCTCCAAGAGAAACATTTTGGATATCATGAACTTGAATAAGAATAGAGCTATTGTTTGGAGGGTGTGAGATAGAAACCATGACAAAGGTGGTGGAGTTTGCAAGTCGTAATGGTCGTAGAAGAGTTTTAGTAGATGGAATCCATGAGTTTGGAGCCATCATGAAAAAGCCATGGTTGCACACGGCATCCTCTAGATTGAATGTTGTGATGCACTCCCCTAATGGCAAGTGCAACAAATGGCAACTACCCATTTTGTTTTTTTCCTCTCTTATTTTGTGTTCTTAATTAGTTGCTTCCAAATGCTAGTGCTGGATTTACAACACACGTACAACACCATTTTAGTTTTGGCTGTTTGGGGCAGGAGAGATATCAATATATAGGAGAGATACCAAAAGAGAGAGAGAGAGAGAGAGAGAGAGAGAGAGAGAGAGAGGTTATAACTAAAATAAATAAAAACCATTAATGATACAAAAGAGAGGTTATAATTAAATGCATCCATGTGCTTGATGAACTTTTGATGAACCATGCACAACAAATCATGAACCACTTTTAGAAAAATAGGCAGCTCAAGTGGCAAAAAGATGCATCCGATGCTCAGAATTTCTGTTGAGACTAGGTTTATGATATATGAGTTGTACCTGTATGAAGTTGCTATGTTTGCCTGATTCTTCTTTTTGCCTTTTGTTGTTATTTTTGCTTCTCTCTCTTTTCTGTGTTTAATGGAAGGGTGAAAGTAGAAAATTTATTGAAAATGGGAAATGACATTTATTTGAGATCTTCAAAGAGTCTAGAAGAATGAAAAAGTGAACCGAAACCTTTCTTCTTTGCTTCCAGATGCATGTTTTGAAACTCCCTCACGTAGCTTTCATCTCCTTCTGATATCCTTAGCATCTGACCCACTTGTTTTTGCCGAATTTATGCTAAATTCCATTAACATATTCATATATACTCACAATATGCACAACCAAATCAGACATGAAAAATGTTAAAACTATCTCAAATTTAAAAAACCAAAAAAAAAAAAAAAAAAAAAAAAAAAAAAAACTCATAGATTGGGGCAGTGTTGTAATGAAAGTGATTGGTATAATTTCAATAATATAAAAAATAATATTAAATTATTTTTATTATTTAATTTGTAAAGATTATATAGTAAAATTTATTGTATGTATCTCTAACACCACTCAACAATATATATGTGAGAGAGAGAGAGAGAGAGAGAGAGAAAAAAAAAAGTAATATATACAAGTATTGCTTTCTCGTCTCCAAGTGAAACATTTTGGATATCATGAACTTGAATAAGAATAGCGCTATTGCTTGGAGGGTGTGAGATAGAAACCATGACAAAGGTGGTGGAGTTTACAAATCGTAATGGTCGTTGAAGAGTTTTAGTAGATGGTATCCATGAGTTTGGAGCCATCATGAAAAAGCCATGGTTGCACACGGCATCCTCTAGATTGAATGTTGTGATGCACTCCCCTAATGGCAAGTGCAACAAATGGCAACTTCCCATTTTGTTTTTTTCCTCTCCTATTTTTTGTTCTTAATTAGTTGCTTCCAAATGCTAGCGCTGGATTTGCAACACCACGTACGACACCATTTTAGTTTTGGCTGTTTGGGGCAGGAGAGATATCAATATATAGGAGAGATACCAAAAGAGAGAGAGAGAGAGAGAGAGAGAGAGAGGTTATAACTAAAATAAATAAAAACCATTAATGATACAAAAGAGAGGTTATAATTAAATGCATCCATGTGCTTGATGACCTTTTGATGAACCGTGCACAACAAATCATGAACCACTTTGAGAAAAATAGGCAGCTCAAGTGGCAAAAAGATGCATCCGATGCTCAGAATTTCTGTTGAGACTGGGTTTATGATATATGAGTTGTACCTGTATGTAGTTGCTATGTTTGCCTGATTCTTCTTTTTGCCTTTTGTTGTTATTTTTGCTTCTCTCTCTTTTCTGTGTTTAATGGAAGGGTGAAAGTAGAAAATTTATTGAAAATGGGAAATGACATTTATTTGAGATCTTCAAAGAGTCTAGAAGAATGAAAAAGTGAACCGAAACCTTTCTTCTTTGCTTCTAGATGCATGTTTTGAAACTCCCTCACGTAGCTTTCATCTCCTTCTGATATCCTTAGCATCTGACCCACTTGTTTTTGCCGAATTTATGCTAAATTCCATTAACATATTCATATACACTCACAATATGCATAACCAAATTAGACATGAAACATGTTAAAACTATCTCAAATTTAAAAAACCAAAAAAAAAAAAAAAAAAAAAAAACTCATAGATTAGGGCAGTGTTGTAATGAAAGTGATTGGTATAATTTCAATAATATAAAAAATAATATTAAATTATTTTTATTATTTAATTTGTAAAGATTATATAGTAAAATTTATTGTATGTATCTCTAACACCACTCAACAATATATATGAGAGAGAGAGAGAGAGAGAGAGAGAGAGAGAAAAAAAAGTAATATATACAAGTATTGCTTTCTTGTCTCCAAGTGAAACATTTTGGATATCATGAACTTGAATAAGAATAGCGCTATTGTTTGGAGGGTGTGAGATAGAAACCATGACAAAGGTGGTGGAGTTTACAAATCGTAATGGTCGTAGAAGAGTTTTAGTAGATGGAATCCATGAGTTTGGAGCCATCATGAAAAAGCCATAGTTGCACACGGCATCCTCTAGATTGAATGTTGTGATGCACTCCCCTAATGGCAAGTGCAACAAATGGCAACTACCCATTTTGTTTTTTTCCTCTCCTATTTTTTGTTCTTCATTAGTTGCTTCCAAATGCTAGCGCTGGATTTGCAACACCACGTACAGCACCATTTTAGTTTTGGCTGTTTGGGGCAGGAGAGATATCAATATATAGGAGAGATACCAAAAGAGAGAGAGAGAGAGAGAGAGAGAGAGAGGTTATAACTAAAATAAATAAAAACCATTAATGATACAAAAGAGAGGTTATAATTAAATGCATCCATGTGCTTGATGAACTTTTATGAACCGTGCACAACAAATCATGAACCACTTTGAGAAAAATAGGCAGCTCAAGTGGCAAAAAGATGCATCTGATGCTCAGAATTTCTGTTGAGACTGGGTTTATGATATATGAGTTGTACCTGTATGTAGTTGCTATGTTTGCCTGATTCTTCTTTTTGCCTTTTGTTGTTATTTTTGCTTCTCTCTCTTTTTTGTGTTTAATGGAAGGGTGAAAGTAGAAAATTTATTGAAAATGGGAAATGACATTTATTTGAGATCTTTAAGGAGTCTAGAAGAATGAAAAAGTGAACCGAAACCTTTCTTCTTTGCTTCTAGATGCATGTTTGGAAACTCCCTCACGTAGCTTTCATCTCCTTCTGATATCCTTAGCATCTGACCCACTTGTTTTTGCCGAATTTATGCTAAATTCCATTAACATATACATATATACTCACAATATGCACAACCAAATCAGACATGAAAAATGTTAAAACTATCTCAAATTTAAAAAACCAAAAAAAAAAAAAAGAAAAAAAAAAAAACTCATAGATTGGGGCAGTGTTGTAATGGAAGTGATTGGTATAATTTCAAAAATATAAAAAATAATATTAAATTATTTTTATTATTTAATTTGTAAAGATTATATAGTAAAATTTATTGTATGTATCTCCAACACCACTCAACAATATATATGAGAGAGAGAGAGAGAGAGAGAGAGACAGAGAGAGAGAGAGAGAGAGAGAGAGAGAGAGAGAGAGAGAAAAAGTAATATATACAAGTATTGCTTTCTCGTCTCCAAGTGAAACATTTTGGATATCATCAACATGAATAAGAATAGCGCTATTGCTTGGAGGGTGTCAGATAGAAACCATGACAAAGGTGGTGGAGTTTACAAATCGTAATGGTCGTTGAAGAGTTTTAGTAGATGGAATCCATGAGTTTGGAGCCATCATGAAAAAGCCATGGTTGCACACGACATCCTCTAAATTGAACGTTGTGATGCACTCCCCTAATGGCAAGTGCAACAAATGACAACTACCCATTTTGTTTTTTTCCTCTCCTATTTTGTGTTCTTAATTAGTTACTTCCAAATGCCAGCTCTGGATTTGCAACAGCACGTACAACACTATTTTAGTTTTTGCTGTTTGGGGCAGGAGAGATATCAATATATAGGAGAGATACCAAAAGAGAGAGAGAGAGAGAGAGAGAGAGAGAGAGAGAGAGGTTATAATTAAAATAAATAAAAACCATTAATGATACAAAAGAGAGGTTATAATTAAAGGCATCCATGTGCTTGATGAACTTTTGTTGAACCGTGCACAACAAATCATGAACCACTTTGAGAAAAATAGGCAGCTCAAGTGGCAAAAAGATGCATCTGTTGCTCAGAATTTCTGTTGAGACTGGATTTATGATATATGAGTTGTACCTGTATGTAGTTGTTATGTTTGCCTGATTCTTGTTTTTGCCTTTTGTAGTTATTTTTACTTTTCCCGCATTTCTGTGTTTAATGGAAGGGTGAAAGTACAAAATTTGTTGAAAATGGGAAATGGCATTTATTTAAGAACTGCAAAGAGTCTGGAAGAATGAAAAAGTCAACCGAAACCTTTCTTCTTTGCTTCTAGATGCATGTTTTGAAATTCCCTCACGTAGCTTTCATCTCCTTCTGATATCTTTAGCATCTGACCCGCCTGTTTCCGCCAAATTTATGCTAAATTCCATTAACATATTCGTATATAGTCACAATATGCACAACCAAACTAGACATGAAAAATGTTAAAACTATTACAAATTAAAAATAAAAAATAAAAAATAAAAAATAAAAACTCATAGACTGGGTCGGTGTTGTAATGAAATTATTTGGTATAATTTCAATAATATAAAAAATAATATTAAAGTATTTTTATTATTTAATTTGTAAAGATTATATAGTAAAATTTATTGTATGTATCTCTAACACCACTCAACAATATATATGAGAGAGAGAGAGAGAAAAAAAAAAGTAGTATATACAAATATTGCCTTCCCGTCTCCAAGAGACATTTTGGATATCATGAACTTGAATAAGAATAGAGCTATTGTTTAGAGGGTGTGAGATAGAAACCATGACAAAGGTGGTGGAGTTTGCAAGTCGTAATGGTCGTTGAAGAGTTTTAGTAGATGGAATCCATGAGTTTGGAGCCATCATTAAAAAGTCATGGTTGCACACGGCATCCTCTAGATTTAATGTTGTGATGCACTCCCCTAATGGCAAGTGCAACAAATGACAACTACCCATTTTGTTTTTTTCCTCTACTATTTTGTGTTCTTAATTAGTTGCTTCCAAATGCTGGCTCTGGATTTGCATCACCACGTACAACGCCATTTTAGTTTTGGCCGTTTAGGGCAGGAGAGATATCAATATATAGGAGAGATACCAAAAGAGAGGGAGAGAAAGAGAGGTTATAATTAAAATAAATAAAAATCATTAATGATACAAAAGAGAGGTTATAATTAAAGGCATCCATGCGCTTGATGAACTTTTGGTGAACCGTGCACAATAAATCATGAACCACTTTGAGAAAAATAGGTAGCTCATGTGGCAAAAAGATGCATCCGATGCTCAGAATTTTTCTTGAGACTGGGTTTATGATATATGAGTTGCACTTGTATGTAGTTGCTATGTTTGCCTGATTCTTGTTTTTGCCTTTTGTAGTTATTTTTGCTTCTTTCTCTTTTTTGTGTTTAATGGAAGGGTGAAATTATAAAATTTGTTGAAAATGGGAAATGACATTTATTTAAGATCTTCAAAGAGCCTGGAAGAATGAAAAAGTCGACCGAAACCTTTCTTCTTTGCTTCTAGATGCATGTTTTGAAACTCCCTCACGTAGCTTTCATCTCCTTCTGATATCCTTAGCATCCGACCCACTTGTTTCTGCCAAATTTATTCTAAATTCAATTAACATATTCATATATAATCACAATATGCACAACCAAAAGAGACATGAAAACTGTTAAAACTATTACAAATTTAAAAAACCAAAAAAAAAAAAAAAAAAAAAACCACATAGATTATGGCAGTGTTGTAATGAAAATGATTGGTATAATTTCAATAATATAAAAAATAATATTAAATTATTTTTATTATTTAATTTGTAAAGATTATGTAGCAAAATTTATTTTATGTATCTCTAACACCACTCAACAATATATATGAGAGAGAGAGAGAGAGAGAGAGAGAGAAAGTAGTATATACAAGTATAGCTTTCTCGTCTCCAAGAGAAACATTTTGGATATCATGAACTTCAATAAGAATAGACCTATTGTTTTGAGGGTTTGATATAGAAACCATGACAGAGGTGGTGGAGTTTGCAAGTCGTAATGGTCGTTGAAGAGTTTTAGTACATGGAATCCATGAGTCTGGAGCCATCATGAAAAAGCCATGGTTGCACACGGCATCCTCTAGATTGAATGTTATGATGCACTCCCCTGATGGCAAATGCAACAAATGACAACTACCCATTTTGTTTTTTTCCTCTCCTATTTTGTGTTCTTAATTAGTTGCTTACAAATGCTTGCTCTGAATTTGCAACACCACGTACAACACTATTTTAGTTTTTGCTGTTTGGGGGAGGGGAGATATCAATATATACGAGAGATACCAAAAGAGGGAGAGAGAAAGAGAGGTTATAAATAAAATAAATAAAAACCATTAATGATACGAAAGAGAGGTTACAATTAAAGGCATCCACGTGCTTGATGAACTTTTGGTGAACCGTGCACAACAAATCATGAACCACTTTGAGAAAAATAGGCAGCTCAAGTGCCAAAAAGATGCATCCGATACTCAGAACTTTTGTTGAGACTGAGTTTATGATATATGAGTTGTACTTGTATGTAGTTGCCATGTTTGCCTGATTCTTGTTTTTGCCTTTTGTAGTTATTTTTGCTTCTTTTTGTCTTCTGTGTTTAATGAAAGGGTGAAATTAGAGAATTTGTTGAAAATGGGAAATGACATTTATTTAAGATCTTCAAAAAGTCTGGAAGAATGAAAAATTCAACCGAAACCTTTCTTCTTTGCTTCTTGATGCGTGATTTGAAATTCCCTCATGTAGCTTTCATCTCTTTCTGATATCTTTAGCATCCGACCCTCTTGTTTCTGCCGAATTTATGCTAAATTCCATTAAAATATTCATATATAGTCACAATATGCACAACCAAACCAGACATGAAAAATGTTAAAACTATTACAAATTCAAAATAAAAAAATAAAATAAAATAAAAGAAACTCATAGATTGGGGCGATGTTGTAATAAAAGTGATTGGTATAATTTCAAAAATATGAAAAATAATATTAGATTATTTTTATTATTTATTTTGTAAAGATTAAATAGTAAAATTTGTTGTATGTATCTCTAACACCACTCAACAATATATACGACAGAGAGAGAGGGAAAAAAAAAGTTGTATATACAAGTATAGCTTTCTCGTCTTCGAGGGAAACATTTTCGATATCATGAACTTGAATAAGAATAGAGCAATTTTTTGGAGGGTGTGAGATAGAAACCATGACAGAGGTGGTGGAGTTTGCAAGTCCTAATGGTCGTTGAAGAGTTTTAGTAGATGGAATCCATGAGTTTGGAGCCATCATGAAAAAGCCATGGTTACACACGGCATCCACTAGATTGAATGTTGTGATGCACTCCCTGATGGCAAGTGCAACAAATGACAACTACCCATTTTGTTTTTTTCCTCTCCTATTTTGTGTTCTTAAGTAGTTCCTTCCAAATGCTAGCTCTGGATTGCAACACCACGCACAACACAATTTTAGTTTTGGCTGTTTGGGAGAGGAGAGATATCAATTATACGAGAGAGAGAGAGAGAGAGAGAGAGAGAGAGAGAGAGAGAGAGAGAGAGAGAGAGAGGTTATAATTAAAATAAATAAAAACCATTAATGATACAAAAGAGAGGTTACAATTACAAGCATCCACGTGCTTGATGAACTTTTGGTGAACCGTGCACAACAAATCATGAACCACTTTGACAAAAATAGGTAGCTCAAGTGGCAAAAAGATGCATCCGATGCTTAGAATTTTTGTTGAGACTGGGTTTATGATATATGAGTTGTACTTGTATATAGTTGCTATGTCTGCCCGATTCTTGTTTTTGCCTTTTGTTGTTATTTTTGCTTCTTTCTGTTTTCTGTGTTTGATGGAAGGGTGAAATTAGAAAATTTATTGAAAATGGGAAATGACATTTATTTAAGATCTTCAAAGAGTCTGGAAGAATGAAAAAGTCGACCGAAACCTTTCTTCTTTGCTTCTAGATGCATGTTTTGAAACTCCCTCACGTAGCTTTCATCTCCTTCTGATATCCTTAGCATCCAACCTACTTGTTTCTGTCGAATTTATGCTAAATTCCATTAACATATTCATATATAATCACAATATGAACAACCAAACAAGACATGAAAACTGTTAAAACTATTACAAATTAAAAAAAAAAAAAAAAAAAAAAAAAAAACACATAGATTAAGGTGGTGTTGTAATGAAAGTGATTGGTATAATTTCAATAATATAAAAAATAATTTTAAATTATTTTTATTATTTAATTTGTAAAGATTATATCGTAAAATTTATGGTATGTATCTCTAACACCTCTCAACAATATATGTGAGAGAGAGAGAGAGAGAAAAAAAAAAAAAAAAAAAAGGTAGTATATACAAGTCTAGCTTTCTCGTCTCCAAGCGAAACATTTTGGATATCATGAAGTTCAATAAGAATAGACCTATTGTTTGGAGGGTGTGAGATAGAAACCATGACAGAGGTGGTGGTGTTTGCAAGTCGTACTGGTCGTTAAAGAGTTTTAGTACATGGAATCCATGAGTCTGGAGTCATCATGAAAAAGCCATGGTTGCACACGGCATCCTCTAGATTGAATGTTATGATGCACTCCCCTGATGGCAAAGGCAACAAATGACAACTCCCCATTTTGTTTTTTTCCTCCCCTATTCTGGGTTCTAAATTAGTTGCTTCCAAATGCTAGCTCTAGATTTGCAACACCACGTACAACACTATTTTAGTTTTTGCGATTTGGGGGAGGAGAGATATCAATATATACGAGAGATATCGAGAGAGAGAGAGAGAGAGAGAGAGAGAGAGAGAGAGAGAGAGAGAGAGAGAGAGAGAGGGAGAGAGACTTTATAATTAAAATAAATAAAAACCATTAACGATACAAAAGCGAGGTTACAATTAAAGGCATCCACGTTCTTGATGAACTTTTGGTGAACCGTGCACAACAAATCATGAACCACTTTGAGAAAAATAGGCAGCTCAGGTGCCAAAAAGATGCATTCGATGCTCAGAATTTTGGTTGAGACTGGGTTTATGATATATAAGTTGTACTTGTATGCAGTTGCCATGTTTGCCTGATTCTTGTTTTTGCCTTTTGTAGTTATTTTTGCTTCTTTCTCTTTTTTGTGTTTAATGGAAGGGTGAAATTAGGAAATTTATTGAAAATGGGAAATGACATTTATTTAAGATCTTCAAAAAGTCTGGAAGAATGAAAAAGTCGACCGAAACCTTTCATCTTTGCTTCTGGATGCATGTTTTGAAATTCCCTCACGCAGCTTTCGTCTCCTTCTGATATCTTTAGCATCCGACCCACTTGTTTCTGCCGAATTTATGCTAAATTCCGTTAACATATTCAAATATAGTCACAATATGCACAACCAAACAAGACATGAAAAATGTTAAAACCATTACAAATTAAAAATAAAAAATAAAAAAATAAAATAAACTCATAGATTGGGGCGGTGTTGTAATAAAAGTGATTGGTATAATTTCAATAATATAAAAAATAATATTAGATTATTTTATTTATTTATTTTGTAAAGATTAAATAGTAAAATTTATTGTATGTATCTCTAACACCACTCAACAATATATACGAGAGAGAGAGGGAAAAAAAAAGTAGTATATACAAGTATAGCTTTCTCGTCTTCGAGGGAAACATTTTGGATATCATGAACTTGAATAAGAATAGAGCAATTTTTTGGAGGGTGTGAGATAGAAACCATGACAAAGGCGGTGGAGTTTGCAAGTGGTAATGGTAGTTGAAGAGTTTTAGTAGATGGAATCCATGAGTTTGGAGCCGTCATGAAAAAGCCATGGTTGCACACGGCATCCTCTAGATTGAATGTTGTGATGCACTCCCCTTATGGCAAGTGCAACAAATGACAACTACCCATTTTGTTTTTTTCCTCTTCTATTTTGTGTTCTTAATTAGTTGCTTCCAAATGCTGGCTCTAGATTTGCAACACCACGTACAACACAATTTTAGTTTTGGCTTTTTGGGGGAGGAGAGATATCAATTATACGAGAGTTACCAAAAGAGGGAGAGAGAGAGAGAGAGAGAGAGAGAGGTTATAATTAAAATAAATAAAAACCATTAATGATACAAAAGAGAGGTTACAATTACAGGCATCCATGTGCTTGATGAACTTTTGGTGAACCGTGCACACGGCATCCTCTAGATTGAATGTTGTGATCCACTCCCCCGATGGCAAGTGCAACAAATGACAACTACCCATTTTGTTTTTTTCCTCTCCTATTTTGTGTTTTTAATTAGTTGCTTCCAAATGCTAGCTCTGGATTTGCAACACCACGTACAGCACCATTTTAGTTTTGGCTGTTTGGGGCAGGAGAGATATCAATATATAGGAGAGATACCAAAAGAGAGGGAGAGAGAGAGTGGTTATAATTAAAATAAATAAAAACCATTAATGATACAAAAGAGAGGTTATAAGTAAAGGCATCTATGTGCTTGATGGACTTTTGGTGAACCGTGCACAACGAATCATGAACCACTTTGAGAAAAATAGGCAGCTCAAGTGGCAAAAAGATGCATCCGATGCTCAGAATTTTTGTTGAGACTGGGTTTATGGTATATGAGTTGTACTTGTATGTAGTTGCTATGTTTGCCTGATTCTTGTTTTTGCCTTTTGTAGTTATTTTTGCTTCTCTCTCTTTTCTGTGTTTAATGGAAGGGTGAAATTAGAAAATTTATTGAAAATGAGAAATGACATTTATTTAAGATCTTCAAAGAGTCTGGAAGAATGAAAAAGTCGACCGAAACCTTTCTTCTTTGCTTGTAGATGCACGTTTTGAAACTCCCTCACGTAGCTTTCATCTCCTTCTGATATCCTTAGCATCCGGCCCACTTATTTCTGCCGAATTTGTGCTAAATTTCATTAACATATTCATATATAATCACAATATGCACAACCAAACAAGACATGAAAAATGTTAACGCTATTACAAATTTATAAAAAGAAAAATTATTAAAAAAAAAAAAAAAAAACTTAGAGATTGGGGCAGTGTTGTAATGAAAGTGATTGGTATAATTTCAATAATATAAAAAATAATATTAAATTATTTTTATTATTTAATTTGTAAAGATTATATAGTAAAATTTATTGTATGTATCTTTAACACCACTCAACAATATATATGAGAGATAGAGAGAGAGAAAAAAAATGTAGTATATACAACTATAGTTTTCTCGTCTCCAAGAGAAACATTTTGGATATCAAGAACTTGAATAAGAATAGAGCTATTATTTGGAAGGTGTGAGATAGAAACCATGACAGAGGTGGTGGAGTTTGCAAGTCGTAATGGTCGTTGAAGAGTTTTAGTAGATGGAATCCTTGAGTTTGGAGCCATCATGAAAAAGCCATGGTTGCACATGGCATCCTCTAGATTGAATGTTGTGATGCACTCCCCTAATGGCAAGTGCAACAAATGACAACTACCCATTTTGTTTTTTTTTCCTGTCCTATTTTGTGGTCTTAGTTAGTTGCTTCCAAATGCTAGCTCTGGATTTGCAACCCCACATAGCTAATCAACTGACAATGTTAGTACCGTAGTCTCTAAAATTACCAAAATACTGCCAAAACCACTAAAATGATCAAAATGTTCTAAAAACTTCAAAACGTCCAAAAATACGTTGAAACCTCTTGAACGACCAAAATACCCCAAAATTTCTAAAGTTACTGAAATAGTTATGAAACCTCTAAAATCACCAAAAAAACCCTGAAGCCAAAAAATGACAAAAAGTATCCTGAATTCTCTAGAATTACCAAAATACCCCAAAGGCAAGCAATGCTCTTCGCGATTGAAACTAGACTCCGTGATCTCATCATTGAAGGGGTAGCATTAATGTTTTGGGTAAGCTCTTTCTACTAAAAATGAACAATTCACGCCTTGGGCATTTTGTGCAAGAAATAAAGATGTTGGTGGCTAGTCTCTACAATGGTTTTTTCTCATGTGTCATCTGATAACTCGATGACGCACTCTTTAGATATGTTTGCTAAATCTATTTCTATTTATGTAATTTGGAAAGAAGATCCCCATAATACTTGCTGAGAGACTCTATCTTTTGATGTAAATTCTTCTCTTTCATGAATGATGGTTTTTCCCTCCAAAAAAAAAAAAAAAAGTACGTACATTTAGGGTGATAGGCACATAAATTGGATTATACACGCATACTTTGGGTAACACCCACATAAAATGGGATATGTACGTACAAAATGGGTTATGCTTTTGAAATCCTCGCTAATCAAGTGACAAAATTACTACTGAAATCTCTAGAATGACCAAAGTACTGCCAAAACCACTAAAATGATCAAAATGTTCTAAAAACTTCAAAACATCCAAAAATACGCTGAAACCTCTTGAACGACCAAAATACCCCAAAATTTCTAAAGTTACTGAAATAGTTATAAAACCTCTAAAATCACCAAAAAAAACCTCGAAGCCAAAAAATGACAGAAAATACCCCAAAATCTCTAGAATTACCCAAATACCCCAAAATGCAAGCAATTCTCTTCGCTATTGAAACTGGACTTCGTGACCTCATCATTGAGGGGGTGGCATTAATGTTTTGGGTAAGCTCTTTCTACTAAAAATGGACAATTCACGACTTGGGCATTTTGTGCAAGAAATAAAGATGTTGGTGGCTAATCTCCACAATGGTTTTTTTCATGTGTCATTTGATAACTCGATGACGTGCTCTTTAGATATGTTTGCTAAATCTATTTCTAGTTATGTAATTTGGAAAGAAGATCCCCATAATACTTCCTGAGAGACTCTATCTTTTGATGTAAATTCTTCTCTTTCATGAATGATGGTTTTTCCCTCCAAAAAAAAAAAAAAAAGTACGTACATTTAGGGTAACGTGCACATAAATTGGATTATACACGCATACTTTGGGTAACACCCACATAAAATGGGATATGTACGTACAAAATGGGTTATGCTTTTGAAATCCTCGCTAATCAAGTGACAAAATTACTACTGAAATCTCTAGAATGACCAAAATACCGCCAAAACCACTAAAATGACCAAAATGTCCTAAAAACTTCAAAACGTCCAGAAATACGTTGAAACCTCTTGAACAACCAAAGTACCCCTAAAATATCTAAAGTTACTAAAATATTCATGAAACCTCTAAAATCACCAAAAAAAACCTCAAAGCCAAAAAATGACAGAAAATACCCCAAAATCTCTAGAATTACCCAAATACCCCAAAATGCAAGCAATTCTCTTCGCTATTGAAACTGGACTTCGTGACCTCATCATTGAGGGGGTGGCATTAATATTTTGGGTAAGCTCTTTCAACCGAAAATGGACAATTCACGACTTGGGCATATTGTGCTAGAAATAAAAATGCTGGGGGCTAATCTCCACAATGGTTTTTCTCATGTGTCATCTGATAACTCGGTGACGTGCTCTTTAGATATGTTTGCTAAATCTATTTCTAGTTATGTAATTTGGAAAGAAGATCCCCATAATACTTCCTTAGAGACTCTTCTTTTGATGTAAATTCTTCTCTTTCATGAATGATGGTTTTTTCCTCAAAAAAAAAAAAAAAAAGGTACGTACATTTAGGGTAACGTGCACATATATTGGATTATACACGCATACTTTGGGTAACACCCACATAAAATGGGATATGTACGTACAAAATGGGTTATGCTTTTGAAATCCTCGCTAATCAAGTGACAAAGTTACTACTGAAATCTTTAGAATGACCAAAATACCACCAAAACCACTAAAATGACTAAAATGTCCTAAAAACTTCAAAACGTCCAAAAATACGTTGAAACCTCTTGAATGACCAAAATATCTCTAAAATATCTAAAGTTACTAAAATATTCGTGAAACCTCTAAAATCACCAAAAAAACCTCAAAGCCAAAAAATGACCAAAGAAAAAAAAACCCCCCGAAATCTCTAGAATTACCCAAATACCCCAAAATGCAAGCAATTCTCTTCGCTATTGAAACTAGACTCCATGATCTCATCATTGAGGGGGTGGCATTAATATTTTGGGTAAGCTCTTTCAACTGAAAATGGACAATTCACGACTTAGGCATATTGTGCAAGAAATAAAAATGATGGGGACTAATCTCCGCAATGGTTTTTTCTCATCTGTCATCTAATAACTCGGTGATGCGCTCTTTAGATATGTTTGCTAAATCTATTTCTAGTTATGTAATTTGGATAGAAGATCCCCATAATATTGCCTTAGAGACTCCATAATACTAAATTTGTAACTTTTTTGGATAAAATTATTCAAATATTAAATATAGTTTACGTCATTTAAATACAATGGCCTGAAGAAAACAATTGAGACATTTTTATATAGCTACCTGCAAACAAATTGAAAATGAATAGTTGAGGAATTCTCTTACATGAATAACATGATAAGTAAAAAAAAGAAAAAAAAAATCTAATAATAAAGTATATGTCACGATAATTTTGTTGCAATAAAGTTAAAAACATACATTTGAAATTATAGACATTATGAGAAGCAATCATAAGTTTGAAAAGAGTGAAGCCAACGTATATCTATGAAATTTGGTATAAACTATGGTTGTTTAGGTTTTTTTTTTATCAATTCATGGCCAAAATAAAGTGTTTTTTTTAAATAAAATATTATATTTTATAGAGTGTGTGTTGCTTGATAATGACATGATATTCATAAAAGAAAAAGATAATGTATAAATAAGTAAACAATCAAACTTTGATTTATATTCACAAATTGATATAGAGTGTTAACTACTATTGATATTAGATTTCGAAATTAATTTTCAATATTGTAAATTTCTTATATTCTTTTATTCTTTGTCAAATTAGCTGTCCAATATGGAATTTGTAATTTGTATTATGTTTTGGGATGTTGATATTGTACATAAATGAAATTTGTGTATTTGTTTTAATTAGATGTTCAAAGGGCATACTAGACTCTTTTGTACTATTTTATTTTAGTTAGCAATATTAAAATTTGTATAATTTTATAATTATTAAACAAGTATTGTTTTGATAGAAGGAGCTGAGCTTATTATTGATATGGGTGGTGAATTCAAAATAAACAAAGTAATTTGCAAATGACAAATACTTTTTTTTTTTTAATCAATATAAAAAATATGTGCCAACTAGACCTATTTTCAGTAGGAGCTATTGAAGACGTTGCAAGACCCTTGTTATTTCAAACTGGATGGACTCAATTCCAACCCTAGCCCGACCCGCCCGTTTTGCCATGGCAATATTGAAGGTCTAATGGAAGTTTTGAATTTTGATCCTATCCGTGAAAAGAACATAACGACATCCTCGACCGTCAGATCACACTTCCTTATGAATCAGTCATATATATACAAAAACCTCGTTTGTTGTGTTGTCTTGCAGCAGCAGCAGCTAGGGTTCTGCGAACTAGTAGACGCGTCCTCCTCATCCTCAGTAGCGACCCAGTGTTGGTGTTTTCATTTCTGAATCGAATCATGGCAACCCAGATGAGCAAGAAGCGAAAGGTCAATGCGTCTCCTCTCCTCTCCTCTCTTCTACTCTCAAAATTGGATAGAATATCCAGATCGTCATCAATCAACTCTACTAATTATTAGTATCTCGGTGTGTGTTACAGTTCGTCGCCGATGGGGTGTTCTTCGCGGAGCTTAATGAGGTTCTGACCAGAGAGCTTGCTGAGGATGGCTACTCCGGCGTCGAAGTTAGGGTCACTCCGATGCGCACTGAGATCATTATCAGGGCCACTCGTACTCAGAATGTTCTTGGTATCATCTATAATACACTCTCTTTCTTGCTTGCTTGCTGGGTAAATTCGTTGAAAGTTTAAAATATTTTAGGACTATCTCATAGTCAATTGGGCATCGATCTTATAGTTTTTCATGCATATATATGTTAGGTATCGGCTGATAGAAGATTTAGGGAAAAGCAACCAACTTAGTGTCCTAATTATGCCTATTTGGATTATAAAAAATTATGCCTATTTGATTATACTATATTCCAAGGTACAATTACATGGCCCTGTCATCTATGGAACTCAAATTCAATACAATGGTTTGGTTGGTTGGTTTATCAGGTGAAAAGGGAAGAAGAATTAGGGAGCTGACTTCTGTTGTTCAGAAACGGTTCAAGTTCCCAGAGAACAGTGTGGAGCTCTATGCTGAGAAGGTTAACAACAGGGGTCTCTGTGCCATTGCTCAGGCTGAGTCTCTACGCTACAAGCTTCTTGGTGGCCTTGCTGTCCGAAGGTACATTAAAATCATTCTCATTGTCTTTCTAATGAGCTTTTAAAAAAAATTATGTAGTTATTTTTGTGGGTGTTTAATGTGTCTTTTTTTTTCTTCATGCATTTGATATAATAGCTATTTTTATTAGCTTCTTGTTAATTGAATATGCTTTCTTGTGCATTTAACTTGTTTGATAATGCGGTTGTTTTTTTCTTATGCCTCACTAATCTTACTTATTCAGGTCATCTTTACAGCAAGTAGGTTACTAATGAATACCTGCCTTGTGTCTGAGGATGACTATATTTTATGGTTCCATCTTTCTGTTTAAGCCAAGGCATGGATTTCATATTCCCTTGGACTAAGGTTGGATGGAAAATATTTTGATGATTGTACATTCATTCTTTAAGGTGGGAAGGAATACTTAGATGTGTTTTTCCTTTAACAATCGTTGCATATATTTGTAGATTGTAGCATTTAATCTTATATGGTAGTGTGATTTTTTGAAACTGTAAATCTCAATTTTCTCACCTAAAATAAATATTATTTTCATCTTGTGTCTCTTTCCATTTTCAATATATTTTTAGGTTTCCTTATTTTATAATTTGTACTGCATTGTTGCCATTCTTCCCTGTTAGCTATTCTGAAATTCTTAGTATTGGAGATTTTCATTAAGATGGGGTTAAACATTGAAATTGCTCAAAGTTGATTTACGTACACAATGACTAAATTAAAAACAAAAACAAAATAAGACCTTCGTATGCATATCGTAGTTATACAGATACTGTTCACCTGTACAGATACTGTTCACCTGTACAATGTCCCCCCTATTCTTCTAATGATTTCTGTAATTTATATTAAGTACCTGTGAAATTCTTTTGGTTCTTCCGTTATGTGTATGTTGCGTGCCTCACAATCCAGGCCCTTACTTGCTAGCATTGTTTTCCCTCTTTGCCTTGCCACATGAGCCTAGGGGTTCCATATCAATGCTCACATTAAAGATCTTGGAGTTAGTCAGGCTTCTTGGGCTATTATCAAGGTGCTTGGAGTTTGGAAAACCCTCCCACATTCCACATCTTTTTTTCCTATTGTTATTTACGCGGTTACCTTTATTGAAATGTAGTTAATTTGTGGTGTTGTGGGTGGTCATTGCAAATTTTTCTGTAGTTTATGATGGATAGGCAATTGTCTGATGGGTTGTCAAAGTCTTTTGTTGATGTTCTATTATCATCCCTTTTGGAAGTTGGAACACCATGTGAAAGTAATTGAAGATGATTATTTATGAATGTTTGATAATTCAACTTAGGTCGTAGCCTGTGGCAATACTATTCAAGTGACAACAAGCTCATTTGTCTTCCTTCTTTATTGATTCTGTTCGTTTAACTGTTCGTAGTATACTCCCTGTGAGGCCTGTGTACTTGGGCCTCACCCCAATTTTCTGTTCATACTGGTTAAAAAATCTGGTTATTGGCCTTTCTTTTGAAGCATATATTTGTTCCTGATGTATTTTGGGTGTGGATTTCTCATGTTTTAGGGCTTGCTATGGTGTCTTGAGATTTGTCATGGAGAATGGGGCAAAGGGATGTGAGGTATGTCAGGATTTTTTTTCCTGTGGGTGTGTTTCTTTTTGGAATGAATTTTAATTTTAATTTTAATTTACTTAAATCTTCACTCAGGTCATAGTCAGTGGAAAGCTCCGAGCTCAGCGTGCCAAGTCAATGAAGTTCAAGGATGGTTACATGATATCCTCTGGTCAACCTGTCAAAGAGTACATTGACTCAGCTGTGAGACACGTTCTTCTTAGACAGGTCAGTCTCATTGCTAGCTTCTATATTTTAATTATGGTGCTTGATTTGATAGCAGCTGCTGAAGATTTTCCATAATTTGGTTTGTTTATTTTCTTGGGTCAGGCTATGTTTTTTTACAAGGTTAATAATAATTTATATTACTGATGTGTTATCTTTTCCTCTCTTTTTAATGATTATAGGGTGTACTCGGTATTAAGGTCAAGATCATGCTTGACTGGGATCCTAAGGGAAAGATGGGGCCAACTACACCATTGCCTGATCTAGTCACCATCCACACTCCCAAGGAAGAGGAGTACACTCCTGCAATTGTGTCGACACCCTCAGAACTTCCAGTAGCATAAAACCAGAAATGGATGTTTCTGCACAACTTTCATGTTTTCCCTTATCATAGCTTTTTGTTTTATTCTATTTCCGGGCTTGAGAATACTAGATACTTTGAAGAAGCTTTCTTGTCAGGGTTTTCAGATTTTAGTTCTGCTGACTTCAATTTTGTTTTCATGGTAAGAGGAGTTAATCTTGGTGATTAATTTTCCTTGCTATTTAGTCGGATTCTTCTTGGGGTGGGGGAAGGACATTATGGGTAGTTGGTTTTGATGCCTCGGTATTTTGCATGGCCTTAACTTATAGTAAGGCCAGATTGTAGATTGTCCCAAAATGCTATTTTACAGAATATTCTGATGTCAAATATATTTTCACCATTAACAATCACAAGAAATTCCTAACTATGTGCCCTTAATGTTGAATTATGACATTTTGTCCACCACAAATTTCATATCATGTATTTTCCAAGTCTACAAAAATCCCTGCTGAGTGGCTATATCAAGGATTAACCCGAGCATAAGGTCAAACTCATTGCCTCCTTGAGGCATATGGTAGCAAACCTGCAAAAAAACCTCTTTTGTGTAGAGATTTCGTTACAAAAATTGTCTCCCTAAGTGCCACTACTATGTCAATGAACATGAACAAAAACAAATATGCTAGTTAGGAACTACACTTTTGAACTACACAGTTTTGCTCAAGTTGAAATAACGTTTTTACTCCAATTAGAGATCTGCATCGCTACCATTAACACGATTTTAGCTATCCCAATTCTCTAGCATAATAGGTGCAAAAGGTGATTGCCCTTTAACTAATGACCTGATTCTTTGGCACCAAATGGCCCATAAATTGTCCAGAGAGTTCAGCATTTAGGGTCTGTTTAGTTATTTGGAGAGGTGAAGCGAGGATAGAAAATGAGGAAATGATAGAAAAGTGAGAAAATAGAAGAGATTTAGCTTTCTCATATGTGTTTGGTTGGGACTTGGGAGGATGGAAATGTGGAGAGATGGAAAAATCATTTGTTTTGTTGAGAAGAAAAGTGAGAGGATGGAAAAATGTATATTGTATTAATTTATTTTTATGTCCCAATTACATAGTATATAAGAAATAATTGGACACATTCTGGATGTGACAATATAATTATTACTTTATTTTAACTTATATCTCCATATTTATTTTTTATATATATAAAACGTGATTAATTACATTAGTTAAAGTAAAATAATAAAAAAGAAAAAGAAAAAAAAAATCCCAAATGAATTGTGAAAAAAATAAAAAATAGAACACCAATAAAAATAAAAATAAATAAGGTTGGGTGAAAGGGGGTCAAAATTGTCCTTTGCAATAAAGCTCTTTTTTCTCTCTCATTTTCTCTCAAAATTGAATAGATTAGATTTTTGGTGGGCCTAGGGAGTAGGGCTGCTCACGGGTCTGTCAGATCGGATTTGGGGTCAAACCGTCACTTGACTCACTTAGGTCGGGTGAACAGATTTCTCATCCGTTGTCAACTAAATGGTTGGATGAAATCATTTGTCTTGGTTCTTCAGTTTGACGGGTTAAATTCGTTGGGTGATTAGTTTGATGGAATAGAACAAAAAGAGAGGGAAAAATCAACCAAAGAAAGAGCTTGAAATGGAAAAAAAAAAAAAATATATATATATATATATATATATATTTATGAGCTTGGATCGGAGATAAGAAGAGAAATGAGAGAAAATAAAAAGAAAAATGAGATTTTGAAATCATACTTGAGATAGAGAACACCCAACACATGTTAACAAATAGGAAGCGAAACTCGTCGACAATGGTCATAGATGGTAGGGAAAAGTCAAGCTATAGTTTGAACTTTGAAAAGAAATTTTGAGATTGGGACTATGAATATGGAGCCATTAATATTATTGTTTTCATTTGGTTATTAAGATAATTTCTAAAAAAAAAAAAAAAAAGAAGGAAGAAGAAGAAGGTTATTAAGCTGAAATTGCATTGAGCCCAACACCTACAACAGGACAAAGTCATTAATGCTCACGTGAATAGCTAATGTCTAATATTGATTCAAAGTTCAAAGTAACGTGAATAGCTACTGCCTACTAACATTGATTCGAACAATTTTTTTATAGTTAATTTTGAAAAGCTATTGACATTGAATAGCTATTGACATAACAAAACTTTTTTTATAGTTAATTTGTAGTGAATAGTTGCTGCCTACTGACATGACAAAACACAAATTTATATTCTATCTAGGAGAAACTTAGGAGGTGTTTGGATTTTGAGTTTTAATAATTCATAACTCTGTTTTCATAACTCATACCTTAAAAATGGTGGGACCCATGCGAAAAAAGCTTGTTTGGATTTTGTTTTCAGTTTTTGTTTCCATCATTCAATTTTCTGATTTTTGAGTAATGAGTTATGGAAACTGAAAACACATTTTAGCTTTTCAGTTTCTATAATTCTGTTTTCAATAGCAACTTTGTAATTAAACCCACAACCTGAGTCCCACAGTCAGAGCAAAGTCACACCAGGCGTTGCTTTGGACAAACCCACCAACGACTCCTTCTCAGTCTTCACACCAAAAATCATCCCACACAAAAATATCCCACATCCAACCTCAGAGTTGCTCTCACACACATCCTCAGCCTAGCCCCACCTTAGCCAACCTGCACCGGCTCGAGCTCCGAACGACAAACATGATGCCCAGAAAACCTAGATTTTTTTTATAATCTTTCAAGTCCAAGAAAACCCAGATTTAGCACCAAATAGAAACATACAAAACCCACTAAAATTAAACTTAGAAATCTAAACATATGAAGTTCAAGATCAACTCAAAATTTAACATCAAAATCCATAATCAATATAAAAACATGATTTTTACTGGGTTTAGGGATATAGATTTGGAAAAAAAAAAAAATGAAGAAGAAGCTATAGAAGAAGTCGTAGAAGAAGAACCCAAAAACCCACAGATCTCGACTTTTCCCCACTGTGCCAGTAGCTTCAAGCTTACCATCGAAGCAAACGAAGACCAAGTTGAAGAAGAAGAAGCTGTAGAAGATGAAGATAAAGAAGAAGCAGCTCTGATAAGCCAACAAGATCGACGCCTCCCACCCCGCAACATTTGGAATGATTGACCGTTCACAGAGGAATCTTTTCTCCACTGCGCCCCAGTCCAATACACACACACTTCAACATCGCACCCTCACGGTGCAGCAGAAAGAAGCCTGCGTCACAGAGCTCGGCATAAAGAAGAAGCAGCAGCTGAGCTAGACAGCGATGATTATGCCAACGGCTTCACCGGGTTTGTTGAGGATTCTGGGAGAATATGTGGGCTAAAAGGGAAAAATATATAGGCTGAAAGGCTAAAATGAATATATATTATGCAAGTAGGCTAACCGTGGCCTGACATTGTGCTTAGGCGCAGGTCCTACAAAAAAGTAGAAAAATTGAGTGATGAAAAGTTGAGTGATGTGTGCCAAACGGGTGGGTCGAGGAAATTGGAGTATTTTAAGTAATGAGTAATAAGTGATGAAAATTGAGTGAGAACAAATGAGTAATGAAAAAAAAAAAAAAAAAAAAAAAAAAACAGCCCTTTACCCACCCATGTGAAAGTGAAATTAAATCTGCAGATGGAGCAGTAGTTTCAATCGAGTTGGTTGCCATGGTTTTCAAACTTTTAAACTGTCACTCAAATCGAAACTTCGGTTTTTGTAATAGTTAGACCCGCATTCGACAAACTTAGGAATTTGGAACTGACTGTTGGGCTTAGGGACAGGCAGGTTCAGTTGATTTGGTAGGGTCATCCAACCTGTTGCACAGCCCTACTAGGGAGAAAGCACCTAGAGCCTATTTGGATTGAAAGGAGAGGGAGTGGAAAAGAGTAGAGTAGAGTTTGTTGAAAATAAGTTAATTTTAGGCCAATTTTACTTTACTCTACTCCTCCTCGCTCTCTCTCAGTCCAATTAATGAGTTCTCTTATGGTTTTTGTTAGTGAATCATTTTAGGATAATTTTTATACCACTTTTATAGGAAACATAAAAAAACTGCAAAAAAATCAGTTGCTTTTTATTATTTCCAGTAAACAATTTCCAAAAGTATTTTCTAAATGAATGTCCCTATGGCATCCGTTAACAAAATCATTATTTCAAATATCTAACTTTTAGATTTTCTACAATAAGCTAGCTTTTAACTTTTTGTCCCACATTATGTAAATAAGCTATTGGAAATAAGTTCTACCCAATGCACACTAATGCCTTCCCTTCTCTCCTATCAACCAAATAGTGGAAACCCATTCCTTTCCTTGATGCTTCGCTTTACATCACCATTTCCTTCATGTTCCTCCTCTTTCCATCTTTCTCAACGTTGAAAGTGTGATAATTGAAATGCCTCTATATGGAAAAACCTTTGAGACTTATACTTCCACACAAGTTACCAACTTTCGTGTATTGCATGGCTTTTTTGGTTAAAAAGGAAGACAAGTGGTATTCTTTGTTGTCATAAGGATATTGAACTTTTGATAAGTTAAGGGTCTGTTTAGTTGGTAAGGGTCTGTTTAGTTGGAAAGATTTTAGAAAGATAGAGAAAATAAGAGAGAAAAGTGGAGAGAATTATTTTTGTGGATGTTTAATATCTGTCTCACATTTAAGTGGTCATAAAAGTAAAAATCATATGTTTTTCTTTTCATTTCTTCTTCCTTTGCAAA
The DNA here is from genome assembly GCA_030445155.1 of Quercus variabilis. Taxonomy (NCBI): domain Eukaryota; kingdom Viridiplantae; phylum Streptophyta; class Magnoliopsida; order Fagales; family Fagaceae; genus Quercus; species Quercus variabilis. Next base: position 46,490 of record CP129446.1, read on the forward strand.
CCATAAAAAGGAAAGAGAAGTATAAAAAACACAACCATGACAAATCAAAGTACCAAAATCTATCATCAATCATCCAAACTTTTCACATAGGTTCATAAGATATATCACAAAATAAATTGCAACAAATTTTGGGTAAAACCGAAAGAGATTAATGAGAGAGGAGCTAGAAAATGTCATGGTTTGCTCCAATAGACATCAACAATAGACAAAGACAATATTGTGGTTTGCTCCTTGGCAAGAGAAAATTTTGTATAAAACCAAAAGAGATTAATGAGAGCGAAACTGGAAAATGTCATGGTTTGCTCCAATAGAAAGACAATACTGTGGTTTGTAAAATACATATTTTTAAATGACCACAATGCCGTTGAAAACTGTTTTCAAAATGCATATTTTTAACACTATTTTGAAAACCATATTCACAATTCTATTACCAAACATATGATTTAATAGTGAGATCCATCATTTTTAGTTTTAAAAACTGAAAACTATTTTTAAAGCCCCTAAGAGCATTCTCATTAAGCCTCCTAAATGCTACAAATCCTATTTTTTAGCAGCTGAACCCCAAAATATGCACCCCATCAAAACTGGTATATAGTAAAAAATTTACAATATTGCTAGAGTGCAATCTCAAACGGGCCTTACAGTCAGGTTTTGGGAATTCACTTTACATCTAGGGTGGCGCCAACGACAGTAAGAAGAGAACACAATAACGGAGCACCAAAGGTTCGGGTAAGCACAGACAAGAGACAAAGACACAACAACACTATCACCGGCTAGAAAGAATGGCTCTAATACCATAAAGGGAGAAGGGGACGCACAGCTAAAGAGATGGAAGCACAATATAATATATGTTAAATGTAATGTAAACAATAGTAAGGCGGTAGAACCAGCCAAACAGTATATAATAAAATAATTTAAAGTAAATGAAAGCAATTTAGAACCATCCGGTATGGCGGTAATCCATCCAAGGTGGCGGTAGCAACAAGTAGTATAATGAACATAAAACTGAAAATACTTCTTATTGAAAGTAGAGCAAAACACTTACAATAGTAGTAGTTAATACATGATCTCAGAACAAGTTAACAGTTACAAAACTTGAACTAGTCCTAGTTATAGGATTTGTAGGGAATGTAGGAACAAGGTAGTAGTAGAAACAAGGAATTCTCTCACAAAGAAGGCTTCTAAGGAAAGAAAACTCTCTCTAGAGAAAATTCTATCAAAGAAATTATATTTTTACTTAAGAGACAGCCCCACTTAAATAGGCAAAATTCGGAGTGAACAGTGTCATGAACAATAAAAAATGAACAATGTCGATGAACCGTAATCCGTGAAGAGTAATTTTTTTCACTTTTTGTCTAGAAATCTCCAATACTTGAGGCTTTGGCAAAGGCATAAGAGTAGAAGATTTTCTGACTTTGAGAGGACAAAAAGCAAAAGGAACACTTTGAACATGTAGTGGAATGGTGTAGGAACTACTTGAATTTTTTGGGGAATCATTCGTAGAGTTCATTGTTGTCCTTTTATGCCTAGGGAACCAAGTAAGCACCATTATTGGGAATCTTCAGAAGCATGGCAAGGCAAGACTAAAGTATGACATGACCAAAGTTTCTTTTTCTTTTTAACAACTCCAATATTTCTTAAGGCTTGTTAGACGCATGGATTTACATAGGAACATCACAGCAGGTGCATGGGCTTGTCAGTTACAAGTACTTCATCATTTAAATATGGCAACATTTTTAGCCATTGTACAGGCTAGACAAATAAAGAAATCAATCATCAGTCATCTACAAGATATCAGGAGTATCTTGACCAAAGATTTCCTGACTATAGGAGTAACATGGGAAAGTAACTTTATCAGTGAGAATAAGAATTTCAAAACAGTAGTGCTATAATAGTAACCCAAGGGGGCCACAAATTTAATTAGTAGAAGGAGCATCGGATGGGTATCCAGCAAATGGATCAAAAGGACCTTGTGGAGAATCATAACCATGGTCATGGTAAGTAGCATATTGGTTACAGAATCCACAATATAAAATTGGCTTAAACACTATAGTTCTCTCTGGGATGAGAAAACTTCTTGGATTACAATGATCAGCTATCCACAAATGAGCAATGGCATTAGCATATGGTTTGGGACCAAAAACAAAAATCCTGTCTGTGCTTCGAATGAAATGATAATCTTTCCACAAATTCTGAGCAATATCAATAATTTGGTTATTAAAATAATTTCTCCAACATTCTGTAAGAGCATAAGGATCATCAAAGGATAATTGAGTATTTCTTTCAAACCATGGTCCTTAGTGAGTATGACCATTAATGAGAATTAGATGCTTTGAGGGCTGGACATTCATCCAATTATCTCTTTCCCATTTAATAGAGTGCTCCAGCATTTGATAATAACAAAAGGACTTTTTAATCCTCTAATAGCATCTTGGGAAAGCCATGTTCAAACATTTGTTAGTCTTATGAATCTGATAAAGCCATGTTCAAACATTTGGGAAAGCCAGCTGGGATCTCTATCATCATCACCTGATTCATCAACAATATATGAACCATCATCATAATTAATTAAGAGACCATAGGTCAAAAGACCCAAACATAGCCTTGCTATTCAGAACACTGGATTGTATATCTAACGGCAAGTTGGCAATAGCACTTTTTAACAAAGATTGGGTCTTAAGACTCAATCTAGAATAATCAGTGCCCATTATAGTCATTTTATCCTTTGAATGGATATCCTCTTTGCCAATGTGTTGACTAATGTAGGCTTCAAGACAAATTCTAAGAGCCTCATTTTCTGAAACAAGATTATTTTCTGAAACAAAGTCATTTTCTAAAATAAGGTTGTTTTTGGAAATAAGGTTGGCATAGTGGCTCATATAAGCCTCATTTTGAGCAGTAAGGTTAACAAGGTGGATTTTGAGAGCTTGGAGGGTTTTTTCAAATAGGAAACAGTGGTTTCTAGTAAAAGCAGCATATAGATTATCAAGAATAAATTTTATGGAGTCTGGTAATTCACTATAGACTCCATTATGAAATTGTAAGGATCTGGATAAGACTTCCTGTAAAGCAATCATCATATCACCACTGGAATATGTCATCGTTGCCGGGACAAATTCCTAAAGGGATGTTGATCCACTGGGTTTTACCCCAAAAGATGCGCCTTCATGCATTTTAAAAGGTTGTCCCACTGGGAGCCTTTTGTTTGAGAATAGTCCTGTGTACGAGATTTTCCCTTCTTTTTCCTTTCTGCCAAGGGAGCCATAATAATCCACTTACTAGTAGTATAAATATAAATATTATTATTATCCCACTTATTAATGGTATTTATCCACGCATCATTGCCTGATTCATGCAAAGAATCATTGAGAATATTAGGGCAACTGATAATAGTTGACAATTTGGCACTACTAGCATCACCTTTAAATTTGTCTGTGAAATATTGACATAAACTCATCCGTGGTTCATGAACAGATATATTAGTAGGAAAATCATAAGATAGATTTAAAGCATCATTAATATCAATTTCAAGCTTTGAAGCAAATTTGAATTTTACTTTCTGTCCAAAAGGATCAGTAGTAATTCCATCATGCTTAACAAGAAAGGGATACAAAGCATTTATAAATGGCAGACCAAGAATCACTTTATCAGTCATGTTTTTGACAAGAACAGAAGGAGTCTTGAAACAGACATTATCATGGCAAATATAAGCATTATTTAGTTCATATTTAATCTTCATTTGGGAACCATTAGCAAAAACAAATCTTTCAGTAGATTTTTCAAAATATTTCGAAGGAATTAATCCTTCCTGGATACAATTCTTATCCACACCAGAATCAATCATAGCAATAATAGTGAAATGATAATCATGGGAAACAACAATTTTAATTTTTGTGAACCATTTTGGAGGAAGTATGTTATTAACAAGAGCAAGTTGAGAATTATCAGCATTACCTTTACCAGAAAGAAGAGTCTGTTGACTGGAATCATCTCCATCTTTGAGCTCATCTTGTTCATTATCAGACTTATTTTGATCAATATTTTTATCAATTTTTAACATTAACAATTATTGTTTAAGATTATGATTATCACTTTTGATATTTTTAAATTCATGTTTTAATTCACTTATCTCTTGTTTAACAATATTAATTTCATGATGGAGATCATTAACAGTTAAATCTTTGGATTTGTTTTTATTAAATCTTTCCAAAGTTTCTTCAAAACTTATAGTTGATTTAGGTTTTTTACTAGTTTCCTCTTTTAACAAGTTTTTCTTAAACTTATCCAAATATTTTTTTGGTAATTCAGGATTTTCAATTTGACCTATCAATTTAACCAACAAACTTTCATTTTTTTCACCTTTAGTGAGAGTATTAATAGATTTAATAACACTGCAACATGAGTCTCTACAACCAATTTTAATATTAGGAGAATTAGAAGAATCATCAGCAGAATGATAGCAAGAATCAGTTGAAGAAGAGAAATCATCTTCCAAAGAATTAGACAAACTGTTTGATTCAAGGATTCTGAATAATTTTTCTTGAACATTATCATCAATATTTAACATGTTAAACTTATTCTTTAACTTACTAGGTTTTTGTTTACAATCTTTACTGAAATGACCAGGTTTTCCACAATTGAAGCATTTACCTTTACTTGATCTTTGTTTATCATATTTTTTTAGAAACATTTTTCTTTTTGGCATAAAAATCATTAAAATAAGTTTTGTATTTTTTGTCTTTTATGACTATAATTTTTGTAACTTTTATCACATTTTTTACACTTTTGCCTAGAATGAGCAATAGGGGGCAAACCATATTATTCACAAAAATTAACCATTTCATATTTAGCTTTTCTCTTACTCTTTAATTGGTGTTTTAACAGTTTTTCATCATTGCACATATTAATACCAAGTTTTTTAATACTACTTAAAATATCACCATAAGTTAAATTATCATAATCAATGGAATCATTTTTACCAATTAATTCTTGTTTTACCTTATGAGCAAAGATAGGAGGCAGGCTGCCAATAAACTTTTCTTTCCAAAAAGGCTTGTAACAATCTTTCTGATGCATTACTTTGGAAAGGAAAACATCTTGATACCATCTGTAATTATAGTAGGACATCTCAAATTATTTAGCAAATCAAAAATTCGAGATGAAACATTAGATGGAGTGCCAACAAAATGTTTGATAATAGTATAAATTAAGGTATTGACACCATCAAGAAAACCTCGACCAATACATTCATCAAAAATAGGCAAACCTTCATCATTTTTTTTAACATGTTTAATAGAATCTCTAGATTTTTCTGTGAGATATGAATCACACTATACACAAAGAGTACCAGAAAAACTAGTAGTAAGTAAATCAAAAATTTCAGGTTGGTCAAAATCATGATTATTTTGGTAAGCAATACCAACCATAGACATATGCCCCATTTTATTAATAATTTCTTGTTTAGAAAAACCATCAATATTCCATTCATAAATTTTATCAGCAGAAACAGAAAACTGAGTTTGAAAAGGTCGTTCTTCAAATTGCATATTAGGAGGAGTAGATTTTGAATACCAATTTTTTGTAAGAACCATGGGTTTGGGATTTCCAATAAATCTTTTAATTTCTTATAAATCATCTTTAAAAACTTTTTAGCAGAAACAGAAGAAACAATATCAGAATCTATATTGTCATCAGAAACAATTTCTTTTTCATTTCTTGAAATAGTTCGAGCAGCAGGAGTACTTCTAAAAGTACCTTCAGTTTTAATATTTAAATCAGCAAGCATTTTTTCAACAATTTCAAGAGTTTTAGATTGGGAGGTTTTGAACTTAAATTTGTTCTCATGACTGGGTAAATTAATCAAAGGTTTCTCAGTTTTGACAAAAACAGGTTTTTCAACAGAAACAGTTTTTTCAACAATTTTTTCTTCAATATAGTCAAGCTGTTGACCAATAACATGCAAAGATTCATTAGTAAAATTGTTTTTTTCAATAAGATTAACAATAGGAGTTTGATCATCAGCAATTTTGAAAGGAGAAGCTTTAACATCATTTTTGCCAGTAGTTATCAAAATAGTCTCAAGAGGTGGATGACTAGACCTAACGATGGTTTTGTCACCTTTAACAAAATTTGATTTCTTTATCACATTCAAATGATTTTTTAAAACTTCATTTTTTGAAACATAATAATTTTCAAGAAAATCAAAGAACAAAATATGTTTTTTTTTCAATTGATTCATTTTTTCTAACCATTTTCTTTTAACAGGGCTTTTCTCATACTCAGCAAAATTGTTTTGAAAATATTTTCTTTTACTTCTATTTTTAACAAGCATGAATTCATCATATAGGGGAACCAAATCAACTTCAAAATTTTCATTTAAAACAGTTAAAACTCTTAATAGGTTTTGGTAAACAGGGTTTTCAATAGGAGGAAAATCAAAGTCAGAGGGACAAATAGATTTAGTATCATCTTCTTCCTCATTAGCAAATCTGTCGTATGGAGAAGAAGGTTCAGCTTTAGCGGAATAGAAAACAACACTAATTTGAGATTTATCACTTGAAATATCTTTTAATTTTAAATCAGTGGATTTTTCAAAACTCTTTTGTAAAAAATCATTAAGATCTTGATCTCTTTTTGAAGTACTTTCGAATCCAGCAAAGGAATGTCTTCCTTTGTTGATCCTCAAAGGTTGATTGTTTTGAAAACTTATTTTAACAGTACCAACAAGATATTGTTGAATATTTGTGAGCTCTAGCTCATCAAAAAAAAATTTAGCAACAGGGGATTCTTGTTCCAACAACCATTCATTGGGAATCTTGACATCTTGCCATTGAATCATTTTTGGAACTTGAACTTTTGCATCAGGAGTTGAATATGTGATTAACATTGTTTTACTAGAAGGTTCTCTATGATTCTTAGCACCAGGATTTAACTGAGTACCCAACAATCTGTAATAAATTCGGTAAATCAAAGCAAAAGGTTTACTACCTTCGTCCATGATATAACCAGATGAAGTAATATTCAAAGTCAAAGCTTTAACAATATTAGGATCATCCAAAGCAAGAGTAAGATTAGGATAACAATTGAAATAAACTGGACCATCATACAAAGAGGCAAGAATACTATCTTTAAAGTGCTTAAATCTAGCATCTCATAAATACATGAGAATAGAAGCATTGATACCCTTTCGGGTGAGTAGTTTAATAGCAACTTGAACCATACCAATATGCAAATATCTGAGTTTTTTGGCAATGAAATCATTAATATTTCTTTTAGAAAACAGGCAATATTTTTCATGAGTTTTTGAAATAGAAAACATTTGTTCCACAGTTCTTACTTCGTAAACGGAATGAAAAGTAGTTTCAGCCCAACTAGTTTTGTAAATAGTTTTAGTATCAACTTTAGGAATGTTCCATTTTCGGAAATCAGGAAGCTCATTATCTTCAACAGTATGATCTTCTTCATTTACAATATCAAAAGGACAACCAGTCCTGGAGCTGATAGAGGAGTTGGATCTCCACAACTTATCCATGCTATCCTAGGTTTAACACTCAATTATCATGTTTTTCTCACAATCGTTGCATTTCATAACACATACTTTAAGCAACCCTATACCATACACATGCCCTACACGCGTACTGTAGCAAGCTGCTATCTTTTTTTAATATTTTTTCTTTCACTATCTTCAGACTATCACTATCACTCTCACTCTCTCATTCTCGTTCTCTCTCATCTCTCTTTCTCAAATTCTCCCTCTAGTGGGTCTGATAGGTCTCGATGACTGCAAGTAGGTCTGGGTTCGATGGTAGAGGGTCCAATGGTGGTGGGTCCATCGGTGGTTGGGGTTGGTTGAGACCGTGGGTTGAGTTGGTTAAGGCCATGGGTTGAAGATCGGGGTTGAGGTGAGGATCGGGGTTGAGGTGAGGATTGGGGTTGCTAGGGTGGTGGGTTTTGTGGTGGTTTTGTGGCGGTTTTGTGGTGGGTTTTCGCTGTGGTTTATGTCGTGGGTTTTTTTTTTTTTTTTTTTTTTTAATTTATTTATTTATTTTGGTGGTTGGTGGTGGTGGTTGTGGCTGTGGCCGTGGTTAGAGGTGATGAGCTTGAAAAGCTCAGGCTATGGACGTTTTGAGAGCAAACATCAAAGAGAGGGAGAAGCTTCTTGGTTTGGGCCATGGGTTCTTTTTTTTTTTTTTTTTTTTTTTTTTTTTTTTTTTTGGTGGTTGGGGGTTGAGGTTGTCGTTGGTGGTGGTGGTTGTGGCTGTGGCCATGGTTTATCGATGATGAGCTTGGAAAGCTCAGGTCATAGAGGTTTTGAGAGCAAATATCAGAGGGAGGGAGAAGCTTCACCGGGTTGAAAAAGATGGAAAGACAGTGGGAGAGAGAGACAAAGGGAGAGTGAGAAATAATAAAAAATAAAAAAATAATAAAGAAATAATATTTAAATGAAGTGTTAAAAAAATAGAAGTTTTGATGTAAGAGACATTGTAAAGTGGTGTGTTATATGTTATAAATATAGGTTTTGAGATGGTAAATGCTAAATTGCCCTCTTCTCCCCCATAATTACAATATCATCTCCTTCATCCATGGTCAACTTCATGTTTTTGCAATCCTTCTACCAGATCCCCGTCCACCATTTTGCATTAATGCTAATCTATGTCCGCTATATTAGGGAGAAGCATTTGATTATATGGGTCGACAAGAACACAACTCATTTAATACTCAAAATAAAATTCTTCAATTTTAACCCAATTTATTTTTTCTTTTTGCTAATAACCGAGAGTACGATTTATTTATTAATCGTACTAGCTAACACAACACGAATTGAACACGCTTACAAATACATGACAGGAATGTTACATAAGATTTAGTATTAGATGTTAGTATAATTGTTTGGTATATCGAACTTATGTCGGCCATTAAATATAATGATGCGCCACCCTTGTATTGCACAGGGGTACGAGGTCAAATGGATGATCTTTGTTTTTCGAAATCACTGAATAATTTTCTCCTTTTGTTACGTGGGTGGGAGAAAGTGGGGAGGATGAGTGGGGGGTTGGGATGGGAGGGATTGCTTTGTTTGTGAGCTTGGAATTTGTCCATTTTAATCTCTTTACGTAAACAAAAATAATGTTCAAGCATATGCCTTATCTTCTTTATTTGGGGGTTGATGTGATAGTGGGTTTAGTCGACTTCATTCATCATGCACCACCTTTTCCACATTATTCAGAAAATGGTTTGACCACGCCTTTCTACTTTCAACACACAAAATGGATTTGAATATCATATATTGTGTTGTCCACTAATAAATCCTAAATTATTTTCTTAGGGCTATGGTTCAAAGTTCAAACTCCCAAAAAAAAAAAAATTATAGTGCCATTTGTTTATATATTCAAATATATAAAATTTGATGAAATCCTTTACCACTAGGAGGAATTTGCATTCGGGAGCAGAGTTACCGTATCCATTTTTATTTTGGCCTATAAAATTTCCTCACCAGGTTATCACCATGAGGATATAAACATATTACTAGTTTTTTTTTTTTTTTTTTTTTTTTTTTTTTTAATATAAATAATATGACCACGATTTATTGGGTTTATCCAAATGCATAGTCTACGCAGCTTTCCAATGATCTGCATGATGCATCATCATCTACTTCTAGGCACATGACAATAAGTGACATAAACAGAGTAAGGGCATCATCTATCTCCTTTTTTTTGGTTGAATAATCTCCTTTTACTTTTACTGAGCAATTACGAAGCATGCCATTACTTAGTCGGGCTGATTCTCCAGTCGAATGTTGATGTAGCATGATCAGAAAATTCCAAGCTCGATCGCATACAAACCAAAATCAAATCCCAAATCCCTCCCATTAACAAAGCATATATAGACTAGTACTATAGAGCATTAGCATATATTTCCATTGATTTAATCACGTCTCTCGACTCAAGTCAAGGAACCCATATATTAATTGGATGCAATGCACTGGTCCATATCATGGAAACCTATATTGCTATTTTTTCCGCTTTGCTGGTCCCTCTCTCCCCTTTCACTAAAGAGTAATCTTCTTAATAATAATGCTCCCAAGCACATGTACCAAACACTGGGTACTTGGTGTCCGATGAAAGCTTCAAAATCTTATCATCTTTATAATTATACCACTTAAAGGTCACATTCAAGCACTAGTAGCACGTGTGCAAGACAATTTGACGGCATGACACTCAAGAGCCCCACACTTTTTAAGACACAATGCGAGAAAGAAAAAATAAAAAAGCCTTTGGAGTTTGGAGCACCAAGCAGCCCACACAGCCAAAAGTGCACCATGTCCCCAGCTGCCAATCTTAGGAAATTCTTGTGTATGCATTACTGGTGGTAGTGGAGAGCACCAAGCACGCCTGGTGTTTGTGAAATTCGTGTGAATAGCTTTATGACCTTATCACCCAAAATTATTAAATAAAAAGAAATGAACTCATATCTCATCGATCAGAATTGTGAGAATATTATATTAAAGTATTTTAATTAGCATTGGATTTTTATATATATAATATTGAAAATCTCATTTAGTCATTTTATAATATACATTTTTTTTTCCTATGTAGCATATCTACTTAACATTAGTCGAGACAATATAGTTAACAACATAGGATATTTTCTTACTCAATATATTTTTTATTATTAGATGAACAATTAATGTAAGGGTATGGTTTGCAGCCCAAGCCCAATATATATGGGACTGTGGGTTAATAAGCCCAACACAATAAATTTTTAGAGAGTAGGTCAAAGAACTAGGTCCTAGTGAATCTAACAACGGTTAAGACGGGTTTGAAAGACAATCATGCAAGAATAAAGTACGTAAGTTTGGGTGAACGTATTGCTGAGGAGGCAAATGTTTGTATAGACCAATGAAACTAATTACAAGTGTAGTTCTGATTGCTACAGTATTCTTTCTATATTTTTCTGATCCCTTTCTCATGAGGGGTCTGTCACATTATATAGCTCCCTCCGGACCATTTTGATCCTACACTTGTCGGTCATTTGAGCCCTCACTTGAGTGTCTGTCCCATCAGACACCTCTTTTAGCTCTCTGTGAGTTGTGGTAATCAAGGCAGCACTGTTTAGAGGTCTTCTCCACATAAATGTGGCCAAAAAAGTAATTGCAGTGCATTCAACGCGCAGGTAGCAACCTTCCTTAGATATTTATGGGCTCTATTCCTTCTTGTTTTTTCTTAAGGCACATCTCTAACATTGGGGCTTCCGAGGAAGTTATTCTTGTCGTTGGGGTGTGTGTCTGGGCTATGTATGTTATGTCCGGGGAGGAATTTCTCCTCGGTCCACCTTCTTCTTCTCTCTTACTTATGAGGCTTTAAACTGAAATCACCCTTAACCACTGGTTCCTCCTCGGATATGATATCGTCCTCGGATAAGGCCCAAGGCCCAATATATGATTCTGGGCCATGTCCTCACAATTAAGATTAAGAAGATATTCTTCAATAAATAAATAAATAAAAAATAAATAAAAAATAAATAAAAAATAAAAAAAGATATGTTACATAGAAGAAAGTGTGAACCATTAAATTCTCATTTTAACATTAAAAAAAAAAAAGGTTTCTTTTTTTTTTTTTTTAATGAAAAAAAATGTTTCTTGTTTGACTGGTTAACAAACACTCGTGTATAATTATAAAATGGAATCCTAAATTAGGTTTGATTGTATAGGTCAGATGAGGTTTTAGGTTTTCTATGGATTTGCCAATAATTGTAATAAAATATAAATTTCGATTATCATTGTTTATTTGGCCAAGTGATTTGTTACCTTCATGGAAACAACTTCTATATGAATTGTTTTTATTTAGACAACATGTTATCCAATGACCATCAATGAGAAATCAAAAACTATAAAATAACGATTATTCATATGCGATTTGGGTTTTTCATATTGATTGGTAGCATTAAAGATAATATATAGGTCGATTACCAAAGTTTATTTGGCCTGGGGTGACTAATTGTTCCATCGAGGAAAAAACTATAACTACATGTCTACGCAATAACTAGCAAATTGAGCAATCAAATCTCAAGAAACGAAAAGAAATGAAAAGCAAATGTTCATGAAAAAACATGCATTGCGAACTCGATCTTTTGCCACAAAGTGAGGGCATTTTAGTTATCATACAGGATAAGGTAATTAATTCCTATTTTTGTCTTTTTTTTGGGTATGAAAATAATAAATGCATGTAACCAGTTTATGTTGAAATAAAATGCTCTTAGTTTAATTGAGCCACAATGAGTGTGACCATATTGAAGTTTATTTTAGCAAAAAAGTTGGCAACTTAGGCCTAGGCATAAGGCCCCACCACCACCACAATAACAACAAAATATTACCCCCTAGAAAAAAGACCCGTCTCCATGGTAAAATGATCAAAATTTTATAAAAAATGTGATTTTTTTTTTAAAAAAAAAATGTTTGCACACTTCTTTTTATTAGTGATGTTAGGGGCATTGCAAATTTTACTATAAGCTTACAAATTGACATATCACTAATCACAAAAATAAATAAATAAATAAAAATTCAAACATTCATTAATTACTGTGGGGGGTTCAAGGACCGAGGAATCCCAACTGAGGATTAATTTGCCCAATCCAAGCCAAGACGGGTAAGCAAACTCGAAGGACTCCACCTACCCGAGGAGAGCAAGAGAATCAGGACAACTGATATCCCTTAGAAGCCCAAGGATAAGAGAAGAGATAGCAATTAAAACAAGGTTGGTAAGAGGAAGTTTCTTGAAGGAGACACCTCCCGCCTCCACATTCAATGCCCGACAGCAACCTCATCAACTGCTTTAATGTGGAAATGACCCATGAACAGTAATTTTATAGCTAACAACTCCTTCTACCACCTCTAGAAGGGTCTTGATAGGACAAGTGTCCTAAGAAATGTCTTGGGACATACAAGTGGAGGGCTAGGATGCAAGGAAATGAACTATAAAAGGAAGGGAACCCCCTACAAAAAGGGGAGGAACATTTTCTAAGTAAAAAGGAAACTAGTAAGGAGAATTCAGAATTACCTTGTAAGGAACCAGAACTAAACTTATATACAATAAATTGATCCTCAGATTTTCCTGAGAAGGGTATTTTCCTCAATTGTTGTTCCAATTGCGCTTATCTGCTACTTTGGACTCTTCGGTCTTAGACTTGGACTCATTCTTGTATTGCACTTGAGTTATTGACTCATTCTCTTAAAAATTCTATTGTTTGAGCTTGATTTGAGGGACAAGGTATCACTGTTCTAGGTGGGCTTGGGCCTTTATTTTTTGAGTCCCTACAATTACATTATTGAAATTCATCAGTCGCAATTATTTTCACATTATAAATATTGTGAACATTTTGTAGTACTTTTAGCATTTTTTTTTTTTAAATTTCTAATAAGGCTTTCAAAATATTAGCCTAATAGAAACCTAACCCAATTGAAATCCTAAAGTACTTCAAAAAAAAAAAAAATTGTGAATGTGTTAGATCATCAATAATGATTATTTCACAAGTACAAAGTTCTTACGAGGTTCAAGTCTCTAAGAGAAAGTTTTACATATATGTACACTAAGATTAGATTAGAGTAGAATATATATATATATAATTATTATTATTATTACATGTCATGAATAAATTTTTATTTAAAAAAAAAAAAAAAAAAAGCTCAAGAGATAATAGAAAATTATTTTTTATGCCACATGGGTTGCCATGTGACTTGAAAAAATTATTTTTTAAAAAAATAACTCAAGTAAACTAAAATTAGAAAAGAATACAGTTGGCATTGAAATCCAAAAAAAAAAAAAAAAAAAAGCCCACTGGACTTAACAATTGTAATTTCTTACACTTGAACTTTCATCTTTCTATCTTACTCATAAGCGGCCACCACTAAACCACAAAAACTATTTTGTCACAATTCAAAAATGTTAAGAGCTGAGCTGACACATTTGAAACAACATCGACAATTTTAACATATAAGGCGAATGTGAAAAAGACAAGAGGGAATCAAATGATGAGAACATGGGATCGATGACTCCATTGAGGAATTTTTTTCCCCCATTGAAAATGATGAATAAAGATATTGGCAGTCTTAGCTGATAAAAAGACGAGAGAATCACTTAAAATAGATTAGTCATAGGTAAAGGAAAGTTAGAAATTAATGCACAAATAATGAAGAGTAAATTTATTCAAGTTGAGAAAACAAAACAAAACAAAATAAATAAGAATACCTAAAATAACTTCTTCTTCTTTTTTTAGAAACTACGTAAAATAACATTAGAAGTAGTAAAAGAAAGAATGTGTAAATTAAGAAGGTAACAATAATGATGAGTTTAGATAAAATAAAATTATGGAAAAGAATTACATATAGCGGATGCTTATAATTCTGATGAGAATCCATTACCATTACCTACTAAAAAAACTTTTAAACTAATAAAGCTTGGTTGATATTGTTATTTAAAATGATGAATAAAACGACATAAATCTATCATTAGCTCTTCAAAATTTCTAAGATATAGACGTTAGTCTTGACCTCCACATTGAAAGTGAAATTATGAAAAAGGTTTTGACTTGCTTAGTGAACCTACATCCTTGGATTATTAAAGCAATTGACTTAAAAAAAAACATTTCAGAAAGGTGGAATAAGGTTTCTTTAAACATATCACGAGGGCTCTGAAAATGATTGAGAACCGCCCTAGCAATGAATGAATATATTTAAAGACCAAAACATCTTGTGCATCATATTTGTTTTAAAAATATTCGTATTCTTTGTCTCTCCATTACAGGAAAAGGTTGCAAACCAAAGAGCTTTTGGCGCTCTACTTTTTTATCAGTTTCTTTACCATTATGCCCATTTGAAGCTAACGAACGAGCGTCTTGGACTTTGTAATTGCATCATAAAGAAATAATATATCTTTCCAAATAATGTTTCTGACCACTCATTAAGAATAAGAGGCTCCATGCTTCATGAGAGAATGATACTCTTACAATAATTCCTCTCCAAACTTTTGTTTCATTGTGTTTAACTCTTGTGAAATCCTATCAACAGAAGGGGGCTGAGGTTGAACAGGAAATTAAAGAATTAATATATTGAAACAAATGCAAATATTATCTTTAATAAATCGATTAATTAGGATATATAGAGTCCATACCAATGGGGTTTTATCTGGGTTTTCGTTTGTTACTAATAATCGTTGTTTAGACCATTAATTGCCACATGTAACCCGTAAAAGTAGTTATTGCCTCCATTCTTATTGGATTTTTCTCAAAAAGAAAACCTAGTAAAAGCTTCAATGATGAAGAGGAGTGCAGGGTGCAAAGTGCAAAGAGTTGACAAGGACAGATTTTTTTTTTTTTAATCTTATATTTTGGCATAAGATTATTAAATGTGTGCATTTTTTTAATCTTATATTTTTAATATTATTAAATGTGTGCCTTAAAGGCATACATTAACCATCAATTTTTAAAAAAAAATTATGAAAAATTAAAAAAATTGTCAAAACAATAAATTATTTTTTATTTTTCAATAAAATTTTTTTTAAAATAATTAATTAATATATGCCTTAAGAGTTCATATTAATAAATTTTTATTATTAATTCTAATTCTTTGAGACTAGAATAGAGAGAGCAAGCGCTTTGGAGCATAGGTATGAGCATAACAATAGACTGACTGACTGACAAATGACACATAATTGTGGCTAACGAACCCCTGTAGGCTAGCTGTAGCTGTAAATAGTTGAATGAAAGGTAACATTCCCACAAAGGAATATTTTCCGCTGGCTTGTGTTTTGTTTAACATTTACTAGTTAATAAGTCGACCAAGGCCGGAGGCAGGTGGCAGAGGCAGTATGGTCACTTGTTATAAATTAAATTGGGACAAAGATAATTATATTCACGCAAAGACAAAGATAGAGACAAAGACAAACATGGGATCTGATATGATGAAACCAAAGAGTGGAATCCCCACAAAAATTCCTCAGTGGAGTCATCCCACGCTCAACAATTACAAGGCATCACATCCCCCCACCATTTGTGGGACCCTTTAAGCATCCAGTTGTGGGTCTTACTTCTTCCTTCCTTTTCCCTTTCTTTTTTCTTTTTCTCATCTTTTTTCTCATGCTTGTTCTTGCCTCTTACACATAAAATTTTACAATATTTTTTACAATAATTAAATTAACAAGCTTTTACTGATGCTTATTTAAATTCAATATTGTATTGAATTCATTCTTTTACACCTCTCTCTTACAATTTGTCACATTATTCTGATGTAAAATTTTTATTCAAATATTTGTGTGCCTATAAACTTTTTATGTTTCTTCTTCTTCTTCTACTATGGCAGGCAGACATGTCAGTGGGATTTGGTAACACCCACTGACAGCACAAGACTGTTTGAGGGCACCATCAAGATTGGCTTGAAAAGTTGCAAAAAAGCAAAATAATTTTTTTCATTAAAAAACAATCCACTTTTTGTGAGGCTCCCACCAAGCCTCATTGCTTCAATCAAAGTATGCCACGTGTATCTAATGTCTTCCACGTGTTAATCAGTACCCGCCACTATCCCACGCGGACACTCTTTCCGTTTTCACTTTTCGGAGTTTCTCTTTCCCATTGTGTTTGTGTGACTCTCCCTGCAAAGATTATCTTATACATTAAATTGAATAATTAGTATTTAGAATGCGTTTATCCAGCAATTAAGTTATAGTATAACACAACAATCACTCACTGTTATAGTATTTTGTGATTTAAAAATTACTTTGTTACAATATTTTTAGTAAGAAATTTTTAATTTTTAGTAAAATAAGCAGTATTCAAACATACTCTTAATATTTTTTTTTTTTTTTTTTTTTTTTTATATTTGAAGCAAAACTAAAACTTTTATTAATCCAGAAAGTTGATATACATCAAACACAAGTCAAACAATGTGTCTTCCAACAATTGCAGCTCTAGGAAATTTTTTAAAGGGTTATTAAGAAACTTAAATTTAACCAAAAAAAAAAATTGAATATATCAAATTATCAATAAATAAAAAATCACAAATACATTAAATTTTATAATTTCTTTTTAATTATTATAAAAAACATGAAGAAGAAGAAAAAAGAAAAAAGAAAAAAACTTTACAATTTCTCTACACGAATTGAATATATTCTTGTTTGCATATATAATGTTTGTGTACAACAATAACACACATGACAAATATTATTGATTTTTATGAAAACAAAGATATACATAATCAAACAAATAAATATAAACACAAAGGTGAAGCTTAATCGTGTAAGTAACTTTTCCATAAGATTTTTTTTAGCAGACTGTCCCTTAAAAAAAATTCTCATACAAGCAACTCTGGTCGTGGACTTACTGTTGTCTGCCAAGTGCCAAATCTCTTATTTCCCGAGAAAAATTATCTTCTGCATTGAATAGGGTAATTACCATTTAATATTCTTTTAATCTTTTTATATTTGAATGAAAACTAAAACTTTTATTAATCAAAAAAGTTGGGTGAAATTACACTTTACTATCGTAAACTATATCCTAAAATTACACTATACACCATCAACTTTTCGAATACATGTTTTGCATTCTAAACTATGACTCTTGTTATACTTTGCATCCCGATATCAAGTTTTCTATTAACTTGGATAAAAATTTAAAGTTTAGGATGTACAGTATAATCGAAAGTATAATTTAGGGTGGTAAAATGTAATTTCTTATTTTATTTTAAAGAATTGAGAAGATGGGTAATTGAGTCTTTTCACGTGATGTCAAACTTTTTCATCCAAGTTAATGGCAAACTTAATATCAGGGTGTAAAGTTTAAGGTCATAGTTTAAAGTGCAAAATATAATCTGAGGTATAGTTTAAGGTGGTAAAATGTAATTCTCCTAGAAAATTAATATGCATCAAACACAAGTTGAGGAGTTAAGAACTCATGGGCTATTTCTACTAGCCAATAACAAGGAAAGCTCAAATGTTTTTCCATGTCTTACTAGTATTTCATGTGTACTGATGATGCAGAAAATTGTTAGTTGGTTCCCTTCGTACAAGGATGGCATGGACGACCAAAGTGGATCTTGCAAAGAGGTGATCTTAAGATAGAAACTCAAGACACCGTTGTGGTGCTAGCCACAAATTCTTTAAAAATCAAGTTAGTGAAATGATTTAGAGAGAATAACTAACATAGAAAGATTGCTGAGAATATTTGTGTGTACCTTTTCTCTTTTGGTTTGGCCCTTTTTATAGGTTTCTTTATCATGTATCCTTTGGATTCATTATGGCTATGCATTTATGGTCTTTGTAATGCTTTTCTTTATCATGTATCTTATGTCCATTTTATTTATAAATTTATTTTTTATACAAGATAGAAATTCTACTTTAACCTAATCTAAATATATATGTGTATAAAATTCTCTCCTAGAGACTTGAACTTCGGTCTTTGCGCCTTACACCCCACAAGCACTTATACTTATGGAGTAACCACCATACTAAGGATGCACAATAATTATGTCCACTTTATTTGATTGCGTGTTACTTGTTAAATCTTTAATGTCGATTGTAATTGTCGTCCATTCATCACTGGACAACCAAAGTTATAGACATATCATGTACAATAATGTTTTTTTTTCCTCAAATAATAGTAATTTGTATATCAATTAAATTATATCCCAAATAATACAATTCATAATAAAATTCACCATTCCTATGAGAGTGTAAAATACCTAACTAAATATTTGTACAATATATATATGTATCCCATTGTATGTGAACTAAACATGACGCAATCATAAGATAATATCATATATCCAAATTTTTTTTTTTTTTTGGAAGTAATCATATATTTAACTAGTCACGCTTTTCCATCCCATACTACTTGCATATTTGACAGAAAATCCGTAAGGCTGCCGGTGACAGAATCATTACCCGCCTAACTTAAGCCTAATATGCCTTTTTGGATTTTTCTACTATTATAAAAGCCCCATTTGCAGTCTTCAAACTACCACGCATTTCTACATTTCCTTCTCTCGCTGTGTCTGTGTCTTACTGTCTTTGGGGTTTCCCTTTCGTTTCTCAAGGATGGGTGAGGCTATTCAGTTCTTCCATACCAATGGGTATGCCAATGGGTTCTTAAAGATTCATGAAGAAACTAATCAAACACTTACTAATAATCATGAGGACTGTTCTTGGTATGAAGAAGTGATTGATGATGATCTCAAATGGTCCTTTGCATTGAAGAGGTTCGTCTTCAATCCTAGTCCATAGCCAAATATGTTCAATCGTATTGTAAATGTCATATTTATGTTAGTAAGCCAATTATCATTTCGTGCATAGGATTTATGCGTCTTTCTTCTTATAGTGTCTAAGTTTACAGTCATGTGTATTCACATACTAAGAGAAGAAAAATTGATGTATATATTCACACATGAGATATCTTCTCATTAGAAAGCCTCCCTCCCCTCTACAACCTTCCTTCTCTCTCTCTCTCTCTCTTTCTCATAAATAGATTGGAAAAGAAACAATCTTTTATTTTCATGACTAGATTAACTTAGCTGCTATTCATTGTTCCATAATTCGAAGTAAATTATAGGCTTCTTTCCAATTAACTATATTAATTTGGAGATCATGCTAGATATTGAACATCTATCTCTCAAGATCTTAAGCAATTTTTCTTGTATTCTTTTTAACACACGCCCCCCACCCCCCCCCCCCCCCCAAAAAAAAAAAAATAATAAAAAAGAAAGTTTAAGCATGTCTTTTTTATACATATGGTAATTATGCATTTTTCTAAATAATCGTATTTTCTTTGCTATATATTAATTTCATTCTTTCTCCTTAATTAGGGTGCTACATAAAGGGATTAGTGACTACCAAGAGATAGCTCTTTTGGACACGAAACGTTTCGGGAAGGTATACATATGATATGATTTTTGGACTAGAATCCTAGAGTCAATCTCATGTTTTAGATTTTATATTTTGTATTTATATTTATACATAACAGTGTAAATGTCATTACATCATTTATAGACTGGACATGACATTAGATACATCTTTGTATTTATAATATGTGATATGAACCATTTGAGGATACTAGTCCATGATTTTTTGTATTTTGTTTAGATTTCAAATTAATTAGTTTTTTTTTTAAGTTTTTTTTTTTTTTTTATTGAAAATTTATCCTCTAATGCTCATCTATAGTTTTATAATGTTCCTGCATTCCTGATGCTTTTGCGGGTTTATTGGATATATAGGTCTTAGTGATTGATGGGAAGATGCAAAGTGCAGAGGTGGATGAATTTATTTATCATGAATGCTTAATTCATCCCGCTCTCATATGTCACCCAGAGTAAGTCCAAATCACTTATAGATCAAAAACTTTTATATTATATTATATAATATATATATATATATATATATAATTTTGTTCTTTTGTTTGATATTCATTTGGACAATCATTAGATGGTATATTCCATTATATGCAATGGGTCGAATTTAGCCGTCCAGTTTTCCTGTTCAATAATGGTCTAGAACTGTCATTAAATTATGAGTGATTAAACTTAAACAAAATTTACTTGAATGATTAAATTACGAGTGTTCAAACTACTTTTGTTTAAATAATTTTGTTGGACGATTTACCTAGCTAGCCCTCTAAAAATTCAAGGTAATTTACACTACATTTTAATTAGTTTCTGTCATAATAAGCATATTGGAAATATACGTCGAATGCATGGCCCATGAGATAATAATTTGGGTCGATAATCTTTCCAGCTATATGACAAGAAATATAGTCGATACTATAATTAACTAAAAAAAGTTTCCCCCTGGTCGGACTTTGACCCACCCAATTGGACTAAATTTGACTCATTTTATTCCGTGCAGAGCCAAAACTGTATTCATAATGGGTGGTGGTGAGGGGTCGGCTGCGAGGGAAGCACTCAAGCACAAATCATTGGAGAAAGTTGTTATGTGTGATATTGACCAGGTTTCCACAATTTTCATTCGTTAATTATTATTAAACATACTGAGTTATACGTTGTCATGCACACTTATTTTTTTTTTTTTTAATAAATAAAAAAGAATTAATTCAATTCCAACTGCATGGTGTTTTAAATTCACAATTTTTTTTTTCAGTGTGAATGGGCAGATAATAAAAATTGTGTGATAGGCATATCATATGTTGATGATGCTGTGAAAATTTGTGTCTATCCATCTCTTCTCGTCTTTTAATTTTTATTTTTAATGAACTCCTACTAGTCATTTATTTGGGAGTTAAGTATGAACAAGAATTTCAGTATATATAGGAATTAGGGATACGAGGGAGAAGTCCATTTCTATGTGTAGTTAGTCACTGCATTCTGCTTTTACCTTTCTTTTTTACTCACAGCAACTTTATGTAAACTTGGCTGTAAATATTTATATACCTTTAATATCATATGCCTATTTGAATAATATTGTTGGACGATTGTTTCAGGAGGTGGTCGACTTCTGTCGTAGATACTTGACTGTAAATCAAGAGACATTTTGTCACAAGAAGCTTAATCTTGTTATTAATGATGCCAAGTAAGTATTATGCTCCTTTGTTTAACTCAAGGGCTGTTCGGTAAATTCTGATTAGTTACAACTATCAAATTCAAATGACACAGATTGGCTCAAGTCTCTTAATTTTTAACTAACAAAATTTAATATGTTCATTATCACCATATTTTATTTTTGGAATTCGCATGTTTTTTTCTTTTCTTTTCTTTCCTTTTTTTTTTTTTAGAATTACTTACGAGGCAGTTATCCTTATAATAAAGCTGGAAACCTTTTCTTTTTTATAGGTCATTTGACTCAGTTAATAACATTCATATCACATTATGTAAAATAGTATAAGTGTCATGCATATTTAAGCCCAAGAATTAACACATCAGTCAATTTAAATGTGTGTAAATTTACATTTTTGTTATAATATAATATACACGGTCACTATTCACATGCATATCTATTTTTTAATACTTCTTTACTCATTTACACAAAGAAAGAGAGAGAGAGAGATGTTAATCAAATGTAGTGAAAAACAAATAATCTAATATGAAGTGTTTTGAAAGTGATTGTGTAAAATAAAAAATAAAAAAAGGAAGTTCATATAGCTAAATAGACGGAAAAAAAATAGACAAAAAAAAAAAAAAATTGCACAAGTGAATGCTAATGCTCTTAGTAGGTCTTCACATATACCATGTTGATCCGCTAGCTTTGGTTATGAGAGACACTGCCAAGTCTAATCAACGGAATGTATGGCCTAATGTATTTATTTTTCTAATTCATTGTAACTCTAGAAGCGCGATTCATTTAAATTTTAGACTTTTTTTTTTTTTTTAAATCTTTCAATAAATAACCATTTTAGGAGTCTTGGATTAACATCTTATTACACCATATAGTGCAATTATTATAAATTTTAATGCATAAATTGTACAAAAAGTTACAAACTAATTAATGCTAACTTAAAATTTAAGAAATTTATTTATTATGTTATTGACATGATAATGAGGACAAAATTGAGAGCGCATATTGTTGCTTGTTTTGCTTGGTATATATTGTGGGTCTTTTTAGCATTGTCCTTACACGATATCATATGATTTGAATAAATTTTGTTATTAAAGGGCTGAATTAGAGAAGAGGGATGAGAAATTCGATATCATAGTTGGAGATTTGGCAGACCCAGTTGAAGGAGGTCCTTGCTATCAGCTCTACACAAAATCTTTCTACGAGAAAATTCTAAAACCTAAGCTCAATGAGAATGGCATCTTTGTGACACAGGTAACATGTCACTTGGAAAAGCTTTACATAACTACTTGGAGTCATGTTCTTCAGCTTATCCGATCGATAAAACAGACCAAAAATTTATAGATTTTCTGTCGTATAGGCTGGACCAGCGGGTATTTTCACACACAAGGAGGTCTTCACCTCTATATACAACACAATCAAGCAAGTCTTCAAGTGTAAGTCTCGCATCCAATCCAAAACAGTTCACCTAATCATTTTTTTTTTGGTGGAAATATTGAGACAAGTAGAGCTACCCAATATGGACTCCCACGTCGAAGTGTTATTAATTTTCTCCTATGCGTGCTTGCAGATGTGGTTTCATACACAGCTCACGTGCCATCTTTTGCAGATACATGGGGATGGGTCATGGTATGTTACATGTTTCGATAGAAATGGATTAATTTAAGTTTGCTTGGTTGTTTACGCGATAATTAAATTCAATCCAGGCCTCAGACCAACCTTTCTCTATTAACGCTGAGGATATTGACAAAAGGATTGAAGCAAGAATTAATGGCGAATTACTCTATTTAAATGGTGCCTCGTTCCTCTCCTCTGCCACCATGAACAAGACCGTTACTCTATCGTAAGTTCACTTGATTATAGAAGCAACTAATTGGAAAAGAAAAAAAAAATTGAAATTGAATTTAGTCCTAGGCTATTACGTGCGTAGTACTGTTAGTTAAGCCTCCAGTACTAGTAGACATGGTCACTTGCTTTATATGAGACATATCTTCTTCATTTTTTTGGTGATATAAACTCTCTTAATTAAGATGGATTTGCCATTTCAGGTTGTTGAATGAAACTCACATCTACACAGAAGAAAGTGCAAGATTCATTCATGGACATGGGGTAGCTTATCGCCGTTGAGGTCACAAGCTACAGGTCGGGGGGGGGGGGGGGGGGGGGTGGTGATGATGGGGGGAATTGCTGTACAGAGGAAAAAGATTGAAGCATTGGTTTTACACAATAGATGTTAGCTAGCTTCATTGGGCTGTTTAGAGGGTTCAAAATGATAAACTGTAACAAAAAGGTTTTATCTGATATGAATGAAATATGAGGCATTCCTCCATTCAGATTGTAGCACTGCACGGATATAGGCTTCCTTTTTCTTTTTCTTTTTTTGGATGATGATGTAGGGGGGCCCCCGTAGTTTCTTGGTCTTCATGTTCTTTTTGGGTTATCAATTAAATTCATCCATTCCAGAAGATACTTGTGCGTCGTTCAGCGACAATCATCTTCTTTTTTTCTTTTTTTTTGAGAAAAGCAATCATCTTAATTCTTAAGAAATGTCAACTTGAGAAATTACTAATACTAACTAGTTTGAAGTTTGAACCATGTTAGCTTTGTGCCCGCCAAAAAATAATAATAATAATAATAATAATAATAAAGGACATTTATTTCTAAATTCATTTGTTTCATTCCGATAATATAAAAATAGCTAGAAGAGTTGCACAATACAAATATAAACTACTTATAAACCAATACCAACAAAGTCAAGAGGCCAATACGAAGAAAACTAATTCACAAAACAGAACCTTCAGTTCAGATACTCAGTCCTCAGCTTCGCTTAACAGGGTCAAAGTTGGCAACACCAACAACAGCTCCAGCAATCACTGCTAGCACGACTCCACCGGCAACAATGCTGAGCAAAAAGTTCTTAAGAGATGGGGACACACCAGGCCCTGCTGCCTCAGCCACCTCAGGTATAACCATTGAGGCTGTAAATGCAGCTGCTGTTAGGCCTGTCACAGCCTTTTCCTTAAGAGAGGCCTGCACTTGAAGCCGGCCTTTTGACTTCGGCTTCACAAACATAGCCTTTTTTGATGGTATTATTGGTAATGGCTTGAAGAAGAATTCTGAGCTAGGCTGGTTTAGCTTATTATGGGCCGCGGAAGTGAGTGGCATCACCATTGAAATAGAAGATGCCATTTTTGCGAGTGTCACTTTGTTTATCAATCTTGCTTGGTTTGCAACAAGTGATGTCAGTATTCTATTCACCCTCTTAGAAGTTAGAAGAGAGATGGAGCTTAGATATTGGATGTACAAAACAGGCCTGAAATAAGATGGGAGGTGGAAATTAGAGATTTGAAGCTTATGTGTCAGTTCGGAGTTGTCCTACGTGGCAAATTCTCCACCTGGTTTGGAGGATAAGGTTATCCTCTTAGACTGATCCATTAGGATTAGATTTCTCTTGTACATGAAGAATACGGTTAAGACTTATAGTTTGTTCTATTCATATGGAAAACCTGAACACTAAAATAGACTGAGGGAATAAATTGTTATAATTTAAAATTTTTAAAATACCAAGATTGAAAATTTTAAAATTGAGGAACCAAAATCGAAAAATACGTCAGATTTAACGAACAAAAAAAAATGCATTTTAAACTAAAATAGTAACAGTTAGTATCATTTTTTTTAATGTCCTCTTTTGTCAATTCCCACTTCTAACATCTCTTTAGATATAACATCTTTAAGCACTTTTATAAGTGTGATTTACTAACAGCCTTTCCATACTATTATCTTTTTTTTCGCAAACGCTCTACCATTAAAAATATATTTCCTACCACAATCCCAAGCATGCACTAAATATCAACATTTTACAAGTACTAGCATATCCATACATTCCATTCCACTGTCTTTTTCCAGCTTCAAAATCATCTAGAAAACTCATTTATCTGGCCTACAGGTTAATATCCTTTAATCTCCCTCAACTATATAGAAAGAAAAATAAATATTACCCTCCACCTCCACCTTCTTGCATAGATGGCTCAACAAACCAGCCAAGTTATAATGTCCAGTTTGCTCAGCTTCATCACTGATTCAACATGCCTTTTGAGAGTATGAAGTTCCGTAAGATAAACAGACGCACACACACACACCACAAATATACTGTCCAACAACTTTCGAGACTACATTGACTTCGAGCTAAAAATATATATATACAGTGATCTGTTCCAATAATTCTACTCCTTACTGTTTACCCAATACCTTGTTTGAAGAGGTCCTATCCAAACAGAAGGTCCACAATGGCCTTGAATAAAATGTAAAATGTATCCTGCAGCTTTCCTCAAAAAAAAAAAGTATCCTGCAGAAATTTCAACATTAATTCTAAATCGAGTGAGCAAGGACTTTTCATAATACAGATTAGTAAGGCCTTGGATGAGCCATGCCACTAGCCAGCCACTTCAGCTCAAGTTAGTTGGAGGCTTGCCGTTGCGTAACTCAAATGATTTAATAGATGAGATGAGCTCAATCTTGAATGAGATTTATGTAATTACTGAACTTGAGCTTGAGATCAGCCAGTTTGATGCATCAGCCTTCATATGTCTATATTAAGCTAATAATTTAACATATACTTTGCTTGTGCCAGGCTCAAGCATGAGCTCAAATTTGAGATTCAGTCACAGGCTTGTCAGATAAAACAAGCCAGGTCAAGTCAAGTGAGAAAAGTTTTGTGGTATTTGTACATGCCAAGCTTGAGCTTGTTGAGCGAAGTTTGATTCTAGCTTGGAATCTATATAAACTTGACCAAACCCGGCTCTACTGACCCAGGGTTAGACTATGCTCAGCTTGTTTGTGTATATGAATATTCACATTAAAAAATCCATGGATTTAGAATAATTGGAAGCAGTGGCAATGGGATGCAAATGGAAAGCTAGTAACTCAAGTCCTAGATATCTAATGTAGATCCAAATTGACACTCTAACATAATGTGGGCTGAAATGGCAAACTTACATGATAATCTCAAAAAACCTAGTTCATCTCATCAGAAGGGAGAGGAAGAACAGGAACATACTTGCTGATTATCAAAGGCTTATGAAGCAATGAGCAATAATCATTTGTTGGCTGCATTTGTTGTTTCAGACCCAATATGGAGAAGATGAACATCTTGGGGCAAGAGATTGTATCTGATATTAAGCTCTTCAAATATTTTCTTAATTTCAATAACTAATTCAGTTCTTCGCCTGTTCTTCTCTCCAAAATCTTGAAAGTTCATTGTGTGAAAGATGTAGAGACCCATCTTTATCTTATTCACATTTTCAATCTCCTTCACCAACACATTGTGGTTAGGATGCCAGTGTTGTGGATTTTTCTCCAGGTACCTGACCAAACAAAAGCAAATTGGGAGAAGATTGAGGCAAAAGAGTTGTACATATCTATGGAATAAATAGTAGTATAAAAACTGTTAATGACGAGAATAAAATAATATAGAGAAAAATGGAAGCAAGAAAGAGAGAAGAACACATGAGATTACGTGGTTCGGCCAACTACCTACATCCGCAAAATAAAGCCCTAGTAGCTAATCTTTACTGTATACTCAAGTCAACAATTACAATGAACTCTTAATAGGGTGTATATAGAGACTAGAAGCTAGGGTTAGCCCAATATGGGCTTGCAACATAACTGAGCCTCTTAGGCCACTACATCAACATAAACCCAATACTTCAACAAAAAAGAACTCAAGATCTTAAATAAAGCCAGTCCTCTGTACAGTTTGACACAAAATTCAATTCACCGAAACTAGTCTAGTTTTCAAAAGCAATACCAAGCCAATGCATTTGTTTGTTGTTTAGCAATGAAGAATAGCCTATCAACAAGATGGAAAGTCATCTTTTCTTTGAGTGTTCATTTTTTATGAGAATTAGGAATTTTGGAGAACATTGATGCATAGCTGCATCATTGAAGTTCCTGGACTTGAATGTGAGATGGTCACTAATTGGGGTGAGAACAATTTGAAGGAAAAGAGCCTTATGGCTGTAATTTGTCAACTGAATTTGGAAGCTGCTATTTATCACATTTGGAAACAAAGAAGTGCCATAATTCACCAAGAAAATATCAATAACCAAGTAGGACATGGCTGATGCAATAAAATGCAAAGTCAGAGCAAGAATTGAAGTGGAACTTCTTTTTTTGATAAGTAATGTAAAATTTATTCAAATCATAAAAAGAATCACCCAAGTATACATGACGTATACATTTGGGGATCATAACAATCAAGTACATAAGTTACAAACATCCATCAAATCACAGATTGAAAAAAAGGGAATGGCTTGCAACAATGGACATCCAATCAGTCGTCATTCTAAAGAAGAAAAGTTTTAGATTAGCCACTGTCCTTTCCGAATCCTCAAAGCATCAGTTGTTTCTCTTCCGCCAAATGCACCACATCAAGCAGTAAGGGACAGCCATCCAAATAACACCATTATGATGACAACCAAATTTTCCTTGCCAACATGGTAAAAGCTTGATAAGATCCTGCTAATATGACTGAAACCAAGAACAGTTTGGTAGTTTCTTCAAGGGAAACTAGGCCTCCAAGAATTTAAAGAACAGAGCTAAAGGAAGGAAGAAGAAAGAAAAAAAGAGATAAGGAAGAAATAAGGGAAAAGAAGAGCAAGTTTATACATTCCACATACGGTCCCTACAATTCATTCCCTAATCTATTTATACAATCTGATTCATCCACTAACTAACTGCATAACAACTAATCACAATAACTACCTAACTAACTCCAGCTCAGCTCAGCACAGCCTTAGCACATGCACAGCTTCAACCCTGCACCTCTTCAGCACTTGCACTGCACACACATCAACACTTGCACACACCACAGGACTTACACCCATACAGCACAGTCTTTGGCATTACCCAATAAATACCAAACAAGGTGAACACTATAGACCATAGCTCAAATGCAATAAAACAATGTAGTAAAAAGATGATCTATTGATTCTCCACTGCTTTTACACATGTAAAACCAATCCAAAATCCACATCTTCCTCTTGTGTAAATTATCAATCGTCAAAATATTTCCCAAAGCTGCTATCCAAACAAAAAACGCTACTCTACAAGGGACCTTTGTCTTCCAAATACTCCTCCAAGGGAGTGATTGTTCACAGACACCCATCTGAGCACGATAAAAGCTACTCACCTCAAATCCCTTTCTCTTAGCAAGTTTCCAACACAATTTATCCTCACTCATACCACAATACCATATATAACATCCATAAAATTAGACAAGGATTCCAATTCCCAATCCTAAATGGCACACAACAATACCAAATCCCAAAAAAGAACCACATTAGTGAACTTCATATGGTCAGCAACATAAGCCTCTTTTGCCCTACTAATTCTAAATAATTCTGGATAGTTCACTTTCAAGGGGCTGACCCGACACTAAACATCAGACCAGAATTTCAATCTTGATCCATTTCCAACCTCAAACTGAATATGGCAAGAAAAAATAGACCAGCCACTTCTATTATATTTCCATAAACTCACCCCATAAGAACCTGCAACATCCAATCTAAATATAAATTTGTGTTGATATTGTGGAATTCCCAGTCTGTAGTAAATAATGATATTTAACTTGTAACATTTTTGCTTGAGGAGCTATGGGTTGTTTTGCTAGGAGTTGGGGTCTGGTCTCTAGTTTGTAGCTCCAACTGTTGCTGTTGTAATTTTGCTGTTTTTGGCTTGTTCTAATAAAATTCCTTGCTCATTTTGGGTTTTGGGGGGGGGGGGGGGGGGTTTCGGGGTTGAATTGTACCAGAATATGGCCCAAAAAGTATCTGTTTCTCCCAATTATCCTTTAAAAGCCATTAAGCATAAAGACACGAATTTGCAACAATTATAACAGTCTTTCATAATTGCATTATTACATAAAAGGAAAGGAAAAGCGACAGTTTAGTAAACTTACATCTTAATTTTATCTTTCAGCATCCCAATCCTCTCTATTGGTGTCACAAAATCAATTGAGAATTCAACATAATCCCCCATATCAGGGCTTCTATAGTAATTGCTGATGGGTTTTGTGGCCAAAACTGAATTTGGATAGTACACCTTTTCATTATTGAGTTTCAGGAAGACTGTTGTTAAGATGTTCATCTCTTCAACCATCATCTGTCAGTTATCAGTTAATGAAGTAACCAACCCACACAAGATGAACTTTATTAAAGATAAAATAAAAATTAAATTAAAAAAATAAAGTTTTCTTATAGATTACCTGAACACCATCAATGACACAGCGATCACCAACGTCAAATGGATGCATTACAAATACAAATATAATAGCTTCAAATATAGTCTTGCAGGTATTTCCAAACATAAAAGCTGCCACGACAAGCTGTGATGAGATGAAGACAAGAACTTTTGTTGTTGCAATTTCCATCAAGAGAAGCCACACGATAACAGTCACAACAATTAGGATCACAGTCACGAGTTTGTTTAACTGCTTCACGGCGGTTTTTGTATCATTTAGAGCATGTGCTAGTGCTTTGCGGCCCTTGTAGATCTTCACCTGCACGATCACAAATGTTAACGAAAGAGCATTCCATGAACCAAACAGAGTTTTCCATCTTTGTTACAGCTAGTAACATGCATAAAGATTGTTACAGCTACCCATGTAGAGAAAACCTTCAGCAACCCCACATTGCAACAACTGACCCTGATTCATGATTATGATATGGTTCTTCCTGTCTTGAAAATGTCATATCTAGTGCACAAAGATTCCACTTTGCAAGGTCTGGGAGAGGTGATTGGCATGCAGCCTTACACCCCAATTTTATTTTTTATTATGTTTTTATTATTTCTTTTGAAGAGGTTGATTCTCATACTCGAACTCATGATCAGTCACTTTTGGGGGAAGACGCTTACCATCGCACCAAGGCCCAACCTCTCTTCCCTTGTCTTGCATTTTCAAAATTGAAAAACAATTGACTAAATGCACCAGAAAATTCAGAATGTTGCTTGCTCTGTATGGTCACATAATTGATGAAGGAAAACAGAAGCAAATTTGAAACTGTACACATGCATAGGTTATTAGTCTCTCTTTTTTCTTTGGTCATTACATTATGCTTCTTCTATGCTTTTTCACAAATTATGCAGGGTGAAAAATGTTCTACAGTTTCAGAATTACATACCTTAATGACCAAGCAATAGAACCCAGTGACAAGTGACTAAAAGCATGCTATGGGTAAAGAGATTTAGAAGACAGCATAAAACTGCAAACTAAAGTGAAGATTTATTAATATAAAAAGAAAAAGTCTTACCACCCAATATGTAAGAGCTTTTCTGTCAATCCTTCCTGTATCTGCTCCTTCAAACAGTGGAAACACAAGATCCACTTCTTCCTTGATCATGAATCTCAGGAAGTCGGACTCATCTATGTACCTACTCATAGATATAAGATACTGAGAAACTAGCCAAACAATAACATAGAGAGGAAAGGATACTACAACATTACAAAACTTCTATAAAAGGTAAATCTCACTTGGAACCAGACTCAGCAACATTCATGAAAATGTGATAGGCTGCGGCAGTTGCTTCCATCTCATTTGTAATCTCCTTATCCATCTGCTCACCACCTCCATCATCAACACTTTCATCCAGTGCATTTGAGATTGTCGACAGCCCTGAATTCATCACTGCATCAACCAACACCTTCATTGTCCAAGCAGAAACCTTCTCTTGTTTCATCTTATGAAGCTTTGCCATGTCAATTACCTCTTTCTCCTTCCCACCTTTGCTTTTTTTCTTATTCTTCGTACTCCTGAAACTCAATTGACCAGTGCTGGGTGATCTCCCAACCCTCTCAGCCTCCTCTATCAGCGGAGGCCCCGAAAGGGTCTGCAAAACATACTGATGGAAGATTGATTCCTGAATTCGATCAAAGAAGGTGTTCACATGGAACTTGGACGCTAAGATCTTCAGCAATAATGTCTTTAATAGCCACAAAAACGCCCCAATGAGAAGGGAAACAAGAGTCCATGTCACATAATCCAAAATCTTGGTGGCAGTCTTCCACCGCTGAAACCCGCTATTGAAGAGAAATACCCATGTAAGAAGAACCAATCCCAACCAAATAAAGACTTGAACACTCTTCTTCAATCCATGAACAAAATAGAGCACCTTCTTCCTAAGCAAAAAGTTCATTTCAATCAAGAACACAATCAGATGCATAAACCATTTGGTAACCAACATTCCCGAGAAGATGACCATGACAAGGACCAACCATTTCCAAAACTCCAAACCCCACACCATGAAATTCTTCAACCCCTCAAGAGTTAAGCTAGCCACCAGGCCAACCAAAATGCATACAAACACAGTTAGCTCAATCAAAACCTTAGTCTTTAGTCTCCTATGCTTCTCTTTACTCAAAACAACTTTCTTGTATATCTCTTCATCCTGATCATCATCCCCCGGAGACAACATGAGGGGCGTCTTAGGAGTGATGGAGACAGGTCTGGCAGACTTATTATTATTAGGGGACGCCATACTGAAGGAATTCCTAAAATAATAATTGTTAGGAGAAGTCTCAGTTTGTAATTGTTCTTGCAAATGCAAACCCTTGTTGTTGTGGTCATTTGGAGTTAATAATAGAGGATAAGATGGTTCCCCAAATCTTGATTTGGGTTTGGAATAAACAGACCTTGCAAGAGAACGTCTGCGTGTAAGGTTTTCATTGACATCGGTGGTGGGGACTTTGGGAGGCTTAGAAGTGTTGGTGTTGGTGGGACTGTACCAGCTAGAGATCTCCGGTGACCCTTTTGCTTTTGCTGATGCGTCTATTATTTTAATGGGTTTCGAATTCGAAGAAGACTCTTCTACTTCTTCACCTGGGACAGGGATAGGGATTTCCACAACCACTTGCTTCTCTGTCTCTGCCATGAATTTAGAGCAAATTAAAAGCAGCTAAACTGGGACTTGTGATTTAACTGCAAGCTTCTCTCTCACTCACCGTCTAGTCAATTCAAGGCTAGAGCTCCAAAACCAAAAGACATTTTAGGAAATAATAATAATAAAATAAGTAGCTAGTAATAAAAGTGTCAGAAATAAATAACCAAACCTGTTTTTTTTTCTTTTTTTTTTTTTAGAGAAATAACCAAACCTAAATAAATAAAGAAACAAAAGATACATACATACACTTTTTTTAATTTTATTTTCAGATCTTTAATTTAAGAAATGAGATTCTCTAAATTGACTCAGTGTCAGGAGCTACTCTCTCACAAACAAAATCAGCAGCACCAGCAAGCAATCAGCAGCACAGCAAGCAATGCAATTCTTTAAAGAGCTTTTTAATTTAATTTCGTTTTCGCGCCAAAAATTAAATCACTAATATATATATATATATTAAAAATAACATACAATTTTTTTTTTTTAAGGTGCTATTAAAATAGTACTACAACTGGCATCTGCTCTCTACCCGAAAGAATGAATCGGCTTTAGTCATCAGTATTTCACATACTATGGGTCTATTTAGATACAGTTAAAAATTAAAAATTAAAAATTAAAAAATATTGTAACAAAATAATTTTTAAATGTGTAAATAGTACCATAAAACTTATTTTTAATAAAAAAGTTGCTGAAAAGTGAAGTTTGTAGGTCCTATGATTAAAAAGTTGCTGAAAAAATTACTGTGTATAAACTGTTCACCCCACCAAGTCAACATTCACCGCTAAGAAAAAAAAAAGTTGAAAACGCCAACATGCGTCTGGGAAGCGCAAAAAAAACGCACTAAGTTCAAATATGCTAGAATTTAGCATCAAACCTTATAAATATTGCATTAACCGTACTTACAATTCTACAAAATTTATTTAGCTATAGGATTATTTTACTTTTATGATGGTACTGTAGTAAGATTTTTTTAAAAATACATATATTTTATTGAGTTTTGGGTTTTTATTTGGATTAAAGGTTATTTTTTTATTGTGTAAATATTTTATTTTAATGTGTTATATAGTAAAATAAAAGTTAAGATGTAAAATATATCATAAAATATTATGATATAATAAATAAAGTAATTTTTAATAAAATAAAATAAGATATTTTTTAGAAATCTAATGCTAATGCTCAAAGAGTATAGAGACAAGACTAGACTAGTCTACTGTACACTCATCAGTAACGGTAGGGGAAATTTTGGCTATTCGGTAGAATTTCTCATGATATAAAGAAAAGAGAAAGAGGCCTCTTTTGAGGAATAGAAGAGAAAGAGGCCTGGGTCTGGGGAACGTTATGTTTTGGATAAACGAAAATATATGCAACGAAAGGGAAGTCAAGTAGCCTATTACCTATAATAATAATAATAATAATAATAGGGTTGATTTAATGGTTGGTGACAAAACAAAACACAAAGCCAGATATGAAATGAATAATGCTGACAACACAGAGATTTATTAAATTAAATTAAATTAATAAATGTAATGAAAGTGAAAGATGAAGAGGATGTTTTTTGTTCCATATCATTCTTCTTTTCTTTGTAGTAGTACTGTACAGTTGTACAGTAATAATTATATTGCTTGAACTTGAAAACCAGAATAAATGTCAACAACGGAAAAATAGTATGAAAATTGAGAGCATGGGGAAAGAGAAATTATAAGGTCTTTATGATGAATAAATGATGTGGTCCACTATTCTAGTAAAAGATTTTTACTTGTTTAAATTTATAAAGTTCTAAATAAAAACTGAATATTAATTCAGCAATTTTAAATAGGTGGAAGTTTTTTACTAAAATAGTGGACAAATGAAGTGATCTACTGTGAGAACTATATAATTTCTCATGGGGAAGGGCAAAGGATGGTCTTTTTTTTTTTTTTTTTTTTGAGAAGGCAAAGGATGGTTAATTGGTTATACAACTTATCCCAAGAAAATGAGACTTTAATAATAAGCTCAGATTTTGATTTCTTTTTATAATTAAAGAACTACTAAAACCACATGCATCTAGCGACAGAGTATCAGTACGGCGAATGGATAAGGGCTAACGGCAACTCTAAAGGTGGGCTGAAGAGAATGAAACCGAGAAAGGAAGTGCACCATCAGCCAAGTGCTTGGGAAAGGAAGGTGGTGCAGCCATCAACAGAGGGGGATGTCATGGTTAGCAGCGGTGGACGGAGTAGACAGAACGATGGTGGCAGTGGTGCAGAGAAGCAAGTTGGACAGGGTGATGTATGCAGTGATGGACAGTTAGGAAGTTAGGCGGCTTGTTACTCTGGCGGATGGGACAACTCGGCAGTAAGTCCTCTAATTGCTGATACGTCTGAGTTTACACGTGCCACAAAGAAATTTTTAAATTTTGAATCCAAAGGAAGTGAGAGTGACGTGCCAGGCTTAGACCAATCAAGTGTGGGCTTCCAAAAAGGGCTCATTTTGGAGGAAATGGAAGTTACAAGCCCAATTAAGCCTGGTACTGATTTTTCAAAGTTTAAAGATGAGGGGTTTTTAGATATGGGCTGTAAGGATAAAAATTTGGAGCCCAAGACCATAGGAAGTTGGAAGAGACTTGCAAGGGAGAAAGGCTTATTTAAAGAGGAAGCTATGTTGGGCCATAAAAGAAGCAGTGGGCTTAAGAGGACGGGAGAACTAGAAATATTAGAGGCAGAGGAGAATAGAAAGCTAAAGAGAAAGCAAAAGAAAAATATTCTAGGAATGGTGGTGACTATTGAGCAGCACCACTGAGAGCCATGATGGTCTTAGGCTAGAACTACCGGGGGCTTGGGAACCCCCGGTCAGTTAGGGCATTGCGCAACCTTGTGCCCCGTTAGGATCCCGAAGTGGTGTTTTTGTCAGAAATGAAAATGAAGATAGCTGGAATGAAAAAGATCAAGATGAAGCTGGGTTTTGATAATGGTCTGTATGTCCAAAGACAAGGGAGGGGAGGAGGTTTAGCGATGTTTTGGAGGAAGGAAGTTAACTTGGAGATTAAGAGATATTCAAGGCATCACATTGATGCAGTGGTAACAGAAGAAGGGTCTGGATTCAAATGGAGGCTAACTAGTTTTTATGGGCATTCGGAGACACATTGGCAGAAAGAATCATGGAGGTACCTTGATACTCTTAATTGTCAATTTAATTTGCCTTGGTTATGTTATGGAAATTTTAATGAAATCACCTCAATAGATGAAAAATTAGGGGGAGCTCCGAGACCCTAACATCAGATGGATGCGTTTCGAAATATTATTCATAAGTGTGGGTTTAAAGATTTGGGTTTCTTGGGTTTTGAGTTTACTTGGTGCAATCAACAGGAAGGAAATGACAGAGTTTATTTGAGATTGGATAGGGCTCTTACAACTCCAGGGTGGATAGAGCATTTCTCAAATGTTAGAGTCCAGCATTTGGAGGAAACCACATCTAATCACTGCCCCCTGTTACTTGCTGACTCTAATTCCTTCCAAAAGCGTGGAAAACATAGATTTTTCTTTGAGGCTATATGGACAAGACGGGCTGACTGCAAGGAATAGATTGAAGAGGTTTGGAGGGCTAATAGTAATCTCCATGATCCGAGTAGCTTTAGTGCTAGACTTAAAGTATGCGCGAATAGCCTTGCTAAGTAGGGTAACTCTATTTTCAAGCAGATTCCGAAGAAGATTCAAGAGAAGAAAGAAAAGCTTGGTGAATTGTTAAGAGATGACATAGCACTTCAAAATGGGACTGAAATTAATAAACTGAGAAAATATATTAATCTATTACTGGATGATGAAGAGGTTTGGTGGCAACAGAGATTAAGAGTACAATGGTTGGGTGAGGGTGATCGTAATACAAAATATTTTCATCATTGGGCCTCTGAACGAAGAAGGAAGAATACTATTGTTGGGTTGTGGAATGATGAAGGTGTCTGGTATGATAGCATGGAGGATATAGTTAGAATGATAACTGGTTATTTTGAAGAAATTTATACCTCTACATACCCGTCCTGCTTGGATGAGGTTACAAACTTAATTCAGGCTAAGGTGTCAGAGGAGATGAATGGTGACCTTACTAAAGATTTTACAGCAGAGGAAGTTAGAACGGCACTTCAGCAAATGCACCCAACTAAAGCAACTGGACCAGACGGTATGTCTACTATCTTTTACCAGAAATATTGGGACATTGTTGGTTTTGAAGTTACTAATATGGTGTTAAATGTACTAAATTCAAATGCTTCTTTATTTGATATTAATAATACTTATATTACATTGGTGCCAAAAGTTAAAATGCCCAACAGGATGAAGGATTTTCGCCCAATTAGTCTCAGTAATGTAGCATATAAATTGATCTCCAAAGTGCTTGCAAACCGCCTTAAGACAGTGCTGCCTCAAATAATATCTGAAAATCAAAGCGCCTTTCTACCTGAGAGGTTAATCACAAACATTATGCTTATTGCCTTTGAGTTAATGCACTATTTGGATCACAAGAAGTGTGGGAAGAATGGCTACATGGCAGTCAAGCTTAACATGAGCAAGGCTTATGACAGGGTAGAGTGGATTTTCATTGAGAAGGTGATGAGGAGGTTGGGTTCCATGAGAAATGGGTTGGATGGGTGATGAAGTGTATAACAACAGTAATATACTCGGTGTTGATTAATGGGGAAGCCAATGGGCAAATTTTTCCAACTAGAGGACTTCGACAAGGTGATCCATTATCGTCCTATCTATTCTTTCTCTGTATGGAAGCTTTCTCTGCCCTTATAGCTGATGCAAGCAATAGGAATCTTCTCAATGGAGTGTCCATTCATAGGGGTTGCCCTAGAGTAACGCATTTATTCTTTGCGGATGATAGTCTATTTTTCTGTAAGGCTGAAAGGGAGGAGGTCAACAAGTTTGTTGAAATTCTGGAGCTTTTTGAGGTCGCATCAGGGCAAAAGATCAACATGGACAAGTCTTCGGTGACCTTTAGCCAAAATACCCCGGTTGAAACAAGAGGAGAGGTCTTGGAAATTCTAGGGCCAATACAAGAATCAAGGCAAGGAAAATATCTTAGGCTCCCATCAATAATTGGCAAGTCCAAGAATCAGGTCTTTGTAGAAATTAAGGAGAAGGTTGGAAAAAAGCTCTCTAGGTGGAAACAAAAAATGCTTTCTGTGGGGAGAAAGGAAATTTTGATTATAGCAGTCATGCAGGCCATCCTTACTTATACTATGAGTTGCTTCCAACTACCAAAAGGACTCTGTGAAGACTTAGAAAGAATGGAGAGGAATTTTTGGTGGGTTCAGAGAGATCAAGAAACAAAAATAGCTTGGGTTAGCTGGAGGAAAATGTGCAAATCAAAATCAGATGGTGGTATGGGTTTTCGCAACTTAAAAGCCTTCAACTTAGCAATGCTTACGAAGCAGGCATGGCGTATTATGACGAATCCAAACTCACTGATTGCAAGAATCTACAAGGCCAAGTACTTTCCTTTTAGTGATATTTTGGGTGCAAAGCTTGGATGTAGCCTTTCTTATGCGTGGAGAAGCATTTATAATAGCTTGGAGGTTATTTGGAAGGGTATAAGGTGGAGGGTCGGTAATGGAAAGATGATAAATATTTGGGAAGACAAGTGGCTACCTAATCTCACTACTTACAAAGTTTGCTTCCCCCTACAAGATATTGGAGATTTTCCAATGGTGTCATTGCTAATCAATGAAGAAACAAGACATTGGAAAGTGGATATGGTTAAGAGGATTTTTCTTCCTTTTTAGGCTGAAACCATCCTTAACATTCCCCTCAGTTATAATCTGCCAGAAGATAGCATAACTTGGTTGGGAAACAAATGTGGAGTTTTCATTGTCAGGAGTGCATATTATGTTGCGCTTCCTATGGTAGAAAATTCCGAGGAGGGCGAGTGTCCAAATGGGGAATCTAGGAATTTCTTATGGAAGAAGGTTTGGTAACTCAAGCTCCCTGCCAAAATCAAAATTTTTGCTTGGAGGGTTTGTATGGATGGGCTACCCACTAGGCTAAATTTGGCAAAGAGAGGTTTAAATGTGGGGGCTAATT
The DNA here is from genome assembly GCA_030445155.1 of Quercus variabilis. Classification (NCBI taxonomy): domain Eukaryota; kingdom Viridiplantae; phylum Streptophyta; class Magnoliopsida; order Fagales; family Fagaceae; genus Quercus; species Quercus variabilis. The sequence goes on from CP129446.1 coordinate 85,020, forward strand.
GTCCACTCTGTGAAAAGGCTGTTGAAAGTTCTAGCCATGTCTTAATTTATTGTAGAAAGCTTTGGGACATTTGGGAATTGGCAAGATTGTCCAATAAATCTATTGGCTGTAAACAGGTGTTTTGTGGACTTAGCCTTGGAAATATTAGATGCTGGCTCTCCGAATGACCTTGAGACTCTCTTTGTTACTACGTGGGCTATTTGGTTTAACAGAAATCAAGTGGTTCATAAGGCTAAAAGCAGTCCCCATTCACAAATCTGGAGCATGGCGGTTCGTACACGAGAGGATTACAAAAATGCTGTTCTGTATTGTCAAGCTCAACAACAACAAGCCTCTGATATTGGTTGGGCAGCACCTCCTTCGGATGTATATAAGATAAATGTTGATGGTGCTACAGCTGGGATTAGAGGTAGGTCCTCTATTGGTGTGGTTATTCGAGATAGTAGGGGGATGGTTGTTGCTGTGACGTGTAAGGTGCTGAATGGGGACTATGGGGCGGTTGTTATAGAAGCTTTTGTAGTAGATGCAGGGGTTAGGTTGGCTATGGAGATGGAGCTTCAACAAATTATTGTGGAGTCTAACTCTTGTGTGGTGGTTGACGCCATTAACGAGAGCAGCTGTAATGGTGAGTTTGGAATGGTCATCCAAGGTTCTTTGGAGCTGCTACGGTCTTTTAGGAGCTGGAAAATGTGACATTTGAAAAGGGACTACAACAGAGTTGCGCATGAGCGGGCTCAGCTAGCCAAGACATCGGGTTCTTCTCAGCTATGGAAAGGAATTGAGTCGCCTGTCATATAGAGCTAAGTGTTAGCTTTGTTTTGTTTTTGTTTTGTCTTTCCTATTGCTGTGCTCTGTTGTTATCCAATTTCAGTTTAATGAAAATTCAGTTTCAGATTCCAAAAAAAAACCCCGCATGCATCTAATAAATTCACTTGAGCCCATTAAGAAACTAAACTAGTACCACTAATTTCTAATTAGCGTGAAGAAGCAAATTTCTAACAACTATTTTTGTTTCTTGTGATTTTTTTTTTTTTTTAAATCTTCAAAACCATGGGTGATGTAATGTAATACCAAATTCACTTCTTTCATTTGGACTTGTGTTTAAAGTACTGGATCAATTTACTTTATATAGACGTGGCCCAATTTCCTTTTGTTTCTTTCTTCTTTTCTCCTGATCTCCTCCCATCTTATCATTTTTTTTTTTTTTTTTTAAATTTATTGGGCCTAAATGTCAAGACAAAGGCATGTAACTAACCCACATCCTTTAAAAAAAAAAAATATTAATCTATTTCTATTTCTATTAATTATATAAAAAGAAGCAACGCCTCTACAGTATCATTTTGGTTTATTGAGCCACTTTTTTTTTTTTTTTTAGTCTTCTATTTGTACTTTTTTTCCCTTATATATATATATATATATATATATATATATATATATATTATTATACTAACACAATAAATTTCACAATATTTTTACAATTATTAAGGTGTAAATTTTTTATAAGTCAAAATAAAATAATAAAATATGAAACTGTGACCAACCACAACTGAAAATAAATGTTTTGTAAAAATATTGTGACATTTATTAGGTAAATGTGTAAAAGCTATAATATTTTTGGTTTGTTCAACACGTACTATTCATTGCTTTTTTTTTAGTCATCGATTTGTACTCTTTTTTTTATATATAAAAAAAGCGAATAGGCTCATGAATAGTGCTATGAACAATATTTTTGGTTTAGTGACTTGCCTTTTCCCTCCTTTTTTTTTTTCCCCCCCTTCAAGTTCACCGACTTGGTTTAAGCTTTTCTTTATTTATTTTTTTTTTTCTTTTTTTTTTCTTTTCTTTTAAAGGATCTTTATATGTTTACTTTCTTCTTGTAACATAAGCTTATATTGTATACACACAAAAAGTAGCAAATATTATATACATTTGCAAAAAAAAAAAAAATTGTACAAATTTTGCAAATGTGTACAACATTTACTAATTTTTATGTGTTTACAATATAAATTTACATTATAAGTGCAATGTATGTATATGTGTGTGTGTGTATATATATATATATATATATCTTATATATAAAAAGAGTAAATGGGAAAAATTACAGTAATTTCGCACAATAGTTTTTGTTTGTTTAACTTTCACTGTTTTGCTGGCCCTTTTTTTTTTTTGGGTGAATGCATAAAGTTGTAATACATTTGCTATATTATTTTTGGTTTTTCCACAATAATGTTCACAACACTTTCATAACAAATCAAATATAGTAAATTGCTATTGATTCTAATTTAAACTTACCAATGAAACTACTTTTTTTGCCCACCAATAACAACTTGTAGTAACCTACTATTTATAATTTGTTGTGAAAATGTCATGGACATAACATTTTTTTGTGTGAAAAATGTTAAGACATCTTAATGTTGTCACAATATTTTCAAAACTGCTAAGTTGTCAATTCTTTATAAATTAAAATAAAATATAACAAAATTATAAATGTATTATGAAAATGTTGCGTCATTCTATTGTGTTTTTAGAAATTTTTTGTTGGTTTAATCAACTTTGTTGAGCCAAAATCCACTATTTTACATACAATTTTCTTGTGTTGACTTTTTGTATATTTTTTCTTTACACACTATTTTAAGTAAAAAAAACATAGTTTTGCACACAAAAACAAAAACAAAAACTTAGGAAAATTTTTTTTTTTTTTTCATCCTTTATGTTTGGGGTAGTTTACAATTCTTTCTCAAACTTTAAAATCAAGCAATTTTTCCCTTAATATTTTGGAAAAGAGCAAATATGTCATATTATTATTCTCTTAGTTAAACCCTAATGAAAGTTTATGATTCTTAAAATATTTTATTGTGTAATGTCTAGATTACTTCTGCTAAATTTTAACATCTTATTTTTATTTTTATTTTTTTTATGTATTTTGAGTTTTAAATAATAAAAATTCTTAGAAAGTTAGAATGATGATATTTGATGACATAAGCCTTTTGTTATCTTTTTTTTTTTTTTTTTTTTTTAAATAAATTTCTTAGCAAAACTCAGTTGTTTATTGTTGGAAGATGATGATATTCGTTATCATTCTTAGAAGTTTTTAGAGAATAGATATATTGTCTCTAGCAAGTAGGTACTAAAAAACTATTATAGTTAAATAAAGATTTATATGTTAAATAGTTACCCTAACTTTGTGGTTGATCAAAATTCTTAAATGAATGAGATTAACTTTTTACGACATAATTATCAAAATTCTTAAAATTAATGTCTCTTATAATTAATGTAAATCTCTATATACTTTAAAAATTAAATGATTCATATCTTTATTTTATAATAAAAATAAAATCTAGAATTGACATTAACTATCACAGTACTTTTTTTTTCACGGCAAGCACATGCCTTGCACGTGCTGCCCTAACTAGTTTCTATAAAAGTACGTAACCCATATCATACTACTAGTTTAAAGGCCTTACTATAATTAATATAAATATTTCTTTTTCCTGTTAGGTCTTTGAACCAAAAGTAGGTCATGGGTCCTCAAGTGAGTTAGTCCCATCTAATTTATTTTATTATTTATTTATTATTATTATTGTAGGGATAAGGGCCTAAATTTATATATTAGGCCTTGGACCTCATCTGAGGATGTTGGCAAGTCCGAGGAGGGACAAGAAGTAATGAGGGATTCCAGTTTAGAGTCTCATGAGTAAGAAAGGGATGAAGGCGGTCTGAGGAGGAATTCCTCCTCGGCTATGACAAATATGGCTCAAACACGTATGCAACGACGAAAATGACCTCCATAGAAGCTCCAGTATTAGAAGTGTGCCTCATGAACACACGAGAAGGTGGGGAACCCAAAAATATCTAGGGGAAAGCTGTTACCTTCGTATTAAATGCACTGCAGCTACTTTTCTGGCCACATTTATATGGAGAAGACCCCTGAACAGTGCTTCCTTGGCTAACCTAACTCACAGAGAGCTAGAAGAGGTGTCTAATGTGATAGGCACTCAAGTAGTGGCTTGGACGATTGACAAATAGAGAGTCAGGATCATCAAGAAGGAGATATATAATGTAAGAGATCCCTGAAGGAAAAAAAGGAAAAAAAAGAGAGAAAGAATATTGTAGCAATCAAAGTTGCATTTGTAATTAGTCCTATTGATTTATACTAAGGTTTGCCTCTTCGGACAGGGAATTCATTCGGTCCTATGTATCTTGTACTTGCCTGATCATCTTTTAAATCCATGTTAGCCATTGTAAAATTCATTAAGGCCTAGTTTCTTGACCCACTCTCTACAAATTTATTATACTGGGCTTACTAGGCTAATATCCCACATATCTTGGGTTTTGGGCTGCAAATCTTTTCCTAACAATTGGTGCCATTTGTGGGAAGAACTTGTGCGATAGTGAGTGTGGCGGTTAACTATGATAGGATTAGGTCCACACCAAGCAGAATCTATGGGATCTCGGCATGGTGACCCCTTTGTCAACCTTGAGCAGAGATGTAATCATGAAGGAAGTGTGCATACCCCACATATTGATAGGAGTTAGCCTCGAGGTAGAAGCCACATCTCCTATGCAAAGAGCAATAAGGGCATGCAATTGGAGATTGACTAGTTGAAGAGAGAGTTGCGCCATGCACGGCGAAGGGGAACCCCCTCTAACTCAGAGGCTTCTTCTGATAACGAAAGGGACGCCAGTTATAGGCAAAGGTCTCAAACCCCGCCTAGCGAATCTTTCTCCTACGAGGAAGAACACCGTCAGGAACGAAGGATCAGAAGCCCGCCATGTAAAGGCATGGGAAACAACGCTATAAGTAGGGCCTTAGACCAAATCTCTAAGTCACCCTTCATACGCAAAATCGAAGGGGCTAAACTTCCTCGATGATTCAATCAGCCCACCTTCACCATGTACAGTGGTAGAATAGACCTTGTGGAACATGTGAGCCACTTCAATCAGAGAATGGCTGTCCATTCTAAGGACGGAGCTTTGATGTGCAAGGTTTTCCCATCCAGTTTAGGACTCGTTGCGATAAGATGGTTCGACAGCCTGAGGGCAGATTCCATAAGTTCTTTTAAAGAACTCACCTAGGCGTTTGGCTCTCGGTTTGTTACCTGTAGCAGGTCCCTCGGCCCTTGGCTTCCCTGCTATCCTTAAGCATGCGAGAGGGAGAAACCCTAAAAATGTACTCTGATAGATACTGGGAGATATTCAACGAGATAGATGGTGACTTTGACGATGTATCCATCAATACTTTCAAGCTCGATCTCTAGGCCGAGCACGGTTTGAGGAAATCTCTGACTAGCAAACATGTCACCAGTGTGTGCCAACTTATGGATTGAATAGACAAGTATAAAAAGGTTAAGGAAGATTAGCAACAAGGGAAAGGAAAGGATAAGGTTTTCCCTCAAGAGAGGAGGGATTTCAAGTCGGACCGGTAAAATAGCAACTGACCACGGAAAGATTTTGTTGGATAGTCAAGACCTGCCAATCTTTAGGCAGTCAATGCTGTGTTCCAAAAGTCGGTGCATCAAGTTCTGGAGAAGATTAGGAACGAGCCATTTTTTAAATGGCCAAATAAAATGGTGGGAAACCCCACAAGGCGTAACCACAAACTCTATTACCAATACCACCAAGACCATGGACACACTACAGAAGATTGTAGAAGTCTGTAGGACCACCTAGACCAGCTCTTCTGTGAAGAAAAGTTAAACCAACTCTTGCACCACCCTAGTGGTTAGGGGGGCCAGGCAAACTTAGAATCCTGGAGAGATGCTTCTTTAAGACCCCCTTAGGAACGATAAATGTCATTTTCGTTGCTCTAGGGAGAACTGGGTTCTGCCTTTCCAAAGTGATGTCTGTGGCTCGGCAATCTGCTGAGGACGCTAATCAAGAGCCAAAGAAGGCTAGACTAGAAATTCAACTGGCTTTTAGGCTTCTTAGATGAGGATAAAATTGGAACAATCCAACCCTATGATGATACTTTGGTGGTTACCCTTAGGATTGGGAGATATGATGTGAAAAGGGTGATGGTGGATCAAGGCAGTGGTGCCGAGATAATATACCCCAACCTGTACAAGGGGCTGAACTTGAGACTCGAGGACCTAACACCCTACAGCTCGCCCCTAGTGAGTTTTGATGGGAAGGTCGTCATCCCGAAGAGCCAAATTAGACTACCCGTGCAGACTAGTTCAGAAGTAGTGGAGGTGAACTTCATTGTGGTGGACGCGTATTCACCTTACACTGCCATTATGGCCAGGCCTTGGCTTCACACCCTAGGAGCCGTTTCTTCTACTCTGCATCAGAAGGTGAAATACCTGTTCAGGGGCCAGGTTAAGAAGATCTTGGAAAATCAATTTGTGGCTAGGTAATGCTTGGTGGCTGCCATCTGGCATTAGCCCAAGGTCGAGTCTTTGGCCAATGCCGAAAGGGGCTCATAGCAATTAAAAGCTCCAGCGTTGCTTGTCGATGGGTTGGTCGAGGAGGGGAAATGTGAAAATTTGATGAAGGTTGTTATTAGTGACGATTCAAAGAAATTCTTTCGGATTGGGGCTCAGCTTCCTCTTCCAGATGAGGAAGAGCTGGTAGAGTTCCTTAGAAAAAATGTCGATGTCTTCGCATGGAGTGCTTACAAAGCCCTAGGGGTGGACCCAAACTTCATTTGTCATTATCTAAATGTTAATCCATCTGTCACTTCCAAGAGGCAACCTCCTTGGTGCTCCCCCATTTCTTTTAGCACATACAGGTATTGTCCTAACTTAGCTTCCACTTAAAGCTCTACTACGGAGAGCTGATTACATGGGGAAGATTGCTAAATAGGCCACGGTGCTAGGGGCTTTCAACATCAAATACATGTCTTGCACTTCTATCAAGGTTCAAGTCCGCGCGAATTTGGTAGCTAAGTTTGCTGAATCCTCGTTAGAAGAAGAAACGAAAACACAACATATGGATGGAAAATCAATTGGCATGATCTCCCAATAGGGCCCCCTATCTTGGAAAGTGTACATTGATAGTGCAGCAAATCAGAGAGGTTCCGGAGTGGGGTTAGTACTAGTATTCCCCGAAAGGATCACCATCAAGAAATCATTAAGATTGGGATTCTCGGCCACTAATGACGAAGTTGAATATGAGACTCTGCTAATGGGAATGGCCATGGTGTGAAAAATGGGCGAAAATGCTATAGATATGTTCTTAGACTCTAGATTGGTTGTCGAAAAAGTGAAAGGAAAGTTTGAAGTGAGGGATGAAAGAATGTAGGAGTACTTGAGTCAAGTTAGGCACCTACAATCAGAATTCGAATATTTCAACCTGTTGCGTATCCCCAAGAGTAGAAACACACACGTCAATTCCCTAGCCATGCTTGCAACCTCTTTGGCGCAAAGCTTACCTTGGGTCATCCTCATAGAAGACCTGTGCAAGCCCACAAAGATGAACAAAGAGGTGGTTCATGTTCACCAGGTTAGGGTAGGGCCTAGCTGGATGGACCCCATAGTACCGTTCTTAAAAAAGGACACCCTACCTGAGAAAAAATCAAAAGTGGACAAAGTACGTAGAAAGGTTCCTCGGTTCTAGTTGTCCAAGGACCAAAAGTTATATAAACGCTCCTTTTCTGGGCCACATTTGCTATGCATACATCCTAAGGCAACAGAATTACTCTTTGAGGAGTTACATAAGGGAATTTGCGAGAGCAACACCGAAGGTAGATCTCTGGCGCACAAAGCCATCACTTAAGGTTATTGGTGGCCAAATATGCAAACGGAAGTACAAAAGTATGTAAAGAAGTATGACCAATGTCAAAAATTCACATCAAACATACACCAACTGGGGGGAGCACTTAATCCACTGTCCAGCCCTTGACCGTTCACTTAATGGGGCTTAGATATAGTGGGCCCTTTCCCCAAGGCAACAAGAAACAAGAGATACCTACTGGTCGGCAAGGACTACTTCACTAAGTGGGTCAAAGCTGAGCCTCTAGCAAACATCAGATACGTGGATGCCAAGAAGTTTGTATGAAAGAATATCGTCACACGATTCAGAGTCTTTCGTACCCTTATCTCAGACAACGGCCTTCAGTTCGATAGCAAATCTTTCAGGAGATACTGCTATGACCTGGGAATTACAAATAGATATTCTACCCCAGCCTATCCCCAAGGAAATGGACAAGCCGAGACTGTTAACAAGGTCATCATAAGTGGACTCAAGAAGAGATTGGACGATGCGAAGGAAAAATAGGTGCAAGAGCTGCCGCATGTCCTGTGGACATACCGCACTACACCTTACAGGTCGACAGGGGAGACTCCTTTCTCAATGACATATAGAGCCAAAGTCATTATCCCTTTAGAGACTGGCTTCCCGACGCTGAGGACAAGTACATTTGATTTGAGTAATAACAACAGATTGCTGGAAAAAAGCCTAGATTTGATTGAGGAGAGGAGAGAAAATGCAATGGTTCAACTGGCATACTACCAACACAAGCTTAAGCAAGGTTATGATGCCAATGTAAAGCTGAAACCATTAGTGCCTAGTAACTTGGTGTTGAGAAAGGTTTTGGGTGCTGCAAAGAACCCAACGTGGGGAAAGCTAGGGCCCAAGTAGGAAATACCATATCGCATCACCTCGGTGGCTGGTATCGGGGCATATTTTCTAGAAGACTTAGATGAAGATGTAATACCACGCTTATGGAATGTAAACAACCTAAAAATGTATTATTATAAATGAAAGTCTCTTTTGTCAATATGTTCATTTATCAAAGACATTATACTTCTCATTATTCAATCTTTTATAAGTGTTAAACAGATCCTAAGTTATGTCAAGACCCTTGAACCACATACTTAGGTGAAATTAACACTCAATGACATTTTTAGAAATGTTTAAATAGAACCATAGTCATGCCTGAAATCCTTGGATCATATGCTATGAGGAAATTAGCACACTAGGACATTTTTAGAAGTGTTTAAACAGAATTATAGTCATGCTTGAAGTCCTCAAACTAGATGCTATGGAAAAATTAGCACACTAGGACATTTTTAGAAGTGTTTAAATAGAACCATAGTCATGCTTGAAGCCCTTAAACCAAATGCTATGAGAAAATTAGCACACTATAACATTTTTAGAAGTGTTTAAACAGATCATAGTCATGCCTGAAGTTCTCGGACCAAATGCTATGGGAAAATTAGCACACTATGACATTTTTAGAAGTGTTTAAACAAAACCATAGTCATGCCTGAAGTGCTCGGACCAGATGTTATGGAAAAATTAGCAAACTATGACATTTTTAGAAGTGTTTAAACAAAACCATAATCATGCCTGAAGTCCTTGGACTAGATGCTATGGAAAAATTAGCATACTATGATATTTTTAGAAGTGTTTAAACAGAGCCATAGTCATGTCTAAAGTCCTCAGACCAAATGCTATGGGGAAATTAGCACACTATGATATTTTAGAAGTGTTTAAATAGAACCATAGTCATGCCTAAAGTCTTTGGACCAAATGCTATGGGGAAATTAGCACACTATGACATCTTTTATAAGTGCTTAAACAGAACCTTAACTGTATATGCCTCGTCGGACCACACACTTGGGGGGGATTGACACCCCATGATATCTATCTGTTTCTCACTAAGTGTCAAGATAGATCCAAAATTGTAGCCAACTCCTCAAATTGGTAGCCCTGAATAAGTTAGAATCCTTATTTATTTCTAAGTGTAAGTTTATTGCTTGTCTTTATTTGATTCGGCCCTCATTACAGAAAGAGCAATTTGCAGTGCAAATATAGGGTAAATCTCTTCATTGTTGGTACTTAGTCAAATTACTTACAGTAGTAGCGGGGTATTGTTGTTAGCGTCTATTAAAACAAAAGTGGCAACATGTCAAGTTTATTCGTAATAACAATAAGTTTGAAAGTATGAAAAGCAAAGACACAAGAGATTGAGAGAAAAGTCCATTCATTAATCAAAAGTAGGTACATTACAAATGGTGGCAGAAGCCATAACAAAAAATTAACAATACAACTACAATGAAAAAGAAAGATCCTACAACTACTTTTCTGTGGGTTGAGAGCCTTTCTTGGGATCAGTGGCCTTAAGAGTGGCATCCCCAATATCAGACTTAGACTCAACTGCCTTGGCTTAGGAGACCACATCCTTGGTGGCAAGGGTATCCTCAGAGGGAGTACCTTTGGCTAAGGGTAGGACCTCCTTGCCCTTCCCTACTACCCCTAGGGGGATCTCAGCATCTACAATAGGGTCTTGGATATTGGAAACCTGCTCAAAAGGAGGAAGAGATAGAACAGTGGTCATAAGGAGGTTAACTGGAGTTTTTTAAATGTGTACAGGGAAGAATATGTTCTCAGCCTTCCTCAGCTCGAAGTTAGCAAGGACCCTCGCACTGTTGAGCGCCTCCATCTAGGACTTAGTGCAGTAGTCCCTGCACACTTTAGCTACCTCCTCAGCCAGCCTTTTTTTGTATCCTCCACCCCACGTTCATAGGATGCGTTCACTGCAACCTCCGTAGTCTTCTTGGCCACCTACGCTGCCTCTTTGGCTGCATCCTTGACCTTCTACAACTCGGCCCTAAGGTTTAGAACTAACTGTTTCTAGATGGCTAAGTTTATCTCTGTGGTGTAAAGCTGCTTACGTTGGTCCTTGGCTTAGGCCTCAACATTCTTAAGACCAGCAAGGGCATTCAAGCAAGCCTTGTTTGCCTCTTTCAACTTGTTGCCCACCTTTGCGTGCTCCTCTTTAAGAGCTCCGAGAGCCTTCTCAACCTCCTACCGAGAGTGGGCTTCAGCTTCAGCCTTATTATGAGCATTCCAAACCCATTCCTTGGCCACATAAACTTGCTGAGTGACTTGCGTAATAGTAGCAAAGGGATCAGATAAAAAGAAAAACAGTGATGATGACACTAATGAGTGAAAGAGCTTCTTAGTATGTGATTTAGAAAAATAGAAATTAACTTACCATGGCAAAGTCCCTCTTCAACGACATGAAGAGCTCTGGTTGCCTAGTACATTTGAGAGTCTCCATATCCCTTGGGAGAAGAAGAGGCTGCTCTAGAGCTTCAACTAAGTGGGCCACATGCCCTTTCTGGGAATCCCAGATGGTAGAATCCCAAGAGATGGGGGCTCCATCCAACTCTATCCGGGGAGCCTAGGTGCGCTATTGTCGGCACACTTCAACATCCTCCCTATTATCAATGGAAGTGGCCTTCTTGTCCCTAGGGTCTTTAGTCTTCTACTATTTGGTGCCCTTCTGTGGGGCCACCTCGCCTTCTTCCAATTCTTGCACCATCCTTTTCTTCTTCAGGTTTTGCATGGCCTGCAGTTTGAGATTAGTGGGAGGAGGAGGAGGAGTGAGCAAATCAGCAGGAATTTAGGTCTTGGGGACATCTTTCGAAGTTGCCCCCTTGTTCCTGTTGGCTATTAGCCCTTTCAAGCTTGGTCTTTTCTTTGAATCCATCTCTTCCTCTTCCACTAAACTTGTGTCAGCACAGGCAACAATTAGTTTAGACTGGTGAGCTGTAGAGAGTCTGTTGGACTTGGTGTCAGAATCTAAGAGATCCACAAGCTTGCCTGGTGCTTCCTCCTCTATGAAATGGAAATTGTCTATCTCTTCTTTAAGAGATAAATGGGATGATACTATCCCTTCTTCTATTGTGGCTGCTTGGGGCGGAACCTGTGAGAGTGGTATTGCGAACTGTGGAAGGTTCTGTCGGGGTGGCAGTATGACCGGTGAAAGATCGTGAAGGGCTAAGAAACCCGATTTTGATACGTCAATCTGAGCAAGCCGCTAGTCACCTGCTCTTATGGCGTGGCCTACTTCTTGGTATATTTCTAAAAGCCGCTAGTCACCTTAAAGCTAGTTTTGCTCTCAGTTGCCCGTCTGCACTTACAAATATCTCGGACCTTAACAGATAATTGAGGGCCTCGACGTTGGTCATACTGAGCCGAGGTGCTATGTAATCTTTGTCTACAAAAGTAGCTGAAGAGCAAAACATGTTTAGAAAATCAAAATTCGTCATCAAAAGAAAGCAAAATGAAAGAGCAATAATAACATGGTTCGGGTTAAAGAATCAAATTTTTTTGCTAAGGGACATAGCTTTAAGGTATCTCACCTGGCTCTCCCTCTCAGATTGGACATTGAAAGCCATCATGCCACGCCCCCGAAGCAATTAGGTAGTCGTCTTTCATTCCCTTGTTAGATTTGGGGAGACACGAGATGAGCCTAACAACATCAGATTGGGATTTGAGGTAAAATCCTACACCTTTGAGATTGTAGCACTTATACATGTGGACCACATCATGCCAATTGAGTCCCAAGCCCAGATACTCATTAAGAGCATCAACACAACCTAAGACCCTAAATAGATTGGGCGTGCATTGGTATGGGCAGATCCTACTACTGAGGAGGTAGTCCCGTGTTATCTTACCTATAGGGAGAGTCATCCACCCCTCTATGAAAGCTATTATAGAGATGATGACTTCCCCATCCTCTCTATATGTCACTATTTGTTTAGAAGAGCAGTATCGCAGGGCTACTTCTTGTGGTATATGATATTTATCCTTAAAGGCCTCTATTCTGGCAGGAGAGTCTACAAGGTGCTTAAATCTACCCGTCCGGACGGGTTAAAGGAAAGCAACTAAAATTGGTGAATGAAGAAATAAGAACTAGAAGGCCGAGAAGATGGGCCGAGAAGAAAAAGAGAAGCTTAAAGAAGTACAGACGTACGAGAACTAAGATATGTGCTAATCCCTAAAACTTTCAAGAAAATTTTTGGAGATTTCTTAAGGAAATGGTATGGGAGGCTTGGTAATTCGGAGAGCTTTGTGAGCTTAAGTGCTTAGGATCTCTGGAGAGTTTAGAGGCTTGTAAAATGAGGAAAGTGATTTCTCCAGATGCTTTATATAAAGGGTAGGATTAAGTGGGAGTTATCCTGCTTAAAACCCAAGGAAAAACTTCAGCCATTGGATTTGCACCCCGTCGTTGGATGTGGGGAACATAACACCGCCTGGAGCAATTAATGATGCATCGCAAGCCACGAAGCGTCAGTAGCAATCTTGTGGTGCGTAAAACGGCATTTCCGCAACTAGAGAGATAAATGGTTTTGTCTTTTAAAGATCAAAACCCTTCCTTTTCTCCTCGGATGAGAAGGAAAAACTGGAGTTTTAAAGGGCTATTGTAGGGATAAGGGCCCAAATTTATATATTGGGCCTTCGGCCTCATCCGAGGATGTTGGCATGTCCAAGAAGAGACAAGAAGTAATGAGGGATTTCAGTTTAGAATCTCATGAGTAAGAAAGGGGTGAAGGCAGTCCGAGGAGGAATTCCTCCTCGGCTATGACAAATATGGTTCAGACACGTATGCTAACAACGAAAATGACCTCCATAGAAGCTCCAATATTAGAAGCGTGCCTCATGAACACACAAGAAGGTAGGGAACCCAAAAAGATCTAAGGGAAAGCTACTACCTCCGTATTAAATGCACTGCAGCTACTTTTCTGCCCGCATTTATGTGGAGAAGACCCTTGAACAGTGCTTCCTTGGCTACTGCAACTCACAAAGAGCCAGAAAATGTGTCTGATAGGACGGGCACTTAAGTGATGGCATGGATGGATCTGATGATGAGCAGGTAGCTGAGCAAGTAGAGTTTAATGCTAAGAGTGACATGAGAAATGTTGTACAGAAGAAGGAGATGAAGTTTCTTAATGCAAAAGTTTTCAGAGTTGCTTTGAGGGAGTATGTAGTCAAAAAACCTGTTGACATCAAATTCAAGCTTAATGAGAGAACCAAGATATTAGTTCACTGCAAGAATGGGTATGGGTGGAGATGTTATGCATCTCAAATAAGTGGAGAGCTAACATTTCAAATTAAGACGTTGACTGATGACTGTACTTGCCCTAAATCTTTTAAAATTAGTCAAGCAACATCAGCTTATGTTGCTAAGAGGTTCATTGAGGATTTTAGCAAAAATCCAAATTGGGAGGTGAGTGGTGTACACAACCATGTGATGCAAAATTTATCTGTTGACCTAAGTGTAAACTAAGTGTATAGGTCAAAGAGAAAGGCAAAGGATTTGATTAATAGAGATGAGCAACTGCAATATGGTGTCCTTAGGGACTATGCACAAATGATAACCATTGTAGACAACGGGAGTAGGGTTATACTGCAGACAAATATGGCTGATGAGACTTCCCAGCCAAAATTTAAGAGGGTGTATGTTAGGTTCAATGCTTAGAAGGTAGGATTTCTAGGTGGATGCAGGTCATTTATAGGTTTAGATGGTTGTCATATAAAGCACAGATTTGGTGGGCAAATCTTATCTGCCACTGCTAAGGATGCAAATGACAACATTTTTCTAGTAGCTATGGCTGTTGTGGAACAAAAAACCAGGGAGTTTTGGATATGGTTTTTGAAATTTTTTGCTTATGATATAGGGAGGCCAGAGGAGCTTCAGTTGGTCTTCATTTTTGATAGGCAAAAGGTATGCAAGTTTTGTTTTGTTTTTTTCAGTTACACTTGAATAGTTTACTTTGTTTGCTGAACTAACTTGTTTTGTTTGTTTGTTTGCTTATTTGTAGAGGCTTATACTTGCAATAGAGACACTATTCCCTACTGTGGAGCATAGATACTGTGTGAAACACATCTACAACAATTTCAAAGTTGATCACAAGGAATAGAGTTGAAGGATGCACTGTGGAGGTGTCCTGTTGCCAGAACAGTAAGGGAGTTTGAGAGATGCATGCAGTACATAAGGGATTTGGAGAAAAGGCATATGAATATCTTGCAAACATTGCACCTACACAGTGGACAAGGTCACACTTTAGTACTAGGGTCTTAATAGATTGTTTGGTAAATAATTTGAGTAAATCTTTTAATGCAATGATATTGAGGTCTAGGGACAAGCCTATCTTGGCAATGTTGGAGTGGATTAGGGTTAGACTTATGACTAGGCTTTACACAAAAAGGAAAGGGATACAGAAGTATGCTGAAAGTTGTGTCAAAGCATACAAGATAGGTTGGAGAAATTGAAGGTTGAAAGTAAGTCATTTAGTGCTACTCCAACTGGGAGTTTCCTTTATGAGGTAGGTAGTCAGTATGAAAGGCATGTAGTTGATTTGGTGAAGAGGACATGTAGCTATAGGTTTTGGGACTTAAATGGCATTCCCTGCAAATATGCCATAACAGCCATTTATACAAATATTAAGATACTAGAAGACTATACCCACTCATACTATTTGAAAGAAACTTACATGGAGATATACAAGGAGGTACTTCCTCCCATGCCTGGCCAGTCAGAATGGGCTGAAACTGGACAGCCTGCTCCCCTAGCACCTCACATATACAAACCACCAGGTAAATCACCCAAGCAAAGAAAGAGGGCTTCTGATGAGCCTAGGAACCCTTACAAAGCAAGTAAGCTGAACAGACCTGTAAGCTGTGGGAAATGCAAAAAGGAAGAGCATAGCTCAAGAGGGTGCAAGGTTGGCATCACTGGGGAGACACCATGGCAGAGGAGACAGAGACTTGTAAGAGAAAAGGCTGTAAGTAATTAGGATTTAAATGAAAAAAAAAAAAAAAAAACACTTGTTTTTAAACTTGCAATAAACACTATATTGAAACTGGGTTTTGTTGCAGGTAAGAGGAGGGGAGCCTGCACCTAGATCTACACTTGAGCCTGCACCCCAGCCACCATCCCAGCAGCCTACCTAGACCTACAACATGATGTCTGCCACTCAATCTTCATCCTCACAGCAAAGAAATCAACCTAGGCCATCTTATAGGAGAGCAGGCTGGTTCTCTTCCTCATAGCCAGAGTTTCACACACCTAGGGAAACCTGAGATACCTTACCAAGTTCTTCACAGGTAACTTGGTTGACTAACCTCTTTCCTGGATGGTTGTGTAGACTAGGATATTTTTTAACAAGTGGATTTATTTTTTATTTTGTAGCCTTCACATGCAAATAGGAGCACTGGTAGTGTGAGGACTAGAGGACAACTTGCTACACAAAGGCCACCAAAAATGAATTCAGTGGGTGGAAAGAGGAAAGAGTAAAGGCAAGAAATGAATGAAGCTAGTGGGTACGCATGCCAGCATTGGGAGTAAAGCTAGTGGGAACATGTGGGCCTTTTTGTTTTTTTGTGAAGACCACTGTTGGCTTTTTGTAATTATTAATTAGTGTAAAAAATAATCACCTTGTTTTGAGCAATTATATGTATGTGTATATATGTGTGTGTATATATATATATATATATATATGTAGCTGGCCTTGGAATGTGCTTTTTTGTAATTAAGGTACAATACACTCCAGGTTGTTATATGGAAGTTGTGATATTACAATTTGTATGGAACAATATTTGTCCAAACTAGATTATATGAAAGTTTATTTATTGCTACTACAGATTGTGTCCAAGTAGATTTTTTCAATATAGATTGTATTGAAGTTGTTATTGTGGAATGGTTGTTATGGTATGCACAAGTCATTGATAATTGACATTATTTGTTCAAACTAAATTATATGGAAATTTATTTATTGCTACTACAGATTGTGTCCAAGTATATTTTTCCAATATAAATTGTATCGAAGTTGTTATTGTGGAATGGTTGTTATGGTATGCACAAGTCACTGATAATTGACATTATTTGTTCAAACTAAATTATATGGAAGTTTATTTATTGCTACTACAGATTGTGTCCGAGTATATTTTTCCAATATAGTGTATGGAAGTTTTTATTGTGGAATGGTTGCTATGGTATGCACAGGTCATTGATAATTGACTAATATTTCTTTCATTATATGCCCATAGACTAGTGGCATAACCAATATTTCTTTCATTGAATGGTTGTTATGGTATGCACAAAATACTCAATAATTGACCAATTCTTCATTCATTGACACATTAAAACATTACATCAGTAGACTAGTGCTATCACTCCAGAGAACTCAATTGAGCCAAAACACAACAACATAACAATAACAAAAAAGATCCATGACAAAATGTATGCAGACTTCCACATTCTTTGCTTCTCTTCAACAAACATGGCTTTTTCCTTAACTTTTGCATAGATAGCTCGAGCCTTTCTCTCCCTCTCCTTGGCTTTGGCTTCCTCTTCAAGAGTCTTTTCTGCCATTTTTCTAGCTTTTTTTGCCGTTTCCAGAGCTATCCTTTCCCTCTCATTGGCAAGTTGGAGAACACTCTGAAGCCTAGACATCTTCTCTAGAGCCAAAGGTGCAATTTCATTCCTACGAGGACAGGTTGGTTTATCAAGCCAAACAAAGAAAAGACACTTAGGACCAACCTTATAACGGCTACAACCCAAGAACCTCCTCCCAAAATTGTACAAACTCAAACTTGTTCTCAAAACACAAGTCTACTCATTGCACATATGTCCACATGAACCCGAGAAATTACCACTTGATGAAGACATATTAACAGAACACGATTCCTGGGAAGTACAAATTTAGACTTTCACACAGTAAGTTCGCACTTGAACAAAATTTGAAACTCTAAATCAATAATAGACACAAATACGTGGGTGGGTCGCGATGAACAGCAGTCACACATACCTTGCCTAGCTTCGATGATGCAAAACAGGTGCTTTCTCCCCCTCCAAACGCTCCAAACCACGAAGAGCAAGCTGATCGCACCTCGGGTCTCTCTCTCGAATAGTTTTTGAGTTTTGGGTGTTTTGATTCTCGTTATGTTTTGTTTTGGGGTTAAAAGGTGTTTTTGTAACGGCAGAGACCGAGGTGGGTTACGGAGAGTGACGAAAACATACCTCAGGTGGGTTAAGTGATACTTTTCAAACCACGGGTAGGTAAAGTGATTTTCGCCCAAACCATAGGTGGGTTATGTGTAATTATCCCTATATTAAAAATTTTGGTTTGCAAGCATGCAACTTGGGTCACCCTCATCTAAGGCTTGCTAAATACGTGGTGAGTCCAATTTAGTCCATTATTTCTCCTTTATTGGGTCGACCCACTAATTAATAACTAGAATTAGTTCTACTATAAGCTATCTTAAAATAATGCCCTTATATCGACTTAGTTCAAAAAGAAAAAAAGAAAAAAAAACAAGGCCCTTGTATTGTACGGACCCAAGTAAGTCGGCAAACTAACCCATTAATAGATTATTATTATTATTCTAAGTCCGTGGAAGAACAAATAACAGCAAGAACCCATTATAGGCAACTGGTCAGATTGTGGATTTGATTTTTTAACTTTTGCTAGATTGACTTCATATCCATCTCTCCTTCATCGTCGAGCTTACATAAACATGCTCAGGAAAATGAAAATAAAAAAACGTACCAACATAAGAGACTGAATCCTCTTGAACTGGGGCTCGTCCATTAGCTAGGCAGAGCATTGCTTCATGACTAAAACCTTCAAACGCTCAAATTAAAATAGAAGGATCAGTAAAACAAAACAAGGAATTCGAAGTTAAAACCAACTGAGCAACTTGCAGGGAATTTTACTGACCAATCTTTTGGGTGTATAAGAGAATTCACATTAGTCTTTGTAAAATAGAATAAGTCCCACATTTAGCCCAACCCACCCTCAAAACCTCCTACATCAATCTATATATTGATGTGGAAAAATACATTTGTGCTAAAGTTATCGTAGCTTTGCAAATGTAAATTTTAATAATTCTTTACATGTTTTGGTTTGACTATTAAAGGAGAGAGAGAGAGATTATTTGAGATAATAGTAAAAAATAGATAAAGAAATAGTATTTTAATGAAATGCAGTATAAAATAGATAATTTGATATGAATTTTTTTTAAGCGAGTACGTAAAATAGAAAAAATATATTCTTATGCTAAAATAAATATAAATTTTTGCACGAACTGATGTAAATACTCTAAATGTCCATTCGAAATTGGGTAGCTTGCATTTTGCAAATTGTAATTTGAGGATGGTCATTTGGAACTAGAGATTCAAATTAGATAGGAATACACGAAATGGGATGTCAACAATGTTAATTTTTACTTCATCCAATAAGATTGTATCTCAAGACACCATTAGAGTTAAAAGGTAGCCATACCAAATAATCCAGCAAATTTGATGACTAACATGATTCCTTTGCACAAGTTCAAGCATTGCTTGAACTAAAAAACTGTTTGTAGTCTATGGTTGTCTTCTAAAGGCTTTGGTGGGAAGTGGGAACGGTGGAAGCGTTTTTGTTTGAGGTTTGATCCAATTCAAGCCAGACAGAGATTTGTTACCTTGGGCTTGAATTTAAATTAAATGCCTTTGTATGTCAATTAACACAGCTCACATTTCGAATCCTATTAATTTTTTATTATGATATGGGAACAACGCCACCTTGCATCACAAGCCAAGTTTGGATTTATACATACACAGCTAACCGTGGACTTGTTAATTAAAAGTGTAATTAATTTAGGTGTATTTAGGGTCAAGGTTTTGTGAGAGGGAAAATTCTTAGGTAGTCCGAGAGCACGGAGAAATGGTACTCCCTCCTTTCATATTTATAGTGGACCCCACCATGAATGTGAGAGGAGGGAGTATCATTCTTTATACTTCGGAAGTACCATTCTCTATACTCCAGGAGTATCTAAGAATTACTCTTGTGAGGAGCTTTTTGCGCTATCATTATAATCTCCTTATTTTCATAATGAAGCTTTCTACTTCATATCACTCGTGTACATACCTAGGACTAAAATTGAACCACATAAATATTTATATTCTTTGTGTGATTGATCATTTTGTATTTCTATTTTACATAAACTCACGGTAATTAATTACACCTTCACCTACAACAAATACATTAGTTTCAAAACTTTTGCCATCTCAACATTCTATAGACACCCTCTTCCTTATTGTATTCCAAATTTAACCACAGAAATTTTATTTGACGACAAGAGACATTTTTAATTGAACAAAAAACTGACATCTACAATAAATAAGTTCAATTTCACTCGTCATATTTCCAACCGGCTAAGATTACACTTTTGGACATACAACTAGAACTCTAAAATGAGTACGTAAGAATATCAAACTAAACAGTTTCTAAAAGACTGTTTTGAATTGTCCTCAGATTACAAGTAATTGTTGTGAAGGATGGTCTATTATAAGCACCCCCATCCCATGAAAGGCAAATGAGGTCGACGAGCCCTTTAAGTTGGCCATTGTCCTTAGGAAGTGTTAGGTTCTAAGTACTTAGGAATTAATGTATTAAAACTCTAATTTGTATTATTGGCAAACCATGATCAATACAAGTTTTTAGTCTTGTTTTATACTTGCTCAAAGTATATGTTTTATATAAAGTTGGAATCGAGCTACTGCAGAGTTTATTGTGCAATTCGGTCTGACTCGATCGATCAAGAGTTAGACTCAACTGATCGAAAGTCGAGCTGAATGTTTTTCTGCAGAATTTCCAACTCAACCCTAAGCCCATATGACGTGTAGGATTTTATGTTTTGTCCTAGGTATAAAAGGGAAACCCTAGCCACGTTTTTGAAGTTGCTTTTTTGCTGTGTGTGTGAATCTCTTGTGAGATTTGAGAGGTGGTTGCCTTCACACATGCTTAGGATTATCAAGAAGGAGAATTCATTGAGAGCTTGATGATCATTTAGTTGTTGCACTAAAGAGCTTAAAGATACACAAGCAGAAATGCTTGTACTTGCTGGAGAATCCAAGAAAGAAGGAGTTTGTGGTCTCGGAGCTTGCACGTGGTTGTGTCAATAAGTTTTCTACATGAAGTAGGATGTTAGTGGTCTAAGTTGCTATTGTAAAACTTCAATTCTTTCATAGTGGATTCAATTTTACCTTGAGGATAGCTAAGTTAAGTCCTCCCCAGGTTTTTTACTGGTTTGGTTTTTTTGGGTCATCATATCTTTGTGTTCTTTATATTCCGCACTTTACATTGATATGATTATATAATTGTGTTAACCTAGATATGAAATTTAGACTAAGTAATAACTTAACTAATTAACTAGGTTAATCCGATTGTATTTTAAGGGGTCTAAAAACAAACAAGTGGCATTAGAGCGGGTAACTCTCTTGTTGTAGATCTTTTGATCTCTAAGCTAATCCTTAACTCTTGTTGTCATGGAACACGGATATTCTCTGGTCATTCCTTCTCACTTTGATGGGAATAATTATGCTTATTAGAAAGTAAGGATGAAAGCATTCCTAAAATCTATTGATGAGAGAGTCTGGAACTCTGTTGAGTACGGATGGGAGAAGCTCACTACTCTTGTGAGCGAGTGACAAATTTCTCAAAGCAGCCGCTTTCAATAACAAAGTTATGAATGCTATTTTCAATGTTGTTTCTATGGAGAAATTTAGGAGAATCTCTAATGTTAAGGTTGCTCATACTGCTTAGAATATCCTCCAGACTGTGCATGAAGGCACAAAAGTAGTTAAAATTAATAAGTTACAATAATTAATTACTAGATTTAAAAGCATTAGGATGTCTAATGATGAATCATTTGATGAATTTTATATTAAACTTAATGACATTGTTAATTTTACATACAACTTAAGTGAAATCTATGATCAACCTAAAAATATTAGGAAAATTCTTAGATCTTTAATTGAAGATTTTAGACCTAAAGTGATTGCCATCACTGAGAGTAAGGATGTGGACTCCATCCCTGTTGATGAACTTGTAGGATCTCTTTAGTCCTATGAGTTGGACATACCAAAAACTAGCAAATCCAAATCAATAACTCTTAAGTCAATTGATGTTGGTGAATTTGATGATGAGCTCTCTACTACAGAGATTGCTTACCTTGCCAAGAACTTTAGAAATTTCCTTAAAAACAATAACAGAATTGCAAGAGGTAAGAATACTGTAGAACCTAGAAATTTTAGGAAGAATGATCCCACTAAGGTTAACAACACTGAAAAACCTAGAGAAAAAGTAGGTCAATCTTCTATTAATTTTATGGGTACTCAATGTTTTGGATGTCAAGGGTATGATCACATAAAATCTGAATGTCCTACATACTTGAGGTCTAAGGGTAAGGCTATGGTTGTAACCTTTAGTGATAATAAAGTTTCTGATGATTAGTTTGGTTCTGATGAGGATGGAAACTTTATTACTTTCACTGCTATTACTGTAGTCAATGAAAGTGTGTCTGCTAAAGAGAACCCTTCTAATGGGGAACTTTCTGAAAATGCAGATCTTCAAGAAGCCTACAATAAAATTTGCAAAGTTGCTGCAAATGATGCTATGAGTGTTGAATTAGGCTTTAAGAAAATTGCATCTCTTGAGCTTGATAAGAAAAATTTGCTTGTGAAACTGTTTGTTGCTAATGAACTTTTGAACAATATGAAAACTGAGAATATGCTTTTACTTGATAAAGTTAAGAATTTGGAACTTGAACTATCTGTTACTAGAGAACAATCTATTAAGTCTACAAGCTCCAAACTTGATCACATGTTGAGTGTTTAAAAGTTTCTTTCTGACAAAACTGGCTTAGGTTTTGTAGAAAGCATCTCTGTGTCTACACCCTGTTCTACAAACTTTATTCCTTCTTCTTCTTCTGAACCCCCTGTGAGTGAGGTTGAGAATGAGACTATTAAACCTGTAGAAGTCACACCTCCTAGGAGGATTAGGGTTGATCTGAAAGAGTCTAAACCTAAGGAGTCTACCATTTCTAAGGATAAGTTGCATGGTAAGCCTGCTTGGGTTTGTCATTTTTGTGAAAAGTCTAAACACATTCGTCCAAACTATTTCAAGTTGTAAGTTGCTAAGCAAGCAAATAAGCCAAAAGTGTCTGTGCCACAAGCACAAGATCCTATTGTACTTATTGGTGAATTGGTAAAGGTTCTTAACCTTTATTCCAATCCTAGAGTTGGAAATCACTCTAATATGAATAAGAACTCTAATACTCAAGGTGCATCTAAAAAGTTATAGATGTAAAAGGTTCAATCTAATTGAGTCTTTCTAACATGGTCCTTGTGCAACATTGCCCAACCTTTTATGACCATTGTTATTTGTTACTTTTTTGTTTTCTTTTTGTTTCTAGAACTTGCATTGCATAACATTCATGCATTTCATTCTAGATCTGTTTTTATTTCTTCTTTTCAAAATAAAAAAATAAAATAAAATAAAAAGAAAAAGAAAAAAGGGAAGAAAATTGTGTTTTGCATTATTTTTTTTTTGGATTTGAAATCAAGGTTGGCCAATTTATTTTTGCATAACATGTTTATGTACCTTGTTTAGTTTTGATGAACTTATTTCTTGCACTTTACTAGTTTAAGCTTTGTAGTGCATGTTGTGTGGGAAAGATGTTTATAGTTTTTGATCACTTTGTCTTGATCTTAAAGTCACTTGCCTTTGATTGTCGGACTTGATCCTATTGAGAAAGGTATAAATAACCATCTCACCATTGTTTATTAGCCAATCATGAACACCTTAGTGCATATCGTAAGATTTTGTGCTTGAGAAAGTGTAGCATATGCACAAAAAGAATATAAGGTGTAGCCTCGGTTTAAATGCTAAAATTGGTGTGTACATTATTGAACTATAATTAAATCAATCAAATAAAATTGGTGTGTACATTATCCCGGCTATTTTAATAAGTTTCTGATCAAATAAAATTAGTGTGTACAATATGAGACAAATCAAGAAACTTTCACGATCGCAAACTTTTATTTTAGGAGGTGTGGGAGTTATATGTTGTAACTCTTTAGGTAATAGCATCTCTCAAATTCTATGTGATGAATTTTGTAGAATTTGTGCTTAAATTCTATTTATATATCACCTCACATGTATCTCAAGTTTTTACTAGTTCCACACACCACACAAATTACTCTTTGTTAAACTTTGTACATGTTATGGTGTGTGATTTTGGTTTGGCCAACCAAGTTTGAAAATTCCTTGAGTTTTTGCAAAACATGTTTGATGCTTGAAAATCTAAGGGTCTTGATTGAAAATCTTAATTTTGGGAAATCTTGGTTTAAAACATGTGTTTTTGAAAAGCATTTCATCTCATACTCATGCATTTTATTTATAAAAATCAATGCTTTGAGGAGTTTCTGCGTAAAAATGCTGTGTTTTTCAAAAATATGATTTTTCCAGAATTTTGACCGATCGAACTTGCTTTTTGATCAATTGAAATTGCAATTAAATATTTTGGTCAGCCTTTGTCTGTTTCAATCAGTGCTCGATTGGTGTTGGATCAATCGAAGCATTTTCGACCGATCAAATTTGTTTTTCGATCGATCGAAAATCATGTAGAAAATTTAAAAAAAAATGATTTTGACGTGTTCAAACTCACTTTTTCAAAATTTTTTCAACTCTCTCTCTCTCTCTCTCTCTCTCTCTCTCTCTCTCTCTCTCTATACGACTCGGTCAAGGCTCCAATCTTATTTTTTGTCGTTTTCCTCCATTCTTTTTGCAAGGTTTTTCTCTCTCAAGGCCAGCAAGACCTTTTTGCCCCTCCTTTTGCTTTTATTTTCAAGTTTCATGCATTAAATCGTGCATTTTGGGAATAAATTCGAACCAATGGATTTTTGGGGTTTTTGATGATTTAAGCTTGTTTTCTTGCAATTGATCAATGGGTTTTTGTTGGGGGATGTTATAAACATGATCTATGGTGTTTAATTTGATCAATTTGATGTATAGTGAGAAATTCAAAATTCTAGGGCTTGAAACTACTCAATTTGGGGATTTTGTTCAAATTGAGTTTAATTGATGAAATTGGCTTCTTGGATTGATTAATTTGATTATTATAAACTATTTTCTAACTTGTGTGATGATTAATTGGTCAATTTTGTACAAATTGAACAAGTGGTTTTTCAAAATTTTGGGGTTTTTGTATAAACTCTATGCTCAAGCCAATTTTGTTATTCTAAACTTAAATTGAACTTGTTATTACTGCATTAGAGAATGCATCATATAGATTGTTATTTCTATATATATATTTTTTGTGCTAACTTGCAATTTGCCATTGGTTTTTCTTTTTGTTCTTTTGGTTCTTTCATTTGTGTCTTTGTCCTTTCCCTAGCATCATTCTTAGGAAGACTAGAGCCCATAGGACATCCTCCTCTTCTTCTGCTCCTTCCTCTATGGGCACTTTGTTTTGGAGTGAGAAAAGCCGAGAGCTTTATGAGACTTTAAACCTTAAGAGAAAGATTTGGGCTGAGAGTAAGGTTTTGTTAGATGAGCTTGATCTTGCCATTAGGGTAAACTTTGAGCGTCGGGGCTGGTTGCCACTTTTGGATATTGATTATCCTCCTCTAGCTATCCTGATTACAGAGTTCTACTCAAATCTCTCTATCCACATCTATAATTCCAATACTTTGGTAAAGAGTTGGATACGAGGTGTATAGTACACCATTACTCCTAGAGTAGTAGCTGATGCTTTTGGGGTACTTATGGTCCAGCATCCTGTCTATCCCTATGATGAGTCTCCTCCTTTGGACGATGTCATGTCTTACATCACTGGGTCTTCTATCCGGTGGGGTTTTGATCCTCATATCACTTCTGCTGAGCTCATTGAGACTACCTATCTTTTCTTTAGGATAGCGTGTCATTCCTTTTGACCTATCACTCATTTGCACACCATTACTTTGAAGCGATGTGCATTTTTGTACACTCTTGTTACAGATACTCCTATTAGTTTTACTCATTTGTTTCTTCATTCTTTGAACAAAGTTCATAGGAGTTCCTCTACCGCTCATGCTCTTTTTCATCTTGTTTTCATTCATAGGATTTTGTTGTTTTTAGGTTTAGATTCCTTCCTTGTTTCTGAGCCAGTACACATTATTGCTCCCATAGGTGCCACTTTTCTTAGGCAGAGGGTTGCTCAGATGAGAGAGAGCTCTAAATGCCCTTCTGTTGAGCCTTCTGGTACCGCACCCCCTCCTTTTTCTACAGGTACTACTTCTAGTGAGGCTTCTACTGATCCTATTGGTGCTGCTGCAGCTGCAGCTGCTATTCCTCTACCATCTACTTCGGATGACTTTGACATTCGTCATAGATTAGAGACTGTCATGACTGTTCAGGCAACTCATGATCAGATTTTGGTGGACATGCTTGATGAGCTCCATACTTTGTGAGTAGATTTGGCGCATTTTAGACGTTCGCCTTCGCCACCTCCTTTTGATGATGGATTCTGATTGCCTTTTGGCATTCCGTCACAAAAAGGGGGAGTATATTTAGACACTTGTAAAGGTTTTTGTAGTTAGGGGAGAGTTTTTGTTTGTTGGAGCTAGTGGAGTTTAGATTGTATCTAGGTGATTCGCTGTGTATGTATCCTTTTTGGCTTTTGATGTATTGTTTTTGGGCTATTCATGTTAGGGGGAAATACTTTGTTATCTATATTTCTTGTTTCATTGCTCATTGATTTATATTTATAAGTTATTCATGATATATGTCTTTGTTTTGTGTTTTGTGAAGTCAAGAATTTATTTTTGTTTTACTTGTATTTTCCACACATGCGTTTATGTGTTTGTTGAGTATTTTAGGAAATATACAAGTTGATTCAGTCATGCTACTGTCTACACTTGCAACTGATAGATAGTAGTTAGGTTGGATTATTTTGTAATGGGCATTATTTTTGTAAGGGGTTTTTACTTGTAACTTTGAGCATTGTGTTTGTGTTTTGTCACGGATTGCCAAAGGGGGAGTTTGTTAGGTTCTAAGTACTTAGAAATTAATGTATTAGAACTCTAATTTGTATTGTTAGCAAACCATGATCAAAACAGGCTTTTAGTCTTGTTTTATACTTGCTCAAATTATGTGTTTTATGTAAAGTTGGAATCAAGCTGCTGCAAAATTCATTGTGCTTTCAGTCTGGCTCGATCGATTGAGAATTAGACTCAACTGATAGAAAGTCGGACAGAATGTTTTTTTTGCTGAATTTCCAACTCAACCTTAAGCCCATATGACGTGTAGGGTTTTATGTTTTGCCCTAGGTATAAAATGGAAACCCTAACCATGTTTTTGAGGTTGCTCTTTTACTCTGTGTGTGAATCTCTTAAAAGACTTGAAAGGTGGTTGCCTTCACATATGCTTAAGATTATCAAGAAGGAGAATTCATTGAAAGCTTGATGATCATTCAGTTGCTGCACTAAAGAGCTTAAAAATACACAAGCAGGAGTGCTTGTACTTGTTGGAGAATCAAAGAAAGGAGTTCGTGGTTTCGGAGCTTGCACGTGGTTGTGTCAGTAAGTTTTTTACATGAGGTAGCAATAGGTGTTAGTGGTTTAAGTCACTATTGTAAAACTTCAATTCTTTCATAGTGGATTTAGTTTTACCTTGAGGATAGCTATGTTAAATCCTCCCCAGGTTTTTTACCAGTTTGGTTTTCCTGTGTTATCATATTTTTATATTCTTTATATTCCGCACTTTACATTGATATGATTATATGATTGTATTAACCTAGATCTGGAATTTGGACTAAGTAATAACTTGGTTAATTAACTAGGTTAATCCGATTGTGTTTTAAGGGGTCTAAAAAAAAATAGGAAGTGTTGGCCTTAGCTTACCCTCTGCAACCTCCATGGCAATCTAATGTAGAATCAAGACAAGTTTATGTCAATAAAATGATTAATATGATTATTCATTATTGTTGATGAAGTACAAACTCGACAGTCGTTGTAAATGCACCCAGATGGATCCAAGTGTCCATCCGTATTGCCGTGAAAATGGTAAGACAGCTTCCTTAAGGTGATCACCGGTGTGGTGTTTGCCACAACGTCTCCGATGTCAAAGTTAGTATAAGAAAGCTTAAAGGAAAAAGCTGTGTATCAAAAAATAACTAGTAATGCTTTGTTGTGTCTATGTACCTTTTATTGGTGTTGTGAGGGCTTTATATATGTTTCCACATCCTCTAACACTCCTCCATTCACGTGTGGGCCACCTGAGCTGCTAATGGAAATATAATGAGAGGTAAAGTGAAGACAGAGAATTGAAGCCAAGACCTCATACTCTAATACCACATCACATGTTTGAATAATACTATCGTAAATTTGACAATTTTTCTATATAGATAGATGAGTTGATTTACCCTAGTGGGAGTGTAATCTGTCTCAATGTATGGATATTCCCTAGTCATAATCTCATTAAGTATGATACCGAAACTGTATACGTCACATTTTTCATCATATGGTTCACATTTGATTACCTCTGGTGCCATGTAGACATGTGTTCCTAAAAGGAAAATGCATATTAGTTTTAGAATTTGATTATATGGGCCCTGGCTTTGAGAATAACATCATAGAACTGTACATAATTTTAAGCTCTATGATAGTGTAAGTGTGTAACTAGAAATTAAGTTGGATAATTAGATATTCGTCTATGTTATTCAACAAAACTAATTAGAGTGACTAATATTGATTATGTAGTCTTAATGGTTTTATTATAAAGGAAATACTAACGAGTACCCTTAGGACATTGTTTAATAATTTATTTTAAAAAAGTTTTGACATCACTTTTATAAGAAAAAAAAA
Organism: Quercus variabilis; assembly: GCA_030445155.1. NCBI lineage: Eukaryota > Viridiplantae > Streptophyta > Magnoliopsida > Fagales > Fagaceae > Quercus > Quercus variabilis. The sequence continues at coordinate 113,428 of CP129446.1, forward strand.
CTGTTAAAATATTAATTGTTTTTTTTTCTTTTCTCATAAAAATGTTCTTTAACTGGAATGTTAACTAATGCCCTGAAGGCATTCGTTAGCATGGCTCTTATTACAATGCTCTCAAAAGGAGTATGGTGCAAAAATGATACAGGTTCTTGCCTATTTCACCAGTGAGCGCCATCTCCTCTTCATTCAAGAACCTGGCATGACCAAAATCTGCCACTCTCACGTGCATGGAATCATCCAAGAAAATGTTGCTAGGCTTCAAGTCACGGTGAATAACCTTAGGCTTTTGTCCATGGAGATACTGCATTGCTTGAGCAATCTCCAATGCCCGAGCTAACCTCTCTTCAATTGGAGGAAGGGGAACCATCCTCTCTTTCCGCATCTTACCTAGTCCATGTAGCCATTCCTTCAGTGTCATGCCCAATAACTCTGTTACCACCCACCCATGCTTTGGGGGTTCAAGGCATGCGCCCATTAGATGAAGCACAAATGGATGGCGTTGCCTTGATAAGGTGTTGAGCTCTTGAGCAAAAAATGACACACCATTCCCATTCAAAGTCTAAAAATAATCAGGGTTTAGACACTTCAACGAAACATCAAGTCTAGGGGTGTCAAATGGGTGGGTTTGGGTGGGTCTGGGGTGGGCATAATTAGGTTAGGTATATAAAACCCATTTAACTAATTGCTTCTAACACAAATCCAACTCAATCCAATTATTATGGGTAAACCCCAACTCACCCAATTACCCAATTATTAAAATTACCAAAATGCCATTAAAGTAAAAATCTCAACATTTTCTTGGATTCTCTTTTCCGCTCTCTCTAGTCTTCATTCTTAGAATTAAAAAATTCCACATAAGCACATCCACATCAGCAATTATATTAAAAATTCAAATAAAAAATATTTTCTTTTCTTTTCTATTTTCTCTCCCTTTCTTGGCAACCAAACAGTGCAACAAATACAAAGAAATGTCATTTCAAGCACTGCACAGTGAATCCTCTCTCCCTTAAAACCATGAACGCAGCAGTGACCAGTGAAACAGTGATGGGGAGGAAGAAGAGTGAGAAGATTATTCTACCGCTGGAGTTTCCGTCGAAGATACCTGACGACGAAGTCGAAGTCTCCAACAAGGACTAACAGTTTGTCCAACACAATCGCCACTACACTCTCCGATTTTCCCGCCTCAACACCCAATCTATCACCAAGTCCGTTCGCACACAATCTATCACTAAGTCTATTCTTTCTTTGTCTGGGAAAGAACAACTTTTGCAGACGCAAAAATAGTACAAGTTGATAAAACCTGGTTCATTAGTTCTTGACCTCAGTTGCGCCCCTAGTGCTTGGCTTCAGGTTTTTCCCATTTCAAAAATATTTGAGAATTTTTGAGTTTTCAGTTTTTGTAGTTAATTCAAAAAAAAATTTATTGAGAATTTGTGTATTTTAACAGAAAGTCATTTCTTTTCTTTGAAACAACGAATATTAGCAATGAAATGTCATTTCTTTTCTTTTCTATTTTCTCTCACTTTCTTGGCTTTTTTTTTTTTTTTTTTAAATGGGAAAGGCTTGGTTGAATTTGGGTATATTGTTTTTGGGTTAAATGGGGCTCAATGGGTTTTTAGTTAAAACCCAATAATTGTTGGGTCTAATTAGGTTGATGCCCATTTAACCCAACTAATAATTAGGTGGGTTTGGGTTCAATTAGAGTGGATGGGTTTGGGTTCAATTAGAGTGGGTGGGTTTGGGTGGACAAATTGATTCAAGTCCATGCCAAGTTCCTCTGTAAATATCCGCAGTACTTCCCTGTCCTAGCTTTTCTTGCAATTCAATCTGTACCAATTATTTGTTATAGATGTAAAGGATCAATCAAGAAAATCGTTTGTTAATAAGTACGTACAAGTAAATCAAGTACCAACACCATGCTCTTGTACGTGTGTTTTGAAAGAAGCTTCTATTTGAGAGACTGACTTCATTTGGATCAATGTACCATCCATTTAGCTTGGCTTGATTAATGATTGCTGCTAAGTCGGAATTTTGATGAACAGGAGTTGGCATTAGAGGTAGAAGACTAGTACTAAGAATACTGGAGTAAAGAACACCTTCTTGTTGATCATCTTTGTTGTTTATAATGAGGTGCAAGAATCCATTCTCTTGTGCTATTTGGAGACAGTACCTTAGATAATCGTGTTCTTTCCATCCTCTTCCTGTACATGAGCCGATGTTCTTTCTGACTTTGGATTTCCCTTTCCAAATCGGCTACCTTTACATGAGAAAAAAAAAAAAAAAACATATAATTTTGTAACAAGAAGAAATATAAATCGGAAGGAAAGCTACTAGATCTGGCCACATTGTCAAGAACATTTTATATATATTTGGTCCAATAAGACAACTAGGGAGAATGTCAATTGCAATGGCAGGGTGTATGGTTATGAAGGATTTCTAAATCAAGCACTGCAAGGATTTTTTTTTTTCTTGAGACACTAACACTCACACATACAAAGAAATTTTAATTTAACTAATTAAGAAATGGAGGTTATTAAAAATTTTATAATAAGAATGCCAAACATGACTTTAAAGATATATTCTAAATTTTCATCATTTACATGGGCATAATTATGTTAATATATTGGTTTTTTTGTTTTTTTTGTTTTTTTGTTTTTTTGGGGGTTAATATATCTTCTTCATTAATATAAATAAAATTACAAAATTATATGACCTTTGGGGGACAAAATTGGGAAATGCCCTGTTTGGGCAAAAATAGCAGCATTTTGCCCTTTTCTCCAAACTATATCGGGAAATGCCTCTGTTTTGTAACTCGACAAACGGGAAATCGAGTTATATTGAAAAACTCGATTATACAATAGTCAAGTTATGTGTGAACTTTGTGCCACGCGGACAAAACAGAAGTGGCTTCTTCCAATTATGTATGCACACATAACTCGGTAACTTGTAAATCGAGTTTTCTGAACTTGTTGCCATTTCAAACCCCAACGTCTCAGAAACGGTTCACTCTCATACTCTCCCTCGCTTTGCCATCACTCTCTCCTGTACTCTGCCTCAACGTCTCCCTCTCCGTTAGTCTCACTATCCTTCTACACTTTCCCTCACCCTCTCACTCTCCGTGGTGCTTCCGTCGAACCCTCACCGCCGCCGTTGATTACAGGTATGTTGCTCTTCTCTTTCTCTTGTTTTGTGTATCACAACTGACCATAATTAGCCTTGCATGCATCTTGTTGGTTTAGAAAAAGTCATCTGGAAATCTCTGTTTCACACATACGAAGCAATTTTTTGTTGTGTGTGGGTATTTTGTGTGGGTATTTTGGGCTTTCAATCAATCTTGTGTGTATGCACCCGTGTAGAGACCATATAAATAACTCCAATAAATGGCTACCTACGTCTTCCTGATTCATTTACAGTTTCCTATTTTTATGGGTCGTGCTCATTTACAGTTTCCTGTGATCTCTGTGTTTCTGGGTTCATGAATTTTAGCTTGAAGTAGAGATATTTGGATGACAATGGTGAAAGATGATTTTTGTCCGTGTCTCTTGGCAAAGTGCATTCTTTGAAACTTACTCAAAAGTAGTAATTTTAATAATAAAGATGAGAATTTTGTTGTGTTTTATATGTTGCAATGATGACATTATAAATGTAATGTGATTGTTTTGTTTAAATACTTTGCATAGTGTGTGAAAATTAACTTGTAAAAATTGCTTAGGGAACCTAGGTAAACCCTTAAACATCAAAACCCTATTCAAAAACCTTAATTGAATGCTGAGTTTTAAAATTCCTGCATCAAAATTTGTATCAGATCCATTAAGGCTTCTGTCTTGTATCAGATTTATGAAATTAAAGTTGTCACAATTCTTATTTTGTGTTAGAGTGAAGTTACAGCAGTCTGAAATCATGCATCACCTCTATCTCTATTGTTAGAAGAGGAAGCGTATAATTGTATATTCAATTCCTATTACGAAAAAAGTTATCTTTGCTTGTTATTGTCCTTTTGTTTTTTAATTAAGCCTTTCTGAACAGTCGTCGTAGCTTTCATATAATTCACCTCTATGCATTATACGATTTCATATTTTGATGAAGCTGTACAAATTTGACTGCTCCTTTTGTGCTGAATGCATAATGTATGCACCGAATCCTAGTGCCTCAAATTTTTATTGATCTTGGCATCTTGGGTTTAAATAACTGTTGGTCTGATTTGTTAATAAATAAACTATTGAGATGATATGTCAATATAGCTTGAGATGAAATTTGTCATCAAGAGTTGTGTTATGTGACCAATAGATTGATACTTGGTAACAGAATATTTTAATTAAGTTACGATGGTTAATTCAGCTGAGTCCACAATAGGATAGGTAACTGGCTGCCTAAAATGGCTTAGCTATTGTCTCAACTTTGAACTTAAACTTTGGGTAAGCATGTGTTCAACATCTAGAAGTCTTAAAACCTGATAAGAATCACCTACCTACGAAAATATTAATTCATTTTGTTGCTTAACAACCCTTGTAGTCTCAGTGCTGAGATAAAGAAAAGCCTTATATTTCTATTATATGTGTGCTGGCCTTTTATTTGACTTCATTATATACTATGTGGGAACAGCTTCATTATATACTATGTGCTAGTAGCCCATGGTTCATACAATGAAGTGTAATAAAATGAGATATTGAAAAAGATAATTCACAAAGACTCACTGTGTGTGAACAATTGGTTGTCTTTGAAATTATTACCATTTATCATTTTATTGTCAAATGCAATCGGTTTTTTATAAGTCAGTTTTTTAAGAAGGATGTGCATATATATAGCTTGTAATTTCATTTTTTTTTTTTTTATCTTGAGATGATCTACTTTACCTTGGTATCATGAATATGTCATCAAGGGTTTGTGTTCCGTGACCAATATATTGATACTTGTGTGAGTTGCCTTAAATCAAACCCCCCATCTCTTCTCTTCTTTTCTCTTCAATTGATTGATTTAAAGTTGGGAGAGGCAGCAGTTTGGTACAAAGGCTTAAGGTTGAGTTTTGTGATTTGAACTACAAATTCATTATATTGGTCATAGAATGTATAAGACCATCCCCATAGTTGCAGTTTAATAAAAGACAGTGAAGGAAGTCTTTAAAGTAGTTTATAACACTAAAATATGAAAGGTCATCCTTGTCTATCTGAATGTTTTGTTTCTTGATTCTTTTTTAATTTCTTTGATTCTTATTTTTATTTTAACTAGTCAGTAACCCTGACCAAAGAAGAGTTTTACTGAATATTACTTTTTCTCTCCTTTAAATTTTGTCCAAATATGAAATTGGATAATTATGATAGTTATTAATGTGCATTTATTTGATAGTTGGGGGATAGGGGTTTTGAACTTTGGAATCTGAACTGTAAATTCTAGGAGGTCATCTTTCATTTATGGCAATACTTGATCGTTATATGGTCATCTTTCTTTTTTATGAGGTTTTACCCACAATTTGATTACTATATGATTATGCCGGACTGCATGATTTGCTATTGTAATTACATCTTGTCATAGAGTGAATCATGAATAATTGCTAACAATCTATTTGCTGCCATGTCAGATATGCAGGCACTGGATAAATTGCAGCCTGGACCCGACGATGATAGGCAGTTGAACTAGCAGCTGAATCATCGGTCAACTCCGCTTTGGAGGCACACCGCCAACGAGGTACGTATTTGTATTATTAATACATCTCCGTTTTATAATTACTTCATGTGTACTACCTAACACAATGCTTGTTTGTATGCAGGAGGTGCCTAGCATCGTAAAGGTTCGACGCCGCAAATGTGAACTACCACAAGGTGGGCTAGACCCACGTATCACGCAGTACATAGATGAAGCAGGCTTCACTGGCTTGTTCAAGGTTCCCGATATGGAAATCGATCACGCCTTGATCACGGCCTTGGTCGAGCGGTGGTGTCCGGAGACACACACGTTCCACTTACCCCATGGAGAAATGGGCATCACCTTGCAAGATATAGAGGTGATGTTGGGGATTCCGGTGGATGGGTTGCCTATCACTGGGAGGACAGACATGAATTGGAGTCGGTTGTGCCAAGAGTTATTGGGCCATGAACCTTCGCCCTCCATACCTAACTCAAACAAGTCTACCCTTACTGGGTGAGGATAAAATACAAGTGGCTTGATGCACGGTTTCCCGCCCCTCCAGCTGCGGACGCCGGTGATGAAGAAGTGCAGCAACATGCCCGCTACCACCTACTTGTTTGGTTGGGGGCCCTGTTGTTCATGGACAAGTCGGCGGACCGGATCTCACTCCTGCCTCTGCAGCTCCTCAACCCAATCAGCAATGCGAGACAATATAGCTGGGGTAGTGCAGCGTTGGCTTGGCTCTACAGGCACCTTTATAGAGCATCCATGAAGGATGCGATGTAGATTGGAGGAGCACTAGTGTTGGTGCAGCTGTGGGCCTATTCAAGGTTCCCACAAATATGCCTAATTGCGAGGCCACCTTTACCGCCAGTGCACTCAGGCCCCTTGCCATTAGGTACGTTCATTGAGTTCTCATTATTTAAGTGTAATAGTATATTATATATAATTTTTCTCTTTGATATAATTAAAAATATGCCAAACTAACAAAGAAACGAAACTTTGCTAATGCTTATATGGATTAAAAATATACAGCATTGTTCTCAATAATAACATTGTTCACAGTTCATCACACGAAAGTTCACTAATGACCATTTGTCTAAACCCCATGTTTGCTAGGTGGAGCGGGCCAAAGAGCACCGCACAGCATGCCACACAAGTCCTTGCTGCGTACCGGACGTCATTGGCTACAGTACGGGCAGAGCAGGTATTCGTATTCAGTTAACTTACGACCTCAATTCGCCACAATTTGAGGTTTTTATTTTTGTTTCCCTCAATTGAGTTGATCTCAGAATTTTGGTTCCTTGCTAGGTTGGTTGTGCTGGACCGAAATATCTAAACTTACTTGAGCATGAACAAATTTTACGACCATGGTCCAGTTATGTTGTACATTCTCAATTAGTTGGGCAGGAGACACACCTGCCATTACACTGCATATTAACAAGTCAACCCTCCAATTTTAGTTGTGATGCATGATTGAATTGTGCCCAACTTTCACATCTCAATTACATAGATGTTGCAATAAAATAGAGTTTGCTCATGCTACTCAATATATAAATAAACCTCGATGACAGAAATCTTTAATATCTTGTATATTGAGACTTTTGTAGTTTTAAGACATTCATTACTCAGTTTCTTCCAAATTCAATCACGCATTGAATCTTGAAATAAAAAGCCAGAACATATAGTAAAATTAATTGGTTCTTTTTTACCGCTATTTGGTTGCTATCTGAGTAAAATTATCTGGTTGCTATCTACCAACACCGGTGGCTCGGCCAATGGAGCCGCTCGTGTTGGAGGTCCGATGGCCGAACCACCAAAATAGTGGCTCCGGCGAATGTCGCCGGATTGGTCTCGCCGCCCACCATACTGCCAAATAGTGACCCACCGGTGGGTGGATTATTAAAATAGTGGCTTCGACGAATGTCGTTCATGAGGTGAGGTCTCCAGCCAATTGTGATATTCTTAGAGTCTATTTATTTGTCATATAATGAGTTGGAGGAGGTTACTTCAAACTGATTTGGTGGGAATTTTGTGCCAAAGTAGTAATTACTACATTTTTGAAGTCCTAAAATGTTGGGCTTGTAGAACTCTTCTATGCTGTCTGCTTGATCAGGTGGTTTCTTATCAGGTCTTCATTTTATTTATTTATTTATAACTTGTGCTTTCTCCTAATGGGTAACCAGAGGCTATAAAATGCATGAGAGAAACTAACACAAAGTACAATCAAAGTAATGGTCAGCTTTACCTGTGTGGACTGTGATATTATTATTTTAATGCTTACATGTGCTACAATACCCGTGTATATTTACACGGGTACTGTAGCACATGGAAAAATATGGCCAGCTTTACATATTTTTACACCCACTGATGTGGGTGTTTTTTTACTCAAAATGTGTAAAATTTGCACTGTATATGTATTTTAGAAGACTTTAAATTTGCACTGTATATGTATTTTCCTTGTTAAATCTTAATCGTGTTAATGCTTTGATCACGTGCTTTTCCCACATCACCTATACTATGCTAGGACTACATTTTGAATAACGCCAGATCATAAATAATTACATAACTTTTACTACAACTCATTACACGTGACTAGTTGTGAGTGATGAAGAAGGAGTTATGGGTCTATAACTCATAACTTTCATGTTCATTTATCTGTACCTTGTCTCGTAGGTGCATCAACTTCATCATCCCTCACAACATGGGCCACCACTTCATTCAACATGTTCGTAGTCAAGGTTGCAATTCTCCTTGCGTGGTCACGCTCCTCAATGGCAACTTCCAACTGATACCTTAACATTGTGTTTGTAATATCTCCACTCCAATAGTTGGTTCCTTCGCTTGGAGAAGTGCCCGATGGAGTTAAGGTTGACATGTTCGGAGTTGCCCACGATGCGAATGCACCACCCTGCCCGTCCATACCATTACAATGCAAATACTCAATGTATGCAGCTTCTGCTTCCCTTCGATCTTTATATGATTTGTGATTAGCATTTGGGAACTTATGAACTTGTTTGCTCGCAGTTAGCCAACTGTCGTATATGCCTGGAATACGACCATTAAACACAACATAGGTACATCCCATCTTCCTCGATAAACACGCAATTGTGGGAAGTTATTGCACCAGAATGGTGGATGCATACCATTCTGGTGTTCAAGTCTAGGTTCTTATAGAAAAAATGGCCACAGAACTCGATTATCAGAAAGACGAGTTACCAAATAACTCGACTTTGTTGTGATCGAGTTATAAGTAACTCGTTTTATCAATTATCGAGTTACTGGATTGCCATCCCATCAATAGATTCTATAATAGCAATAACTCGATTACTTATATGACGAGTTTTACTATAACTCGATTATCTAGATATCGAGTTATGTTGACCCCCTCATTATCAGACCCCATGCACGTGTCTGGCAATACGTGTGCTTTAAATCACATTATAGAGTGGGTTCTGAAAAAAGCAAGCCTACGAGCTGAACAAGTTTCAAGTGAGTATCTTCTTCCTCCCTATTGGATTCTCACCAACTGTCACAAATTATTGTTGTGGTCCCCTCGTCATTGTTGTGGCACATCTCTCCTCAAAAGGTATATCTATTCTTACAAAAAACTGTGATTACACTTGGATTCTAGTGTTGGTATAAATGTAATTACCTTCAGCATCATGTATGTGTCACTGTATATATATATATATATATATATATATGTGGATGGATATACACACACACATGTTGCTATATATATCTATATATATGTATGTGTAGATATATCTATATACAAACATATAGGTATTGTTGTTGTATATAATGTGTGCCATATTAAACAATTTATTTTTGGTTGGATTTTGTTTGAAATTGCAAAACTTGTCAATACTCAATCAATTTATAATGCAAATTTCCCAAAATTTGAGCTATACCACATTACCAAAATCAATAACACATAAAATTGGTTCAGTAACATGTGTGTGTGTATGTGTATGTGTGACACTATATACACACACACACACATACATATATATATATATATATATAGTAATGTACGTATAGAAACCTGGGAATATATATTTAAACAAACATTGTATGGCCACCCTATGATGATGATATATGCATTCATCGATAGGTATAAACTATGATGTAATGTGTGCAATAATTGGTTTAAATTGTATGGCTCTTTTAATTCTAAAAGGCTTCAGTGTGTGGGTTCTAAAAAAAGAAAGCCTACAAGGTGAACAAGTTTTGCTGACTGTATTGGAATCAATGTTTGTGTACAAACGAATCAATGATTGCACTGAATACTTAGGATATGATTATAGTGCGTATGTAAAAGTTATATTGTCCGTTCACGTGCATACAGATTAATTACTGTTGCGTTAACATAACCCCCTATCTTCTGCATGATAACCATAATTATATGTCCTTATTCAGGTCTACCATGGGTTGTCATTGCTTCTACGTTTACTATGATGGGGAGCAGTATTTCCATGACTTGCATGGGCTGTCCTATGGAGGCGAGTCAGTGAAGAAGAAGTTCATTCAGTTGAAATGCAAAACACACTTCAGAAAAATGCACCGAAAGATAATGGGAGCTCTAGGGTTGGACAAGGAGTCACATAAGATATCCATTGTGTACCGTGCTCCCCAGCTACATGTGAATACTCAGGTTGTTTACAACTCAAATCCGTTGTGTGGCGACGCCGATGTTGACATGATGTGGGCAGTGATTAAGTAGACCCCCCAGTTCATAGCGTCCGACTTGTATGTAACTATTGAGGCTACTGGGTTCCATGATGGTGCAAATTCGTAACATGCCAGTGGGGTGGAAGAGCCACGCTCAGGATATCTTCACGTGCAACCTTCCTTTGCCGATGCCATGCCATTGCCCTACAATACTGAACCATGCAGTGCAGTTGACCATTTAGACAACACTGAACTGTTGGGTGCCACCCAGACACATGACGTGGGAGGGTCTACTCACGCATATGAACATGTCGAAGCCTATATGGACAGGGGAATTGATATTGATGCTAGCCGAGATGTGTACGAAGAGTTCATTGATACTGATGGACCGGTGAATGAAGCGGAGGTCTTAGATGGAACACAACTGAAAGACAACAAGGAGGATTGCCCTATTACAGGAATCCCAGGATAGTTCACATTAAACACATGGGACAATATTAATGAACCATCACCTGCATTGGGTCCAGAAGAGCTTACAAGTTGGCATAAAGGTGACCAGCCGGCGAAGGGGATGTTATTCAATAATAAAGCCTCCGTTTAGTATGTGCTGACCCTTTACTCTGTGGAGCATAATAAGCAATACAAGATCATCAAGTCTGACACCAATAGGCTAGTTGTGTGGTGCACACTTGACATATGTCCATGGTCAATTCGGGCTATTTTCAGCAAAAAGCACAGGTTGTGGCTAATCAGTAAATATACAGGTCCCCACAGTTGCACATCCCTCCAGGTAGTGACCGATGGACGGATGATGGATTCAAGGTTCATTTCTATTGCACTAGAGCAATATGTACGGGAAGACATAACCCGATCCATAAAGGACTTGCGTAGTATGCTGCATGCAAAGCACTGGCATGATGTAACTATGTACAAGGTTTTGGAAGCCGAACAGAAGGCAGTTGCGCGTATTTACGAGGATTTTGATAAGTCGTACGTGGAATTGCCATGGTTTCTAGCGGCATTGGATGATGCAGATCCGGACATTGTAACTTTGCTAAAATGTGACCCTCGTATCCCGGGGACTTGTATATTCAACTCCGTGTTTTGGGTGTTTGGTCCGTGTATTAGAGGGTTCAGGCATTGCAGGCCAGTGATAAGCATAGACGCAACGCACCTGTATGGCAAGTACAAAGGGAAGTTGTTGATAGCAATGGCAACAGATGGTAACAATGAGGTTTTTCCACTTGCGTTTGCTGTTGTTGAAAGTGAGAGCACGGAGACATGGGGATGGTTCTTGGCATGCCTGCTGAGCAGAGTTACGGATCGGACCAATTTGTGTATAATCTCCGATAGGCACCATGGGATACAATCATGCTTTGATGACACCACTAGGGGCTATTTGCAAGCGCTTTTAGCCCATCACTGGTATTGCATCCGCCATTTAGTAAGCAATGTTAACACTAACTTTAATAGCGTGGTGTTGAAGAACTTGGTATGGAAGGCAGCAACTGCAAACCAAGTTAGGAAGTTTGAAAACACCATGGATTGCATCAAGAATGTCAATCGAGATGCGTATAACTATCTAAACGATGTAGGTTTCGAAAAGTGGACACTTGCACATGACCATGGGCACCGATATGGGGCAATGACAACAAACCTGTCAGAGTGCTTTAATGGGGTGCTTAAGGGTGGACGTTGCTTGCCCATTATTGCAATGGTGAAGTTCACATTTTACAAAGTGAACTCGTACTTTGATGACCATTAAAACAAAACCCTAGAGCAGTTGGAAGAGGGGCAAGAGTGGTGCAAATATGCCTACGACAAGTTCGAGGCAAATCAAGAGAAGGCAAAGCGCCATATGGTTAGAAGGATGAGTGCGCAACATCGCTTATATACAGTGGAGACACAGTCCTCACTACTGAGAACTGGTGGGGGAGCTCACACCCATAAGGTCTCTCTCATGGATAGGACATGCACGTGCGGGAAATGGGAAGCAAACAAGATCCCATGTTCACACTTGATAGCAGTTTGTGCCAAGTACAACCACGATGCAACGGAGTTTATGGATCGTTTCTACCACGTGTCCGAACGGTATCAGAGCTACGAGCTGATATTCCAACCGTTGAAAGATAGGTTAGAATGGCTGGAGCCAGCAGAAAGGAGAAAAGTGATGCCAAACCCGCGGTTGATTCGAGAGAAAGGGCGCCTTAAGTCGACAAGAATTCGCAATGAGATGGATGACGAGGATAGGGAGTTGCCAACCTCGTTGTGGATTGAGAACAGACCAAAGTCCAAGTGTGGGTTGTGTCGCCGAGAGGGTCATAACCATCATAGATGTCCGACTCGGAACGTGGAATCAACAAGCCGGGGTTGTACATAGCAGGTAACAATTACAAGTCCTACTAAGGAGGGGGGATATTTCATAAGTTATTCTTATTTAGTGTTGTCAATTATTCTTACAAGTCATAGGTTATTCTCACAAGTCTTGCTAGTAATGTGTACATTGTAACCATGCAGTATTGAGGTATTTTTTGTTGCACTTGTGCAGATATGGGATTTGTGGCAAAGGGGCAATTGCTGTGGCAGTAGTTCAACTCAAATTTCTTCTTGTAAACTAAATATGACAAAACAACCTTTATATGTAAATGGTTGTACTTACATTGTCAACAACTTGGTTCAATGGTTTTATGGTAGATAATGGCTGCTTATTTCCATTGCAGATTGTGTGGATGATTTTCACTTCATGTGATTGTTTAATGAAGTGATTTGGTTATGGATTTGGTTGGAATTGTATGGATGATTTGATTATGAAAGTATTTGGAACAATATGGATGAGTTGTTGATCAATGTGGTTGTGTACAGGTCCACCTTTATTATGACGAAAGTGGATGCAAATTAGTATGGCTATGAACAGTGCTGGGTGACTTGCACGTAACTCGATTATTCAATAGCCGGATTATGTGTAATATCCTTCTGGGCAGTTGGATTCCACTTGGACTGCATATGGACCAGTCCAAATATATGGGCTGGCTATGGAAGCCCAGTGCACATAACTCGATTACTGTAATATCGAGTAATAATTGAATAACCCGATTTCCACATAATCGAGTTACATGCAAGCCCCGCTGGATGTAACTCGATTATTATATAGCCGGGTTACGTGGAAGATTCTTCTGGACGATTGGATTCGACTTGGATTGCATATGGATCAGTCCAAGTGGACCCATATCAAATGGACCAAAATTGACTGAATAGACCGAAGTGATAAAAATTGGATCGAAATGGATCTAATTGGACCAAATCAACAAAATTGGACTGAAGTGGTTTGAAGCTTAACTCGATTCATAAATAATCGAGTTACGTGGAAGATTCTTCTGGACAGTTGGATTCCACTAGGACTGCATATGGATCAGTCCAAATATATATGGGCTAGGTGTGGAAGCCCATCGCACATAACTCGATTACTGTAATATCGAGTAATATTGAATAACCTGATTTCTTTATAATCGAGTTACTTGCAAGCCTCGCTGGACGTAACACGATTATTACATAGCCGAGTTACGTGGAAGATTCTTCTAGACGGTTGGATTCCACTTGGACTGTATATGGATCAGTCCAAGTGGACCCATATCAAATGGACCAATCTTGATTGAATAGACCGAAGTGATAAAAATTGGATCGAAATGGCTAATTGGACCAAATCAACAAAATTGGACCGAAGTGGTTTGAAGTTTAACTCGATTCTTGGATAATCGAGTTACGTGGAAGATTCTTCTGGACAGTTGGATTCCACTTGGACTGCAGATGGATCAGTCCAAATATATATGGGCTGGGTGTGGAAGTCTAGCGCATATAACTCGATTACTGTAATATCGAGTAATAGTAAATAACCCGATTTGTTTATAATCGAGTTACTTGCAAGCCCCGCTGGACGTAACTCGATTATTATATAGCCGGGTTACGTGGAAGATTCTTCTGGACGGTTGGATTCCACTTGGACTGTATATGGATCAGTCCAAGTGGACCCATATCAAATGGACCAATCTTGACTGAATAGACCAAAGTGATAAAAATTGGATCGAAATGGCTAATTGGACCAAATCAACAAAATTGGACCGAAGTGGTTTGAAGTTTAACTCGATTCTTGGATAATCAAGTTACGTGGAAGATTCTTTTGCACAGTTGGATTCCACTTGGACTGCATATGGATCAGTCCAAATATATATGAGCTGGGTGTGGAAGCCCAGTGCACATAACTCGATTACTTCAAAATCGAGTAAAAATTATATAACTTTCTCTATAATCGAGTTCCTTGCAAGCCCCACTGCATGTAACTCGATTATTAAATAGCCGGGTTATGTGAAAGATCCTTCTGGACAGTTGGATTCCACTTGGACTGCATCGGGATCAGTCCAAATATCTGGGCTCGGAGTGGTAGCCCAGTGCATATAACTCGGCTAACTAGTTATTGAGTACTGTTACAAATAACTCGATGTTTAAGGAATCGAGTTATGTGCAAGTCAATTCCCACATCATGGATTCCTTTCAGTTACAGCGGACACGACATGGGTTCGTTACAGTTACACTGCACTTAACTCGATTAAGCAGTAATCGAGTTATGTGGAATATTAAACACCATCGTTGTTACTCTGTTTTAGTACACCCCAGTGCACAGTCTCTCAACAACAGTTACGAATCTTAGCGAAGAAACAGTTTGGAGAACACCAGAACGATGACTTCTCAATGGCGGAGAGACAATGTGGATGATCCTGCTCATCTTCCTACACACTTTTTCAAGATTATTATGCCTCAAACACTTCAAGAAGGAAAGCTTGTAAGTAAACTTCATTTCATTGCCGAGTTTGATTCTTGAAAATCATATGGGAATTAACGGCATCAGCTTTTATGTTTTTTAGTTGTGATTATTGAACAAATGTACATTTGTTGTTGACCAAATTCAAGAAAAATATGTGATAATGTTAATCCATGTTATATGTATAAAATCAATGATTATGTAATGCGGTGCATAGATGGGAACAAAATATCCCATCAGTGTTTATTTTATTTTCTGGATTACATGTTTCTGCCACATGAACTGGTTATGTGGATGATTTTGTTTCATCCAACAAGTATTTTTGTAAAATATTGTGAGGAAAATTATTTTTCCTGTAATGGTACTGATACTGACTGCACAACTCAAATTTCACTTGATTGATTGCATGTGTTTATTTACAAAGCTTGCATTTATGTTGATGTTCGTCTTTTTACAGTGGATTCCAAAGAAGTTTATAAGGGAATATGGCGGTCATTTGTCAGATATGGCCTATCTTACGATTCCAAATGGTACAAAATGGAAAGTGAAGTTGACAAAGTCTGATGGAGAGGTTTGTTTTGGAAATGGCTAGTGTGAATTTGCAAGCTCTCATGCTCTAGCCCTGGGGCACTTCCTAGTGTTCAGATATGATGGAAATTTAGAATTTTCTGTACTCATATTTGATGCCACTGCAACAGAAATAGAGTATCCTGCAGCTGAACTCCAATATCTTACAGGGGAGAAACCATCAGTACCTCTACCTCATAAAAGGGCAAAAACCAATCCATCAAGTTCTAAGGGGTCAAGGTTAGAGAAATCGAAAATGCCATTTGGGGAATCTTTGACTAGGGGAGAGAGTTCAGGTATGAATCTTACACTTCTATAAGGAACTGGTTGATTTTGTAAGCCTGTTCACTATAAATTTCATGTGCATGACTTCATATTTCCATGTCATTTCAGGATCAACTCATGGGGTTGCTGGTGTAGCTGAAACTCTTGTGAGAGCGAATGCTTTGAAATCAGAAAATCCCCTTTTCTCGGTTACCATTCATCCATCATATATTAATGGCAAGGATCATGCGGTAAGCTTTCCCAACTGAACATATTGTTGGGTTTTAGAAATGCAACTCCCATTAACTTTGATTTTCCATAGATCAATTAGAAAGCATGTAGCAGAGACTTGTTGATTTGCGTCATTGTGTTAGTTCAAATAGTATCATGTTTAGGTGGTAGAAAGACATCAACAGTACTGCTTGAAAACTGCATTTCATAATAATGGGTAACTATTTTTTAATTGTATGTTTGATGACATTTTTTGTACAGAGTTTACCCCATGGCATTATCAACTACTTACCAAGAGAAGGCTTTACCAAGGACTACACCACCAAAGGAAGTACATTCACTGTGAAGCTCGAGGTTGTGGACCGACTATGGCCTGTGAAGTTATACATTTATGAAGGAAAATACACATCCTGTGTCATATCTGCTAGTTGGGATGCATTTGCGAGGGACAATACATTGCAATTAGGAGATGTGTGTGTATTTGAAGTGATTATGAGGGACTAAGTTGTGTTCAAAGTCCACATTTTCAGATGCCCTCATTAAGTGGTTACTAACTTTGCATTGACAATAAAAGGTTGGATATGTACTGTTCTGGACTATGTTTCAGCAGATGTTTTGTCAAGACTTATGAACTTGTTGGGTTGTTAGTATTTACCAGTATTTATGTATAGACTGGATGGTTGATTTATGTGTTGGTATTTTTGAGTTATGATCTATAGCAGTTGAGTTGTTTTGTGTGATTTGTGTGTTGGTATTTATGATCTATTTACTGTTGAATCCTGTTGTGATTTGATATCGGTTGTTCTATATTATGATTTCTTAATACATGCAAATATGCAATTAGTGAAGTTTAATGGCTCTTGCATAAGCTTTAAACTTGATTGCAAAGTGATGGAAACCAAAATCAATTGGATGAGAACTTGAACTAGACTTGCATTAAAATTAAGAATTAAAGCTGGAATTACAGAGAAACTGGAGAAACAAAGTTTCTGTCCAGGTCTGAAACAAAGTTAAATTCACATCAAAAACTGGTTGTACTCTTACATAGCTATCCTATATTCTTTAATTATTAGGAAATAAAGTAGCCAATAGTTACATAAGTTAAAGCTGTAATTAATAGTTACATAAAGTAGCTAATAGTAGCAAATGGTCTGAATTGGACAGAAGAGGACTGAATTCACCGAAGTGGACCTAATAGAGTGAAATGGACAAAAGGACCAAATCATTTGGGACCTAAGAGACCAAAGTGGACGAAATGGAGCAAAAGGACCTCATGGACTAAAGTGTACCTAAGGGACAGAAGTGGACCAAAATGGACCATAAAGAGCGAATGTAAGGTGGTGGACTTCTGGACCAAATGGACTAAAGTCGACCTTCGGGACTGAAGTGGACCTCACTGGACCAATTCTATTTGCTGCATGACCAAAGTGGACTGAATGGACCCATATGAACCAAATGGACCAAACTTGACTGAATGGACCGAAGTGCTGAAAATTGGACCGAAGTGGTTTGACTGAACTAAAAGGAGTGGTATGCTGCACAGAACTTGATTCTGGAATAATCGAGTTATGTGGAAGACCCCCCTTCTGGACAGTTGGAATCCTCTTGGACTGCATTTGGATCAGTCCAAATAAGTGGGCTGGGCTTGGTTGGGGGACAGCACATAACTCGATTTACGTATTATCGAGTATATAGGTAACTCGACTTTTCTTTAATCGAGATACGTGATTACCCACATTTATTAACACTCCCACTGTTGTGCAGAATGTGTAGCAATCCGAAATTACATCTGAGCTTGCTCTCAGCTGCATCCGCTAGAATTGACAATTTTTCCGCTGAAAATCTTCGAAGGTTTTACATGGTAAGACTCGTTTAACTGTTATTGTCTTTAAAATTACACATTGGTGATGTGTTAATCATATATTCATTTTTGGATGATGCTTCAAACTTCATTGTCTATGTACATTGGGATGAAATAGGGTGTTTGGCTAGTCAACTGGTTTGTTGTTAGTAAGGTTACTTGCTTATCTCTTAGGTTGTCTTCAACTAGTCTCCTTCCACAAAATGAACTTGCCAGTGGCTCCATATGTGTGTGGTAGTCCTTATGCTGTTTCTATGTCTTAGTTGGTACATTGTGCAATTTAAGGTTGTTTGTACAAGTTGGTGAAACTTACTACATGTAGCTACGAATTTCGAAAATGTTTCAGGTCTTACATCCACTTGTATGTTTCCTGTACAATATTATTGCTGTTAGAATGCTTGCTATTGGTGCGTGACATTATTGATCATTTTGAAAAAATTCAATATGTTAACAAATTGCATGTTCGCTCTTTGAGTTCAACTGAAGTTTATATACCATAGGTCAGAGATCTTCAAATTATTGAGTCGGTGCGAAATGCATTACAAATATTTCACTAACTAAACAACATGTTGGTAAGAATATTGTTTTTTCAGTGTATTGTTGTAAACTGCTCTAGTTGGTACATTGTATGGATGATTTTATACACATGGCAGTACATTATTCAATGGTTTTTTGTTCTCTGCTTCAAAGAAAAAAATCTTCATTGTCTATGTAGATTGTGATGAAATGATATGTTTGGCTATGAAAATATGAATGGGTTAGGTAGTAGGAATGTTGTGTTTATCTCTTCGAAATGCAGTTTTTGGTTATGTTTTGTTGATGCCTGATCGTGTTTCCAATACTGACGATCAATTAGTTATGACTCCGAAGAGGGGTAAGAGAGGAAAATCCAAAGCTGCATCCAAGCCTAAAGTGGTGTTTGATCAATTAAGGTTCAACAAGCCTGAAAATGAGCAAACCTTTGAAACCTTGATTAAGCATAGGTGTATTTGGGGAGAAAGGCAAATCAATCTACATGAATTGCATCCTTCTGTCTATGAGAAGCTACAGTCTAGGCATTGGCTATCCTTGTGTACAAACATAGAACCCCCTCCAGCTGACTTGATTAGAGAATTCTATTCGAATCTCTCGGTGCATGAGGAGTGCGGTGGTCACAAAGTGGCATCGTGGATACGTGGTGAACGGTTTACAATAACTAGGGCCATCGTATCTGCAGCTCTTGATGTACCTAGAATTCGCACACCTACTTATCCATACTCTGTATCTCCTCGTATTAATGATGTTATGGATGTTCTTTATGGACGATCAATCACTCGGGTGTCTAACCGAAGTATTAGCTCGAGTGAGTTAACTGAGCTTAATTATATCTTCTTTAGGATAGCTTGTCACAACATTTTTCCTATCTCTCATATCCATACAATCCCAATAGACAGGTGTTTCTTTCTTTACGCCCTTATCACCGATAGTTCCATTTGTTTTCCTTCCTTTTTCATTGAAACCATTGTGGAGGTGCGTAGGAGCAAGTATAAGAGGCATGGTCTATTCTTTCCAGTTCTCATCCAGAGGGTCCTCAAATATTTAGGAATACGGAACTTTCCTTCCCAAGAGGTGGTTCACATCCAAGCCCCCATAGGAACCAAATTTCTGAAGCAGCGAGGTGCCCAAAAGAAGTTTGCTAAACCCAGTGTTGGTTCATCCAAGAGACCACGAGTACAGTCTACTACTGGAGATGATGTTCCATATGAGGACATGCATGGAGATCCCACAGCTGCTGTTGTCGAGGATGGTGATGATGAGGTAGATGTTGACATTACCGCTGCAGCGCAAACAGGCCCTCCTCCTCCCTCTCTTCGTGCTATGATGGAGACCATTATGACGACTCAAGCAACCCATGGGCAGGTTTTATATGGTCTTCTTGGCGACATTGTAGCTCTGTGGGTAGACGTAGCTGACTTTAGACATCAGGTTCCACCTTCTCCATCATCTGACTCTTCATGATTGCCATTGGCCATTGTACCCAAGGGGGGACTTCCTTTTTAGTACTTGCTGTAGCATATTTGGAGAATTGTATTCACACCAACTATGATGTGGCTTTCAGCCAATTGTATATTTTGTTATTTTAGTGGCAGCTTTGAAGAACATCATATGGTGGAAAGTAATTTTATTTTGTGCACATGATGGTTAGTTTCATGCTCATCGTTACTGTTATTAGTATTATTAAAATGGTTGTAACTGTAATAATTGTTTATGTTATTATGTGATTCTATATAATATAAAGGAGATCCGAAAATGTAAATAAGAATTATTTCATAATTCTATACGGCGCTCACGTGTTATTACATTATAGTAATTATTAATACAAATTGAAGGTTTGTGAAAGCACAATTAGTTTATAGCGTTTGATATTGTCGATGAACCACCTAGGAGATTTTCCTTGGCGCAATGGCTCAACCTATATATTGATTTCAGGCAATTGTTTTTATTGGAGGTTTTGCTTTTCAGTGATGAAATTTAGAGAGGGTAATTGGATATGGTTGTTGCTCTTAAATCAGCAGTTATATTATTCTGAATTTGATCCCCGTTTGGACTATACCTCATGCATCATATTTTTATTACAACATTTATTGATGAAACCTAGCAGTGCAGACTCATCCAAAAAGAAGTGATTGCATTCCAGCCATGACGTCATGACTTGGACTGCATTAGATCTAACGGTTTTCTTTTTAATCAAATATGGAGGGTATTGATTTCGCACTACTGCAATGGAGTATACGAACGGTAATCTTATAGAATGTTAATATTCATTGTGTTGTTCAATCGCACGGGGTAGTCACCAGTGATAGTCATAATAACTACAATAGCAATAATAACTACAACGGGCGCCAAGTCATTCCCAAACAAACAAAAAAAAATAAAGTGAGAGTGATGTTGACCAATCACGCACACATTCCTCGCTGTGTCACATTAATTGGCTACGATTAGAATAGATATTTCAGTGTTTCAGGCTGTGAGGCTGCATAATTTGTAAGAGTGATGCGTTTAACCTCTAAATGTTTAATGACCAAAGATAATAAACACTGTGAAGTTTACACACCGTGATGTGTAAACACCTTCAAAATGACCAAAGATAATAAACGCTATGATGTTCAGGATACGTTTTGTGAAAGTCCAAACACAAGTAAAGTCATTAATATAGTGTAATTTCAGCGTATGTCGCTATACACAATTAATATAGCAAAGTTTCAAGAAGACCAAGTTCGAACTCTGAGGGCACGTCACCAGCCCGCTGCTGTAGTACCAACTCTAGTCATATCAAATTCCTTCAATCGCAACACATGCGCCAACAGACGCGGTTGTTTATATTGTCATGTTCGCAATTCTACATGTGCTGCTTAATAGCTCGGCATTGTTTCACACCCACACTCACGTGGATACACAATTGTGGAATTGGATGCACAGATGTCCCATTTACATCTAATAATGTTGCAACTATTTCCCACGTTTGATGTGACATTGTAAACCTTTAAAATCCTATTGATATAATGTTTTTCCAGCCTGTATTGACATGACAAGCCCTAATAACTGACATTGTAATGCTTGGACCATGACATTACATTATAAATGCAACACAATAATGATCTTCTTTCTACCCTGCTAACTTCGTACATTGATTAAGCTATGCGTTGCAACGCCTCAACATCAAATTGTTCAATGCGAAACAAGTTTCAATCTACTTCAACAAATGAATCATCACAAGTTCCAATAGATCAACAACTACAGATATACACAGACCACTATGGAAGGAAATGGTTTGGAAAGAAGAGAGATTTCGTTAATATGCCAATATACACGTATGAGAGTCTTGGAAGCGTCGGGCACATCATGGTCGGCAAACCTACAAAACTAAGTACAGATACCACCGCAATAGAGTTCACTATAGTAGAACCACCATGGTCAACCCTACATGAGAATAGGTGTGAGTTAGAGGTGTATTGTCGATGGCACGGGATACGAGTTCCTAAGGCATGCTCAGCCGAGTTACCTAGAGATGAACCTGCCAACATACTTGCTCATCTTGAACAAGAGAACAATCAAATGCAAAGGCGACTAGACCGTTTTCATGCAATCCAAAAAGCTAGGAAGCATCTAAAGGGGAAGTCACAAGAGCGAGCCATTAAGTTTATTAATGAAATTACTGCGTTAGATGATGAAAGAGATATTTCAGACTTCTCAGATTCAAGCAATGATGATTTCCAAAAATTTCTACCTACGAACATTAGACGTTGTTGTTAATATCTACACATTCTGTGCAATACAAAATGCTATTGTTAATGTTTGACAAATGATGATTATATACGTTCAACTTTTTCAACTCTACAGATTAATTGTTCATTAGTTTTGGCTAAGTAAAAGTAAAGTTGTTTCTCTTATTTTCCCAGCTGTTCTTTGTTGCTGCATATGATTATTGTGCTTTGGTTGGACAATGTCCTCTGCTTTCTAATGTACGAAAAACCTTAAGAAATTAAATGCCTCTGGTTAGATATGTTCATGTTTCCAATGTTCTGCCTGTGTAACTTGAAATGTTACACACATAACACTCATCACCCTAATTAGATTTATTGCACATTGCTTGTAGGAAAATTTAATAGATTCAATACATACAGACTCATCCAAACCACACAGACCAACCACACATATGATTAAATAATACGAATAATTCATTTATATGAGTTGATTAAGTCGTTGTATCATATACACGTATCTGTGTATCTTATTTCTGCTAGTGTACTACTTTATATAAATACATTACATACAGACTCATCCAAACAAAACTAACCACTCACTCACTAAAAATCCATATGGCTCACACAAGGTCATCATTACGATGATATTTGGCTTACTTAGGAATAGGCCAAATGCCTAAAAGCCTGCTTAGCCTCTAAAATATTTTATTCAAGTTATTGGTTTGTTGTAGCATTGCTTCACAGCCCCCTAATGTTGCAATTGTGATGATCAAAAGTCATTGATGTAAACCTTGGAAGCATAATTGCACTCATATAATTTTACATTGATGTTGAGAAAATGTAACTACATTTTGTACTCACAAAGACTCGCTGGAAAGTTTGTAAGGGAATATGGGGGTAAAACTCTCTAGTGTTGCTACACTCACTACTTGTAATAGTAGCATTTGGCAAGTGAGGTTGGAGAATGCTAACATACATTGGTTGGAATTGTTTAGCCAATTCATGTTCGCAGTTCTGCATGTGCTGCTCAACAGCTCGTCACTGTAGAACCCTGTTAAGTCATATCATCCATGCTCACGGGAAAACACAGATATGCAATGTTTTGCAATGCACTGTTTTCAATGCACTGTTTTCACTGATGCAGGGGATCCTTCAAAAGTGTAGGCAAAATTTTAGGGGTAAGCTATCCACCATTGCTACATTGATGTTTTCAATTCTGCATGTCATGCTCAACAGCTCCGTACTATTGAACCCTGACCACAAGTACCCATCCACACTCACGTGAATACATGGATGTGCAACCCTTTGCAATGCACCATTTTTGAGGAGGCAGAGCATCCCTAAATTGGTTCATTATAATTTTGGGGGTGAGCTGTCCACCATTGCTACACTGATGTTCGTAGTACTGCATGTGCTGCTCAATAGCTTCGCACTGTTAAACCCTATCCAGTCATATCACGTACACGTGTGTCAATACACAGATATTCATCCATTTGAAATGCACCGTTTTCAAGGATGCAGAGCATCCCTAAAAAGTTTATGATACATTTAACACAGCTTGGCACTGTCTAGTCAAGTCATATCAGATGAAGCACAGGAATGCTGAATAGTCTCCAACAAGACATACCAATATAAACATAAACATCACTAGTTTAAAATTTAAACAGGTTATCCTAGTACGAACTTTGATGGTCAACCAGGAATACAATATTGAGACACTAAGCATAATAGGCTTCTTCTCAATCACCTCGAAGACACAAACATCTCCTTGTTCTAAATTATTGTCTTTAAAAAATGCACCCCATCCCTTCCCGAATCTCGTTGCTGAATAAGTTTTGATGGGAGATAATAGCACAAGACATTGAAGTGTGACAATTTGCTTCCCAATAATATACTTGGTAAAAAATTCAGCAGGTACATACTGCACAAGAAGGAGAAACAACTAGGCATTAAGAGAATATCACAACCACATTATGTATAAAGGCTCACCACCTTATTATGCGGCTGCGAGATACCCATGAAAGAAGGATTTTTAGGCTTCAACTTTTCAGCTGCTTGGATTGCTAGAAAATATTTTCGTAACAACCATTTTCTCTGACTTCATGTTTTTTTGGGCAAATCATTTGAGGGAGATATGCTTGTATCATCTTCATCTAAGTCTATTCTATCTACCTGATGATCTTTCAATTTACAGTTCTTAATGGGTGGATATTGAATCCCAGTGGCAGTCTTATCAAATATAAGAACATGAAAGCTTAAAATTTCTTCTTATTTAAAGACTAAAAAATAACCATAACAAATACAATGATATTCAACGAAATCCTACCAACCAAGTTTCTAGATCAAATATTGTTATCAGCTTTCTTCAATCTCACTTGCTAAATACCACCATAGGGATTATCAAGTGTTGCATAGGATAGCTCAGCACTGTTGAACCTTAACCACAAGTACCCATCCACACTCACGTGAATACACATAGCATCCCTGAAAAGTTTATGCATCAATTTTTGGAGTGAGCTGTCCACCATTACTACACTAATGTTTGCAGTTCTGCATGTGCTACGCAACAGGTTCGCACTGTTGAATCTTGTACAGTCATATCACCTACACGCACGTCAATACACAGATTTGTATCCTTTTGCAATGCACCACTTTCAAGGATGCAGAGCATCCCTGAAAAGGTTATGGTACATTTAACACAACTCAGCACTGTCTCGGTACCCATCCACACTCACGTGAATAAACATAGCATCCCTGAAAAGTTTTTGCAATTTTGGGAGTGAGCTGTCCACCATTGCTACACTAATGTTCGCAGTTTTGCGTGTGCTACGCAACAGGTTCACATTGTTGAACCTTGTACAATCATATCACCTACACGCACGTCAATACACAGATTTGTATCCTTTTGCAATGCACCACTTTCAAGGATGCAGAGCATCCCTGAAAAGGTTATGGTACATTTAACACAACTCAGCACAGTCTTGGTACCCATCCACACTCACGTGAATACACATAGCATCCCTGAAAAGTTTATGCATCAATTTTGGGAGTAAGTTGTCCACCATTGCTACACTAATGTTCGCAGTTCTGCATGTGCTAAGCAACAAGTTCGCATTGTTGAACCTTGTACAGTCATATCACCTACACGCACGTCAATACACAGATATGTATCATTTTGCAATGCACCACTTTCAAGGATGCAGAGCATCCCTAAAAAGGTTATGATACATTTAACACAACTCAGCACTGTCTCATCAAGTCATGTCAGATCAAGCATAGGAATGCTGAATAGTCTTCACGTGAATAAATACACAACCTCCTTTGTAGTACACATCACCAAACTCACTGTTGTAGCACAAGCTATTGCTATATCAACAAGTGCCACTGTATAGCCAAGTCGAGTCATATCATATTTATTCACGTGAATACTTGCCCTTGCAAAACTCCTATATAAAGTCCCATTTACATCTACCCATGCAAAACATCTACACATACCAAAGTCCCATTTACATCTACCCCTTGCAAAACATATACACATACTGATCAGAAGTCACATTTTCCAATGTCAATGCGCAATTGGATGCTACCTCATTTTCCAGATAACTATAGGAGGGAGAGAGATTCCAACGAGATGGAATACTATGCCGGACTACGCCGGGAATGGGACTTTCGCGTGAACGAGTCCAACGCTCTACACGATGATCTCATGCGACTAGGAGCGCCTCTTGTCGACCGTACATCGCTCACACTGCCACGAAGAAACATGCACCAATATGAGCGTGCGGTGACAAAAATAAAAAAAGAGAACAATCTGATGATACTTTGTAGGTCCAGGTATCATATGCTACAACTGGCAGAAGAGCTAGCTGATGCAACGAATAGGCAACTCATTCCGGCAGAACGTAACAATGTCCTCAACTACGAGGACTACCTGTCAGAGTGAATGCCCATGTGGTATATGTGTTGTGTCTAGGGTTAAGTTAATAATATTAGTAGTGTTAGTGTTCAATATGCAATGCATGCATATTGGTGACATTGTGTAAGTTATTTTAAGTTTGCTGTGTTATGTTGTAGGTACTTATTGAAAAACATCATGTGTGAGAATATTTAACTTCTATACGTTATGTGAGAATAATCTAAATTACGAATAACGTGCATGCTCCTCACAAATCAATAATAAGGTTTACATAGTACAAATTCAACAACAATGACACACGTACATTTAAAACATAGTTAACCAAAACCAAAATAGTTCTCTAACAAAGTCTAATTACACCATGACACAATTACTCTTCATCTGACATCTCCACATCTGACTGATAAATGGGATCACCAAGAAGTGATTGCATGAATCGTGCGTGCTCGTACCACCCTCCCTTTATTCACTCTCGAATCTCAACTTGGGTACGATATCGATTAAGACGTATTTTCATTCGATTATTTTCTTCTCTTATGCGGTTCAATGCTTTACGAAGTTCGTCGATCGTGTCTCTGGGCATTTGCGATGCAAGTCGTCGAGGCACTAGCAACTTAAAACTAACCAACTCATCATAAAACATTTGCTGTTCACGAAATAACGAAGCCCACTTCTGCCTCATGATATTGTGAACGTAAGCACTATTTCGCAGATTTGGATTGATTGGATAGCTGAACTCATGTTCCAATACCCAGCAACGACCTATAGCAGTGAACACATCGTGAGGCCTATAGATTTCTGGGTTGCCAGAACTAGACATTGACGCTGAATACAATAACAGCAAATGATCAAGTTAACAGTGTGGATCAACTTTTAGAAAATAATGATTATGTGCAATATAAAATGTTGCTATAGTCAAGATTTCAATCTCTTGTGACCAACATTTACTACAACAAACAACCAAAATCATACCAATGTACTTATTCAACCAAAAAAATACAATTTCTTCTAACCAACATTTACTACAACAAACAACCAAAATCACACCAATGTATTTATTCAACCAAAAAAATACCATTGCCATAAAATTAAAAATTTAACCAAAAAAATAAAAATTCATTACAATATCAAATAAAAATATCATTGCGATAAAATTATGGTGTGAGTTTTTTTACCTGAGGTGATACAAATTTTACTTAAGTCCAGACGCAGCTGTGGAGCAGAGCTGCAGAGTGCAACCAGTTCAGCTGAAATGCAAGACACTCTCAATGGGAAAGGATGGGCAGATAATATACGAGAATAACTCGACTCTACGGAGTTCGAGTATACTTTATAACTCGATTAATATAATATCGAGTTATGTTCCAGGACATGTGCCGTACACCTGACACCAAGACAGGATAGACAGATGTTTAATAAGTGCATAACTCGATAGCTGCATAGTCAGTTATATAACTCGGTTTTCGTATTATCAAGTTTTTCAGAAACAAAATGCCACGCTGGTAGTCCAGAGTGGTACAAAGTTCACACATAACTCGACTATTTTATGATCGAGTTTTTCAATATAACTCGATTTCCGGTTTGTCGAGTTACAAAAGAGGGGCATTTCCCTAATTAGTTTGGGAAAGGGGGCATAATGCTGCTATTTTTGCCCAAACAGGGCATTTCCCAATTTTGTCCGACCTTTGGGTATTCTAATTCTCTATGTAAATATATATTTGTTTTGTTGGATGAATTCACGAATTCACGTCGTAGCTAAATTTGACCCGGTAGATGATAAAGGGTGACCATACGGGCTAGGATGAGTGGATAAGCATCCAAAGAGGCTCAAGCGTAGATGG
Organism: Quercus variabilis; assembly: GCA_030445155.1. Lineage (NCBI taxonomy): Eukaryota > Viridiplantae > Streptophyta > Magnoliopsida > Fagales > Fagaceae > Quercus > Quercus variabilis. The sequence goes on from CP129446.1 coordinate 141,461, forward strand.
ATGTATCAAGCGACACCATAAACCATATCAAACCGTTGATAAGAAGGGCAAAGAGTTGCTACAAACTAAATTGTAGTAACTTCTGCAAAATGTATATGTGTCAATGTCTCAAATAGATCTCATTTGGTGAAAATTTTAATTTTGACACAAAATATAAGCCTGGACAGGTGTTTATTTGAGGCATTGACACGTATGTATTTTTGTAGAAATTGTTGTAACTTAGTTTACCGCAAATCCTTTCCCAATAAAAATAAAAGTAAACAATATAATTCATTGGTCTATTTTATATCTATAATTTTCTATCTATTTTACACATAAGAACCTACTTTTTCTATTTTATAATACCATTTTACAAAATACCCACATCAGACCATTTATTATACACACTATTTTATTTAAATAATATTTTTCATTTTTTTGTTTATTATTATTTTATTAATATTATCTCCATTAAAATATCTCTCTCATCTCAACAGTGTCCCTCTCTCTCTTTCTTTCACATCTCTCCATCTTCTTCCTCAACTCTATGCCTCTCTCATATCCCAAACCCACACACGGAGGCAAGGAGATCCCAAGAAAATGGGCTTGTGACTACGCCGGCTTGGCATAGCCCTTTGCAACCGCGAAGACAACCATGACTCTATTGTAGCCCCGGAGGCAGGGGGCACCAATGATGCAGCGGCAGCGACAACCAGGGATGAAACTAGGATTCAAAGTCGAGGGGGGCAAATATAATTTTTCTTGGGCTTATTTTCTAAAATCTTAAATATATATACCTACTATTTAATATTTTTAAAAATTTGGGGGAGGGGGGGGGGGGGGGGCGGGGGACAGCCCCCCTTAGCTTGTATGTGGTTCTGTCCCTAGCAGCAACAGTGGATCACCAGGCTTACGAAGGTGCAACTCCAGCAATCCTATTGGGTTTTTCTAATGGGTTTTTGTTGAGTTGTTGTAATGGGTTTTCATTGGGTTTGGTTTTGTTTTGTTTTTTGTCTAGATTGATTTTGAGTTGGGTTTGGGATGGGTTTTCCAGTGGGTTTGGGTTGATTTTTGAGTTGGGTTTGGGATGAGTTTTTCAATGGGTTTGGATTGATTTTGAGTTGAGTTTCAAATTGATTTTTTATGGTTTGGGTTGATTTTGGGTCGATTTTGTGTTTAAATTTTCAACATTTGAAGCAGGTTGTGATGGTGCTAGATTGAAGTGGTGGTGGTGGTGGTTGGGTGGTGCTAGTGGTTGGTCTTCATCTTCTTCTTCACATTGAAGAGACTAGGGTAAGGGAGAGAGAGACTGATGAGAGTAGAGCTGTGGGAAGAGAGGCTGATGAGAGCAAAGGTAAGAGAAAAAATTAATAAAATTGTAATATACACACCTACATAAACCTTGTAAATATACACGATTATTATAGCAAATGTGTATATTTACACAATAATAGCTTGACTAATGCAAGACAGATTTAGAAGATATTGTATAATTTTTTTTTTTTTTTTTTTTTTGGGCACCCACATATGTGAGTGCTATAACTATTAAGTATTAATTGCATGCATGTTGTGCACCATGTTGTGCACCAAATTATAGTATATATAGATACCTGCTGCCCCAAATTCGAAATTGGTTGGTGGAGATAATAGACCCATACACATGCAGTCGTTAAGTACTCCACACCATCTACGAGACTGACTAGTCCGAGTTGTACTGTGCTTTGACGGGGAAGGGGAATTCGCTGCTGGCGATTGCATAGACTCGAATGAATAAGTGGTCTTCTTCGATCTGCTCATGACTAGCTACTACTGCTGCCTCTAATAATGTTCATTTTTCTTTTACCACTAGCCGTACTTGATCATGACATCCATCTGAGAAATCAAAGAAGCTAGCTAGGGGTTATCTTAATTAAAATGTCTCAAGCTATTCTTAATTATTATTATTATTATTATTATTATTATTATTATAAGATGTTACACTTTTAATTTGTTTTTTACTGTTGCCCTACGACACATACATATATATATATATATATATTAATATTTAGGGTGGATTTTGTGATGAACTATAGCCTGCTAGCTCCTTGATGATTTGATCAATATTTACTTTGGTTTTCCAAATACAAAACAAGAAAGAGCCACACTATTGGCATTACTATTGATCCATAGTGACAATTCAACATCAAAGAAATCTGATACTATTTAGCAGCTAGGAGCCAAAAATATAAGGGTGAGGGTAAATAAATTCCCATTAAATGTACGTAAAATGTGAGAATGATTGTGACGGACATTAATTTGTAAGTAACACTAACAGGCGACATTTTCTATGACAATTCCGGACATTTATATGATGGTAATGGAAACAAAAGGTGGGCCGGGTTGTCCAGAAACAATGCATAGAGATTAAGTCTGGTATGCATGACAATTTTTGCGTAACATTAATTTTTGATATGTTGGTTGCTCCGGACTGGGATTTATTTATGGTGTGGAAACCATTCGATTAATCAAAGGAGGACTATGCCCAAGTAAGCAGTCAGATTGGGGGTTTGGGATATTTTTCAACCCAACCCTAATCCAACCTCTTCTAATTGAGAAATCTTCAACCAGAAGCTTAAAAACCAACCCAACTAAACATATATAGGTTTTCAGGTTGGAGCCATTTTATTAGGCCTAACTATATATATTACTAGTATTATTCCCATGCGCTACACATTTTTAACTATAAACTTTTAGAATAATTTTATTGAGAAATAATAAATTAATAATCATTTGAATCTAGATCATATAAATTGCATATAAAGTATTGTTTTTAAAAATCTCAAGCAAATCTCACATGAGTGGTACACCTTCACTTAGGCCCAGCACTTATAAGCTGAAGGTGGGAGGCATCTCTCCCCGATGTGGGATTGAGCAAATCCGTGAGGGTTTTCACCCAAAGCGGACAATATCTTCTAAGGGAGAGGTTTGTCCTCGACAAAAAGGCAATTGTTCACTTTGGGTGAAGACCCTCACTAATTTGCTCAATCCCACATCGGAGAGAGACGCCTCCCACCTTCAACTTATAAGCACTAGGCCTAAGTGAAGATGTACCACTCATGTTAGACTACACATGATTGGTACACCCTTCCTTAGGCTCAATGCTTAAAATAAAACATAATTCTCTTCTAACTTATTGGTTGTCTTATAATGACATTTAACATAAAAATTTTACTATTCAATAAATTATTTTAATCTAATAACACACATATAAACATAACACAAATACAACTTAGAAATAAAAAGGATGAAGCCCTTATTGTAGGAGAGATTATAAAATTTGATTTTCTTAAATAATAAATAGATAAAGCCTATGAGAAAAATATGAGTACAAATAATTCATAAATGCAAAACCAAAAAAAAAAAAAACAAAAATCAAAACATATTTTTGGAGGATTAAAAAGAAGATTGTATAGCCATAGAAGGACAAATCTCCATACCTTTAAGTTTAACTCAAATAATAACTGATGTTGACAAATCAAGAAGGTGAAATATTTATAGAGGTTTATTTAATGGATTTCATGGATTTAAAATTGCCTTTAAGACTCATAAGCAAAAACATTTTAAAACACACACAAAAAAAAAATAAATAAATAAATAACAAAGAAGAAAAACATACTTGTAATAATACGGATGATGGCTTTGATAAAGCATTCTACTACAAACAAAACCAACTCAAACAAAAAAAATAACAATAATAACTAATGCCGGACAAATCATAAATGTGAAATATTTATATAAGCTTATATAATGACTTTCATGGATTTAAAATTGCCTTTATGACTCATAAACAAAACCATAAAAAACAAAAGCAAAAATAAAGAAGAGGAACATACTTGTAATAGTGTGGATGTTGACTTTGATAAACTACAAACAAAACAAACTCAAATAATAATTGATGCCTAACAAATCATAAAGGTGAAATATTTATAAGAACAAATAAACGGCTATTTCTATCTAACAAAAAACAAAGAAGAAATATAACAAAAAAAGGTTGCATATTTTCTTTAAAAAAAACTATGTAGAAGTTTTTAAGAACAAATAAACTGTTATTTCTATCTAAATTTTTTTTGCAATTTGGTGAAGCCATATGGTACAACCACACCACGACTTCTAAACTAAACTTTTATTATATAGTATATAATATGATATTAAAATCCAAACATAATCAAAATCCAACTTGAATACAAATTCTTTTCTAATTATTTTTTAATTTTATGCTACTTGTCCAATTTAACTTTATTAATTGATAGGTGACCAATTTATAATACTTAACGTAAAAGTAAAAGATGACCATCTTACACATTTAAATAAGACCATCTTATCATTCTCAAAAAAATATGACCATCTCATCAGCTTAATTACTGTTTGGATGCTTCTACACAAGTTACAATCTTGTAATAATAATAATTTAAAAAAAAAAAAAAAAAGCTCTAATTCAATTTCTTATTCAATAAATGACTCAATTTACACAATTGTGTTGAAAACACCTTGCATGCTTGAATTTTTATTTCATTGAGAACTATATTGTATAGTCTTAGGTGATCATGCTTAGAAGTAATTACATACATTTGTACATGGGTTATATAGTTCTTTGCATAAAATGAAAGAGAGAATATTGGTATTCTATGTGCAATCTCATTTTTTTCTTCTCCTCAAAATGTTTTTCTCTGACAATTTTCTTAATGGGAGAAAGTTGTTTTTACAACCCTTGCTCTTCATAGGGGGAGTTTAATTTGTTTGCATTTCATATGTGTGCCATTCATATTTTGCATACGTTGTCCCCTTGATATCTATAGCATCTTGTGTCTTTACATTCATTCTTGTATATGGATTATTTGTGCCCCTTTGATCATCTTTATGTTTTCCTGGTAAAGCTTTATAGCTTTTTGTGCCCTCTGTCAATCATAACAAAAAGGGGGAGAAAATGTGGCTTTTGGAGATTCTACATGTTAGGGGGAGCAATACATGTCTTTGTAAGGGGGAGCTATGTTTTATTTGCTTAGGGGTAGAGCATGATGTACTTTTGAGTTTTGTACCCATTTTTTTTATTGGTATACATATTCTTAAGCTTTACTTATCTATTATCTATCATTGTTTTCCACACGATGCACATAATATATTTGTTAAGTGCTTTCATGAAAGACAGGTATGGAGCCAATCAAAACAGTCAATCCTAGTTCGTGCTATGATTTCTTAGTATTGGTTGTTTTTAGATAGGCTAGTTTGTTTGAATATGGGCTAATTTATTGTATTCGGGTTATTAATGTATTGGGCTTACTTTTATACTTGAGGTTTTGTCATGGATTGATAAAGGGGGAAATTGTTAGGGTTCTGTGTTTTGATATTGTCAAACTATGCCAAATTATGTGTCTTTTTTCAGTTTTGATGTGTTTTAATGTTATAATTGAAGACCAAGTTAAAGACACAAAGTTTGCTAAAGAAAAGCTCAAGAAAAACACTTTTTCAACACTTTTCAGCATGTACGTCGATAGTAACTTGACACTACCTAGATACCTCTCAATAGAAGCTCAAAACCTACTGCTTCCTCGACACAAGCTCAACACCTTCTCAATCTATCGAGTTTCATGGATCAGTAAAAATCAGCAACGTGAAAAAGCCAATAACTTATTCGTTTGAAGCCCAAATTGAGATCTGTTTGAACCGGTATTTAAAGGAAATTATAAGCCATCTATTAGAAGGCTTTTTAGAGAGAAAGAAACATTCCGTTTATATAGCTAGGGTTTTGTAACTAAATTTTCTCTATTTCACCAAATAAAAGAGTTTTAAAGTAAATCTAAAGATTCCATTGGTAAATAGGCTAAAGTCATAGCAACCACCACAGACTTTCTACCATGAAAAAGCCTTCAAAAGGTTCTAGAAGTCAATTGGAGGTTCCAATTGTGATTATGGGTGGAGCATTCATATATTAGAGAGTTTAGAGGTTTTGAAGCAGTAGAAGGTTTCTACATTAAGTTTATCTACTAGGTTTATAGAGATGTGCACGCCAAAAATGAGACTTAATGGGTTGGTCCTTCACTTGGGCTCACAATTTATTTGCAATGTGGGATTTGGATTTCCTACTATGGGCATTTCTTAACTTAAAGACCCAACAGCTCGAACTAATCCTACAGACTTCTCCCCCTTCTCTCATATTGCTCTCTTTATGCCTTCAGCTCTCTCTCTATTCCCTCTAGCCTTTTTTTAACCACTTCATCTTACTCATTCTCATTTCTTATTTATAGTCAAGAATGGCGGAGGGATTATGATTACTCTAAGTTATTAGTGGGCAAGGGGGTCCAATTCCATTGCTTCTAAGCGGGCGTTTAGTTAGGAATGGGAGTAGTGGCTTTGGAACTGGTTCCCACCTCAAGAAGGATGCTCGGTAGCGATATTCCCTAGGGCAATACCGAGCAGCTGAGATATAGTATCCCCAAGCAATCACATTCCGGTCCGAGATGTAGTTGATTGGGTAAGCCCCGGATTATTAATCATGATGTATACATATTACGATTACGTGTCCAATAGGACTTGGGTCAAGCATAGTGGCATAAGGCTTGGGCTCATGGTCTTAGCAGGCCTAGGGCCCAGCTTCAGACGAAAGGGTTGAGGTCATAGGCTACATTTAGGGTTGAAGTTTGTAAGGTTGAATTTAATCAACCATTTAATTGGCTTTATTCCGTGACCAATTTGCTTATAATTTAACACTTAGCAACCCTGTATTTAGGTGGGAAAATTGTAAGGGTAGTGTGTGAGAAGATGTGAAGAAAAGCTCAAGAGTGTGCAAGAAAAATAGAGGCTCGTGGCTAGGGCTCACGGGTGGATCGCGACTGGCAAGCCGCAAAAGGCTGGCACATGAGAGGCATACTGGGAAGCTGAAGGATCGCACTAGCTGTCATGCTACAGGACAAAAGTTCCAGTCTGGCCAAGTCGTTACGTCGCGACTTGAACTCACGACTTGGACAAGTCGCGAGACCAAGTCACCAACTTGCCCTGTTTGGCAAAAACTGACGTCTTGCATTCCCTTCTCACCCTACTATATAAACACCCTTATTCCCATCATATTGAGAGAGCTTCCAGAGAGAATTTTGTGAGAGAAAATCCTAGAGAAAAACAAGATTGCCTCATCCCCAATCTTCATCTAAAGAGACTTTACAAATTCCTTTACTCTCTTCCTCTCCATTGTCATACCCTTGAGAGGTCATTTACCAAACCCTTATCTCACCACACCCACGTCTGTGAGAAGGTCCATTTGGTGCTTTGGAAGCAGTTTGGAAAGAAACCAATATACATTGGTTGATGCTATGGTTAAATAGCGGAATCCGGCAAGCTAAAGAAGAAATAGGTTCGGCGTAATCTCGTTGGAGCAAGAAGCTTGGAGGGCTTAGGTACTTGAGTAGATTAGGCTTGGAGGGTCTTCTGCTGTTCATGTATCCCAACTATATTCTTTAGTGGATTTTATCATAGCTTGGAGGGTGGCAGAGAGGTTTTATGCTGAGAACTTCGGTTTCCTCTTCGATAACACATCGTGTGTTGCCCGTGTGTTTGCATCTCTCTTTCCATTATCTTTGCCTTATATTTACTATTGTGGATGTGTTTATATTTGGCTTAGATTGTTTTATCAATTCTATTATAAGCTTGTTATCATATTTCGCACATTAATTGTTTGATATAAAGCTTGAATTGGTATTTTTGTATCTGGGGTTCTAAACGTTCAAGGGTGTTTCTTACCCATATTGAACTTTCAATTGGTATCAAAGCGGGTACACTTGTTGTGGTTTTAATACCTAAGTGTGATCCTTGACCCCTTGTTGAGATGGATAGGTCTCAATCTCTCACTGCTCCACCATTTTTTGATGGGAATAACTATACTTTTTGGAAAGTCCGAATGAGGGCATTTCTGTGTTCTATGGATGAGGCTGTGTGGGATGCAGTTGATGTAGGTTGGACAAAGCCAGTGGACAAAGTCTAGTCTGGAGACGACCTATGAAGGAACCAAGAAGGTGAAAGACACCAAACTTCAGATGCTGACCACTCGCTTTAAGCAGCTAAAGATGAATGAGGATGAGTCCTTTGACTCTTTTTATAGTAAGCTAAACGAGGTGGTCATCGGCAAATTTAATTTGGGGGAAAAGACGGAGGAGTCTAAAGTTGTAAGGAAGATCCTTCAGTCACTACCAGAAAGTTTTCGTGCCAAAGTTACAGCCATTGAAGAGAGTAAAGATCTTGACGAAATCAAGGTTCAAGAGCTGGTTGGTTCTCTACAGACATATGAGTTGTCTCTTCCTTTAGCGAAGAAGAGCAAATCCTTTGCTCTGAAGACAATTGATGAGAGGATAGTGTCTTATGAATCTTCGGAAAAGGATACAGTAGATAAAGATGTGGCGTATCTTGTAAAGAACTTTCAGAAATTTCTAAAGCTCAAGAACAGTGGAAAATTTGGTGACAAAAGAAAATTCCAGAGTGCCGAAAAAGAGAAGAAAGACTTCCGAAGAAAAGATGGTAAAGATTCCTAATCCTCACAAGGAATTACATGTTTTGAATGTAATGGGCATGGGTATTTTAAAAAGGAATGTCCAAACTACTTGAAGTCGAAGGGAAAGGTCTATGCCACTACTTTAAGTGATTCGGACTCATCAAATTCTGATTCTAACGAGAGCTGTGATGGAGAAGGAAATTTCTCCGCATTTATGACCATTGCTCATGTGGAATCCTCAGATGACTTGGATACACTTGTGAAGGAGCTTGGTGAACATTTTGATTTGGAGTCTATTAGAGTTGTTGAAGAATCGGAAGCTGAAGAGGATGAAGGTACATTGAGTATTCAAGAGAATTACACTTTACTCTTTGAGAAATCAGGTGAGTATGCAAGGGTTGCAAAGGTGGCTGTAAAGAAGATGAAAAGGGCTGAAGAGGACTACAAAAGTCTACTTGCTAGATATAAAGAGGCTAAATGTGAAATTGAGACACTAAATAGAGAGTTATCGGAAGCTTACACCAAAGTAAGATTCCTTGAGCAAGAGATGGTGCAAGCACAAGCCAAGATTGAAAGGGTCTTCTCCAGAAAGCTGGAAGATGTTATCTCATCTCAAAAACATTTCTCAGATAAGTCCAGATTGGGGTATACCGGAGGAAGTAGCTCATCAGCCAAAGCTACCAAAGAAGTGAAATTTGTGAAGGCCATAGAGCCTATTGTAGAAGAAACCATCCCTGAGAATGTTAAGGCTGAGAAGAAGAATGTGAGTGAGTAACGGATGGTGAATAAGCCCCGAAATCAATCTCTGGGCAGATATGAAACCAGAGCAAGATCTCTCTCAAGACCACAATGGGGTCCTAGAACTGAGTATGTGTGTCACTATTGCGGACTACGAGGACATACTAGACCCAACTGTCAAAAGCTGAGAGCAGACAACAATGCAAGCGCACCTCGGTCAAGAGGAAGAAGGAATGACTGACGTGATGAAAATGATCGGTGCCTTCACCACTTGCTTAGAGAGCTTCAATAGGAGGTTTGAAAGTCCTAACTCTCGTACCCGATCCATCAAGGATATCACCCCAAACGCACATGACGTGTGGGTGACAAAGGGTACTCATGCATAAGCATTATAACATGTCCATGCATCAATTCTTCCTATGCTCTGTGGATATGATTGGTTATTTGCATTAAAATGTTTTTACATCTTTCTTGTTTATGATCATTCTTCTACTGCTTTCGTGTCAAAAATCCAAAAACACATAAAATGTTGAAAATCCAAAAAGTTTGATCACTTTGTTGAGTTTTGTCTCAAAGCATGTTTTGCCCTGTACTTTTGTACTAATGGCTTTGTGCATTTAACGAGCTTAGCTTGTCTCTCATGCACTCATATCATTGTGAAAGAATTTCTAAAATCTATGTGATTGTTGTAAATAGATCTTCAACCTAGTCATGAATGATTAGTGAATGGTTTTGTTGATCTTGAGACATGCATAGACTCATGCCTATATATCTTCCCACTCTTTATTTTTATGCTTTTAAAGAGCTCTTTAAATGTAAATCTCAAAATGAAAAGAGATATAGAGCTGCAAAAGCCTGTCGCACATACTAGTATTTGACTAGGAAAAAGGGAAAGCGACCATAATAAAATGTATGATGCTCAAAAAGCCAAAGGCTAACTCATAAATTGAAATACCAAAAAGTTCAGGCATCTATCTCACAATGAGAGTTTCTTTGTTCAAAAATGGCAAATGATATTTTGAATATGGAGCCAAATGAAAAGCTTCAAAGATTTGCAATCAAGTTCTTGTGGGAGGTCATATATGCATGCTTCTATAATTGAGATATGTCACATTATCTAGTGCTAGTTGTGTATGCCTTGATTGAATTGATCATTGAAACTTCATATTGGACTAAGGACTATCTCATTTTTGATATCCACACACAACACACAAGTCTATGTTCAATGAATGTCATATTCATTTGTGTGATTGTACTTGATTAAATGTGTTTTCACATGCTCAATCTTTGTTGGTCAAACACAAAAAGATTTTTGAGTGTTTTGTTTTGTTTTTGGAAAGTACTTTGTTTTTACAAAAATGTGAAATTTTCTTTCAAAAACAGTGTTGCCCTGTTTTGGTGACTAAGTCGCGGGTCAGCACAGTCACAAGTCCCAGTCGCGAGCTCAATCAGAGATTTTCGCGACTTACTGGCGAGTCAGTACTCTAGTCGCGAAATAGACTTAGAAAATTTTTGAAAAATTTGAGTTTTGCTCTTTTCGTGACTCATTTTAGCAGCTTGTTCGCTAGTGGAATGTCCAATCGCGAGGGTTACACAGAGATTTTCGCGGCTCATTTCGTGACTCCTTCATTGCTAAACCTTCCAGTCGCGAAAAACACTTAGAAGATTTTTCTAGAATCTTACCTTCACAGTGTTTCGCAGCTTGATCTGGCGACTTGGTTAAGTCGTGAAAAACGCGTGTTTTGAGTTTTTGAAGACAGTTTTAAAATTGTTTTTCAGTTTTCCCTCGATTTTCAGTGACTATTCATTGTCTTCTTCACACTCTCTCTCAAAGCTTTCGATTCTCACTGAAAAATCCTTCATTTCTGCTTCATTTCTGCATATATCTTCAAGAAAAAGGTATGGGCTTTCTTGTTCTTCATTCCTATTTCATGTTTTATGAAAAATATTCTTGAATCTATGTGCTTTACTGTTCGGATTGCTATTTGGGTATTCTAATCATTTATGCTTAAAAATGCTGTTTTGATGGTTTGGTTTGTTCCCTCTTGATAATGCCTAGTTTCTTGGGTTTGCTCCATTATGGGTTTTCATGTTTTCACCTTTTCATTCATGGGTTTTCATGCTTGAAATTTGATATGTGAATGGTTATACCCATTGGGTTTCCAGTTGTTGGTTTCTCTGTGATGTTTCCCTAAATGGAATTTGTGTTTGCCATGTGTATGACCTTATGTTTATGTGGTTCAATCTGTTCTGTGTGTGTATTAACATATCTTGAGTGTGACCCTACCTCTAGGGATTATCTTGCACATTCCATGTTCATTTGGTTAAGTTTCAGTGACAGTTGCTTTTATCTGTCTGTATGAAAGTGTCATCTTTACAGACTGAACTTGGTTAATCTGTGATTACTATGTTATGTCTTATTTCTCTGTTATCAACTATTCTTGGTTTGTGTTTTTGCCCAACACTCTGTTCTTCCTTATAACTACATGGTTACTAATTTGAGTATACTTCCACATATTGTGCTGTGCCTTTGTTGTGGACTTTTCTGAGTGTTTACAGATGGCTTTCACATCCTCTAAGAAGAAGACTCCTGCTAAGAAGGTTGATAAAAGATTGAAAATGGACAGCAACCTATTTAGATCAGTCAAACATTTTGAGAGATACAGAGATTCCTTTGTAAAAGGAACAATTATCCAGGAGAGATTTGTGGATTTGCATGACCTGAGGGATACATTCATTCCACAATGCTTTGAAGGAAAAGGCTGGGAGAAACTTCTGGGTGACTTACCTTTAGTGTGTGAACCACTAATTAGAAAATTCTATGCCAATGTTGTGATAAAGGAGGAAGAGTTGAGCTGTTGGGTGAGAAAAAAGGAGTTTACCTTAGATGCTCATGACATTGATAAGGTTTTAGGACTTGAGGGGTTAGAAGATTATGAATTCACGAACTACAAGGACAGAATGGTCTCTCTAGAAACTGTCCAGAAAAAGATTGGTGGAGTTTTAGAAAGGAGATGTCTTAACACTTCTGACTTTCCTAAAGACATTAGGTGTTTAACAATAATAATGATGTACAATCTGTACCCTATAAGGAAGATGACTACATTGACGAATGCCAGAGCCATCTTTCTTATGGATCTTAAGGAAAACACCTTTATTGACATCAGTTCCCACATTTTTGACACTATAATGGATGAAACTAAAACCACCTCGAGGCCCAAGCTAGTGTTTCCAAGTCTTCTCATGAGAATTTTCAAAGAAAAGGGTGTGGTAATCCCACAAGATATCAATCCCATGCCTCCTCTATCAGCCATCAACAAATTTACTCTAGTACGGATACAGAGTCGTCTTCCAGGTGAAGAAGAAAAGGGTGTCCATGAAGAAGGTGATCCTACGGAGACTGAAGCAGAAGGGGTAGGACTAGTTTCCACACCTAGAGTAAGAGTCAAGAGGAGCAGACCTTCTACCTCATCACTTGTTCCTCCTGATACCCTTCAGATCATCCTGGAGAGACTTGATACAATCCATGATGTTCAGAATCAATAGATAGAGAGGATGACAGCAATGCAGGACCAGCTAGATGTACTTTCTGCCAAGTTTGACAGCATTCATACTAGCTAGGATCACTGACCCTTTGGCCATTCCGGTCAAAAAGGGGGAGAACTTTTGGGGTAGCTCTTGAGGGGGAGTGCTCATTTTGAGGGGGAGTTCAAATATGTGTTTTTTCTCTAAGTTTGATACACTGGTTTTTAGTCTGTTTTAAATATTTGTGTTTTAAGTTTGATACACTTGTGAATCTTTGGTGTTTACTTATATAGTATGATGTGATTCAGCCTTAAGCACTTTATGTTGTTGTTTTGTACCCATTGATACTTTTGTAAGCTTTGAGGGTTGTTTCTTGGTCTTATGCACTGTTTGTAGGCTTTTATGGTTTGTGCCATGTATTTGCAAAACTTTGCATATTCAGCCTTTGTGCTTTGTGTTTTGGTACTTGCTAATGCTTTGCATTACCTTGAGTACAACACTCTTGTGCCCATGTAGGATTGCTCCTAGATGCATATATGTTTGTATGCATTGGTTGAGTGTTGGATTTGCAAATGATTCTCTTCAATTGAGTTTATCATTTTTGCATGTCTGGATTCTCGTTCCTTGTGTGAATGAACATTGTAATCACTTTTGCTTAAGTGACTACTGGTGTTGATCTTGCCATGAATTATTGCTTTTATGCTTATGTTCATTTTTGCTTGATCATGCTTATTTTGCTCCATATGCATATTAAGTTTTCTGCATACAATGATATTGCTATGTTATTGTGTTTCAAGAGTTACTTATTCATATGTTCAAGAGCTTTACAAGATCTAGAGTTAGGTGTGAGTGAGTTTTCCAACTGTTCCCAACTCACGTTTAAGTCTAGAGTCTGTTGTAGGGTTTTATCACGGAGCAGCTAAAGGGGGAGTTTGTAAGGTTGAATTTAATCAACCATTTAATTGGCTTTATTCTGTGACCAATTTGCTTGTAATTTAGCACTTAGCAACCCTGTATTTAGGTGGAAAAATTGTAAGGGTAGTGCGTGAGAAGATGTGAAGAAAAGCTCAAGAGTGTGCAAGAAAAACAGAGGCTCGCGGCTAGAGCTCGCGGGTGGATCGCGACTGGCAAGCCGCGAAAGGCTGGCATGTGAGAGGCACACTGGGAAGCTGAAGGGTCGCACCAGCTGTCACGCTACAGGACAAAAGTTCCAGTTTGGCCAGGCTATTACGTCGTGACTTGAACTCGTGACTTGGATAAGCCGCGAGACCAAGTCGCCAACTTGCCCTGTTTGGCAAAAACTGACGTTTTGCATTCCCTTCTCACCCTACTATATAAACACCCTTATACCCATCATATTGAGCGAGCTTCCAGAGAGAATTTTGTGAGAGAAAACCCTAGAGAAAAACAAGATTGCCTCATCCCCAATCTTCATCTAAAGAGACTCTACAAATTCCTCTACTCTCTTCCTCTCCATTGTCATACCCTTGAGAGGTCATTTACCAAACCCTTATCTCACCACACCCACGTCTGTGAGAAGGTCCATTTGGTGCTTTGGAAGCAGTTTGGAAAGAAACCAATATACATTGGTTGATGCTATGGTTAAATAGCGGAATCCGGCAAGCTAAAGAAGAAATAGGTTCGGCGTAATCTCGTTGGAGCAAGAAGCTTGGAGGGCTTAGGTACTTGGGTAGATTAGGCTTGGAGGGTCTTCTGCTGTTCATGTATCCCAACTATATTCTTTAGTGGATTTTATCATAGCTTGGAGGGTGGCAGAGAGGTTTTATGCTGAGAACTTCGGTTTCCTCTTCGATAACACATCGTGTGTTGTCCGTGTGTTTGCATCTCTCTTTCCATTATCTTTGCCTTATATTTACTGTTGTGGATGTGTTTATATTTGGCTTAGATTGTTTTATCAATTCTATTATAAGCTTGTTATCATATTTCGCACATTAATTGTTTGATATAAAGCTTGAATTGGTATTTTTGTATCTGGGGTTCTAAACGTTCAAGGGTGTTTCTTACCCATATTGAACTTTCAAAGTTCAAGGCCCAAGTGGGCGTGAGGACCCTGTACCGTGCATTAGCCCCACCTTGATTCGTGCTCAGCTCCTAGGAACGAATCAAGGATGCTAAGAGACAGACTCTACGGGAAGTTTCATAGGTAGATACTGAATGGTTAAGAGATTCATTAATGCGCCCTTAAAAGGTGTGTTGTATCAAACTGTTTGGTTTAATCGTCATCATTGCCTAACGGTTCGTGAACTTAGGCGGTGCGCATGGCAGTTACAATGGGGACTTGTAGAGTTTCTCTTCTCTTATTAAATGTTATTTATTTCTCCTTCGGCCCCTATAAATAGTTCCTTCTGAGTATCCTTATCACTTTTTACATTTTCGATTCCTCAAACTCCTTCTCTACCGAGGATACTGCTCTTGTGCACACACAGCCCAGAACATCGTTCCCTAAAGCCCATAGTAAGTTTATTTTATCTTTCCTTTTTACTCTTACTTCTTCTTTTAGTTTCCCCTTGATCTTAGAGTTTAGGAATGGGCTATTCTCACCCCCTTTCTTCTTATGCATCCTTGGCTAGCTTTAGAGCAACTTATAATGTTCCTGAAGATGTCGATATCGCCTATTGTCACAAGGACAATATTGACCTCCATAGGCGTAATAGCTCAAACACAATATTTTTCCCCCTAATGGCTATTCTTGTGGGTGGGGTTAGGTTCCTCGTAGACCCTCTTATTATAGGCACCCTTAGATTTTATGGCTTGTGTCCCGACCAACTCCCCCCTAATTTTTACCGAATAGTGAGTTGTGTTAGTAGGTTAAACCAAATATTTGGTCTACAATTAAACCACCATGATATTAACTTCATGTATAGTCTATGTGGAAACATTAAAACCGATTACTACCTAGAAACTAGGGATATGCGGGTACGACTAATATCATGCCTTCCCGATTCCAATAGAAACTCGGCAGGGGAATTCGTCTGGGTGAGCAGTAATTGGCTTGCCGATGAGCTCCCTTACCCTTTTTCACTGCGTAATATTGGTCAATATTGAGAACCTTTATTTTCTTTAAGTTTTAATCTTTTACTTAGTTATTTACATATACACTAACCGGTTCCTTTGTCGATCTATTTTAGAAGGAAGAAGATTTCAACCAGATCTCAAAGTTGTGCACATGAGAGATCTTAACTTCGTACTTAGGTTAGAAATTTTTGTGCACACGGACGGACAACTCCAAGCATCCCATTTGATACTTGGTATTAACCCGATGTATTCTACCTGGCAATCATTTAGCCAGGCATTGTTAATAGACAGCCCGGTTCTTTTGTATATAGACGTTTGGCATGCAAACTTCCTCCTGCCTTCATTTACTACTGGCGAAGCTCGGGATCTTGGCCCCCGTTACACTACTACGGAGGACCTTGCCCAAGTGAGAGACGAGTCGGTCAAACGCATGTCTCGAAGTCGTAGAGTGCATATTCTTGTTGAAGGGCCTAATGCTTCCGCCCAAGTAGCTGAGGCTAAAGCAACAAAACCAGCCAACTCAGAAGCAGAGGCTAACCCTAACGAAGACATAGGGATGTGATGTACTGTTTCCATTGACTACTTTTTGCTCGGCACCCACTCGGTCGGCCAGCCTCAATAGCCTCATGGCAGGGACCGAACTCCACCTCCACTATCCAGCCGTGCCAAGAAGAAGCAGCGTGTGGGTGATCCTCCCCCTAAGGTTCCTAGTGACGCTACCTCCAAGACCCTTCCCCGGGAATTTAGCGGGATCGTCATCCAGGAACACACTGGCGCCTCCTGACCAACGGCCCAAGTCAGGACAAATGTGGCTTTTTCATCCTAAATCGTGGCGGCCTGGCAGCTATCCTTCAAGCTCGGTGATGAGCCCCTACCAGTGACAGCTAGCTTAAGGACTTGGGTATAGGGCTAAAAGGGGCAGGTTGCTCAAAGTCTTGTGCAAGGCCTCCTTCTGCCTGAGGACATAAATGTTTACTCAGAGTCGGGAGAGGAGTCACTAGCACAGTGGCTGCAATGGCATACAATAGCGGTAACCTTTCCTTCCCTTGCATTCCTTTCGTTGTTATACTTGTTCATCTAGATATACTTGCTTATCTTATTATCATTGTGTTGTTAGGCCGCGCAGCTGACTTATGTCCTCGATGAAAGGATGAAAGAGTTGGTTGAGGATGTGGAAAGGGAAAAAGCCCTAAAGGACATGGCAGTGGACATTGCAAAGGAAAAAGGCAAGACTGCTAATGTCGTCGAGAAAAAGGCTAAGGTTGCCAAGAAGGCTCAGTTGGTGGCTGAAAAGAAGTTGGCTAAGGTGGAAGAGAAGCTGGGGGGCATTAAGCTTAAATTGGCACAAGCAAAAAGCCTAACCTTAGCCCAAGCTGATGAAATTGCCGACCTCAAGGCGGCCCTTGATGCTGCTGAGGAAAGGGGGTACAACCAGGGCTTCGCAGATGCTGAAAACTCCGTGGAGCCTGTTGTTCACCAAGCCTGGGTTCATGGGTTTGGCGAGGGATGCCTAGCAGCCCTGCAGGCAATAGGAGTAGCAGAGGATTCCCCTCTAAGGAATCCAAGCAAATTCCTTATCCAGCTCTAGTTCCCCCCATCCAAAGCCAAGCAAATGCTGCTGATGAAGAAGAGACCCTCAGCATGAGGGAACTAGTTCATGCCATTGACACTCACGTGGAAATGGTTGATCTTGAGGTCACTAGTAATCTTCATACTGCTGAGGAAGGACATGGACAATCACTCGCAGCCGACTAGCCAACTGGGAGTGCGCCCACCCACCAAGCCGACGAAGTCATTCAAGTCCCGCCTACAGAACCTTCCACTTAACCTCTATGTTTTTGTGTTGCTTTTATCTTCTGTTTATATAATTTTACTTTCTATTAATTTGGTTTGCCCATTAACACCGAGTTGTGGTGGCAAAACAATAACTTTAAGTTTCATTTCTCTAAGTTTTATTTTCCTAAGGTCACCAGGCTATGGTGACAAAACATTGGTTTAATCTTTATTCAATTTCTTTAATCATGTTTATGAATGTTTGTTACTAAGTTATCCTTTCTATCATTTTTTTTTTTTTTATTGTCTTTCTCTTTTATATATACATATATTCCAAATGATCGATTGGTGTAATCCCGATTTACCTCTGAACGGTGATTGAAACTGCTTTCTTATTTATCTTCAAAAAGCCAAGTAATTTCTGGCCATGTATGGTGGGCAGGACCAACTTGGAAGAGATCACCTGTATCTAGAAAGAATTGGCTCCTCGACAATAAGAACTAAATCTTACATATGTTGACTCTTTAGGGAAATGTAGGGTAGTTACCTTCTTCATGACTTGTGTTGTATTCAAGAAATCGGTTCCATCCCCCTGAATAATTCAACGTAATCTAGAATAGATTTGGGAAGCTTGTTTCTACTCTTGTAATAACCCAATGTAAGGTTTCCTCTTATCCGGTGATGATAATCTAAGCGGGAAGCAGGTTTCTATTAGATAGAATTTGAAATTAGGTTTCCACCTGCCCAGTGATTGAGATCAAACCGAAAAGCAAGTTTTTGTCCTTGGATAAAATGTGAAACTAGGTTTCCACCTACCCGGTGATTGAGATTGAACCGAGAAGCAAATTTCTGTCCTTAGCGTGAAATTAGGTTTTCACCTGCCTAATGATTAAGATTGAACCGAGAAGCAAGTTTCTGTCCTTAGATTAGTTTGCCTTAGTACTTTTTGCGTAAGTTGACCGGGGCTAATGAGTTATGGGCAATGGAATTATAAACATAAATACACCTGCATGGATAAACATCACTGTTGTATTAATTAAAAATATGCACATGTCACATTACATTCAACCCGTATCCCCATGTATTAATAGTTAGTGGTAGAATTTCTTTAGGTTGCAAGTATTCCATGGTGGGGGAAGCGGTCTCTCGTCTAAGTCCTCAAAATAGTATGCCCCTATGCCCGCGATGGAGTAACTTTATAGGGTCCTTCCTATGTTGGGGCTAACTTCCCTGCATTAACATCTGGCATACGTCCTACCACTTTCCACAACACTAGGTCCCCAGCGTCGAATTCCCTTGTCTTCACATCTCGGTTGTATCGCCAGGCAAGCTTTTGTTGATACTCGGCTAACCGTATAGTCACTGCTTCCCGGTACTCTTCCAGCAAATCCAAACGCTCCACCATCAATCTGTCATTTTGGGTAGGGGCGAATCTTGCAACTCGGGCACTACATAGGTTTATCTTGGCTGGTATGATAACCTTTACCCCATATGTTAGGGAAAATGGAGTCTCTTCCGTAGACCTCTTAAGGTTTGTCCAGTATACCCACAAAACGTTGGATAGCTCCTCGGACCACATACCCTTTGCACCGCCCAACCTTTTCTTCAATGCATTCACGATCGCTTTGTTGGTGGCTTTGGCTTGCCTATTGCTCTGAGGATATGCCAGGGTGGAGTACTTGTTCTTAATACCGAGATCACTGCAAAACTCGCGAAAGGCTCTACTATCGAGTTGCAACCCATTATCAAATATAAGTGAGTCCGACACCCTAAATCTCGTAACTATATTTTTCTACACAAACTTTTTAATGTCTACATCCTAAATATTAGCTAACGCCTCTACCTCTACCCATTTGGTGAAGTAATTAACAGCTACTAAAACAAACCTCCGATTGCCCATGGCCAGGGGAAATGGACCAAGAATATCCAGCCCCCATTATGCAAAGGGCCAGGGGCTGTTGATGGGGTTCAAATAACCTGCTGGTTGGTGGATCAATAAGGCGTACTTTTGGCACTGTTCACACTTTTGCACATACTCGACGGCGTCCTTTTGTATCTGCGGCCACCAAAACTCCTAAGTCATCGCTCGGTGTGCCAATGAGCGACCCCCTACATAACTGCCACACACCCCATCATGTAACTCAACCAAGAGTTCATTAACTTTCTCGGGGCTTAAACATGAAAGGTATGGCCCCCTAAAAGACCTCCAGTACTTTTAGGATCCATCAACAAGCAATACTGAGCAGCTACTCAATGTACCTTGTTAGCTTCCTTCTCATCATCTGGTACTTGATCCTTGGCCAAAAAGTTGATAATTGGGTCCATCCAGTATGTCCCAGATGTTGAAACCACTGCAATACTTGTCGTGGCGTTAATACTTGGTTCCGCTATGAGCTCCACCTTGATTATCCAAGGTACATCCTCTGTCATTGATGACACTAATGTAGCTAAAGAGTCTGCATGTCTGTTCTGCCCTCGGGTCACTTGATCCACTTTTGCCTTAAGAAACTAACTCATAACCTGCCTCACTGCTCATAAATATTCCTTCATTCAAGAATCTCGAGCTTTAAAACTGCCCTGCACTTAACAAACCACCAGTCGAGAATCGTAAATCTCAACTTCTCGTGCACCCAAATCCAAAACGGCACTTAATCCAGCAAATAAAGCTTCATATTCAGCCTCGTTATTAGAGGCCCTGAACCTTAACCTGAAAGAATGTTCCAACCTTATACCCTCTAGAGTGATGATAACAATTCTAGCTCTAGCCCCCATTGCACTAGACACGCCGTGCACGAACACTTTCCATGGACAACAATCCATATGACACACCTCCATCCCATTCCTAGTGGAAAACTCTGCAACGAAATTAGCAAGAACTTGGCCCTTCACCGAACTTCTTGGCCTATACCTTATATTAAAGGATCCAAGCCGGGTTCCCTATTTAGCTATTCAGCCCATGAAGTCGGATCTCTTCAACAGTGACTATAAAGGATATTCGATCAACATATAGACGGTATAAGCTTAAAAGTGGTGAGGCAACTTCCTCGTAGCAGGCACTAGTGCTAATACCAGCTTCTTTAGGGGCAAGTACCTCGTCTCAGCATCAACCAAGGTCTTGCTGATGTAATACACGAGTTACTGCACTCCTTGATCCCTTAAAAGCATGGCACTCATGGCATAATCTGACACCGAGAGATACATGAATAAGTCCTCCCCAGGCTGTAGGGCCGTCAACATAGGTGTCTGCATCAAATACTCCTTCAAATCTTGAAAGGCCTTTTCTCATTCTTCATTCCACTGGAATCCCCTCCACTTCTTCAGAAGCTGGTAGAATGGACGGCAACGATCAGCAAATTTGGAAATGAACCGGTTAAGGGTAGCTAACATGCTGGTTAATACTTGAACTTCCTTCAGATTACTCAGCGGCTTGAGGCGCTTCATGGCTTCAATCTGATCGAGGTTGACTTCTATCCCTAGATTGTTGATCAAGTACCCTAGGAACTTGCCAGCCTGCACCCCGAAGACACACTTATCTGCATTAAGGCGCAACTTATGTTGCCGGAGCACTTCGAACACCCCTTAGAGATCTTCTGTATGCCATGTCTCCTGTTTACTTTTTACCACCATATCGTTAATGTACACCTCAACCGTCCGCCCAATCTTATCTAGAACATTCTTGTCATCATTTGTTGATACGTGGCTTCGGCATTCTTTAACCCAAATGGCATCACAGTATAATGGTAATTGGCGTTTAAGGAGATAAATGCTGTCTTTTCCTGATCCTCAGTGACCAAGGCAATCTGGTGATAACCTTGAAAGGCATCTAGAAAACTCATCCTCAGGTGCCCATATGTGGCATCCATCAATTGATCGATCTTCGACATAGGAAATGGGTCCTTTGGGCACACTCGGTTCAAATCCGTGAAATCAATGCAAACTCTCCATTTTCCATTCTTCTTCTTCACTACCACGGTATTCTCCAGCCATTTCGGAAAGAAAATTTCCTTTATCACCCCAGCCTCTTTTAACCTCTTGACCTCCTGCTTAACTGCCTCAACGTGTTCTTTAGCTGACCTCCTCAACTTCTACTTCTTGGAAGGGAATGACGGGTCTACATTAAGCTTGTGAACTATGAATTCGAGATTCACCCCAGGCATCTCATACGGGCTCCAAACAAACACATCTACATTCTTTATAAGAAATAGTACCATCGCTACCCTGTCCTTATTCTTCATACTTGCTTCTATTTGGAAATACCTGTCAACATCTAGTAATATTTTTACTTTGACTAACTCCTCGGCACTGCTAGCCCCCATTCCTTCTTGGGGCTCCTATGATTGCTATAAGGGGACCTCATCGGATGGTCCCTTTATTTGGACTGTTTGCTCTCCTAATTAACCGCGGGCATTAAGCATTGCCTAGCCACTTGCTAGCTTCCCCTTACCATAGCAATACCCTGCTCGATGTGAAACTTGACCTTCACATGCAGTGTGGACAAGACCGTCCCCATTGAATGGATCCATGGCCTTCCCAGAATTGTCGTATATGGAGAAAACGCGACGACCACTATAAATGCTACTATTACTTTCTTGCCTTCCATATTCACAGGAAGGGAAATTTGCCTTTCAAGAATCACCACTCGACCATCAAAACCAACCAGGGGCGTATCGTACTTTGAGAGGTCTTCGCTTTTTAGTCCGAGCCCTTTGAACAGGTCCGGATACATCACATCAACCCCACTCCCTTGGTCTACCATCACTTTCTTTACTGTGAAACTATTTATCTGGGCAGTCACCACTATTGGAAAATTTAGACCCCGGTTGATAGAATTAAAAATTTTTTAACCCAAGTTGTTAATTAGATTTATTATGAATAAAACTTGTTAAAACAAACAAACATAAATATCATATCAAAATCATGCAGCAGAAAAAATAAATAAGACAAGATATGATGACTCAAGAAAACCAATGAAACAAACTAGTTTCACAGTTAAAAAACCTAGGGGAAACCTTCCCGAAAGGCAATTCATTGTAGTTAAGAGAAGTTTTAGATCTAGTACAAAACCTTTGTCCCTAGACTCTACAATCCCCGCAGATGAACTTACAGCAGAAACCTTTCACTGCTTCAAAACCTCTGAACTCTTCAATATATGAACGCTACCCTTTTTGATACACGAATCCTAGTACGTGACTAACCAAAGATGCACGGCTCCCAGTACGTGACTAACACACCAACTTGAAGAAAATGTTGGTTACAAAGTTCTTCACTTCATTAACAATGAAGATCAAGAAGCACTTGGTTACAAAACCCTAAGACGCAAAAGACACAGTAGCTTCTCTCAGAGAGAATAAGGCTTCGGTCACCTTTTGGATGTATTCTCCTTATATTCTCTTATGTGACAGCCTCTAAAATAAGCCTTATATATGTCTAAGGTTGTGTGAAAAGAAACCCTACACATACATGTCAGTATGGGCCGAAAATCAAATTTGGAAATTTGAATTTCATAAAGCTCAGTAATTCTCGATCGATCAAGAAGGTGTCGAGAGCTATCGAGAGCTATCAAGGAGTTATCGAGGGGATAGAAAATTGATTGATTGATTGACCTAACTATCAAGAAGGTGTCAAGATTGCGATAAAAAGAACGCTGAAGATCTCGATAGATAGCCATATGTTGAGCAACTATCAAGCTTTAAAAAATCAACACTTCTTCACTTGTTTCTTAGACAGATTTGCATGGCTTCAATTCTAGACTTGAACTCTTGTTCCTTGAAGTATTAAATACATCTTAAATCTATTTTAATACAAGTAAAATGCGTTTTGTCAAAAGATTAGTCAATTACATAAAATAGTGACATATGTTCCTAACAAGTGAATCACATATGTCCTAACAACCACCAAAGCATCATCGTACGGCTAAATCGTTCCTTTTAAGTCCTCATCGTTAAAAGTGTTGGGCTCCCTTATGAACTTCATCCTCTTCTAGGAGGGTTGCTTGCCCAAGTAATGTTCTACCGACACTACAGCCAACACCCCTTTCCTCCTAGTTATAGTCGTACCCTTTAGGGTAGCATGGATGACCTCGATCACTCTTATCAGGGGTGGGAGAGGGTTCCCCCTTTGCTGAGTACCTTGCTCGGTACCTTGGTTCCCTAAATCCATCACAAACTTTTTCAAATATCCCGCTTTCACTAACTGCCCTAAATGATCTTTTAACACCTAGCACTGCTCAGTTGTATGCTCTTTATCCTTGTGGTAAGTACAATACAAGTTCTGGTTCCTCCGAGACGAGTCACTCCCCATCTTGTTCGGCCGCCGAAAGTACGGCTCATTCTTGATTCGATCTATGATCCTGTGCACTGGTTCCTTGAATGTTACATTCACATCCCCCATTTATGCCCCCAACTCTTGAATCCTTAAATCCTTTTGGGGCCTTGACTGGAAACCGCCCTGTCGAGGATGACTTATTGCCAAGGCTTTACCTTTGCTTTGAAGCCAGTCATCTTCTAAGCATTTGTACTCCTTAATGCGCCTTATGAGTTGCCTCATATCCTCAGAAGGCCTCTTCGTCAATGACTCCCACAGTTCAGAGTCCTCGAGTAACCCCATTCTAAAGGTGCTTACCGCAATTTTCTCGTTGCCCCCACCGATCTCATTGTAAAGTTCCTAATACCGACTGTATAGCTGCGAAGGGTTTCCCTCACTCTCATTTTCATGGATAGTAATGCGTCCATTGGTTGAGAAACCCAGCTACAAGTCACAAACCGAACACCGATTTCTTGGATCAACTTAGCAAAATTGTGAATATAACCCTTCCGTAACCCATTAAACCATCTCAAATCAGTGGGCTCGAGGCTCGAGGGAAATACCTTACACATTAGCGCATCATTATGAGCATGTAAAGACATCATCTGGATATAATGACTGACGTGCTTTATTGGGTCTGTTTTCCCATCGTAAGAGTTAAATGGTGGGCATGTGAATCTGCTCGGCATTGTGGCCCGTTCAATGTTGTTTGAGAAAGGCGACCGAGCAGCTCTGCGTAAATCTCAGCTTATGGCATCCATGGCGGTATTACAAGGTTGTCACTCCTCTAGGGAATCTGAGTCCTGGTCTGCATATTCCCGTGACCATGAACAATCCCAATATCGTCGGGAACCGGACTGATTGGACCCGGCTCCATAGCGACCTCCCCCACTGGCAGATCCCTCCTCCCGATTGTCACAGTCTCTTCTCTGTTGCCTACCTCTTGCTTCCAAATCCAAATCTCTCACTAGCTTGCGCAAATGTTCAAGTTCCTCATCTTTCTCATCAAATTTCCTATGCGCTGAAGCAACCGACATTGTCCGGCGCGTTTGATACGACCGTCCTCTTCTCGCTCACGATCCCTATCTTCACGCCTTTTATGCCATCTTTCTCGCCAGGTAGATCCCCAAGAAGATCCCCTAGAACCACTTGTAGCATAACTCCCTGATCGTCCTTCGGACATTTTCCCTACGCGAGTCTCGATTGAACCACAGTTACATAGGAGATTCCCATAGACGGCGCTAAATGGGCTAGTCCTCTGCTTGGGCTCATAATCTATTTGTAATGTAGGGTTTGGATTTCCTACTATGGGCAGTTCTTAACTTAATGACCCAACAGCTCGAACTAATCCTATAGACTTCTCCCCCTTCTCTCGTATTGCTCTCTTTATGCCTTCAGCTCTCTCTCTCTTCCCTCTAGCCTTTTTTCAACCACCCTATCTTACTCATTCTCATTTCTTATTTATAGCTCAAGAATGGTGGAGGGATTATGATTACTCTAAGTTATTAGTGGGCAAGGGAGACCAATTCCATTGCTTCTAAGTGGGTGTTTAGTTAGGATTGGTAGTAGTAGCTTTGGAACTGGTTTCCACCTTAAAAGGGATGCTCAACAGTGATATTCCCTAGGGCAATATTGAGCAACTAAGATATAGTATCCCCAAGCAATCACGTTCTCGTGTGAGATGTAGTTGACCAGGCAAGCCTCGGATTATTAATCATGATGTGTACAGATTAAGATTACATGTGCAATAGGAATTAGGTCAAACATAGTGGCATGAGGCTTGGGCTCATGGCCTTAGCAGGCCTAGGGCCCAGCTTTAGACGAAGGGGTTGGGGTCATGGGCTACACTGTAAGGTTAAAGTTCAAGGCCTAACTGGGCTTGGGGACCCTGTGTTGTACAAGTGTTTAGGAATAAAAATTTTGTACTAGATCTGAAACTTCTCTTTATTATAGTGGATTGCTTTTTCGGAAGATTTTTCCCTAAGTTTTTTTACTGTGAAACTAATTTATTTCATTGGTTTTCCTAGGTCATTATATCTTGTCTTATTTACTATTTCCTTGTGCATGATATTGACATAATATTAATGTTCGTTTGTTTGAACAATGATTTTCATAATAAATCTAATTAACAATTTCGTCTTAAAACTTTTTAATTTTATTAACCAGGGTCTAAATTTCGCAACATATATATATATATATATATATATATATATATATATATGCATATATATATATATATATATATATCTATATATATATATATAGAGAGAGAGAGAGAGAGAGAGAGAGAGAGAGAGAGAGAGAGAGACGTTATTATTGTTATTGTGTTTTTCTTTTCAAAATCATGTGTTTGAATTTTCCTTCTTTTTTTTTTTTTTTCACAAGATTCTTCCTAAAGCAAATATCATTATCTTCATATCTCCCTTTGTAGGGGAAAAGAAAAGTCGCTAACGATCATATGGAAACTAGCCTTGGGATCGCCAATCACATGCATATACATACGATCTGTAGCTGTGTCTTTTAGTAGCAACTAGCAAAGCAAAAGTGGAAACTGGGGGACCATCTCTCTAAAGTCTAAACTAGCTAGTAGCTAATGACCGGTTTGAGCATGATCTTTCTTTGTGATGGGCCCAACTGGGGTACGATGGCAAGACACGTGAGATAGCTGTGGAATTGGTTGTGAAATAATCAAGTTTTATTCCTAATTATACTGTTATAATACTTGGGTTAGTTCGGACTTCGGAGTTAGTCCATAATTAGTCTACCATACGTATTTCAATGGATTCATGGTAGCCACATAGCTAAACAATATGGTTGATCACCGAGGAGTGTAGTTTGATAGTAAAAGCACTTATATTAGTTTACATGATACTTGATAAAAGTTGAGCTATTCAAAACGTGATACTTTAATAAATATGTTTTGCCCAAAATGATAGTCTCATCAAGGCCTCAATGATATAAATGATATTACTCATTACCGTCACGTAGCATGAAATCAATAAATCCACGCCAAAAACCTTCTTTTTCATTCCAAAAAAAAAAAAAGGTTCCATTTAGGGGTTTTTTTTTCCTTCTGGATGTAGATTTCTAAGTATAAGTCACATTCAGCGATGATAATTATTTTGGGTCTCTTTTCTTTCAATTTAAGTTCTTCCTAATATTTTCTTATTGTACACGCAGAACTTGGTTACCTCTCTCTCTCTCCATTTCTGCCAGCCAATCCTATAAGGATCAGTCTTTATTCTTGTTGTGCTAGCATCTCAACAAAAGTCCATAAGCGTCTTTATGTGTCCTTATTAAATCTTTATATTTTTTGCATAAGTTTGTAGTATATCAATTATGTAAGAGGCTACCGCACACCCCTGATGTATTGGTCACTCAACAAGTATAAATGCTTGTGGGGTGTGGGGGGTAAGAACCAGAGTTTAAGTCTCCAAAAATGAGTTTCACACATATATACATTTAGATTATGTTAGAATAGAATTTCTATCATGTAAAAAAAATAAATAAATAAATAAGAGACCCAAGCTTTAAGTTTGACTATGTTATCACATAAGGACACAATTTAGCTACAAAATTAGTTGTAGTCTTAGACTACAAACTCACTTAATAAAATTAATATTATTGCATATTTTGAAAATCTAACCGTTGAATTACATGTTCTTTACGCTCTTAATGCACATGTCAATTTTTGTGTCAATCGGATATCATTTACTATATAATTTATAATATTATATTTTATGGATAATTTTAAATTACAAAAACTTGCAATTTAAAAATTTATTGATGACATAGCTATTGATCTTTAATTTTCTTGAAATTTTGCAAGCATGGAGGATATAAGAAGAAGACGAAATCCAATGGTAGATTTGTCAAAATTCACCTCCAATAAAAATATATTTAGTGAATTTGTAGTTTAAAACTACAATCGATTTTGTAGCTAAACTTTGTCCATCACATAAATTAATGAGCTATATCGATGCCTGATGAACAAGTTTAAAGTTTTTCCAAGAAAAAAAAAAATTTGAGCAACGATATGAAATATGAATAGAGGGAAGATGATGATTAGGATTGATGAATTGGCAGAATGGGTCATGTCTGAAATGAAAAAAGTAGTAGCAGCAGAAGGTTCAACGCCTACGCAGTTAGGTCTGTGTATTTAACCCCCTTCAAACAAGATTCTTCTCATCATTGCGCTAGCGACTTCCCCACCTCGCCGACTGTACGGAATCTCTAACCAAGGAAGATTAGGAATGGTCTTAAAAAATAACTTGATACCATTCTAGTCATCTAAAAGTAGTTAAGTTTACCTTTAGTTCCATAACAAACCTTTTTAAACTATTTTTCAACACTTCGAATCATAAAGAGCTCCAATAAAAAAACCTAAAGATTGTGGTCGACCTACATTTTCTAGAATAAGTTACAAATCCACCATAGCTTTCGTATTTTTTTTTTTTTTTTTCAGTTTTTAATCATATGATCATGTTAGTTTTGACTATAGAGAAAGATTCTTTTAAGTGGGTCTTCTCATTTTCACATAGCAGGCCCTGTGCATACTATAATCTTATATTACTATCTCATTTTTTATGAACTTGTTATGCTTTTAAACTGATAAGAACATGTTAATAAGATATTAGTTGATCATTATGAGGTCTACCAACAATGAACCGTCATAGGGGTTTCTTTTTTTATGCTTGAGCATGTCCGTTGAGTTCATGCTGCATTGAGTTATAGTCTTTGAGAATCATTGGTTCTAGAAGTATTTGGCCCTCGTCCCTATATTTTCACTTCGTATAAGATGTGGCCAAGATTGGTCGCCCGAAAAGTAACTACTATTTGCAATTAAAGCTTAGGTTGGTTGTGTAAATATGAACTTTGTGACAGAAGCTTCAAGCAAATTTCAATAAATTAATGGAAATGATGCTTGACCACTGCCCAAGTTGATTATACACGAAGAACGTGTATTGTATATTCGATGTATACACGTTTAGATTCTACACGATTTTGAGACTCACATACCATGAAAATGATGATGTATACATATTGAATGTAGAAGATAATTATTGTCGTTGACATATATAGGCCTTGGGATTTAGACTCACTCTCTCTCATGACTTTCACTACTACATATGCTCAATCTTCTCTTGTTCTCCATTACCCTAATTTTGATTGGGCTAGAAATCACATTAATCAAAAGTCAACCACCACTTATATTTACTTCTTTTTTGGTTATTTTTTGATTTCTTAGCAAAGAAAGAAATAGATTGTTGTGGTTTGCTCCAATACTAAAATTGAATATCATGCCATTCTTAAAACTAAATATGAATTTTTTTTTGCTCCGATGGCTTCTCAAGAATTTAGATGTGTCCACATTATCTATCACTTCTCTTTATTGTAATAATCGGAGTACCATTCATATTATTTATAATGATATTTTCCATGAACAAACCAAATACATCAAGATTGATTATCATTTTTTTTCTATTATCATCTTGTCCATAGCACTCTCAAGTTGCTCTCTATCTCTTCTCAAGATCAACTCGCATATATTTTTCACTAAGTTATACCCTAAGGAATGTTTTCATGCTTTGGTTGTCAAACTTAAGTTTGTCTCTCGCTCAACCTTGGGTTTGAGGAGGGTTATTAATGTGAATAGGTCTTAGGCTTTAGAACCATTTTCCTTATTTTACATAGCACACATGTTTGTAGTGCATATGTATATCTTGTAGTACACTACAATGCCTCTTATATAAAGGTATTTTCATACAATTTATTGCATGTGAAATACAATAAAGTCATTCAATATTTTTAACAATTGTAAAGAAAATTGAAGCAGATAATTTAATATCTTTTAGGGTTGATTGCATCATAAACTTGCACTACAAAAAATGAGGGCTATAGCCGCATTTTAAAAACGCGGCTATAGATCCTGTTTTGGCCGTGTTTTAAAAATGCAGCTAAAGTATCCTATAGGTTCTTTTTTTTCCTAGCTAAGTCACAAATTCCTGCCCAAATACAAAAACTGTACTGGTTTCAACAAAAAAAATCACTTAATCCATGGTGGGTACAAACCACAAGCTGTACCATTCTGGTCATGATAACAATAACTTAGGAATTGCAATAATCAAAAGGATGCTTGCTGGAACCAAAAAATTTCCAGTCAATCTCATTTGTGAATAGCAAATGATCTTTCTTAAAAAAGACTTAACTCCAAATAAATATGTCAAGGCATTAAAAAAGACTTGACTCCAAATATATTGACAACCTTCCAACACCTTCTGAACTTGGCAAAATAAGTATCCTTATCACTTCCCTACATATTACAAGGGAATACAGGTTAGAGATAAATTGGGCCAAAACAAAAAAACGCAACACAATATCATATGCAAATATCAAAACTTATCTAAGATACATCATTTAAGTTTTTTTTTTCAAAGGTAAGATACATCGGTAATGTTGTTCCCACATAAACTAATAAACGCACTATGTATAATTTTTTTTTGATAAGAAAACTCACTATGTATATTCACCACCACCCCCTAAAAAAAGAGAGAACTGGTGTCCATATATCCCCCCATATGCAGCTGAGTTGCCTCAGTTTCAAAGCTTACAAAGCCACTATAAAAATGCTCTATTTATAATCAAATCGAAAACATATCAAACCGTGCCAATAAGTAGCTTAACAAGTAACAACCAAGATCAGCATTTGCAACCGCCAACTATAAAAATGATTACAGCATTAGCAGCTGGAAACATTGACTTAAGGAAATTAAGAAACCGAGAGAAACAACTACCTTGTATGATACAGCCTTTTTAAGCTTGTTGTAAAAATATGTGTTGAAAAAATGATAATCACACATTGCTCTATTTATAGGAGATGCTTGTAGCTGAATATATCTAGCAAAATGAACCAGCAAGAGATTAAAATATAGAAATTTAAAAGAAAATTTTATATATGTGTGTGTGTACCTAATTGAGGGGAAAAAAAAAAGAAGAAGAAGAGAATAACAAGAAGAAGAAGGCATGCTAGATAGTGCAACTGAAGAGGACTTCAAATAAATTCAATGCTAGTTTTACTAAACTTGAGAATTAGCAAGGGCAACGTAAATATTGTGATTCCACTTAGTTAATACTTAATACATGTGTACGCCTGGATGTGCACAAAGTTCCCATTGGCACTGCACATTCAAATTATTGAGATCAATAAACATATATGGTAAGCATTTTAGATTCTTAGGTTCCTAATTTTTTTGGATCGGCTATATATAAATCCTTAACAAATTAGTCATGTTGGCCACATGTAATTTTTTTCTCGATTTATTATATATATACTTAGTCAAGCAATGAGTAATAAGCAAAATATAGAACAGAATCTATAGATAGATAAATAAAATCCTAAACACAAGAAAAGCAAGTAAAGTCACCTTCCATCAACGAGTTCCTCTGTGAAGTGTAAGTACTCGGGGACTCGTAACTCATCAACGACAAGAGCATGGACATTCACAACTACAAGACCAGCTGAATGTTATTGATTTACCAGCTGAATTGCCGCTATTTTCCTCTTCCAGATTGACTGTTTTCAGCCAAACTGGATCTTCATCCACAACTAAAAGACCTGTTGCATCTAGTTTACTTTGGACCTTCTTCTTCTTCTTCTTTTTCTTTTATCCTCTTCATCATTAATTCCATATCTTTTCAGATATTCTTTAAGAGAGTTGGATCCCGAAGATGCAGCTGCCGCCATTATCCAATATCAATACCTCCCTAGAACAAAAGTTAAAACAAAATTCTTATTACCCCCAATTTGCTTTTATCAAGCTCAACCCAAATACAAAAATTACTCCATTATTAGATTCTAATTCTGGCAACATCAAAAGGGCTTTATAGTTATGGCTCCATCATAATTACCAGCACAATAGCAAAGTCTAATACTGCTAAAATCAACTGTAACTAAATTTTAATAGTTTCCAAGTTTCCTAAGCAAAAAAAATAAATAATAATAAAAAATAATAAATAATAAAAATAAAAAACACAAACCGGGCAGTAAGGGTTCTAAGCTCAACCCCAATAAAACGTTACTCAAGTAAAGAATATAAAGAAACTTTACAACACATACAATTATATAAAAGCAAAAGCAATCCCATGACTACCTTTGGCAGTGTAACTGTAGATACCCAAAGCTGGTTAGCTGTCCTTGTTGACAAGTGAAACTTGCAAATGATTATGAAACATAAAGGTAAGCAAAGCCAAATTAGGAAAAACATTATGTAAGGAGGAATCTTGCAAAACAGTGCAGACTACAAGATCCAGCTTAAATGGCAGAAAGTAATTTCAGAAAACAACTTGAAAGCCCATTAGTCTTTCACTAACTTCGAGCTCAAATTGCAATCTATAGTCAAGAGTATCCTTGTCAGTTCCTAAAACTGGGCTAATGCAGCAATTGACAAAAACTAGAAACACAGAATGCTGACTACTTTATAAATGGGAAGTGGGGAATGGTTTTTTGAAAGTCATAATGTGTACCATGTAGGTAGATCCAGAAAACAATGGAAGAATGATATAGTTATATCAATCAGTTGGATCCAATTAAAATTAATGATCAATCCCTTGGCTCGATCCTTTGATGAGAAATTGATAAGGATTTTAACCTTTGACTTCATGTTCTGGGTGATAGGCCACAAACTAAATGACCCCTTGTGATTATACCGATTAATTAATTAGTCAAGTTATTAATTAATCAATTAATCATGCAAACGCGTGAAAGTACAAACAAATCACCAATAAACTAAATATGCAACAGAAATTAAATAACACGATAATTTGTTTACGAATGAGGAAAACCCTTACGGCAAAAATCTTACTGGATGATTTTCAAGTCACCACTCCCGAAACTCCACTATTATCAAATCAAGTGGTTACAAGTAAAGGAATCCCAACTACCTTACCAACCTACAGTTGAACCCTTACCCCAATACCTAATTGGACTTGATCTGTAGTGACAGTTCTCCCTTTTGATGCACGGCTCCTAAGTAGAGCTTCTGGCTATAATCTGAAAGTCCGTAAGCTCAATCGATCGAGACATCTATCGAGATTTAATGAATCTCGATAGATAGAGCTTCTATCGAGGAGGTATCGAGACCTGCAGATTGCACTTTTCTTAAGCAGTTCTTGAGTAATCTTCATGTCTTCAATTTAACCACTTGTGATGATCATCTTGAACCTACTTAGATTTACCCAAATACAAGTAAAGTTCGTTTTATTAAAGGATATGCCAATTATATAAAAATATGTCCCCAATAATCTCCCCTTTTGGCAAACCGTGACAAAACCACAAGAGTACATTGAATGTCCTAGAATACATTCTACTCAAGATTACAGAATAAATAAGCCTAGTCTAAAAGATTTAAACCTTGGAAGTTGCTGCAAGAAGAAGGTTCGGAATCTTGACTTGGCTTTAACTTGTCTTTCCTGAAAGGCATTAAACAAAACACATCAAGGTACCATGTGGAAAATAATGACAAGTTAAATAAACAAGAAACATGTGTATAGAGAGAGAAAAGAAACAACACATGTGAGATAAAGAGTGAAACACATACATCATCATCAAATATAGAAACAACACATGATGTATGTAGATGGTTACAAAACCAAAAGATACACAACACAAGAATAATGTCAAGATTAATGTGTATCAAACTAACTCTCCCTTACATCAAAAACATTCTTTCGTTTAACATGAAGTTCTCCCCCTAAGTCTATTACTCCTCCTGAGAAATGATATTCAATTCTCAAACTTCTTCCCATTTTTGACACGATTGTCAAAGGGCATAAAAAGCCAAAAGACATGACAGGAGACAGACAGAAAACTGACAAAGAAGGAAACGAGGAGAACAAGGAACCATAGACCTACAAGAAAAAGAATAACAAGTTGCTATGGACACCAAAAAAATGCAAAACAAAAAAAAATGAAATGCATGCAAGGGAATCTCGATCGATTAAGAGGTGTCGAGACAGGGATCGAGAAAGAAGACATCAGACACAAGAAGAGAAGCTCGATCAATCCATCAGGTGTCGAGAAGCTATCGAGGAGACAGAAACTTTCTCGATCGATCCATCAAGTGTCCAGGAGGTGTCGAGATTGCGATAAAGAAAGACTTGAAAAGCTCGACAGATAGCTAGTTATCGAGGAGGTGTCCAGCTTGCTTTTGAAAACAGTTTTTTGAGAAGTGAAAAACATAGATATGAATGCAATCCAACATGCACCTCAACCAATGATCCAATCAACATATTAAGCTCCCAAAATCATCTCTCATCAAACATTTTAAGCACATAGATCCTCAAAAACACACACACACACACACACTAAACAAGTCTTGCCAATTTTATTTTTCAAAAACAAGTCAAGACAGTTTAATGAGCATACATTAACACATGTAAACACTTATGATGACCAAATCACATTGTACCTGCACATGTATCAAAAGTAGCAAAGAATATTGCGTGTTGTGTGTGAAAAATATTGCAAGATTGCATATGTGTATACATGTTATGACGATCTGAGATATGAGAAAATAACTTTAACTCACACACAATTATAATTGTTTGATGGAGACTATCACCTTCGAGGTACATCCTATAACTCCCACGTCTCCTAGAATATACGCTTGCAACCATATTTAAAACATTTTTTTATCTTTTTGCTTTTTATTTTCTTTGCATATTTTCTTTTATTTTTAGCATATCATACATGGGCATAAAAAGAGAGAAAAGAAATACCCAAGATGTTAAACATTTGACATCGCACTTTTGCTATGCCGAAGCATACAAATGTCTTTGACACTGCACTTTTGCTATACCGAAGCATATAGGTGTCATATTATGATTGACGAGTAACAGTGGTGAAATGGTTATTTATGTCTTTCTCTTAGAATTTTCTAGTCCTATCCAACAAAAAGAGTGATACTAGTGTTAAGTTTAAGAGATAACTTAATCTTACTCATCACAAACAAGAGCTATAAAGCTAACTTGCTTAGTTGTGCATAGAGATGCTCATCTAAGTTACAAAAGATACAAAGTTTAGAAAATTTTGTTTCAATGGCCATCCAAGGTACACAAATACCAAAGTACACAAAACACACACTGTTTTTCTATTTGTTTTCAATTTTTCAATTTTTTTTTTTAATTTCTATATCAAAAACAAAATTAAAAAAAAAAAACTGAAAATAAACAAACAAAAAACATGTTAAACAAACATGAAAGCATGAAAGAAAGATGCTTATGCACGAAGGCATGATAGAGAGATGCAGATGCATGAAAGCATGATTCCAAAAGCAGATAAGAAATCAAGTAAAGAGAGTCCTACTTTAAATAGAAAGAATTAAAGAAAATGACAAACAGAAAAGACAATTAAGTCTTAGAATCCTTTATCACCCACACAGCATGAGTCTTTGGCCGTGAAAATGAAAAGACACGTGTCCTAGTATGATTACTAAAGGACATAGAGGAATTAGAATTCTCCTGAAATTGAGTCAAAAAGCTCAAAGTTTTTAATAACTCACCAAGAATAGGTACAGAGCCTTTAGACAAAGGATGAGACCTATTTGACACTCGCTTATGAGGAAACAACTTGAAACAATTAGGGCGAGTCTGACTAGAATCACCACAATGATGGCAAACATGAGTAGTTTTAAAGCTACTCGGCTTCCTAGAAAATGGTCTAACCTTAGAGGTTGACAACTTAAGACAATTTGGCCTAATATGATCAACAATATGACAATGACGACAAGTGGGGACAAATTCAGAATTTTTATTCAACCTAGGAGGATTTTTAGACATAGGTTTAGAAACTTCAGCGTCAACATCAGAAATTTTACCTTTGTCTATCCTAGCAATATTAGCCTTCAACTCTTCATTGTTCCTTTTAAATGGGGGAATATAAAAATCTTTTTCTTTTGAGTTAGGCTCAACAACAAGTTTGGCACTAGTTAATTTTTCAACTTCAGTTTTAAATTTAACTAGATGCTCTTCTTAACTTTTAATTTTGTCCACCTTAGATGAAATTTGATTTTTAAAATTCTCATTCAAATTATTGGCTTCATCCAATTTTGCAATCAAATCATCTTTTTCAAACTTGACCTTTTTAAAATTAGTTTTTAATTTTGTAGAATATTCAAGAGATTTCATACAAAAATTATAAAGCTTGCAATAGACATCTTGAATATCATCGTCATCATTCAACATAAGATCATGTAAATCAAAACAATCAAAAGTTTCCATGACAACAGGGGTCAATGGATCAACACAACAAAGACTAAAACCTAATCAGAGTTTGTCTGCTCTGATACCACTTGATAGGCCACAAACGGAATGACCCATTGTGATTATACCAATTAATTAATTAGCCAAGTTATTAATTAATCAATTAATCATACAAATGCGTGGAAGCACAAACAAATCACCAATAAACTAAATATGCAGCGAAAATTAAATAACACGGTGATTTATTTACGAATAGGGAAAACCCTTACGACAAAAACCCTACCGGGTGATTTTCAAGTCACCACTCCTGAAATTCCTCTATTATCAAATCAAGCGGTTACAAGTAAAGGAATCCTAAGTACCTTAACAACCTACAGTTGAACCCTTACCCTAATACCCAATTGGACTTGATCTGTAGTGACAATTTCCCCTTTTGATGCACGGCTCCCAAGTACGTGACTAACTAGTTTGATGCGCGAATCCCAGTACGCGACTTACTCCTTTGCACGAATCCCAGTACGTGACTAACTCCACAGCAACCCTTTGATTGTTGTAATTGATTTGCAGCAGCTTCACATAGAAACACCAATAAGATCTTCAATGTTGGTGTAAGAGACTTTGCTTGGTTACAGAACCCAAAGGTGTACAAGAAACGTAGCAAGAACTCTTTCTTCTGTAGAAGGAGGTTAGGGTTTCAAAAAGAAAACCTTATAAAGCTCTCTAGGGTTAAGTTTTTCTTTTTCCACCTCCTTTAAATAGGAGCTTAATAGGCTCTCCTATTCCAAATAGGTTTACACAAACCTTGGGCTTTCCTAGTCCAATAAGTATTATACAAACCCATAAACAAATAGCCTTTTAGAATAAAACATTGCTGGCTATAATCTAAAAATCCATAAGCTTGATTGATCGAGACATCTATCAAGATTTAATGAATCTCAACAGATAGAGCTTCTATCGAGGAGGTATCGAGACCTGCAGATTGCACTTTTCTTGAGCAGTTCTTGAGTAATCTTTGCTAGGTTCTAAAGATTTAGGATTTTATGTATTTAGAACTCTAATTTGCATTGTTGGCAAACCATGATCAAAACAGGTTGTTCAGTTTTGTTTAGGCTTGCTCAAAGTTGGGTCTTTCATGTAAAGTTGGAATCGAGAGGCTGCAGATGCATTTATGCATTTCGGCTTGGCTCCATCGATCGAAGGAAAGGCTCGATTGATCGAATCTCGTGCAGAATGTTTTTCTGTAGAATTTTCCAGCTCAGCCCTAACTCATTAAACGTTTTGGGTTTTCTGTTTTTACCCTAGGTATATAAAGAAAAACCCTAGCCACGTTTTCAGAGTTTCTCCAGTTGTATTGTTGCTCATGCTTTGCTGTTTTGTGTAAATCTTTTGTGAGATTTAAAGAAGTTTTCCTTTACACAATGCTTAGGGTTTTCAAGGTAGAGATTACTTCAACATCTTGATGATCAACTTGGTTGCTACCATTGAAACTTAAAGAATATCAAGTGTGGGTGCTTGTAGCTGATTGGAGAATCCAAGAAAGAAGGAGTTCGTGGATTCGAAACTTGCATGTGGTCGTGTCAATAAGTTCTATTGGTAGGTAGCATTAGGAAGTCAAGCGGGGAGCTTGTAAGTTCTTTTGTATGAACTTCGATTATTTCATAGTGGATTCAGGTTTACCTTGAGGATAGCTAGGTCAAATCCTCCCCAGGTTTCCTGGGTGATTATATCATTGTGTCTTTTATATTTCCGCTGCTTTATACTTTTAATATGATTGTATGTTTGTGATAACTTAGAATTGCTTAAATTGACTAAGTTAATCACTTGGCTAATTAACTAGGTTAATCTTGTGATTTTAAGGGGTCTAAAACCGTACAAGTGGTATCAGAGTGAGTAGCTCTCTTGTTAGAGATTTTTTGACCTCTGAGTTGATCCTTGACCCCTGCTGTCATGGAGTATGGACACTCTCTTGTTGTTCCTCCTCACTTTGATGGGAGTAACTATGCTTATTGGAAAGTAAGGATGAAAGCATTCTTGAAATGTATTGATGAGAGGGTTTGAAATTCTGTTAAATACGAATGGCAGAAGCCCACTACTCCTGTGAGTGAGTGGCAAACTTCTGAAAAAGAAGCAACAGGCTTCAATAGCAAAGTTATGAATGTCATCTTCAATGCTGTTTCTATAGAGAAATTTAAGAGAATCTCTAATGTTGAGGTTGCTTACACTACTTGAAAAATCCTCTAAACTGTGCATGAAGGCACAAAGGCAATTAAGATTAATAAACTGCAGCAATTGACTTCTAGATTTAAAAGCATTAGAATGTCTGATGATGAATCTTTTGATGAATTCTATGCTAAATTAAATGATATTATTAATTCTACTTTTAATTTGGGTGAAATCTATGATCAATCGAAAATTGTTAGGAAGATACTTAGATCTTTAATTAAAGACTTTAAACCCAAAGTGACTGTCATTACTGAGAGCAAAGATGGGGACACCATCCCTGTTGATGAGCTTGTAGGATCTCTTCAGTCTTATAAGTCTGACCTACCCAAAGTGAACAAATCCAAATCAATGGCTCTTAAGTCAGTTGATGATATTGATATTGGTGGATTTGATGATGAGCTTTTTGCTACAGAGATTGCATACCTTGCCAATAACTTTAGAAACTTTCTTAGGAATAACAATAGAAAGGCAAGAGGTACAAACATTGTTGAACCTAGAAACTTTAGGAAGAATGATCCTACTAAGGTTAATAATTTTGAAAAACCTAGAGAAAAAGTTGGTCAATCTTCAAACAATCCTTTGGGTGCTCAGTGTTTTGGCTGTCAAGGGTATGGTTATGTGAAATCTGAATGTCCTACATTCTTGAGATCTAAGGGTAAAGCTATAACTGTAACCCTTAGTGATAATGAAGTTTTTGATGATGAGTCTAGATGTGACGAGGATGGAAACTTCATTACTTTTACTGCTACTACTGTAGTAAATGAAAGTATATCTATTGAAGAGAACCCTTCTGATGGGGAACTCTCAGAGGATGCAGATCTTCAAGAGGCCTACAATAAACTTTGTAAAATTGCTGCAAAGGATGCTATGAATGTTAAACTTGGCTTGAAGAAAATTGAATCTCTTGAGCTTGAAAAGAAGAATTTGCTTGTTAATTTGTTTAATGCTAATGATCTTTTGAACAATGTTAAATCTGAGAACATGCTCTTGCTTGATAAAGTTAAAACTTTGGAACATGATTTATCTATTGCTAGATCTGCTAGTTCTAAACTTGATCAAATGTTGAATGTTCAAAAGTATCCTTCTGATAAATTTGATTTAGGATATGTTGAAAGCATCTTTGATTTCGCATCACATTCCACAAACTTTGTTCCTTCATCTTCTTCTGAACCTTCTGCGAGCGAGGTTGTGAGTGAAACTGTTAAGTCCCCTATGAGTGAGATAGTTAAACCCATAGATGTTTCACCACCTAGGAAGAATAGGGTTAATCTAGGAAAGTCTAAACCTAAGGATTCTATCCATTCTAAGAACAAGATACATGGTAAACTTGCTTGAGTTTGTCACTATTGTGGAAAGTCTGGACACATTCATCCTAAATGTTACAAACTTCAAACTACTGAGAGAGCAAACAAAGCAAAGGTGTCTGTGCCTCAAGCACAAGACCCTATGGCACTTATTGGTGAATTGGTAAAGGCGTTGAACCTTTATTCCAATTCTAGAGTTGGAAATCACTCTAATGTGAATAAGAACTTCAGTGCTCGTGGTGCATCTAAAAAGTTTTGGATACAAAAAACTCAATCTAATTGAGTCTTTCTGACATGATTCTTGTGCTTCGTTGCTAATTCCTTTGTGATCATTTTTCTTTAGTTTTCTATGGTTTTTTTTTTTTTTGTGTTTTTTTTGTATGTGTGTGTGTGTGTGTGTGTGTTTTTTTTTTTTTTTTTTTTTTTTTTTGTTCTAGGACTTGCATTGCCTTACATTCATACATTTCATTCTAGGATTTATTTGTTTACTCTTTTAATAAAAATAAAAAAAAAATTTAAAAAGGAGAAAAACAAAATATGTTATGACACTATGTTTCTTGGTTTTTGAAAACAAGGTTGGTCAATTTATTTACACATAACATGTCTTATATACCTTGTTTAGCGTTGATGAGCTTATTATTGCACTTGACTAGTTGAAACTTTGTAGTGCATGTTGTGTGAGAAAGATGTTTATGGTTTTGATCTTTTTGTCTTAATCTTGAAGTCACATATTATTTGACTGTCGGACTTGATCATTTTGAGAAAGGCATAAATAACCATCTCACCACTGTTCACTAGCCAATCATGAACACCTTAGTGCATATCATAAGATTTTGTGTACTTGTTACACATGCACAAAAAGAACATTAGGTGATGCCTCGGCTTAATTGCTTAATGCTTAAAATTAGTGTGTACTATTAGGCTTGATGTCATCTCACATAATTAAAATTGGTGTGTACTATTAGGCTTGATGCCATTTCACATAACTATGAGGCAAAAATTCAAGAAACTTACATGATTATAAGCTTATGTTCTAGGAGATGTGGGAGTTATATAATATAACTCTTTAAGTGATAATCTCTTTTAAATTCTATGTGATGAATTTTGTAGATTTTGTGATTGATTTCTATTCACATATCACCTCACATGTATCTCAAACTTTTGCTAGTTTGCACATACTGCACAAGTTACTCTTTGCTAAACACTGTACATGTTATTGTGTGTGTTTTTGGTCTGACCAACCAAGTTTGAAAATACCTTGAGTATTATGCAAAACATTTTTTTTTGCTTGTGAATTTAAAGGAAGAACTGGTTGAAACTTTCCTTGGAGAAACTGGGATTACAAATTTGGGTTTTTGAAAAAGCATTCCATTTCATCTCATACTCATGCATTGTGGTTTATTGATTTTAATGCTTTGAGGAGTTTTAAAAAAAAAAAAAAAACAAAAAAATTTGGTTTGAGTTTTTTTAAAACTGTAATTTTTCTCAAAATACTGTGATCCGCTACCTGTTTCGATTGATCCATTCTGATTTCGATCGATCAAAAATATTTAAAATTCTTTTTAAAAATTTCTAAGTGATTCGATTAGTCGAAAGTAATTTTCGATCAATCGAAAGTCGTGAATCAGTTTTTTTTTTAAACAGTACTCTTTGACTAATTCAACTTACTTTTTTAAAAGTTTTTTCAAACTTTCTTTTCTCTCTCCGATAAGGCAAGGATCTATAGTGATTTTTTGTCGTTTTCCTCCAAAATTTTAGCAAGATTTCTCTTTCCTTAAGCCAGTAAGTCACTTTTGCCCCTCATTTTTGAGTTTATTTGCATAATTCATGCATTTTTCCTCATATTTTTGGACCTCTCTCTTTTTGGGTTTTTTGATGTTTCAAGCCCAATTTTTGAAATTGATTAATGGGTTTTTATGGGGACAAGCTATAATCATGATCTTGATAGTTTAATTTGATCAATTTTGGGTTTTGTGAGAAATTGAAATTTCTAGGGTTTTTATTTGTTCCGAATTGGGGATTTTGTTCAATTAGAATGAAATTGATGAAATTAGCTTGTTGATTGGATGTAATTAGGCATTATAATCTTTGTATTGTGTTTTGTAATGCTTAATTCATCAATGTGCTTCAAAATTTTTCAAGTGGTTTTCAAATTTTTGGGGTTTTTGGTTAGAAACTCTATGCTTGAGCCAATTTTGTGCAATTAAACTTTGTTTACTGCAATAGTACATGCATCATGACATTTTAACTGTTCATGCATCATATAGTTTTTTGCTCTATATTTTGGTGCTAACTTGCAGTCTGTCCTTGGTTTTTATTGTTTCTCTTTTAGTGTTCTCTTATGTCTTTGTCCTTTCCTTAGCATCATGCCTAGGAAAACTAGGGCTCATAGGTCTGTCCCTGCACCTACTCCTTTCCCTCCATCTTTTGACCGAGAGAAATTTCCTAGTGAGAAAAACCAGGAAATCTTTGAAAAGCTGAACCTTAAGCGTAAGATATAATCTGAGCAGTCTGTCATTCTAGATGAGTTAGGTCCTGCCATTAGGGCAAACTTAGAGTGTAAGGGCTGGTTACTCGTGGTGGATATTTCTAATCCTCCCCCACCTGCTACCTTGATTCGAGAGTTTTACTCGAACATCTCGATCCGTGTCTATGATTCCAACACTTTAGTAAAGAGTTGGATACGAGGCGTAGAGTACACCATTACTCCTACAGTAGTGGCTGATGCTCTAGGGGTACCCTTGGTCCAGCACCTTGTCTACCCTTATGATGAGTCTCTAGTTTTGAGTGATGTCATGTCTTACATCACTGGGTCATCTATCCAGTGGGATTCTAATCCTAGGATCACCACTGCTAAGCTTTCTAAGCTACACTATCTTTTCTTTAGGATAGTGTGTCACTATTTTTGGCCCATTTCTCATCTGCACACCATTCCTCTCGAGAGGTATGTATTTTTGTACGCTCTAGTTACTGATGCTCCTATTAGTTTTCCCCACTTGTTCCTTCGTTCTTTGAACAAAGTGTATATGGGTTCATCTTCTTCTCATGCCCTTGTTCATCCTATTTTTATCCATAGGATTCTTCTTTATCTTGATCTTAGTGATTTCCCTTCCTAGGAGCCTGTGCATGTCATTGGTCCTATAGGTGCGACTTTTCTTAGATAGAGGGCTACTCACCTTCGAGCTAGCTCTAAACACCCTAGGTCTACACCTTCTGGGCCCGCACCTCCTCCCTCTTCTTCTACAGGTCCTACTGGTGAGGATGTTCCTGATCCTGATGCTACTGCTGCTGCTGCTGTTCCTCCACCTCCATCAAATAACTTTGATATCCGTCGTACTTTAGAGACTGTCATGACCGTTCAGGCGGCTCATGGTCAGCTTTTGGTGGACCTTTTTGACGAGATTCGTGCGTTGCGAGCTGATCTGGCACATCATCATTCACCCTCACCACCTCCTTTTGATCATGAATTGTGATTGCCCTTTGGCATTCTGTCACAAAAAGGGGGAGTAGAGTTTGTAGAGGAGTTTTGTAGTTAGGGAGAGTTTTTTTTGCTTCGAGGAGCTAGTGGATTTGTTAGATTGTATTTAGGCACTTCACCTTGTATATTATTGTTTTTGAGGATATTCATGTTGGGGGGAGTAACATTGATTGATATACATGT
The DNA here is from genome assembly GCA_030445155.1 of Quercus variabilis. Taxonomy (NCBI): domain Eukaryota; kingdom Viridiplantae; phylum Streptophyta; class Magnoliopsida; order Fagales; family Fagaceae; genus Quercus; species Quercus variabilis. The sequence goes on from CP129446.1 coordinate 184,773, forward strand.
TTTCTTTTTTATTCTTGTTTCTTTGGATTCATTCTTTATTGATTTATATTCTATGAGTTATTCATTTGATATATTTCTTTATTATGTGTTGTGTGAATCATACAAGAATGTTATACCTGTTTATATACTATTTTCTGTCACACATGCGTCTATGTGTTTGTTGAGTATTTCAGGAATATACAAGTTAATTCAATTGAGCTGCTGTCTACACTTACAACTGATGGATAGTAGTTAGGATTGAATTTTGGTTTTATGAGCATTATTTTTGTAAAGGGCTTTTTAATTGTAAACTTTGAGCTTAGTGTTTGTGTTTTGTTACGGATTGCCAAAAGGGGAGTTTGGTAGGTTCTAAAGATTTATGATTTTATGTATTTAGAACTCTAATTTATATTGTTGGCAAACCATAATCAAAACAGGTTTTTTAGTCTTGTTTAGACTTGCTCAAAGTTGGGTCTTTCATGTAAAGTTGGAATCGAGAGGCTACAGATGTATTTATGCATTTCGACCTGGCTCGATCGATCGAAGGAAAGGCTCGATCGATCAAATCTCGGGCAGAATGTTTTTCTGCAGAATTTTCCAGTTCAGCCCTAACTCATTAAACGTTTTGGGTTTTCTATTTTTACCCTAGGTATATAAAGAAAAACCTTAGCCACATTTTTAGAGTTGCTCAAGTTGTATTGTTGCTTATACTTTGCTGTTTTGTGTAAATCTCTTGTGAGATCTAGAGGAGCATTCCTTTACACAAAGCTTAGGGTTTTCAAGGTAAAGATTACTTCAACATCTTGATGATCAACTCAGTTGCTGCTATTGAAGTTTAAAGAATATCAAGCATGGGTGCTTGTAGCTGATTGGAGAATCCAAGAAAGAAGGAGTCTGTGGATTCGGAGCTTGCACGTGGTCGTGTCAGTAAGTTCTACTGGTGGGTAGCATTAGGATGTCAAGTGGGGAGCTTGTAAGTTCTTTTGTATGAACTTCGATTCTTTCATAATGGATTCAGGTTTTCCTTGAGGATAGCTAGGTCAAATCCTCCCTAGGTTTTTACCGTGTGGTTTCCTGGGTGATCATATCATTATGTCTTTTATATTTCCGTTGCTTTATACTTTTGATATGATTGTATGTTTGTGATAACGTAGAATTGCTTAAATTGACTAAGTTAATCACTTGGCTAATTAACTAGGTTAATCTTGTGGTTTTAAAGGGTCTAAAACCGTACAATTTTCATGTCTTCAATTTAACCACTTGTGATAATCATCTTGAACCTACTTAGATTTACCCAAATACAAGTAAAGTGCGTTTTGTCAAAAGATATGCCTATTACATAAAAATATGTCCCCAACAAAGGGTTTAGACTAATCCTCGTATATGGTAAAAATATATAATATGACTTAGTTTCTTAAACAATCTAAAATAGACAAGGCTAAGATAGTAGTGCTAAAGCTTTCTCCATAGTATTTGTGAACAATATTAGTAAACAAATATTTTCTTTTCCCCAAATCTTGTCCTGCATGAGTTCTTCCCGGGATTGGATAAAATCATCCTTGCATTTGTCTTCAACTTTCTAGGGTCTACTAGAATCCCAAATAATACATTCCAGCCTTTTGCTCTATGATGCCTCACACAAAAGAACAATATGCATTTGTAATAATCTTTTTATACTGCTGAAAAATCAACATATTTCTATTTATTTGAATATATAGGTTGTGTGCAAAGAAAATTTAGTAAAACTAGCATTGAATTTTTACCATGTTTGGAACAACATCACTTTTGTTCAACCTAAAAAAATTTATGTCTAAATTGTTGATCTAATATCTGTAAATCCAACTCAACTAAACCATAACAGTACTATTAGACTCAGTCAAGCAGCCATTTTCACTTCCTCACATTTTCTCAGTAACCAAATAGACACTTTTAGTAAAGGAGTTAAACTAATCAATACATGTTTTTCAGTTTGTTATACCAAAAAAAAAAAAAAAGAAAAGTTTATTGATTTGAGGAGCAAAATCAAACACATAAAAAAATTGCTTGGTTATGAACCAAACAGGAATTTTCTCAAGAAAATGGAAGAGGCAAAGGGATAGGGAAAATGAGGGGCTGACCTGTGAGGGATCGACTTTGGGAAAGCTCTTGATGACGAAGAGGACTCTTTCGATGACCTCGTCTTTGGTGAGATGATCGTCACCGTGCAATGAGAGGAACTAGAGGGAAGCACCGTTCATGGCCACAATTTCCATCTGATTAGGGTTAGGGTTTGGATTGGGACTCATACGTTACAAAGTATGGTTGCTCTCAATGCCGATGGCATTGATTGGCACTCAATGGCGTGGCTCAAAGCACGGTGGTGTCGTGGATGGAGAGATGAATTTTTGTCGTTGAGAGTTGAAGGTTTCTGTGAAACGTGAGCTAGGTTAGAGTGATCTGAGTTTGTGTGGAATTGGTTTATTTTTTTTTTTTTAATTTATACCAAGCCTATAGTTGCATTTATAAAATGCAGCTATAGACATGCTTTAAGCCGCATTTTAAACAAACACAGCTGTAGGTAGGCTATAGCCGCACTTTCAAAATGCGGATATAGGCCATTTTTCCCAAAAAAAAAAAAAAAAAAATTCTTCAACCTATCGCCACAATTGAAACACACGGCTATAGACAACAATATAACCGTGTTTCTATGAAACACGACTTTAGGTGTGTCTATGGCCGCATTTTTTAAACGTGGCCATAGGACATCTTTTAAAAAATAAAATCAGCTGGGCCTATAAGGTGGTTCAATATTATATTGGGAGTGTTTCTTATTTCTTGGAATTGTGAATGGAGTTGTTGAGTTACTTTTGTATGATTATATTAACTTTTTTTCAATACTTATAAACATTTTATATTGTAATGTTGATGATTAGTATTGTGGTGGATTGTTATGTTGGAGCAAGCAAGTGGCTTGCATGGTGTTATAAGGTGGTATAAATTGATATTGGGAGTATTTGATTGTGCAATGTATATTTGTTTAAGTATTAATGTAGACTTATGCATTCATGAATAGGATAGAACTTTATCTAAGTAGCTTATAGACTTAGATGTTAAAATACATTATGCATGAGTTGTCCTTATTTTACTAAAGTAGCATTCACCTTGCAATTGTAGTCAAACATAGATAAAAGTTGGATGACAATGGGTAAGACACCATATGGTAGATTAAGTCATCCATATATTGAAGGGGACAATGTATTTATTAATTTTGCAAGGGCAGTTGTGGACTTGAATGGTAATATTCCATGTCCATGTATTCACTGTGTGAATTGCTATCAACAATCTTTTCATACTGTGCGTATCCATTTGCTTCATTGTGGGAGTATGCAATCTTACATTAATTAGTATGATCATGGAGAACCTTGTGTATTGAACGAGAACATTCATGATAATGAAATGTCAAATGGTGATCATATGAATGGTATCGATACCTTGGTAGGTGACCAAATTAGAGGGAAACTAAGAAATGCAATCGAAGATGAGGAATTGCATAATTTTGACAAATTTAAGGAAGGTGCAAAGCGTGAGTTGTATCCGGGTTGCAATGATTATACTATCTTGAAGTTTGTTATTGAGATGTTGAATGTAAAGTTAATGATCAACTTGAGTAATAAGGAACTTGATATGATGCTAGAATTGCCGACAAAAGGTTTTACCAAAAGGTAACTTGGTTCCAAGGTCAACCTATGAAGCAAAGAAGATATTACGTGACTTGGGCATGTCATATGAGCATATAGATGCATGCAAAAATGCTTGTGCACTATTTAGGAAGGAAAATGAAAACCTTGATAAATGTCCAGTGTGTAAGGTGCCTAGGTACAAGGATACACATACCCAAGGTAAGAAGATTCCTTATAAGGTATTGCGTTACTTCTTGTTGACACCGAGACTAAAGAGATTGTACATGTCAGGCTAAAGAGCTAAGGACATGAGATGTGATAATGAGGCATCTGGCTAATAATGAGGAGTAGAAGGAGTTTGATTTGCAACATCCTAATTTTGACCTCGAATCTCGCAATGTAAGGTTAGGGTTGGTTACAGATGGATTTAACCATTTTGGGAATATGAAGAACTATAGTATGTGGCCTATCATACTTATCCCATATAACCTACTGCCTTGGTTGGTTATGAAGGAGCCATATTTTATGTTGTCCTTGCTTATTCATGATCCCCATCAACTGGGAAATTAGATTGGTATTTACTTGAAACTGTTGGTTGATGAGTTGAAGGAGTTGTGGGAAGAAAGTGCAGAAACTTATGATGCTTATAATAAAGAGCATTTTCAGATGTGTGCAACTTTGTTATGGACAATACATGACTATCTTGAATTTGGCAACGTGTTTGGGTAGAGGACAAAGGGTTATCATTCTTGATACACTTGCAATGATAAACCATATTCAGAAGCTTTAGAAAGTAAAATTGGATTCATTAACCATTGAGCTTATTTGCCTATGAAACATCGTTGGAGATATAGTCGATTGCATAATGGTTTATCAGAGAAACGAAAGAGATCTTTAGAGTTGCTGGTAGGAAAGATACAAGAGTAGCTAGATAGAATGCCAAATATAATTTTAGAAAAGTATCCAAGTAAAAAGAAGAGACAACTCATTAGGGAGCCAGATTGGTCAAAGGTAAGTATTTTGTACAAGCTTTCATACTGGAAAAATAAGAAGCTTAAGCACAACATTGATTTCATGCATGTGGAGAAGAACATTAGTAAGAGTACTTATGGTACTTTGTTGGGCATTGAGGGAAAAAACAAAGACACTGACAAGACACGATAGACTTACAAAATATGAACTTTAGGCACACGTTGCATTTTAAACAACGTCCTAATGGATTATATGACAAGTCTCTATCTTTCTTTTCATTAAAGCCCGATGAAAGGGATGGCTTTTATGAATTTTTGAAATCAATCAAGTATCCAGATAGCTATGCAGCCAACATATCAAGGTCAGTGAATGCAAAAAATTGTAGATTATCTAGTTTAAAAAGCCACGACTATCATGTGTTACAACAACAAATTCTTCTAATTGGATTGCAAGGGTTTGCAGATAAAGACATTAGTATTGTATTTTTTAAGTTGGGCAGCTTCTTCCAAGACTTATGCTCAAGGACCCTAAAGTGGAGTGAATTGGGGAAACTAGAAGAACGTATAGTTCTTATACTATGCAAGCTTAAGAGGTTCTTTCCTCCAGCATTCTTTGATGTTATGATTCATTTTACTGTTCACTTGCCTCGAGAAACAATTCTAGGAGGTTTGGTACAATATCGATAGATGTACCCAATTGAAAGGTAATTCGATCCTTTAATGCATCAATTAATTGCATCTTTCACATGTGGTATAAAACCACATACTTCAAATATCTTTTCCTCGTAGGTACCTTGGAAAATTGAGAAGATATGTTTCCAACCGAGCTCGACCAAAAGGTTCCATTGCAGAGACTTACATTCTTAAAGAATGTATTTACAACTGGTTTTTGTATATTGATAGGATTGAAACTGTGCATAATCGAAGAGAAAGAAATGAAGATTTTGGTAAATCTAGCGAATAATTGATAGTTTTTTCACAAACTGCATGACCTATAGGTGGTAGGCGGAATTATGGCAACTTGTCTCATGCATTGCTTAATATTGCTTATTGGTACTTATTGTACAATAGTCTTAAGCTAGAGCCTTATTTAAAGTATGTGACTTCATATGCATATATTGTTTGATCAAGTTTTGAATATTATCTACAATGCTTAGTTGAAAATAAATCACCTTATTTTTAACAGTGAACATAAAAGCACATTGCATAATCCTACTAGAGAAGCCATAACTCAAATCCAACGACAAGAGTTTCCTAAGTAGTTCAAAGAACGTGTAAAATATTTGAAATTTAATCACTCACTAATAAAAATTAAACATTTAAATAGTTTCATCATTACTTATTACTAATTAATACCACTTGTTATATGTCAATATAGATGAATAGATTGAAAGTTAACGAGTCATCAAAAGCTACTAAACAGTTATGGTCATTAGCAAATGGTCCTAAGCCGCATGTGAAGGAGTACACAGTTTGTATGGTCAATGGTGTAAAGTTCCATACAAGAGACCTAGACAATCGCTGTGTAACCCAAAATTTGGGAATTAGAGTATGTGTTTTGCCATAAAGTTGTTTTGTTCCAATATGAATGGTACAATACTGGTACCAATGGTTAAAGGAAAATGATAAAAACTGATGTACACTGTACAAGCATTGATGTTACAAGTCAGTGGTATCAAAATAACCCTTTTATACTTCCTAATCAAGCAAAACAAATTTTCTACCTTCAAGATACCAAATTAGGTGAACCTTGAAAAATTGTGCAATACATCCAACATAGGGGAATGTTTGATGTCCCAGAAGTCGAGGGTGGAGAATCCAATGATAATATAGAAAATAGTGACACATTCCAACAATAAGCGATTGTTGATGTTGTCTCTATCAATGTTGAAGACAATATTGAGTATTGTAAAGGTGATGTTGAAACTAAGGTTGTTCCTGAAGATGGAACTTCAAGAGACACTAATCCAAATGAAAAATATGACACATGATGTTGATCTTGATATGAATTATGATATGTAGAGTTCATAACAACTGTCTTAAATGTTTTATGCTTGTTTTAAAGTTTTATGCTTGTCTATGTAGCAATTGTTTTAAAGTTTTGTGCTTATCTTGAACTTAATATGGATATTGATGTGATCATTTATTGTGTTGATTTAGTAGCAATTGTGTTCAAATTTTGCTCTTGTGAATTGCTTGATATGGATAATAGTGTAGACTATGATACATAAAGTTAGTAGTAATTTTTTAAAATTTTGTACTTATCTTAAACTTGATATGGATATTGATGTGGTCATTTGTTGTGTTGAGTTAGTAGCAATTGTGTTCAAATTTTGCACTTATGAATTGTTTGATATGGATAATGGTGTGAACTAAGATATGTAAAGTTAGTAGTAATTTCTTAAAGTTTTATACTTAACTTGAACTTGGATATTGATGTGATCATTTGTTGTGTTGAGTTAGTAGCAATTGTATTCAAATTTTGCACTTGTGAGTTGCTTGATATGGATAATGGTGTGGACTATGATATGTAAAGTTAGTAGCAATTGTACTTATCTTTCATGTTAATACATAGTTTCAAAAAATGCCCAAAAAGGCCAAATACACTCATTATATACCGAAATATGAGATGACAAGATTGGATAGAATAAGGCAAAACCAAGAGAGAATTGATGTTTTGGGATTGAAGCACATCTCAACTTCTCTAAAGGATTCTGCTCAGTCTAATTGTGCAAAAGGGAAAAGAAATAGAGCTATTGTTATGGTAGATGATGATTATGTACCATCTATTGGTGATGATGACAATGATGATGAGTCATCTAATTCTTTAATCCATAAGGTACTATAAATGTGACATACTATTTGCTACAATAGATGTTATTATTATTAGAATTATTACATTAGCTAATAACTTTGTTGTTCCATTATTTGTAATGACTTTGTTGTTCCATCATATGTATGTTTTCATCGCTAATTTTTTTTTTTTTTAAACTAATCAAACTTTTAGTGACGAAATTTTTCATCGCTAGGACTTTTAGCGATGAGGTTTTAGCGACGAAATGAGTTTCATCGCTAAAGGTCCTTGGTGACAAAAAACTGGACTTTTAGTGACGAATATTTTCATCACTAAAAATACATTTTATTGTAGTGTTTTGTAAACTCGGCTATAGCTAGCGTTTTTTTGTAGTATTGGTTGTAAAGGATCCAAGGTGCCAAAGAGGCACTTTTTCACCAAGGAGTTAACCAAAATTTGGTTGCCTTGGTCAAGGCCCTCGGGTGATTCTAGAATTTCTAACCTGTTATTTAATCAATGGAAGCTTCCATAACAACAATCAGTATATGAAGTGGTTTTAATGTTGTATTGAAAGTAAAGGCTTATGAAGCTTTTCACAATCACCATGTGGTTGTTGTTCTTTTTTTCTTTTTTTTTAACCTCTTCTTAGTATTATGTTACCCTACTATCACCTGGGATTCTCTACTGTTGTATCTAGCTTTTGATATTTATACACAATACTCTTCTCCTTCAATAACCCTAGCTAACACTGAAACTATATATATTTACATGCATAGACAAATTCCAGTATTATGACAGTATTGTTATAATATTTTGATAGTCGGCATTATCAACACTCATATATATATTAGAAAGATTCTTAGGTGGCCAGGACCCACTACAACAAACTTGAGTTTTTTCAATATTTTTTTATCTACAGTTGCTAAAAAAATGTTAATAAAGCCCCTAAGTTTCTACGGTTGTACTCAAATGTTGATCAAAATAAGGAAATTAACCTCTTATTTCCACAGTTGGCACAACTGTTGAAACAAGTGTAAAAAAAAAAAAAAAAAAAAAAAAAAAAAAAAAAAAAAAATAAAACTAAATAAAAGTTTTATCCACAGGTTAGATGAATGTAGAAGATAAACTACATCTTTTATCTACGGTTGTCAATGTTGAAAATTAGAAACACAAAACTTATACAAAGCTACAGAACAAATCAAAGTTTTATAGATAGCTCTCACAGTTTCTCATTTTCTCTCTAGTAGCTTAAATCTCTCTCACAAAAAAGTTAGAAATTTCATAGCACTCAATCATGGAAATTTCAAAGCTTTAGGTCATGGCAATTGCATAGCTATTGATCTCTCAATGCGGTGGCTCTGTCTCATCGTCACTCACAAAATCAAAGTTGAAGTCTTCTGTCAACTGCTCTACTCTTCGCCTACCTCATCTAATCTCCCCCAATTTTCTAGGGTTTCAAGTTCAATCACCACTATGAAACGAAGATAATTTTGCTTGATTTGTCTCAATTCTTCAATAGAGGAAAATTCAGTGCGTTTTCATGTTTTGCTCATAAATTGTAATGTTTGGTTCCTAGGAAAATTTTAGGGTAAATATTTAAATCTCCCTCACTTCCTCTCTCTCCCCAAACCCCCAAGGTTCCCTCTCTCTCTCTCTCTCTCCCTCTTCCTGTGTATATGCCTATATATTGGTTTTTGTATCTTTCTTAGATGGCTTTGTGTTTTGTTTCAGAGTCTACTTCAAAGGATGGTCAAGCTAATAAAGTTAAGTTTCTTCTAATTTTTGTTCTTTTTTCCATAACTAATCCTAAGTTTCAATTATTTTTATTATTATTAATTGGAATTCTATAGCGTTCACTGATTTTCTGCCAAATTAGTGAACATAGTAGTATTTTTTGTTGTTAATTTATAGTGATTGGTTGATATTGGGGTGTGCTTTACGACTTGTTTTTGTTCCCATCAAATGTGCTTTAATAATGAATTTTGTTAATTTTTATGAAATAATTCTTGAGATTGAATATGTAGAAGAATATTCTTACCATTTAATTATCAACATAAGTGCAATATATGGTACTGAGCATTGAGAATGAAATTGACTTGCATTTTTTATATTAGATACTTTGTTTTTTGTTGGCTGAATCACGAATTCATGTTTCCAATGGCAATGATGGTTGTAGAATGTAAAATTTTTATTAGATTCCAGATGGATCACGAGCAAAACATTAACAAGTTAGGTAGATTAAACAACCGCTTTCACGAGCTTGAGGTTGAAATCAAAGTTGCCAAGGTATTGTTATGATATGGGTTTTGCTTCATTTTTTTATTTATTTATGATTTTAGCATACAAGCTTGTTAAAATAGGTTTGGATTAAACTTGATGCGCTTTCATTTTGTGTTTTTTTTTTTTATATGGTTTGGACTGTCTTTATTTTTAATTTTTTCGGGAATAGAACATTGTCACTTTCTATTTGGAAATGTTAGTCACTGACTTTGTTGCATAATTTGAGGTGGGTTTCGAGAAATATTTAAAACCCAACTCTAAATTTTGGTTTAATCTTGATGGGTACTAGTTTTGCTTTTTATTGTGATCTGGGATTTTAGTTAATGAGATTTTTGTGTCATTTTAGCTGGGTTTTGGAAATTAAGATAAGTCAAGATTTAATTTTCCCTTGAATTTAGTAGGGCAATGGTTTTGGATTAATTGTGTTTGAAACTTAAAATTTTGTTATTTTAAATTTGTTGCTTTGATTTGATATCATACTGTGAAAGTTAAAAGGATTTGAGATCAGACTGTGAAAGTTGGAGGAATTCCAGCTTTAATTTTTCCATGGATTTGTGTTGATTGCGTTTTTCAATATAAATGGAAAAGATATTGGCTGGAGTTAGTGTTTGGTCACAATGTGAATGACCCATTGTGATTAACCCTAATTAATTAATTTAGCCAAGTAATTAATTAATCAATTAATCATGCAATTTTATGGAAGTACAAACAAATCACCAAAAAAAAAAAAAAAAAACTAAATATGCAGCGGAAATTAAATAACACGGTGATTTGTTTACGAATGAGGAAAACCCTAACGGCAAAAACCCCACCGGGTGATTTTCAGGTCACCACTCCTGAAACTCCATTATTATCAAATTAAGCGGTTACAAGTAAAGGAATCCCAAGTACCTTACCAACCTACAGTTGAACCCTTACCCCAATACCCAATTGGACTTGATCTGTAGTGACAGTCTCCACCTTTGATGCACGGCTCCCAAGTACGTGACTAACCAATGCGCGGATCCAAGTACGCGACTTCAGAACACCAACTGAGGAAGAATGGTTGGCTGCAAAGTTCTTCAGTTCATCATTTATGATGAATAGCAGGAAAATGCTTGGTTACAAAACTCTATGGTGCAAATACACAGCAACTTCTTGATGGAAGATGAACTAGGTCAAGAACTTCGTCTGTTGATCACAATTTGCTTGAACAGAGATTGCTCAATGATAATGCAACTTGTGTCACCCTAAACGGCTCTTAAAATAATCCTTTTATATGTTTAGGGTTAGAAGAAAAGAAGGCCCAAAAACATATTCACGGATCCCAAGAAAATCAGATTGGAAATCTGACTTTTTTAAATCTCAACAGATAGCAGGTGTCGAGGTAGCTGTCGAGAGGTGTCGAGCTTTAAAATCTTTGCACTTCAGCTTGCTTTTTCTTGGACAAACTTGATGACTTCAACACTTGACCTTGAAACATTGTTTCTTGAAGTATTAAAAATACCTAGAACTACCCAATTACAAGTAGAGTGCGTTTTATTAAAAGATTAGCCAATTTACATAAATAAGTGACATATGTTCTTAAACAAGTTAAAACATATATGTCCTAACAGTTAGAAGTTAGTTCATGCTTTGATTGAGTCTTTATATGATAACCAGAAAGATAAAAACTTAGTGTGAAAAAAAGTTTTAATTTTGAAGTGTTTTGTAAGAGAATGTGAGCCATGGGGTGGAAGTTTTACACAAACTCTGTAATTATAGCTATTGCGTTCTGAATAAGATTTTTTTTATTAGATTCTAGATGGATCACATATTGAGTGAAGTCTGTGGGTTTAGTTAAATGATCTTTTTACAATATTTACAATGACTTGCATTTTTTTTTTTTTTTTTTTTTTTTTGACATACTGATTTGTGCTCATATCTAAATAGTCCCAGTTTGAAAGACTCATTTAAGTGGTAGCACCTATTTTATGCAGACCATTAAAAAGTTAGAGAGCACCATTGTTGCTTCTCCTTTAGGCTTAAGTCCCAAAGTGGATGGTGAGCGATTGATTGCAGTTATTCCACCATAAGTAGTCATTCTATTTAATCTCACACTGCCTATTTCCTTGTCCAATAAGCAGCCCATTTGCTAATAAAGCTATTAAAAGTATTTGGCTTAAGACAAGTGTGGTTTTGGTTGATACAATATTTAAGATCTTTTTTTTAATAATGATGCGTAAGTATTTTCCATGATAAAGCTTGTTCAATATATGCAAATATTGATTGACTTATTTACATTTTTTATGCTCTGCAATGACCAGATTGACAAAAGAGCATATACAGGTAAGCCAATTATTACCCTTCTTGCCATTTATTTATTTGTTTCTTTTTCTTTTAAATTTTCATCTTTGCACTATATGACCACAATATTGTATCTACTAGGCTGTGTGTAAGGTGGTTACCAATTCTTGTGAAGATGCCAAAATATAAGAAAGGCTCACCGGTAGGTATGGCAGTAATTTTTCTTCTTCTTTATGTTTAGATTTCAGGAGTATTATTAAACAACGTTTATACTTGCTCCCCCTGCTGTTCAAACATCAAAAAGAATGAGGAATGAGGTTGTTATGGTCATCTGAGCACCATTTCTGTATCACTGTGTGCTTCGGAGGCAGGTTTATATCTTGTTAAATAGCCTATCTCATTTCAAAAATATCAATTCTTCACTCCCTTACTGTCTTTCATCCTAGAATCATCAAGCACTAGCTAGCCAGAGGTTGGTTTGGTGGAGAGAGTGAAGAATTGGTTGACCTTATTCTTTATTTTCTGATATTAGAACTATATCATACTTGACAACTCAATTAGTCTCAAGTGTGATTTTGCTGTTCCACTGGTTTGTGAAAAATTATTACAATTGAGGTCTAAATGGTTCACATTTATTTATCCGGCACCTAAGTTTTAGTGGATGATCTAAAAATTTCAGTAGACAATGTCTTGGCTCCTAGGTGTCTAGCATGGTGAGCTCATAATAAAATGTACCGTGGCAAGTATTGAAGTGCAAAACACTGTTAGTAGCATTGTGCGGCAACAAGACTATGAGTGCCATTATAGATAGGGATAATGATTGATTCTATGCATTGTTGTGAAATGGTCCAGTGTTTTTAATGTTTATTGTGCCTAAGCAGATTGTTTGTTGGTTTTACAAACAATGGATACGGCAAAGAAATTATATTCACATGCCCCAAAAGATGATGTAAAAAAATTGGAGAAGGAAGTGAGTTCTAAGCTAATTACAACTAAAACAGTGGATCAGTTTTACAATGTTTTGAGAGTTATCTGACCCTTCTTTTTCCCAGGTTGATGAGTTGACCAAAAAATTTGTCAAGTCTGCAGAGGATATGTGTAAGGCAAAGGAGAAGGAGATTACTAGAGGCTGAGATGCAGTGTCCCATCTGCTCGCTGAATTTATTTTGCAGGAGTACACAGCTTTTAAAAATCTCCATCTTGGTGTCTACCCCTTGATATCAGAATACTTGTTGCTTGATTCCATGATAAAGTGAGCTTATGCCATGTTTCTTTTATAGTTAAATATATTTGAGGTCAATGGAAATCGTCAATCGCATTTGCAACTAGATGGCAATTTCAATAAAAAATCATGTAGAAACATTTTTGATGTGACAAATATTTTCATTAATATTTTTAAGAGCTTTGGAAAATTTTCTGGAGCCTAGAGGAATTGCCAATGATTTAAAGAGGACATGAAACTCAAATGTTGTAAAACCCATCTGGGGCATCTGACTGTCTAGCTTTGGCATGTTAGGCAGTGCTTATAACATTTTTTGTTCTGGTAGTTGGAGTTAACATGCAGTAAATTTGGTACTTTTTGTAGGCATCAAAAGAACTTAGTGATTAATGGGATCTCATGCGCATTGAAAGAGGACCCGGTTATAGATGTCTGGATGGCAGATGTGAGTCACTAAGTTTTTAAAATTTTCAATGAATTGGTCTTGAAGGTTAAAGATTATAAGAATCTTCTATTTTGAAAGGTAGATGAACAATGTAAATTTAAGAGTGTAAAGGGCAGTAGGCAGAGTAGTTGAGTTGTATTGATTTTTACAGTTTGTTTCAGGTTATTAAATTTTGATTAATGTGAAAGAATGCATCCAAATTTATTTTTTTTTTTTAACAAGAAAATACTTATTTCAACGGTTGAGTGCCTGTGGATAAAAGTAATAAGCATACTTTAATCTACATTTATGTGTATATATTTCGATGGTTATTAACCGTTGATAAATGTGTAATACTTTATTCAACGGTTGCATAGGCCATAGAAAAATATTCTCTACAGTCATTCCAACCGTTGAAAATATTTTTTTCGACGGTTTTTAATACTTTTTTCAACGGTTTCAACTATTGAAAATAGCCAAGTTTCTTGTAGTGTCCCGCACTCATGTGTCAACTACAACAAACCGAACCTTCCATCCCTTGACAAATAGAAAACACGTAAGTTTCAATATATATATATATATATATATTACTGCTACATTTGTCACTACAAATTTTCGGTCGCCGCTGACCCACTGCCTTTTCCTTTTCCACTTAATTTTCAATACCATATATCTACCAGCATAGCTATTAATCAATATCAATATATATATATAAAAGCAGAGACCTCATGTGAGAATGCATGAGGTTCTGCCATGTGTCGCTCTAATAGAATAGTTTTGTAAAAACATGAGTTGGCATTTAAAATTAACAAAAGGTTTTGTCCAAAATTAGAGTTCATAGCAAGCCCAAGCCCATTTTCAACCCCAACCAAACTCTAATAAGTAATAATAACTACAATTAACACCAGGTACAATTAACATAGTAGCTTTGAAGTTCTCTCTTATAACACAACCCTCTCCTCTTCATGCTCCTTACAAAACCCCAAACGTTCTCCTTAATTACACCAACTCATCACTTTCTACCTCTACCTATTCTGAGTTCGACCTTTCACTTTTCCGTTTCAATCTCAATTTTAAAGCAATGACTTCAAAGGGCCTCAAATACATGACCGAGATGTTCTCTATTTTTAGCATCGATTTCTCCAGGTCCGTAAATCTCTCTAACTCTGTTTCTCTTAAAAATAAAATGTCCCTTTTGTTTCCATAGAAAGTAGCACTTCAAAGATTTTTTTCAGAAAATTTTTTCGCCAAGACTAAATGGAATTTGAACTTTGAGTTTCTATGTAGTCTTTTAACATTCTAAATGATGATTCCAAGAATTGAGGACCGACCCAAAAGATCAACCTCAAGACAAACAGTCTACCCGTCAAGGTAAAAAAAAAACCTACTTTTGAGTTTTTTATTTTATAATTTTTCTTTTTGCATGGTGTAGTTAAATTCTTAAAAAAAAAAAAATCTGTTAATTTGTTAATCCATATCCATCAATATCCAAATTTATGTAAATAGAAATGGATCCCATATATTTAGGATTGAAGCCAAAAACATAATCTGCTCATGAAATATAAAAACTGAGGAACAAATACTTGAAAGTATCAAGAAGAATGTGAAGGCTTGAGTTGAGTTTCTTTTGGTGCGGGTAGTTGTCCAAGGCTCCAAGTAATTGCCAATGATCTTGGGTCCAGGTAACATTAGTCACGTAAATAAGTGTAGGGACATAACTAGAAATTTAAGACTCTTAAGTGTGCAATACAACATGTGCAGAGGTATATGTGTTCTCAACCTTTTCTGGATGTTGAAGAAGCCACAAGATTTTGTGTGTAGATAATAGATACAAGTAACATTCCCATCCAGGGCTTAACATTTGCAAAGTCCAAAATTAACTTTGTTATTCATGATGTATATACTCCACTCCCTGTCTTCCCTACTCAAAATTTTCATGTGTTTTATGGTTGCCTTAGAAATTTTAGTAATTTTCTGTTCTAGGTATATATATATATTTGATGGATCTGTTCTAGGTATATTACAGCTTGCCAGATGCACATTATCAATTTGGTTGTTAATACTTGCACTCTATAAAGATTCTATAAACTTGAAAATTGTTAATATTAGTTCTTATCCTTCCAATCTTTGAACTTTTTTTTTTTTATAATAAATTTTGGTTGGATCATGGTCCCCAAAGACTTAACAAATTTCCAATAATTGTATTATTTGTAGTTGCACCTATCTCAATTTTGCATCAACTGTTGCTCAAGATGGGAGGGTTGGCATGCCTATCCACTGAAGGTTACTACGTTCATGTTTTTTTATCCTCTTAAGTTTAGTCAAGCAACCTAAAAAATTAGTGCAACTACTAATTCTTTAATTTTTATTATTATTATTTTAGTTCTAGACTTTGAATCAGTTCAAATTAGAAATTGCAACTTAGAATATGACGTTCTTTGAATATGTTTGAAAAAATTACTAGCAAATTTTGTCACTAACGCTACTTCTCTTGACTATATGAAATTCTTTTTGAATTTATTAGTTCTCCAAGTTGGATCATGATTTTAATAAAGTTGATCTATGGATGAAATTCACAGAGTCTCCTTTTTAAAATTTTCTTTTAGGCCTTAACTATGGTGTTTGATTACTACAAAAGCAATTTTTCAATAACTAATGACCTATTTGCAACATTTGGATTGAAAATTCATGGTGGCAAAAATGTCCCTTATGTGTAGGACATTTTCAGGGTATTAGGTCTTGGTATGTATTCAGTAAATTCTTGAGAAATACATAATGAGAGGTCCAAGTAGAAGACTTGGTCTTGGTGCCAAAGAATGTATTTCTTGGTGCATTTGGCCATAGATAATGTATATTAGAAGCTTCAAGGGTGCTGAAAACTCATTATAAGTGAATCCTTACACTTCGATTAATAAGTTGAATAATGGTGAGATATCACCCCTTTCAATTTCTTTATAAAGATGGTTGTGGTTAAAAGAAAATTATCTTCCTTCTCGACTCTATTCCATGGTGATACAATGATTGGGAAATTATGTGTTGGGCATAATTTGGTGCATCTTTGTTGTAATTAGCTGAAAAGATTCAAGAATTACTTGGAGGAATGTACTTCATAAAGATTTGGCAATTTAAGGGAATTTTTGCCCCAAGTTGATGAAATATATAGTTTTGATATCTATTTCTCAAACCATTCATTGCTAGATAGGAGTTAGGTTAATACTCACAAACCAAACCAATTATATGCTCGCTCTCTTTCAAAGGATGTGAAAATAATAATTGTGCAAGTAACTTAACCGAAATATTTAAATTATTGTGAATTCATTCACGCAACGCTTTTTTAATATATAATATAATTGATGTTAATTATATAAATATTATACCAAAAGATTTTATTTTTTATTTTTTAGATCATACAAATTAGTTAGAAATTATTTCAAAATAAAATTATAAATTATCCGCGCATCGCGCGAGACATCATCTAGTTATTATAAAAGAAGCTTATTAAGGCCTTGGACTGTTAGGAGGAATCATTTTAATTTTCTTGATTTTATAGCACTCTCTGCTAATATTTTTTGATTTGGACCACAGCATCTTGCTTGAATCCTCTCATAACTCTCACTGTACGGTAAATAACATTATTTAAACCCCGAAATACCCATTTAATTAGTGAGGAAAAAAAGAAGAAGAATCTGAATTACCAATATTTAACAATGCGTACATTTTGAATTATATTATCTTTATTAGTTTCTTAAACATTAGGGAAAATTCTATATCATGTGTTTCTCTAGGTTTACAAAACATAAATGGAATGAATTTTGTCACTTAATTAATAGATTTTAAAATAGTGTTAACTGTTAAGTAATTTTTTTGTTTGAATGTTGGTGATGTGATTAAAAATTTAACCTAATTATTTAACAATAGATTAATAGAATTTGTAAGAACTCTATCGTCAAATCATTCTTAAAACTTTGGATAATCTTAGTCCTACAAAACACATTATCATTTTAATTAAAACCTCAAATATATAACGCTTTCAACCACGTACCCACACCTCTAATATGGTTAAAGTTATGTTGTATTGAGACTTGAGTGATGGTGGTTGCTGATGAAACGTGAGTTCGTCAGTTGAGGTATTCAGATGGAAGCAATTCCCAACCCGGGTGAATGTGCCTTCAATGGTAGTCACCAGTGTGGTGCCTGCCACAACGCCTTTGATGCCAAAGTCAGTATGAGACAATCTTTGAACAAAATGCAATATCTCAAAATAAAAGAAATCACTCGGTGTCTGTGTGTATATGTACCTCGTATTTGGCGATATGTAGGCTTTATATATGTTTTCATAGCTTCTAGTCGTTGGAGTAGTTATGGAGGCCTTAATGCTCCTCTTGGTAACGCTTGGTACCTTGTAATGAGGCCTTAATGTACTCCAACGGTTCATATAGTTGGCCTTGTAACTGCTCTGGGTGTAATTGTACTACATTGAATGGCCTGGTTGTCCTCGTCAGTGACATGGGTATCTGCTCTGGTCGTCCGTGGGTGCCTTCGTTCCTAATTGTTATGATCGTCCATGTGAGTTGAATTCATCAATCCCCTCAGTTGCCCCTCGATTCTGTGGTCGTCTAGGCGTGGCGGCCATGGAATATGGAAGGTTTTCAGATGGTAAGTGACTCTTGGGGTTTCGTTCCGTATTAAATGCGTAGTGGCGGCATTCTCCAGGTTGCAGTACACGTGGCTCATTCTGGCAGGTAGGGTTAATGCTCTAATTATTAGGACTATTGGGCTTTCCGCTGATTTTTCAATTTCCAAAATCTTAGTTTTAAACTTCCTTCCTTCTCATTATTCCTTTTTCACTTTTCTCAAAGATTGTCAATCATTTCTCTGAGCGTCTTCTTCGCCAACCTCTCTTCGCTGTTCTCCCTAAATCAATGCGATGTGTGGTGATTCCTTTCTCCAAGGTATGTTTTTTCTTCCACTTCTCTTCTCGTTTTGGTTTGTTCATGTTATGGTAGCTTTCTGATTTTGCCCAATTTCTTTCTTTTTTTTTTTTTTTTTTTTTTTTGTGTGTTTGGCTTTTTGGGTCATAAGGGTTTTTAGATTCTTCTCTCTAGCTTTTCCATGGTCAGTTGTTTTGAAGTTAGGATAGCTTGTCCATCCATCTCATTTCTTTTTGCTCGATTAGGGGGGTCTTTAGGAATTTTTCCACATCTTGAGAAATTTGTCTACGAGGGTAATTGCCTAATTGTGGCCTTGGCTGATCTGCTGCCCTTGCTACGTTAGTCAATTGACTGGTTTGATAATCTGGTGAAGGAAGGGAGAAGGATGTCTGAGATTAGGTCTAGCAAGCTCGAGACTGGGTTATCGTCTAGTGGTAACCCAGCGGAGGAAGATACAGTCGTCTCTACTCCTCAGGAGGTTAGGGCTTTTCACGCCCTTGAGGAGGAGTGTGGGCTGGACACTGACACGCTAGGTAGATTTAAGGATAGGCTTCAATTCCCAAAACGAGTTAGGGTTCATCTGCCCGATGAGGAAGATCGGGCTTGTCACTTTTTTCCTAGGGAGGTTTGTTTCTACGAATCTGCCTTCGTCTGTGGATTGAGGCTTCCTGTCCATCCGTTCCTTATGGAGCTCTTAGACCGGTTTGGTATTGCTCCCAGGCAACTTATGCCCAACTAGTGGAGGATTTTGATTAGGTGTATGGGACTTTGGTTGGCGGCTAATGACGGGGACATGCTCAAGGTTAACGAGCTTGTCTACTTGTATCATTTAAAAGTGTCTAAGGGGCATGGGTACTACAAATTGATGCCTTGGGAGAGGAAGACTAGGATTGTCAGGGGTTTACCATCATCGTTCAGGTATTGGAAGTCTAGATTTTTCTTTGAGTTTGGGGAGAATTTCTAGACTTCCCCTGGCGAGGTTTGGGGTGATCTCCCGAGGTTGCGTCATTAGTGGGAAACCCCGACTTTAGGTGTGTCCATATTTCTCTTCGTCACTTTAATTCTACCGTGCTTTCCACTATGGCCATTGATTGATGATAATTTTTCTTTTTTAGTTAAGAGACGACCCAAGCTCAAGAGCAGGTATAAAGAACAAGTCCAGAAGGCGATTTAGTACGCGTTGACGATTTAGAGTTGGGACGATCTTGTTGACCCCAGAACACTTCCCTTTTATTGTCTTGGACCAGAACCCTCTGCTTTCGTCCTACGTAACCTTGATATCGAAGGAAAAAAGAGTAAGTGTTAGATTCGTCAATATTGACCTTTTTTTTTTCTTTTTTTTTTTCTTTTTTTAAGAGTAGGGGTTTCCCTTTTGTAGAGATGACGTCCAAATTTAATAAGGACATGTATGCTAAGATGAGGTCAAAGAAAGATAAGTCGTTGTTGAGTATAGGAAAGAAGACAGTGCGTGTGACCGGGAGGGATTCTTTCGTCACTCCGACTACTACCCCCATCATTTCTAGCACAGAGACAATGAGGACAGCTTCTCCGTCTACTTCGATTGAAGAGCTCCCTACACCCGTCTCCAAAAGGCCGTGTCTGTCAAAGAAGGAGAAGGAGAAGTTGAGTTCCCGTCCGTCCATATTTGGGAGGATGAGAGATTGGCAGTGGATAGGGCTCATAGCATCGTGACTATTGTTGATTTGAAGGTCTTCTCTGGGGTTCCCTTAAACAACGTTGCAAGTGGCCACGTCCACAAGCTTGTTCAGGTAAAATATTTATGCAACTCCCACTTCTTTGTATTTTTTTTTATTTATTTTTTTTTATATTGATGACTTTGAATTCCTTTTTCAGGTGCTGGGAGAGAGTTTGCATATTGCTTTTGAGTATCTCACTCAAGAGGCCAAATTGGCATCTCTCACATCCAAGATGCAAGCTTTAAAGGGGGAAAATTCTAAGTTGAAGAAGAGCCTCATTGATTCTATGGACGAGGCTATTACCTTGAAGGGGAAGGTCAATGCCTTGGGTGATGATCTTAGAGCCAAATGTCAGTTGACCTTGGAAAAGGATGAGCAGCTTCTCAGTGCCAAGGAATCGCTTAAGACAATTGCTGCCAGATCCGTGGAGGCTTTCCAAACTACTGACGAGTACAACACAATACTCTTTAGTGGTACTTCAAAGGGTTTAAGCTTCTCCGAAGGTACCTAGTCAAACATCCTATTGGTGTCAACATGGAGAATTTAGACTTAGAAGAGGTAGATAAAGAGATGGCCATTGACGAAGCTTCCCAGTCCTCCATTCCTAAAAGTGACGTTCCAGAGAATGCTCCTATCGAAGATACCCCCGTTGATGATGCTCCGTCAGTTGTTGGTGCTTGACCCTGTTACTCATGAAAAAAGAAGTTTTCTTTTTGTTTTTGGTTATTGACCATCATACCTTTCAAGATTTTTGTAAATCTTATTTTAAAACGATTTCCTTTCTATCTTGAGAACAACATTTTAACCCAGTTTTTTATAGGTTTTTAGCTGTAAAAAACAATGGTAATTTGCCCTTTGGTTTTGGGCTTTTCTTTAATTTTCATTTCTGTACTTACTTGTACTTTTGATTGCATGTTTTGTGACCTGTGATACATTGGTTGACTTATTCATCCATTAGGCGTGCTTTGCAAAGCTTTTACTTCTCTTCCTCCTCACCAGTATCTTCTGTGACTTATATTCTTTTAAGGATTTTGTCATCGTCAGAAACTTACGTTCGTCGGGGCGAAATCTTGCCATTTAGCCATTTTTGGCTTTTCGAGGCTTACACCCTTTAAGGGTTTCTTCATCCTCAGTAACAATTTTGTTACTTAGCCATTTTTGGCTTTTTGTGACTATCACCCTTTTTAGGGACTTTGTCATCGTCATTAACAACTTTGTTACTTAGCCATTTTTGGCTTCTTGAGGCTCTTAATTGGATAGACCTGCTTACAGAGACACATTAGTTGAATAACTTATTTATTAATTCCAATAATGAATACATTTAACAGTTACGTCTATTGATGGTACTTCGTCCCTATTCTTGTTGTCTTGATTGCTTCTCCTTCATCTAGCTCCACCGTTTCCAGGGCTTCCATTTTGTCTCCTTCTTTCTCTTCAATCATCCATGTGTGGTTTTCCTTCGCAACCAAGATAGCCTGGTAGCATTCTCTGGCTAAGACATGACCCCCTTTTACTTCTCCAACCCTGTTACTTGTGGGAAACTTCACCTTCCGGAAATAGGTGGAATTGACGGCTTTCCATTTGTTGAGTGTGGGTCTCCCAATAATCATATTATAAGATGAGGGGCAATCTACCACCAAGAAGTCTATCTGACGGGTTAACTGTTTCGAGTAAGTCCCCACTGTTACTATCAACGTCACTATGCCCTTGGGGTACACTCTGTCCCCACTAAAGCTGACGAAGGGAGTCAAATGAGCGTAGTCTCTTCAGATCTAACTTTAGCCACTGGAAAGCAGGGAGGTAGATAATGTCCACAGAGCTACCGTTGTCCACGAGGATCATTTTAGTGTTGAATCCTTCTATGGTCAGCATTATAACCAAAGGATCATTGTGAGGTAGCTTCACTCCCCAGGCATCTGTTTCATTGAAAGACATTCCTGGTTTGTCCGTCGTTGCTTGGACGGAGGTGTTAGGACATATATGTTTTAACTTGTTTAAGAACATATGTCACTTATTTATGTAAATTGGCTAATCCTTTGACAAAACACACTCTACTTGTAATTGGGTAGTTCTAGGTGTTTTTAATACTTCAAGAAACAATGTTTCAAGGTCAAGTGTTGAAGTCATCAAGTCTGTCCAAAAAAAAGCAAGCTAAAGTGCAAAGTTTTTAAAGCTCGACACCTCTCGACAGCTACCTCGACACCTGCTATCTGTCGAGATTTAAAAAAGTCAGATTTCCAATATGATTTTCTTGGGATCCGTGAATATGTTTTTGGGCCTTCTTTTCTTCTAACCCTAAACATATAAAATGATTATTTTAAGAGCCGTCTAGGGTGACACAAGTTGCATTATCATTGAGCAATCTCTGTTCAAGTAAATTGCGATCAACAGACGAAGTTCTTGACCTAGTTCATTTTCCATCAAGAAGTTGTTGTGTATTTGCACCATAGGATTTTGTAACCAAGCATCTTCTTGCTATTCATCATAAAGGATGAACTGAAGAACTTTGCAACCAACCATTTTTCCTCAGTTGGTGTTCTGAAATCGCGTACTTGGATCCATGCATTGGTTAGTCACGTACTTGGGAGCTAATTGGGTATGAAGATCAAATCCAATTGGGTATTTGGGTAAGGGTTCAACTGTAGGTTGGTAAGGTACTTGGGATTCCTTTACTTATAACCGCTTGATTTGATAATAGTAGAGTTTCAGGAGTGGTGACCTGAAAATCACCCGGTGGGGTTTTTGCCGTTAGGGTTTTCCCCATTCGTAAACAAATCACCGTGTTATTTAATTTCCGCTGCATATTTAGTTTTTTTTTTTTTTTGGTGATTTGTTTGTGCTTCCATAAAATTACATGATTAATTGATTAATTAATTACTTGGCTAAATTAATTAATTAGGGTTAATCACAAGGAGTCATTCACATTGTGACCAAACAAATGATATCAGAGCAGGCACACTCTGATTAGGTTTTAATCTTTGCTGTATTGATCCATTGACCCTTGTTTGTCATGGATAGAGGACAATCTTTAATTATACCTCCTTTATTTGATGGCACTAACTATGCATACTGGAAAATACATATGAGAGCTTTCTTGCAGTTTTTAGATGAAAAGGTGTGGCCAGCTGTAGAGATTGGCTGGACTAAGCCAACAGAAGATCCGGCCGATTGGAATGATACTAAGATCAAGGCGGCTAACTTCAACAGCAGAGCGTTAAATGCCCTATTTAGCGCAGTCACAAATGAGGAGTTCAAAAAGATATCCTCAACTGAAACTGCCAAGGAGGCTTGGACCATCCTCCAGACTACCTATGAAGGCACAAAGGCTGTCAAAGACTCAAAGCTTCAGAGGCTCACTACAAGCTTTGAAGAAATTAAGATAGAGGAGGATGAGTCATTTGATGAGTTCTATGCCAAGCTCAAGGACATAGTGAACTCAGCCTTCAATCTTGGGGAAACCATCCCTGAACCCAAGATTGTAAAGAAGGTGCTCAGATCTCTACCTGAGAGATTCCATGCCAAGATTACGGCGATAGAAGAATTAAAGGACATTGACAAGATTCCTTTGACTGAGCTGGTAAGAAACTTGCAAACCTATGAGATAGGATTATCTAGGATTGGCAAGTCAAGTAAAGGTAAAAGCATGGCCTTGAAGGCAAAGAACAGTGATATAGATGAGTCTTTCGATGATGAAGATTCTAAGATGAAGTCCTACATCACTCGGTAGTTCAAAAAGTTTATGAAGAATGCCAATGGGAGGAGCTTCGACAAGGACCGTAGGCAGTTCAGTTCTTCTCAGTCTAAAAGCCAAGACAAAGGGAAGAAGGATGCTAAGGATGGAAGTCAGTACACTGTTCCTGTAGGACCAAAATGCTTTGGATGTCATGGGTTCAGACACATAAAACATGAGTGTCCTACATATCTCAAGAGCATTGGGAAAAGCAAGGCTCTTGCTGCAACTCTAAGTGACACTGAGCCTGAAGATGATTCCGACAATGAGGATGACGGAATCTTAAATGCCTTCACTGCCACAGTCAATCCTACTGAAGGGATTGTTGAAGAAGTGGATGAAGAAGAATAATTGGTGGAGTCAAAATTTGAGAAAATGGATGATCAAAATGATATCCATTCAGCCTATGAGAAACTCTACAAGCTCTCTGAAAAGCATGAGAAATTATACAGGCTGGCCACCAAGAAGCTCAGTGATGTGGAACTTGATCGTGAAGAGTTGTCCACAAAGTTTGATGAGGCGAATCAAACTATTGGAGCACTGAGATTTGAAAACACCTTCTTGGCTGAGAAGACCAAGAAGCTTGAAGCAGAGCTGTTTCAAGTCAGAGCTCAACTAGAGAGGACTTCAAGTGCAAAGCTTGATGAGATGCTTAGCAATCAAAAATCTGCTTCGGATCGAACTGGTTTGGGGTATGGTATTTCTTTCTCTAATACTGCGTCTACTAGCAATACTATTTTTGTTCCTCCTGCTAATAATATTGAAATTGAGAATATTGATGTCAAAACTGAATCAGCTAGTGAGAACTTAGATAAGGGTAAATCTATCTTAGGAGAACCCCCCTAAGCAAGATAAGAAAGATGATAAAAACCCTAGGGCTAAGAAGGCTAACTCTCAAAAGTTTAAACAAAAGAAGCAGCATCTCTGTCATCATTGTGGAGCTGCCGGTCATACTAGACCAAATTGCTATAAGTGGTTAGCCACTCAACAGAGCAATGGCATGATAGCATCTGGAAGCCAAAATCAGCTTCAATCCTCTCTTGCTCTTCTTGGAGATCTTCTAAAAGCCCTTATGTTCCTTTCGAACTTGAACGGGTTAAATTCTTCCCCCTCACCGCCGGTTCAAGGATTCAATCAAAGGAAAGGCTCTTCCAAGGTGTGGAAGAAAAAGGACTTTAAGTGATTTCATCACTTTCTTTTTCCTTTTGTTTTTTTGAGTTTTGCATTGCTTGTGTGTTTTTGTTCTTCTGCTGGGTCAGTCTAGTTTTTACATTATTTTGTTTCAACATGTTTTGTGTGTTTTCTTTCAGTTTTATTTATTTTGTTTTTCATTTATATTGAAAAAATAAAAAAAAATAATAATAAAGTCAGAAAAATACAAAAACAGTGTGTGTTTTGTGTACTTTGGTACTTGTGTACCTTGGATGGCCAATGAAACAAAGTTTTCTAAACTTTGTATCTCTTGTAGCTTAGATGAGCATCTCTATGCACAACTAAGCAAGTGAGCTTTGTGGCTCTTGTTTGTGATAAGTAAGATTAGGTTATCTCTTAAAACTTAACACTCATATCACTCTTTTTTACGGGTAGGACTAGAAAATCCTAAGAGAAAGGCATAAATAACCATCTCACCACTGTTACCCGCCAATCATAATATGACACCTGTATGCTTCGACATAGCAAAAGTGTAGTGTCAAAGACATTCGTATGCTTCGGCATAGCAAAATTGCGATGTCAAATGCTTAACATCTTGGGTATTTCTTTTCTCTCTTTTATATACCCATGTATGATATGCTAAAATAAAAGAAAACATGCAAAGAAAATAAAAATAAAAAAGATTAAAAATGCTTTAAATATGGTTGCAAGTGTGTATTCTAGGAGATGTGGGAGTTATAGGATGTACCTCAAAGGTGATAATCCCCATCAAACAGTTATGATTGTGTGTGAGTTAAAAGTTATTTTCTCATATCTCAGATCGTCATAACATCTATACACATATGCAATCTTGCGATGTTTTTCACACACAACATGCAATATTCCTTGCTACTTTTGATACATGTGCAAGTACATTGTGATTTGGCCATCACAAAGGTTTTACATGTGCTAATGTATGCTCACTAAACTGTCATAACTTGTTTTTGAAATATAAAATTGGTTAGACTTGTCTAGTGTGTGTGTGTGTTTTGCATGATCCTTGTGCTTATTTTCTTGTTTGAGAGATGTTTTTGAGAGGTTTAAATGTTAAGTGGGTCTTTGGTTGAGATATGTGTTGGATTGCATTTTGTCTATGTTTTTCCCTTCTCGAAAACTGTTTTTTTTTTCTGCTGGCTCGACACCTCCCTCGATACCTCTTCGATACCTGGTCATCTGTCGAGCTTCTCAAGTTACTTCTTATCGCAATCTCGACACCTCTTCGACACCTGATGGATCGATCGAGAAAGTCTCTGTCCCCTCGATAGATTCTCGACACTTGATGGATCGATCAAGATTCACTTTTGCTGTTTGAGTCTTCTTTCTCGACACTTGTCTCGATACCTTGTGGATCGATCGAGATTTCTTCTGTCTCCTCGATACTTTCTCGACACCTTCGCGATCGATCGAGCTTCTCGTATCTGGATCTCTCCTTGCATCTCGATACCTCTCGATACCTTCAACTGTCGACGGCAAATTCCTCGATACCTTTCTCGACAGCATCCTCGATACCTCTCGACACCTCAGCTGTCGAGATTTACTAAGGTGCCTTTTTAAGGATCAGTCGCGATTTTTCTTCATTTTCACTCGATCTCTCTCGATCTCTCCATGTCTGTTCCTCTCCCTTTCACTCTCTTTTCACTCAAATCCTTCAACCTTCTTGGATCTTGATCATTTCTTGCTCAAATCACTTGGTAAGATCTCTATTCTCTTCATTTTTCATGCATTGCATGTTTGAAAACCTAGTTTTCGGGATTTTTCATAAAAATTTGGGGTTTTTCAAAATTGTTGAGTTTTTCTTGAAATTTTGGGTTGGGGTTACACTTAAATGTTGTTAAAATGTCATACATTGCATTTCATGTGCATTATAATGATATTTACATGCATTTAGATGTGTGCTATATGCTGTGTGCTGATAGGATTGGATTGGGTTGAGCCCATGATGATATTTGTGTTTTGCATATCACATGATCATGCATTCCCATGCATACGTACTTGTTATTCAAAATATTTGTCATTTTTGAACTGTTTTGGGAAATTTTCTGAATGTCTCTCTCTCTCTCTCTCTCTCTCATTCTTTTACGTTAGTAGTGTCTATGGCACCCAAACGTAAATCCACTCCTACTCGAAACCCTCTGTGTTTTGGAGCTTCTACTTCTTCAGATACTACTCCCTTTAACATTCAATTCCGTGATGGAGATGCCCATAAGGCATTTTCGGAGAACTTTTCTAAACGAGGTGTTCATTCGGAACGCCAAGTTATTCTGGCGGACTTCGCCGATACTGACCTTCCCTCTGTCATTAACAGTAGGGGATGGGGGTCACTGTGTGACATCCCGGTCACTTGCCCTCTCGTGCTGATACAGGATTTTTACTCCAGCATGCACGGGATTGATCTTTCAGTACCTCACTTTGTCACTCTCGTTCGAGGTATGCGCATTCCTGTCACACCGCAACTTGTTGTGGATGTGCTTAGGGTACCTAGGATAGAGTTTCCAGATTACCCCTCTTGTGAGCGTCTGAGGACTGTGTCCAAAGATGAGCTTATTTCTGCTTTTTGTGAGCGCCCTGCTGATTGGGGTGAGCATCAGTTCACATCATGTAGGTCTTTTGCTAAAGGTCCTAGATTCATTAATATGGTGATGACTTTTGTTCTCCATCCTCTTTCTCACTATAACTCTATCACAGAGCCTCGTGCTCGATTTTTGCTTTCTTTGCTTGAGCATCTTACCATAGACTTCCCTTCTCACTTCATCCGGTCTATCATAGAGGTCTATCTTGATTCGGCGTCCCGTGATATGCTCATCTTTCCTTCTGCTATCACGCGGATTCTACGCCATTTTTTCGTTCCCTTTCCAGTGTCCGACCACTTCACACACATATCTGCCATAGATGCCGCTACCGTAAAACGTAGTGAGGCGCAGTTCAGGTCGAGACAGCCAGGTGCCACTCCTCCCTCCCGTTCAGCGCCATCCAGATCAGCTCCATCTACATCTGCTCCTTCTTCCTCTTCGAGCGATGTATCCCTTGGTGATATTATGGCGCAGCTGCAGCGCATGGACACTCGTCTTGATACACTCTCTACTGAGTTGTATCAGGTGAATGTTCATGTGGGTCGTATTGCACGACGGCAAGCGATCATGGGTGGATTTGCTCCAGAGGCTACTCCTTCACCATCTACTCTAGCAGCATCAGATTCTGAGGATGATGAGGATGATGATGATGATGATGATGGGGATGCTAGCTCTGCCGATGAGATGTCTACATGACACTCTACCTTTTGTCACTCGTGACAAAAACGAGGAGTAGTTTTGGGCTATGAAAGTAGTCATCTTAGGGGGAGAGTTAGTATAGATTTTTTTTGGTAGGGGGAGTGTAGACATTTTTGATAGGGAGAGTGTTGTTATTTTTGAGGGATGTAGTGAGGTTATATGTATTTTTTTCTTATCTCTTAGATACATGGGTCTTGTATATGAGGTCCTTTGACCATTTTTTTTTACATACATTGTATTTATCTTATCTCTTATATATGTTGATGTATGTTTCTTTCACCCTCTCTCTTTATGTGTTGTTTCTTTTCTATCTTTATACACATGTTCTTTATACTTGTATGAAATCTATTTATTTCTGTTTCACACAAGATGCCTTGATGAGTTTTGTTTAAAGTGTTTAAGAAATACAAGTTGTCAAAGTCTACTTGCCATAAACTCTCTTCTTGCAAAGTTTTTCAAGAGTTTGTGTTAGGATAGATTTTATTGTATTCAACAAGTGAATATGAGTTGAGTGATTTATAACTTCTCTCATATGCTCATTTGTTTGTTGTGGTTTTGTCACGGATTGCCAAAGGGGGAGATTGTTAGGACATATATGTTTTAACTTGTTTAAGAACATATGTCACTTATTTATGTAAATTGGCTAATCCTTTGACAAAACGCTCTCTACTTGTAATTGGGTAGTTCTAGGTGTTTTTAATACTTCAAGAAACAATGTTTCAAGGTCAAGTGTTGAAGTCATCAAGTCTGTCCAAGAAAAAGCAAGCTAAAGTGCAAAGTTTTTAAAGCTCGATACCTCTCAACAGCTACCTCGACACCTACTATCTGTCGAGATTTAAAAAAGTCATATTTCCAATCTGATTTTCTTGGGATCCGTGAATATGTTTTTGGGCCTTCTTTTCTTCTAACCCTAAACATATAAAAGGATTATTTTAAGAGCCGTCTAGGGTGACACAAGTTGCATTATCATTGAGCAATCTCTGTTTAAGCAAATTGTGATCAACAGACGAAATTCTTGACCTAGTTCATCTTCCATCAAGAAGTTGCTGTGTATTTGCACCATAGGGTTTTGTAACCAAGCATCTTCCTGCTATTCATCATAAAGGATGAACTGAAGAACTTTGCAGCCAACCATTCTTCCTCAGTTGGTGTTCTGAAGTCACGTACTTGGATCCGCACATTGGTTAGTCACGTACTTGGGAGCCGTGCATCAAAGGTGGAGACTGTCACTACAAATCAAGTCCAATTAGGTATTGGGGTAAGGGTTCAACTGTAGGTTGGTAAGGTACTTGGGATTCCTTTACTTGTAACCGCTTGATTTGATAATAGTGGAGTTTCGGGAGTAGTGACCTGAAAATCACCCGGTGGGGTTTTTGCCGTTAGGGTTTTCCCCATTCGTAAACAAATCACCGTGTTATTTAATTTCCGCTGCATATTTAGTTTTTTTTTTTGGTGATTTATTTGTACTTCCATAAAATTGCATGATTAATTGATTAATTAATTACTTGGCTAAATTAATTAATTAGGATTAATCACAAGGGGTCATTCACATTGTGACCAAACAGGAGGTATCATATAAACGCTGTTAACCTGCCTCTGACATGCTTTCCTGAGGGATTTACATGACCCTCCCAGGAACGATCCTCTTGCTATTGTATGAATTTCCCCAATAATATCCTAGGGAGGGTGGGAGGTGTTATCTTCATCTCTTGACGAGAATTCCTTCTGGTTCTTGTTACCATCCCTGAATTTGCTAGACTCCCCTTTCTTCACATACCTTTGTAACTTTCCTTTCTTGATCAACTCTTCTATTTGATCTTTAAGGTCCTAGCAGTCTTCAGTGTAGTGACCATGATCCTTTTGAAACCGGCAGTACTTGTTCTTGTCACAGACGTTAAGAGGTGAATACAATGGCCTTGGCCATTTCAGGAAGTGCTCGTCTTTAATCTGCGTTAGGATTTTGTCAACAGTCATAATTAGAGGGGTAAATTTTATTGTTCGAGAACTTTTATTGTCTCTCCTTCTATTCCTGTCATTGGCACAGCGATCTGAACGCTCCCTCTTCTGCCCCTTGCACTCGTCATCCTTCCTCCCTTTGTCTCCTGGCTTTTCTACATCCTTTATGGCCGCTAATGCATCTTCAGCATTCATGTACTTCTGCACCTTCAGGAGCATTTCTGCCATCGTTTTTGGAGGATTCTTCGCGAGTGAAACCATGAGATCCCTGGATTTTAATCCTGCTTTGAAAGTCGTCAGCTACACCTTATCATTAGCCTCGTCCACCTCCAAGGTTTCTCGAGTGAAGCGTTTGACGTAAGACCTTAAGGTTTCTTTCTCTCCCTGCTTAATGGTAAGCAAGTAGTCTGCTGGCCTCTTGGGACGTTGCCCCCCATTGAAGTGTCGTAAGAAGGCATTTCTCAACTAGTCAAAGTTATCAATGGATGACGTTGTCAACTTGGTGAACCATTCCCTTGCAGCTCCCTTGAGGGTAGTGGGGAAGGAACGACACAGAATCTCTTCAGGGGGCTATTGGAGGCACAGTGTCTTTTTTAAGGTATTAAGGTGATCTTGAAGGTCTTTTAGTCCATCAAACGGCTCAATTTGAGGAAGGCGAAATTTCGTCGGTACGGGGCATTCTAAGACTGCCGTAGTGAACGGCGAGTCTGTGGCTTTGACCATTCTATCCATGCTTCGGTCCGTTTTCTCTTTGATGGCATTTCTCAACTCGTCCATTTCTTTCCTCATTTCTCATAGAAGATCCGAATTCTGCTCATCAAGAGTGGTAGGCCTGTGCTGATTACTCCTTCTATGGCTGTCTCCCTCATTCTTTAAATGGCCCTTTGATCGATTCTCCTCCTACTGAAGTTGTAGCTTCATTTCTTAGTTCTGCCTAGTAAGTTCTTCGACAGTGGCCATGAGAGCTTGGACTTGCTGAGCTAGGGTCGCAGAATCTGGGTTAAATTCCATCTAAATATGAAGGTTTTGTGGAAACTACGCTTTCGGATGTAAACGCGAAAATGTCAATTCCCACAGACAGCGCCAAACTAATGAAGCGTGAGTTTGTCAATCGAGGTATTCAGATGGAAGCAATTCCCAACCCAAGTGAATGTGCCTTCAATGGTGGTCATTGGTGTGGTGCTTGCCACAACGCCTCCGATGCCAAAGTCAGTATGAAACAATCTTTGAACAAAATGCAATATCTCAAAATAAAAGAAATCACTCGGTGTCTGTGTGAATATGTACCTCATATTTGGCGATGTGTAGGCTTTATATATGTTTTCATAGCTTCTAGCCATTGGAGTAGTTATGGAGGCCTTAATGCTCCTCTTGGTAATGTTTGGTACCTTGTAATGAGGCCTTAATGTACTCCAACGGTTCGTATAATTGGCCTTGTAACCGCTCTGGGTGTAATTGTACTGCATTGAATGACTTGGTTGTCCTCGTCAGTGACATGGGTATCTGCTCTAGCCATCCGTGGGTGCCTTCGTTCCTAATTGTTATGATCGTCCATGTAAGATGAATTCGTCAGTCCCGTCAATTGCACTTGCATGCCCCATTGAATTTTGGAAAAATGTTTGGGTTCAAAAGTTGAAATGGCTACAAATCCAATTTTCCCATACAATTATACCTTGCTTTAATTTAGATTTGCACCCACGGATAAGTTTGGTTTTGGAGGGATGGGCCTCAGCTAAAACAGTTTTATATTTTCTTGGTTGTTGGGAGTTGGGAAGGGGGATTCTAACGCAATGTTCAAGGGGTGAGGGGGGGGCCAACACAGTTCCAATTCCAGAGAAAGAACAAAAGCAAAAGCTTTAATCTTCACTTTCTCTATTCCCATGGGCGAAGATCTGCCTTTCCCTTTACCATCAAACCCTCTCTCTCATTCTCATTTTGCTTGTGATTACGATCTCGAATCTTTCATTTTTCCTCCTCTTTTTCTTTCTTTCTTTCTCTCTCTTTTCCTTCTTCCCTATCAAACTGTTTTGTCAGTATCCACCTGAGAGTGTTACATCATGATCAACAACTAACCTATGACGCATCCCCACATTCTTTTCAGAAACTCAAAACTTCCAATAAGCTTTTCTTTGTTTTTCTCAAACGCACCACCCCCCCCCCCCCCCCCCCCCCCCCCAAGAAAAAAAGAGCATTCCATTCACTGACATTAAATATATGTATATAAACTGGTATATATAATCAACAACAAAATTTGAAATTGAAAGACAAAAACCCTTAATTGGTCGACCGGTATGATATGCATACTGTCGCCATCAAGCTCAAAATTATCTAAGTATGACTAGCAGTATAGATTCATCACTATCGTCATCGTCCAAATCAAAATCAACTCATTATGAAAAGAGATATAGGTATAGAACTTATAGCAAAATTTGGCCTAACATAAAGCATACTTCCTCACTATTTACATAAATACAAACATTTTAATTGATCAAGCTTAAACAGATTGGTGCCCAGAATGAGTTCCTGCAATTTCTAGGCCTTCATGGAATCCAATCCATTAATTAAACTGATACCAATAACCAATTTAAAACATTTATGACATATATATATATATATATATATATAAAATTTTGGCTCTGTATAATATAACTGGAATTACATTATCAAGCCATTAGCAATGGCCCGATTAGTATCAACATGAGTTGTTTCATACACTGGAAGCTCTTCACTATACCTATTTTTCCCCATTACAACAAGGTGATCAAGCTCAAAAAGATCTGAGCTTGAGCAACTGGATGCATCATCATCATCATCTTCATAAATATAATCATTTTTGGCATGAAAATCTCGCATTGTTAACTCGTTCTTTTTCTGTTTTTGATGATGATAATCTCTTAGAAACTCTCTAGCCGCCTCTTCCACGCGCCGGGTTTTCTCCAAGACCTGGAATTCGAGCTCTTCTTCATTCCTTCTTGTAGGAGATCGTCCAATTTTCCACGCTGTTGGCACTGACCCTGCCATTAGATTCGAATTGTTTTCCTCGTACAAGCATTTATGCCCACATGGACGACAATCTTCATCAACAATCACACTTACTGGGTAGAATCGGACCGTCCTTTTAACCCCATTGCGTAGCTTTTCTCTAGAAGAAGGTGAATTTTTGCTCAGGCATGATCTTGAAAACGAAGATGCAGAAGAACAAGCTGTTGAGGCTTGCACTGACTTGGATTTCCTCTCCACCATAACAGCATCATCATACCCTTGAATTGATGATGTTAACGTGTTCTTCGTTTTCTTTGTATTCCCTGTTGCAAAAAGAGAATTTAGGAAATTCGCAAAGCGACCACCAGGGGAAATTGGCTGTTTCACCTTCTTTAAATTGGCATAAATCTTTAATGCCCTCGATTTTGACTTAATTATGCCTTCCTTAAGATTTGGAGTCTGCCCTGTAGTAGTAGTAGTAGCAGCAGTATTATGATGATAATCATCACACATATGCAACTCCCTCTGTTCTTGATACAGAGTGCTCTGTTCTCTCTCTGTTCTCTCTGATCGGGCAGAGATGCTGGTGCATACAGATTTAGGCCTTGGAGGTGCGAAACAGGAGGACCTCGATCTCACACCGAACACAGACTCCGTATCAGAGGATGAGAATCCTCCGGAACTAGAATCTGAAGAGCTTGAAGTGGAGCTGAAGAACAGAATATCTTGATCATGATCATGATCGTGCTGTGATTTTCTCTCCAATTCTGTCAAGTACTGTCTTCGATGTGCAGTAGCCTTTTCTTTGACCTTCTTATCCATCCACTTCTCGATCAAACAGGTTCGGCGAAGACTAGCCACCTCTTCCTCTTCCAGAGCTCTATTGCTTTTCCCACTACCTTTGCTCTGTTTTTTTCCCATTGTTTCTCTGTAAAATTTCAATTCTCCACTCCTTTTGTCACCGTCATCAATGGAACGGTAAATTTTTTCCAGTAGAGTTGAAGAGAAAGACGGGTTTTTTCTCTCGTGGCTGTATCTATCTTCTCTCAATGTTTTCTCCCACCTATGCATGTTTTTGTAGGTGGAAAATGTGTAGGAAATTTAACAAGTGAGAGAGACTGTGTGTGTGTGTGTGTGGGAATGATAGAAGAAAGAGAGTGACAAATGAGAAGTGAAGGTTTAGAGCTAGTTGTCAGTTGTTGTCTGCAAAGATAGAATAATAAAAATAAAAGCTGGTAATGAAAATCATGGGAAAGAAACTGCTACAGAAAACCGGTGGGTATTATTATTGGAGCAAATGGGTTTTGTCTCTGAAAATTTCTGGGTAATGAAAATGTGAGAAGGAAACATGAAGTATAAACGGAGCTATTGAGCATTGATGCTTGTGGTGGTGTTGAGACTTGAGAGAGAGAGAGAGTAATGAGAGCTAAATGGCACGCCTTGAAGATGAAAGGGAACAGGAAGTGAGAGAGAGAGTGAGAGACTTTATAAAGGGTCTTCACTTCAGTCACGCGCGTGCATGTCCGTCCAAATAGGAATAGGAATAGGAAAAGGAAAGGGAGAGCCAATGCGATGCCATGCCAGTTTGGCTTTTTCTTTTCTGATCCCCCAAAATCAAATAAAATTTTACCTCTCCCAAATCCCAATGGAAATGAAATGACGTTTGTAATTTTGTAAATTGGTTGTATTCCTTACCTTCCAATTCGAATTTCAAGCCGTTGATCATGTTTAATAATAGCGTACGCTCTCTCGTACGTAGAAAAATATAAGTACATGCAGTATGATGCAGAGAGAACAGAACAATTAGTGTCATGGTCATACTGGCGGGCTCCACGTTTTGCCTGCCTGTAGTGTTTTTTTTTGGACAGGCATGTTGATGTTGGTCAGTTTGGTGTAACTTTATGTTCATGTTACTGCTAGATAGATTAATTAGTGCGTTCTGCTTCTGCTTCTGCTTCTGCGTGGGTAGTTTTTGGGTAGAACTGCTACCCGCTGGATCATCTCTCATTTTATAATATATAGTTTTTGGAAACAAATGTTGGGTCCTTCAGAGGGTAGATAAATTTTCTTTTTTTGAAACTTAGAAGATTATTGAAATTCAAACAAATTTTCAGAATTCGGTTGAATAATTTAATTCAATAAGTTGGGTGGAACTGGAATATTATTATGTTCCTATAAGTGTTAGGTAGAGCATCATATATATGATCTATATTTGGTGCTTCTTTCTTTTCTTTTCTTTTTTGGCTGGAGCTGCATTTAAAGATTCTACCTTTACTGGTAAATTATTTAGCATCCAAATTGGTCCATCAATCCACTTATGTGCAAATTCTCTTCTCTTTTTTTTCCCATTTTAGATAGTATTATACTCTAACTTAATATAATGTGTGTAAAGCTTCATTTTGAAAAATTGAATCTCAATGCTTGCCTCCTCTATTCAATGACTATCACTCCAAGAGTGCGCATTGGTATGTGAAAATTCTTTACCCCAGTTTGTTGAGTTGAATTGACCTCAAGATTGAGGAGGCTGTGATAATAAATCATAGGCGTACAATTATTAAAATATTAAATCCCTCTCTTGAATTAATTGTGGTAGGAATGATTGAAGAAGCCAGGCATGAAGGTTCCGCGCTTTTGGTATGAATTGTGAAAGTCTCATCTTGCTGGCAAACTAGTAGTTGATTATTCAATACACCATATAGGTCAAGATATATGTTGTTCAATATCACCATATACAATATGTTAGAATTAGAAATTTAGAATGCATTTACAATATATAGACTTCTTCCTTCTTTTGTTTGTTTCTTATCTTTGCTAATAAGAGATTTCACTTCTTTATACTGCCTCGGTCATGGAATTGTTTGATATATACAATATGTTCAAGTGAAATATCTAAAATGATATGCTTATCAATAAAAAGTACTTCTCAAAAATCATTTATATATATATATATATATATATATATATATAATAAGATCTTTCTAAGATATGTCCATTTGCTCATCTTAGAGCAGGCTATACTTTTAATAAGATTTTCTTCCACTTGGCTTAAAGATGCGATAATATGGGAAACTGAAGTTCTACATTTTGCAAAGTTAAGTAGAAAAAAAAATTATATAATTAATTAAAATCACAATTCCAAATGCTTTACATATTCACATTGTTATTATTTTATTAAGTAGGTATTTACAGGCCAAAACATTATTCTGGACCATGCATATAATTGGGGGAAAGATTCTCAATAAAAAAAAGGGGGGGGGGGGGGGGGGGGGGGGGAAGGGAATAGCTCATGTATTCGACGAGGGTATAATCATTATTCATTAATTAATATCTATTATTGTATTTGAACTTATTATTCCATTTAGATTACACAGAAGTCATGCATGCGCTATATATTGGACTGCCCGGGTAAGGTAAACATTTTAATGGTAAAGGTAAGGGCACGTTTTGCTCCCCAGAGCACAAGTAAAATGGACAAAGATTTAAAGAGTTCAAAATAATGAATTTGTAGAAAGTGAGCCAGAAATTGAACTCTAATGAATTGGACAACAATCCCCGTAGGCTAAGTGTTGCTTGAAAGTATAAATAAATAGATTTGTGCAAGGAAAATCCTCCTCGGCAAAGACTGCGGAAGGTTGTTTTTATATATTTCTCTTGGACTAAAACAAAATTACAGTTCTTGAGTGTACAGTGATTTTTCTACAGATTATCCGAATCCTCCTTTGTATTGGGGTCTTTCTTATTTATATTCCCCCTCTTCACTCCATCTCAACCCTCCACGTGTAGATTAGATTGCTGGTTATGTTACTTGTCCTATTAGCATATTCCTAAAATCTTTGTGGGTGGCTGTAAGGCTAAATGTTACTGTTCAGGTATCATCTCCACATTAATACGGCTAGAGAATTAGCTGCAGAGCATTTAATACGGTGGTAGCAGCTTTCTTCTTAGATATTTCTCAGCGTTCCTTTATCTTATCCCCATTTGATGCTTATCTTTACCAGTATGATCTTATCTTATCCCCATTTGATGCTTATCTTTACCAGTATGATCGTCTGGTGCCTTGTTCTTGACAAACAGTTGGACCTTTAACCTCTACTCTACCTAGCCAAGGAAATGTTTCTCCTCGGATTACACTCCCGATCCCTTATGACCAGACTTCTTCCATGAACTACTAACTTGTATGCCCTCATTAGTATCTACTTGTCCTCAGACGATTTAATGTCCTTCGACATGGCCCACGGCCCAATACCCATTTCTGAGCTCTTTATCCCTAAGTAACCATCCAAATCCAAGACATTAAAATAATAATAATAATAAAATACTGATGGAATCGTCGATGGCAATGAAGAATTACAAGTTAAAAAAGATAAAGATTTTGCATTAAAAAATCCCTTTAGCTCCTAACTGGTAATGACAGAGAGTTCATGGGCCCATGCATTTTGCTTTGTTAACGCTATCATGATTGTTTGAATTTTGAAAGTGTTAGAAGAAAGCTCCATTACCGAAAAATGGAAATGACAGTTTAAAAAGAGAAAAACAAGAGGATGAAAGATCTTCTTCAATGATGCAAAATTGGCGTTTCACCCTGGGTAAATTATATATGCATGGAAGGAGAGCCTCAAATTTAAATATTGACTTTCAATCATTCCAAACCCAAATAATCCACAACCCTCTCTCTCTCATACGCGTAAAATTACACGTTTAAATATGCTTAATTTGATAACTACTGCTCTCTCACGCTCACGCATGATGATTGATGAAGTTTGAAACTTCTTCATGTATTGCCTTTTTCTACAAGTAACCTGGGGCTGCGTTAGGATTGAAACCAGCAGTCACCATAATTAACATTAAAAATTTATTAATTCACTAGTAATTTAAGTCAAAAAATTTATTAAAAAAAAATTTGTATTATTGGCTTTTTTTTTTGGTTAAATTGTTAGAACCATAATACGATCTTTGATACAGGGTCCTAAATATTTTTATTGGTATTAAAAGCATTATAACTCAATGGCATGTTTATACTCCCCTTTATAAAAAAAAATTACTAATATTTAAATCTTCCTCCCCCACAACTACTAATTTTTTTTCTTTAAAAAAAAAAAAAATCTATTGGTAAACATATAATTTACACCCTATAAATTCTATAAATTTTCATTTTAGTCCATTAAGTTTAAATCTTGTCATTTTAGCTTGTTAATTAATTTTTACAATATTGTGATTTTAGTCCTTCCATCTATTTTCATTTTCAAAATATTGTTAACTCAATTTCTTAAAACATCCATTATATGTTTAATTTTATTTTTTTAATTATTACAATAAGTAGAGGAGGAGAGGTCGAATCTTGGTTCTTTATAGAAGGGAGATCGGACAAATAAATTTCGTTCCTGGACCCCTCGGCCCTCACCTTAATTAGCACCAAAACTCATCAAAAAATAATAATTAGGAAAAAAATAAATAAAGAAAGAAAGAGGAGAAATCCATCCAAAAAATAATCAGAATGACAGGACAAGATCAGAAGGCAAAAATATGGTTAATCAAGCTACAAATTGGACCTGCATGCGGAAGAGATAAATGGTTTGCAGGAGGTGTGAGCAACCACATAAAAGACCACTCTCACTCACATCACATCTTTGTTACCTGGTTTGATAAGTCAAAATTGTTGTTTATTTCGCATTTAGCAAACCAACAACATTATTAATTAGACTGAAAAGGATGTGTTGGACGTACATTAAGATCCAATATAGAACCCCACCAATTAATGGCCTTAGACTGCATGGGCACCATAAGGATCTGCCCCCATAATCCTTGCCAAGATCACATGTTTCCTAAATTTGGTTTTCTCATGTTCAGCCATCTCAAGACAAGTTATGATGCATTCAACATCTATAACCCTTTATGCACCCTAAGTTGAAGATAAGAAAAAAGGGTGATGCAGAAAGGTCTTTGATTTGGTCTCTTATATATATTTGGTTCCATTTAGTATGTTAGCCATTTTGGTTTAGGCTATAAATAAGATACACGCGAGGTGGCTTCCACCAACAATTAGACAATAATCTTATGTACTTTAAACGTCTGATGGAAATGGCCTAATGGATTTTGGAGAGATTAAATATTAGCTAGGTAGGGCCTCTTTAATTTGAGGGATTGTGATAAAGTTGTAGTCTTGTAGACCATGCACCTAGGCAACGCACTTTCCTTTCACTTCTTCAATCCCATAATGAAGACTCGTCAGCGGCCACTGGCCACTGGCCACTGCCTTGGAGTAAGACCCACATTCACGACTCTTGGCCTTTCATGAATTCATAGAATCCTCTCCCGATTTCAACATAAACGGTTTCATTGAAAAAGAAAACCCTTCATATTTTACATTTCTTTTATTAGTGATCAATATGATTTCCTAGTCAAAGACTCAGTCTATTATATACCTTAATCTAGATTTTATTGTAATAGGATCGATCCACTTCTTGCATTACAAGTTAAGTAATAACAAAGAAAAAAAAATTAAGTAGTCCTAATCCTAATTATAGTGCAATTATTTGTAAAACTAAATAATAGTCCTTGATATAACCTAGCTAGCAAGTATTTGTAATGCTAAAAACTTTTGGATTTAACTAGGGAATATTTTCACCATCTCAAAATTTGTTTAACACCCTAGAGTCGTTAGGGACTAAGGCATCGTCAAACCCAATAGCATCGTTAGTGAACGGTTTTAGACCCCTTAAAAACAACCGGATTAACCTAGTTAATTAGTCAAGTGATTAACTTAGTCAATCTCAGCAATACTAGGTTATCACAAACACACAATCATATCAAAAGTATAAAGCAGCGGAAATATAAAAGACACAATGATATGATGACCCAAGAAACCACACGGTAAAAACCTGGGAATGATTTGACCTAGCTATCCTTAAGGTAAGTCTGAATCCACTATGCGAAAGAATCGAAGTTCATACAAAAGGACTTACAAGCTCCCCGCTTGACTTCCTAATGCTACCCACCAGTAAAACTTACTGACATAACCACGTGCAATCTCTGAATCCACGGACTCCTTCTTTCTTGGATTCTCCAATCAACTACAAGCACCCATGCTTGATAATCTTTAAGTTTCAATGGTAGCAACCGAGTTGATCATCAAGATATTGAAGTAATCTTTACCTTGAAAACCCTAAGCTTTGTGTAAAGGAAAGCTCCTCTAGATCTCACAAGAGATTTACACAAAACAGCAAACTATGAGCAACAACTCAACTGGAGCAACTCTAAAAATGTGGCTAGGGTTTTTCTTTATATACCTAGGGTAAAAACAGAAAACACAAAACGTTTAATGAGTTAGGGCTGAGCTGGAATATTCTGCAGAAAAACATTTTGCCCGAGATTCAATCGATCGAGTCTTTCCTTCAATTGATCGAGCCAGGCCGAAATGCACCAATGCATCTACAGCCACTTAATTCCAACTTTACATGAAAGACCCAACTTTGAGCAAGCCTAAATAAGACTAAACAACCTGTTTTGATCATGGTTTGCCAACAATACAAATTAGAATTCTAAATACATAAAATCCTAAATCTTTAGAACCTAACAAACTCCCCCTTTGGCAATCCATGACAAAACACAAACACTAAACTCAAAGTTTACAATTTAAAAAGCCATTTACAAAAATAATGCTCATAAACCAAAATTCAATCCTAACTACTATCCATCAGTTGCAAGTGTAGACAGCAGCTCAATTGAATCATCCTGTTTATTCTTGAAATACTCAACAAACGCATAAACGCATGTGTGACAGAAAATAGTATATAAACAGGTATAACATCCTTGTATGATTCACATAACACACAATAAAGACATATATCAATTGAATAACTCATAGAATATAAATTAATAAACAGTGAATCCAAAGCAACAAGAATCAAAAAGAAAACATGTATATCAATCAATGTTACTCCCCTTAACATGAATATCCAAAAAAAAAAATGATATACAAGGTGAAGCGCCTAAATACAATCTAACAGCTCCATAAGCTCCTCAAAAACAACAAAAAAACTCTCCTTAACTACAAAACTCCTCTACAAACACTACTCCCCCCTTTTTGTGACGAAATGCCAAAGGGCAATCACAATCCATCATCAAAAGGAGGTGGTGAGGGAGACCGAAGATGTGTCAGATCAACTTGCAACGCACGGATCTCATCAAACAAGTCCACCAAAATCTGACCATGAGCCGCCTGAACGGTCAGGACAATCTCCAAAGTACAACGGATATCAAAGTCATCCGATAGAGGTGGAGGAATAGCAGCAGCAGCAGCATCAGAATCAGGAACAGCCTCACCAGAAGGACCTGTAGAAGAAGAGGGAGGAGGTGCGGACCCAGAAGGTGAAGACCTAGGGTGTTTAGAGCCAGCTCAAAGATGAGCAGCCCTCTATCTAAGAAAAGACGCACCTAAAGAACCAATGACATGCACAGGCTCAGAGGAGGGGAAACCACTAAGATCAAGATAAAGAAGAATCCTATGAATAAAAATAGGATGAACCAGGGCATGAAAGGAAGATGAACTCCTATACACTTCGTTCAAGGAACAAATGAGGAAACTGATAGGAGCATCAGTAACTAAAACATACAAAAATACACACCTCTCGAGAGGAATGGTGTGCAGATGAGAAATAGGCCAAAAGCAGTGACACGCTATCCTAAAGAAAAAATAGTGTAGCTCAGAAAGCTCAACAGTGGTGATCCTAGGATCAGAACCCCACTGGATAGATGACCTAGTGATGTAAGACATGACATCACTCAAAACGGGAGACTTATCATAAGGGTAGACAAGGTGCTGGACCAAAAGTACCCTTAGAGCATCAGCCACTACAGTAGGAGTAATGGTGTGCTCTACGCCTCGTATCCAACTCTTTACTAAATTGTTAGAATCATAAATGCGGACCAAGATGTTCGAGTAGAACTCTCGAATCAAAGTAGTAGGTGAAGGAGGATCAGAAATATCCACCAAGGGTAGCCAGCCCTTACGCTCTAAGTTTGCCCTAATGGCAGGATCCAACTCATCTAGAATGACAGAACGCTTAGACCATATCTTACGCTTAAGGTTCAGCTTCTCAAAGATCTCCTGGTTTTTCTCACTCGGAAATTTCTCACGGTCAAAGGACGAGGGGGAAGAAGTAGGTGAAGGGACAAACCTACGAGCCCTAGTTTTCCTAGGCATGATGCTAAGGAAAGGACAGAGACACAAGAGAAAACCAAAAGAGAAACAAATAAAAAACAAGGGCAGACTGCAAATTAACACCAAAAATAAAAAAACTATATGATACATGAACAGTTAAAATGCCATGATGCATGTACTAATGCATTAAACAAAGTTCAATTTTAAGTTCAATTTCACAAAATTGGCTCGAGCATAGAGTTTCTAACCAAAAACCCCAAAAATTTGAAACCACTTGTAAAATTTTGAAGCACATTGATGAATTAAGCATTACAAGATACAATCCATAGATGATAATGCCTAATTACATCCAATTAACAAGCCACTTTTATCAAATTCATCCTAATTGAACAAATTCCCCAATTCGGAACAATTATAAACCCAAGAATTTTTAATTTTCCACAAAACCCAAAATTGATCAAATTAAACTATCAAGAACATATTTATAGCTTGTTCTCATAAAAACCCATTGATCAATTGCACAAAATTGGGCTTAAAACATCAAAAATCCCAAAAAGAAAGAGGTCCGAAATTATGAGATAAAATGCATGAAAAATGCAAATAAACTCAAAAATGAGGGGCAAAAGAGACTTACCGGCTTGAGGAAAGAGAATTCTTACAAAAATTTTGGAGGAAAACGACAAAATCGCTGTAGATCCTCGCCTAGTCGGAGAGAGAAAAGAAAGTTTGAAAAAGGAGTGGAATCAGTCAAAGAGTACTGTTTAAAAAACCTGATTCACGACTTTCGATTGATCAAAAATTACATTTGATCGATCGGACCACTCTGAAAGTTTTAAAAAGGATCTTAAATATTTTCGATCGATCGAAAAACAGAATGGATCGATCGAAACAGGCAGTGGATCATAGTATTTTGAGAAAAATTTCAGTTTTGAAAAACTCAAACCAATTTTTGAAAATAACTCCTCAAAGCATTAAAAACAATGAAACACAATGCATGAGTATGAGATGAAATGGAATGCTTTTTCAAAAACCCAAATTTATAATCCTAGATTCTCCAAGGTAAATTTTCAGCCGGTTCTTCCTCTAAATTCACAAGCAAAAAAAATGTTTTGCATAATACTCAAGGTATTTTTCAAACTTG
The DNA here is from genome assembly GCA_030445155.1 of Quercus variabilis. Classification (NCBI taxonomy): domain Eukaryota; kingdom Viridiplantae; phylum Streptophyta; class Magnoliopsida; order Fagales; family Fagaceae; genus Quercus; species Quercus variabilis. The sequence continues at coordinate 228,421 of CP129446.1, forward strand.
GTTGGTCAGACCAAAAACACACACAATAACATGTATAGAGTTTAGCAAAGAGTAACTTGTGTAGTGTGTGCAAACTAGCAAAAACTTGAAATACATGTAAGGTGATATGTGAATAGAAATCAATCACAAAGTCTACAAAATTTATCACACAGAATTTAAAAGAGACTATCACCTAAAGAGTTACATCCTATAACTCCCACATCTCCTAGAACAAAAGCTTGCAATCATGTAAGTTTCTTATATTTTTGCCTCATTATTATGTGAGATGGCATTAAGCCTAATAATACACACCAATTTTAATTATGTGAGTTGGCATCAAGTCTAATAGTACACACCAATTTTAAGCATTAAGCAATTAAGTCGAGGCATCACCTTATGTTCTTTTTGTGCATGTGCTACACTTTCTCGAGTACAGAATCTTATGATATACACTAAGATGTTCATGATTGGCTAGTGAACAGTGGTGAGATGGTTATTTATGCCTTTCTCAAAAGGATCAAGTCCGACAATCAAATAACATGTGACTTCAAGATCAAGACAAAGTGATCAAAAACCATAAATATCTTTCCCACACAACATGCACTACAAAGTTTCAACTAGTCAAGTGCAATAAATAAGCTCATCAAAGCTAAACAAGGTACATAAGACATGTTATGTGTAACTAAATTGACCAACATTGTTTTTAAAAACCAAGAAACATAGTGCTTAACATATTTTGCTTTTCTCCCCCCCCCCCCCCCTTTTTTTTAATTTCTTATTAAAAGAGAAAACTAATAAATCCTAGAATGAAATGCATGAATGTAATGTAATGCAAGTCCTAGAACAAAGGAAACACAAAAAAAAAAAAAAAAAAAATCAAATACCAATAGTCACAAAGGAATGAGCAATGAAGCACAAGAACTATGTTAGAAAGACTCAATTAGGTCGAGTCTTTTGCATCCAAAACCTTTTAGATGCACCATGAGCATTGGAGTTCTTATTCACATTCGCATGATTTCCCACTCTAGGATTGGAGTAAAGGTTCAACGTTTTTACCAATTCACCAATGAGTGCCATAGTATCTTGTGCTTGAGACACAAGCACATTTAGTTTGTTTGCTCTTTTAGCAGCTTGAAACTTGTAACATTTAGGACGAATGTGTCTAAACTTTCCACAATAGTGACAAACCCAAGCAGGTTTACCATGTATCTTGTCTTTAGAATGGATAAAATCCTTAGGTTTAGACTCTCCTAGATCAACCCTAATCTTCCTAAGTGGTGAAACTTCTATGGGTCTAACAACCTCACTCACAGGGGGCTTAACAGTTTCACTCACAACCTCACTCGCAGAAGGTTCAGAAGAAGATGGAGGAACAAAGTTTGTGGAATGTGGTGCAAAATCAAAGATGCTTTCAACATATCTAAACCAGATTTATCAGAATAATATTTTTGAATATTCAACATGTGATCTAGTTTAGAACTAGCAGATCTAGCAACAGATAAATCATGTTCTAAAGTTTTAACTTTATCAAGTAAGAGCATGTTCTCAGATTTAACATTATTCAAAAGATCATTAGCATCAAACAAGTTAACAAGCAAATTCTTCTTTTCAAGCTCAAGAGATTCAATTTTCTTCAGGCCAAGTTTAACATTCATAGCATCCTTTACAGCAATTTTACAAAGTTTATTGTAGGTCTCTTGAAGATCTGCATCCTCAGAGAGTTCCCCATTAGAAGGGTTCTCTTCAACAGACATGCTTTCATTTACTACTGCAGTAGTAGTGAAAGCAATGAAGTTTCCATTCTCGTCACATCCAGACTCATCATCAGAAACTTCATTATCACTAAGGGTTACAGCCATAGTTTTACCCTTAGATCTCAAGAATGTAGGACATTTAGATTTTACATGACCATACCCTTAACAGCCAAAACATTGGGCACCTAAAGGATTGTTTGAAGATTGACCAACTTTTTCTCTAGGTTTTTCAAAATTATTAACCTTAGTGGGATCATCCTTCCTAAAGTTTCTAGGTTCAACAGTGTTTATACCTCTTGCCTTTCTATTGTTATTCCTAAGAAAGTTTCTAAAATTCTTGGCAAAGTACGCAATCTCTGTAGCAGAGAGCTCATCATCAAATCCACCAGCATCAACATCATCAACTGATTTAAGAGCCATTGATTTGAATTTGTTCACTTTGGGTAGGTCAGACTCATAGGACTGAAGAAATCTTACAAGCTCATCAACAGGGATGGTGTCCACATCCTTGCTCTCAGTAATGGCAGTCACTTTGGGTCTAAGGTCTTTAGTTAAAGATCTAAGAATCTTCCTAACAATTTTAGGTTGATCATAGATATCATCCAAATTAAAAGCAGAATTAACAATATAATTTAATTTAGCATAGAATTCATCAAAATATTTATCATCAGATATTCTAATGTTTTCAAATCTAGAAGTCAATTGCTGCAGTTTATTGATCTTTACTGCCTTTGTGCCTTCATGCACAGTTTGGAGGATTTTCCAAGCAGTGTGAGCAACCTCAATATTAGAGATTCTCTTAAATTCCTCCATAGAAACAGCATTAAAGATGGCATTCATAGCTTTGCTATTGAAGCCTGCTGCTTCTCTTTCAGAAGTTTGCCACTCACTCACAGGAGTAGTGGGCTTCCGCCATCTATATTCAACGGAATTCCAAACCCTCTCATCAATAGATTTCAGGAATGCTTTCATCTTTACTTTCCAATAAGCATAGTTATTCCCATCAAAGTGAGGAGGAACAACAAGAGAGTGTCCATGCTCCATAACAACAAGGGTCAAGGATCAACAATGAGATCAAAAAATCTCAAACAAAAGAGCTACCTGCTCTGATACCACTTGAACGGTTTTAGACCCCTTAAAAACAACCGAATTAACCTAGTTAATTAGTCAAGTAATTAACTTAGTCAATTTCAGCAATACTAGGTTATCACAAACACACAATCATATCAAAAGTATAAAGTAGTGGAAATATAAAAGATACAATGACATGATGACCCAGGAAACCACACGGTAAAAACTTAGGGAGGATTTAACCTAGCTATCTTCAAGGTAAACCTGAATCCACTATGCGAAAGAATCGAAGTTCATAGAAAAAGACTTACAAGTTCCCCGCTTGACTTCCTAATACTACCCACCGATAGAACTTACTGACACGACCACGTGCAAGCTCTGAATCCACGAACTCCTTCTTTCTTGGATTCTCTAATCAACTACAAGCACCCACGCTTGATAATCTTTAAACTTCAATGGTAGCAACCGAGTTGATCATCAAGATATTGAAGTAATCTCTACCTTGAAAACCCTAAGCTTTGTGTAAAGGAAAGCTCCTCTAGATCTCACAAGATATTTACACAAAACAGCAAAGTATGAGCAACAACTCAACTAGAGCAACTCTAAAAATGTGGCTAGGGTTTTTCTTTATATACCTAAGGTAAAAACAAAAAACCCAAAACATTTAATGAGTTAGGGCTAAGCTGGAATATTCTACAAAAAAACATTCTGCCCAAGATTCAATCGATCGAGTCTTTCCTTCGATCAATCGAGTCAGGCCGAAATGCACCAATGCATCTGCAGCCACTCGATTCCAATTTTACATGAAAGACCCAACTTTGAGCAAGCCTAAATAAGACTAAACAACCTGTTTTGATCATGGTTTGCCAACAATACAAATTAGAGTTCTAAATATATAAAATCCTAAATCTTTAGAACCTAACAGTTAGGCACCCAAGGGAGCATCTGGCCTCCCATGTGTCAGGTGATGCCAATGGCAGTGGTCAGACACTTACCCATCTCGTACTTCATGTGGCTAACGAATCTCCCCTAACTAAAGACCCTCCATATTTAGTTCCACATCATTTGTTTGTTCTCCACTTAAATATCTCAATATGGAAAGAACTTACATGCCACACCCAAAAATATTTTTACATATTCATATCCTCCAAACATGGGAAGTTAAGCCCAAGGATCTCAAATCATTAATTCCATACTCTCCTTATAAGGAAATAGCTTATATTCATAGAATCTTGGTCAGCTCTATATCACTATATAGCACCAAGCCCCTTCCTCTCTAAGGTACGTAGAATTTCCTAACTCTCATACTTTTAGAGTTATTAGAAATCATTTAGTCACTAACTTAACATTTGAAGGGTCTTTAGTCGACACCCCACCGGTGCTCTCTATAGGTTCTTTACCTTTTATTCTTCAAATACCCTCTAGTCACTACACATCTAGATGATCAACTCATTGACAATTTTGTACATCATCACCTACTATATATACTTTTCGGTTTTTTTTTTTTTTTTTGGTAATATATAGATTTGATAGTAAAGAAATAAAGATGTAGTTAAGTGTTTCTTACTATAATTATATATCTCTAAGCCCAAACCATGTTAATTCTATGCATTCTCTTTTTATCCTTTTGTTTCAATATCTTTCCATATACTTCATTACCTATGATTATCAAATAGGGGTGTGTGCGAAGTGGCCATCACTGATCCAACCAACCTGTGCCAATCTTCCCACACTGCCACTACAATCGACTGACGGAGCTGATGCTAGCAATTGGAGTGCAAAGGGAGTTTTGATGCCAGTGCGGTGCAGTCATCGGAGCAGAAAATCCGAAACCAAGTCTCACTAAACCAAACTGAGACCTGTATGTAATTTTCAAATGTTTGGATACAGCGTCATTTTACCGAGTATCCATTTTAATTTTTTTTTAATAAAATGATGTCGTATTGGGTGTTATTAAAATTTAAAAAACAAAAAAAAAAAAAAAAAATGATGCCCTTTTATTTTGGGTTTTAGATTTCTACCTTGAGTATAAAGTCATTCCTTTGCTCTCATAACCCTTAACTCTCTTTCTCGCTCTCGCCTCTCGCCGGCTTGACACCTTGCCTTCGAGCTCTCACCACTCGGCTCAACTGGCCTCTACAGCAAGTGCTCACCAGTCACCGGCTCACCGCGACAAACCACCAGTAAGGCACTAAGCCCCTCTCCTCTCTCACCTCTCGACAAAAACAAAAAGTCCAAACTAAGCTTATAGTTTATAGTATACTATTACAATGTACGAAATTAAGGATCACTGAGTAATACTTATCATGTTTTTTTATCATTTTTTCAAAACTTTTTTCAGTTGTTTGGACTCAATGGTAATAGTAATAGTATAAACTATAAACTTAGTAATACTTATCATTTTTTCAGTACTTGTTTGGACTTTGGAGTGTTACATTGTTACTTTAGTCCCACTTAATTCTTTAAGTAACTTAATTGCATAGTTGCATTGCATGAGCTAGCTAATTAGTGACTCGGTGTGTCACAGTCTACTAAGTACTAACCTTTTTTTTGTCTTCAGCATTTTAATTTTTGAGGGAGACGAGATTGAGAGAGTTCTCACTTTCAATCCTTCACTAAGAGCTAATCACTAATCATTCACTATATGCAACATTTTCATTTTAAATTTTTAGTACTTAGTAACAATTGCTTTAAGTTTATACATATATATATATATATATATATATAATTAGCTTTTATTTTATATTTATATTGACAATAATATAATGATTCCTTGTTAATATTAGTGACATGAATTGTTGAGTAATGACTAATGATTATTTGTCTATTGTTGTTGCCTTGTTGTAAATAAACTGATTAGTTATTGCTATTATTGGATCTGGTTGTGCCATTCATTGATTAAGAGTAAGCTATTTGATATTGTATTTGCTGGAAAAATTGTAATTTGACATTGTTGTGGAAACTTTGTTTTTTTGTTGGTTGGAAATTTTTTTATTAGATGGATGTTGATGCCCAACCTGGATTTGGTGCCCTTAGGACCCTAACCCACCTCCTCTTGGTAGTGCTAACCCTAATCCACTTGAACTTGCAGCACTAATTGGACTTGGTGCATCACTTCCCCCACTGTCGCCTAAACAAGGTGGCAAGGACCCATTTATAGTACGGCAGCACTTCATTAAGGTGGTTGGTCCTAATCCCAAGAAGCCTAGGTTTGAATGCAAGTATTGTAAAAATCAATATAATTACCATGGTAAGAAAAATGGTACTTCAGGCATGTTGCAACACATGAAGGTGTGTAAGAAGTGGCATTTTCCCCGTGATGATAAGCAAAAAACTTTTTCTTTCCAAGCTAAGAGGGAAGGGGAAAGTGATTCAAATGTGTTAGTGGTTGCAAACTATAGTGAAGAGAGGATAAGGTTGGCGTTGGCAAGGATGATCATTATTGATGAATTACCTTTTAAATTTGCAAAGCATCAAGGCTTTCAAGAATTTATGGAAATAGTTGAGCCTAGGTTTCCTATTCCCCATCACACTACCATTGCAAGGGCTTGTATGAAGATTTATTCTAGTGAGGTGGATATTTTTAGAAGGGCTTTTGTTGGGCAATGGGTTTGTGTGACAATGAATACTTGGACATCCATACAAAACATGAGCTACATGGTAGTCACCACACACTTCATTGATGGGGATTGGACTTACCCAAAGAAAATCTTAAACTTTTGCCCTGTAGCTAATCACAAATGGGACAACATAGGTAGAGCAGTTGAGTCATGTTTGTTGAAGTGGGGTATAGACCGATTGTTTATAATTACCACAAACAATGCTAGTTTTAATGATGTGGCAATTGATTATGTGAAGAAGAAAACAAAAGAAAGAGATAGTAGCATATTGGGCGGTGAGTTCATGTATATGCATTGTTGTGAGCATATCTTGAATTTGATAGTGCAAAGTGGGTTGAAGTCCATTCATGAATCAATTGCCAAGGTTTGGAATGTGGTGCGATATGTGAGAGCCTCTCTCACAAGATTTGAGAAGTTTCAAGAATGTGTTGAAAATGAGAAAATTAAAGTCAAATGTTTGTTGTCCCTTGATGCCAACAAGGTGGAATTTGATTTATCTCATGTTAGATTGTGCTTTGAAATTTGTAAGAGCATTTGATAGGTTGGAAGAGGAGGATGGGCATTACAAACTTTACTTTCGTGAAGCGGATGGAAATGTGAAAAAACCCATTGGTTCTCCTAACTATCTTGATTGGAAAAATGTCAAAACCTTTGTGAAATTTCTTGGCATATTTTATAAGGCGACACTTAGATTTCTGGGTCCTTGTTTGTCACTTCTAATACATACTTCCATGAGCTAATTAGCATTTAAGATCAATTACAACGGTTATGTAGTGTTGATGGGGATCCACTTTTGGGGAGTATGGCAATAGAGATGAAAAAATATATGATAAGCATTAAGGAAGTATAGATAATATCAATTTGATGTTTTTTGTTGCTGTTGTTCTTGACCCAAGGTATAGATTGAAGTAAGTCAAGTTTTGGTTCAGGGTGTGGTATGGAAAGGACAAGGGGGATGCAATGAGCTTTAAGGTTCTAGATGCATTGAAGAGGTTGTATATGGAGAGAGTGGGTGAAAATGGAGCTTTGAGTTCTAGTGGTAGTGGTAGTAGTGCTTCATTGTCTAGGGACTCTAAGCTAAGTGTTGGTAATGCTTCATTGTCTAATTGCATTAAAAGCTGTAATAATAGGTTTCAGCAACACTTAGCGAATGAGGACAGTGTGGAATGCAAATTTGAGTTGGATAGATATTTGTTGGAATCTTCTGAGGACCCTGATGTGAAAGATTTTGACATTTTGATGTAATGGAAAATGAATCCTTCTAGATATCGAGTCCTTTCCCAAATTGTCCATGATGTGTTGGTTATTCATGTCTCTACAGTTGCATCCGAGTCTACTTTCAGTACAGGGAGGTGTGTTATGGATTCGTTCTGTATTTCACTAACTCCTAATATAGTTGAAGCCCTTATTTGTACCCAAAATTGATTGAAGGATGCAAAGAAAAAAAGACCAATAGAGCTTCAGGAGTGCATGGATAATGTGGAGGATATAGATGGTTTTGAGATTGACACTGGTAAATATATATATATATATATATATATATATATATATGTTCATTTTGTTTGTTGTATGCATCAATTGTTTATTTATTTGCTCAATGCTTAAAAGTCATTTTGTTTTGAATGGGATTGTTAGAAATTGCATCGGATTGTCTTGATCTTGAAGTCACATGTCTTTGATTGTCGGACTTGAACCTTTTGAGAAAGGCACAAATAACCATCTCACCACTATTCACTAGCCAGTCATAAACACCGTAGTGCATATCGTAAGATTTTGTGCATGAGAAAGTGTAGCACATGTACAAAAAGAACATAAGGTGTAGCCTCGGTTTAAATGCTTAAAATTGGTGTGTACATTATTGGACTTAAAGCTAAATCAAATAATTAAAACTAGTGTGTACATTATCCCGACTATTTTAATAAGTTTCTGAACAACTAAAATTTATGTGTACAATATGAGGCAAATTCAAGAAACTTACATGATTATAAGCTTATGATCTAGGAGATGTAGGAGTTATATGATGTAACTCTTTAGATGATAGTCTCTTTCAAATTCTATGTGATGAATTTTGTAGACTTTTTGTTTGATTTCTATTCACATATCACCTCACAAGTATCTCAATATTTTGCTAATTGCACACACTATATAAGTTATTCTTTGCTAAACTTTGTACATGTTATTGTGTGTGTTTTTGGTTTGACCAACCAAGTTTGAAAATACTTTGAGTTTTTATGCAAAACATATTTGATGCTTGAGAATTCAAAAGGAAAATGTGTGCAAATCTTAATTTTGGGAAAACTGGGTTTAAAACTTGTGTTTTTGAAAAGCATCTCATCTCATCTCTAACTCATGCATTTTACTCATAAAATTCACTACTTTGAGTGTTTTTGGTCAAAATTTGTTTAGTTTTTCAAAAATGTGTTTTTATTTCCAAAATTTCAATCGATCGAGGCTATTTTTCAATAAATCGAAATTGCGATTAAAAATTGAAGTGAGCCTCTGTCTGTTTTGATCAATCGAACCTAAAATTTTGATCAATCGAAAATCATGAATCAGGTTTTTAAAAATCAGATCTTGACTTATTCAAACCTCACTTTTCAAAAGTTTTTAAACTTTTCTCTTTCTCTCCAATTCGGACTAGGCTCCATGTCAATTTTTTGTCATTTATGTCATTTCTTTTTGCAAGGTTTTCCTTTCCCAAGGCCGGTAAGTCCATTTTACCCTTCCTTTTGCATTTTATTTCATGTTTTCATGCATAAATTCATTCATTTGTTTGGGATTTTCAAACCTATTCAAAATTGGGGTTTTTGATGAATCAAGCCTTATTTTTTGAATTAATCATTGGGTTTTGTTCCTTTGATGTTACAAACATGTTCTTAATAGTTTAATTTGATCAATTTTGTGATTTGTGAGAAATTGGAAATTCTAGGGCTTGTATTAACCCGAATTGGGGATTTTGTTCAAATTAGGTTTAATTGATGAAATTGGCTTGTTGGATTGATGTATTTGATCATTCTAAACTGTATTCTATCTTGTGTGATGATCAATTAGTCAATTTTTTATAAAAACGAACAAGTGGTTTTTCAAATTTTGGGGTTTTTGTTAGAAACTCTATGCTCAAGCCAATTTTGTGAATTTGAACTTAAATTGAATTTATTTTCACTGCATTAGAGCATGCATCATGACATTTAACTGTTCATGCATCATATAGATTTTTATTCTATATTTTTTTTGTGCTAACTTGCAGTCTGCCCTTAGTTTTTCCTTTTTTATTTTTTTTTGGTTCTGCTTTGTGTCTTTGTCTTTTCCTTAGCACTATGCCTAGGAAGACTAGAGCCCATAGGACTCCCTCCACTTCTTCTAAGTCTCCCTCTAGGAGTGAGTTGTTTAAGATTGACAAAAGTAGAGAGTTATATGATAAGTTGAACAGTAAGAGAAAGATATGGGCTGAGCGATCTGTTGTGTTAGATGAGCTAGATCCTGCAATTAGGGCAAACTTTGAGAGTAGAAGCTAGTTAACTTTATTGGTGGTAGATCACCCACCCCCGACCGTGCTGATTAGAGAGTTCTACTCGAACCTCTCTTATCACATCTATGATTCCAACACCCTTGTTAGGAGTTGGATACGAAGTGTTGAGTTCACCATTAGCCCTAGGGTAGTGGCTGAGGCTTTTGGGGTTCTGGTCATTAGGCAACCTGTCTATCCTTATGAGGAGTCTCCACCCCTTGATGATGTCATGTCATACATCACTCGGTCTTCTATCCAGTAGGGTTCTGATCCTCGAATCACATCTGCTGAGCTTACTGAGACTACCTATCCTTTCTTTCAGATAGCATGTCATTCCTTGTGGCCTTTTTCTCATCTCCACACCATCCCTATTGAGAGATGTGTGTTTCAGTATGCCCTTGTTTCTGGTGCTTCTATTTCTTTCCCTCATCTATTTCTTTGTTCTTTGAACGAAATTCATAGGAGTAGCATTGTTGGTCATGCTCTTGTTTATCCTATTTTCATTCATAGGATTTTGTTATGTTTAGGTTTAGATGGTTTCCCCGCATCTGAGCCCGTACACATTACTGGTCCCATAGGTGCCACTTTCCTTTGGCAAAGGGCTGCTAACTTGAAAGCTAGAGTTGAGCCTTCTAGTGCTATACCCCATCCTCCCACTTCTGCAGGTGATGCACAGGCTGAGACGTCTGGTGTTGCTGCTACTGATGTTCCTCCACCGACTACTTCGGATGAGTCAGATATTCGATGTACGTTGGATCATGTCTTGACCGTTCAGGGGGCTCATGGACAGATTTTGGTGGACTTGCTCGATGAGGTTCATGCTTTGCGTGCAGAGTTGGCGCATTTTATACGATCTCCTACGCCACCTCCTTTTGATGATGGATTCTGATTGCCCTTTGGCATTCCGCCATAAAAAGGGGGAGTAGCATTAGCTTTAGCTTGTAGAGTTTTTGCTGATAGAGGGAGTTTTTATTGTTTGGAGCCTGTGGTAATTAGATTGTATCTAGGAGATGCACTTTGTATTTACATTTTTTTGGCTCATGATGTATTTTTGTTGGGCTATTCATGTTAGGGGGAGATACTTATATTCTGTTTCTTGTTTCACTGCTTATTGATTTATATTTATGAGTTATTCATTAATATATGTCTTTATTTTGTGTTGTGTGAAATCAAGAATTAATTTTGTTTACTTGTATTTTTCATCACATGCGTTTATGGGTTTTGTTTAGTGTTTCATGAAATATACAGGTTGATTCAATTGAGCTGTTGTTTACACTTGCAACTGATGGATAGTAGTTAGGATTGAATTTGTTGTAATGAGCATTTTTTTGTAAAGGGCTTTTATTTGTAAACTTTGAGCTTTAAGTTTGTGTTTTGTCACAGATTGCCAAAAGGGGAGTTTGTTAGGTTCTAAAGATTTAGGAATTTATGTATTTAGAACTCTAATTTGTAATGTTGGCAAACCATGATCAAAACAGGTTGTTTAGTTTTGTTTAGGCTTGCTCAAAGTCGTGTCTTTTATATAAAGTTGGAATTAAGCTGATGCAGAAGTTACTATGCTTTTCGGCCTGGCTCGATCGATCGAAGTTTAGGCTCGATCAATCGAAAGTCGGGCAAAATGCATTTTTCTGCAGAATTCCAATTCAGCCCTATCTCATTTTAAAATGTTTAGGGTTTTATGTTTTGCCCTAGGTATATAAGGCAAACCCTAGCCACGTTTTAGATGTTGCTCATTTTACGATTTGTGTAAATCTCTTGTGAGAGCTGTGAGGAGCTTTCCTTTACACAAGTTTAGGATTATCAAGAAGGAGATTCGTTCAAGAACTTGATGATCATTCAATTGCTGCCATAAGACCTTAAAGATACACAAGCGGGAGTGCTTGTAAGTGCTGGAGAATCCAAGAAAGAAGGAGTCTGTGGTCTCAGAGCTTGCACATGGTCGTGTTAGTAAGTTTCTACTAGTGGGTAGTAATAGAATGTTAGTGGTCTAAATTTTATTGTAAAACTTCAATTCTTTCTATAGTGGATTCAAGTTTACCTTGAGGATAGCTAGGTTAAATTCTCCCCAAGTTTTTTACCGGTTTGATTTTCCTAGGTCATCATATCCTTGTGTTATTTATTTTTCCGCTACTATGCATGATATGATTGTTTGATTATGATAACCTAGATTTGAAATTTGAACTAAGTAATAACATGACTTGTTAACTAGGTTAATCCAATTGTGTTTTAAGGGGTCTAAAAAACAAACATGCCCAATGCCTATGGAGGAGGTTCCAAGCATCGTTGTGTTATATGATGATGAGTGATGTGCTGCTCTTTGCTTGGAGTTAGTTAATAGTTAGTATTATGTAAGTATACTTGCTATTATCATTCGTTTGTGCTAATTATAAATATTTTATTGTTCATAAATGTTTTATTGTTATTAACACGTGTTTATTTGTTTTGTTTAGTATTTTGTAGGAGTTCTAGAATTATGCATAGTGCACAGACTTACTGGACAAAGGACTTCCAGGAATTAGCATTCTTTTACCTATATGCTAATTATATTTGTACATGTTATTGATAGTGGAATTTTCACTAATGGTAGTTATTTAGTTACTCATGGGTGGGATTATTAATGAAGATACAAGCAATTAGCATTCTTTTGCCTAAATGCTAATATAATTTGTATATCTTTATTTTGGCATTTGTGGACAGCGACAAATGGTTCTGTAATACGTTATTAAGTAAATACATTAACGCTTATTGTTATTGACACTGACACACATAGTGACACTAATGATATTATATGCTATATGATAGTGTTTTGGGAGTTCAACTCTTATTAAGGTTATTTCAAAACATTTTTGCATGGTGAATGAAATGAAAAAAATTTGGACAGCTTGTCATGTGTGAAACTATGAATAGGTTGGACAAGTTTATGATGAAATTTGGACAAATTGTTTATGTGTGAATGAAATGATGAAAGAAATGATGAAATTTGGACAGTTTGCTTATGTATGAACAGATTTGAATAGTTTGAACGGATTTTTGAATAGATTGAACAGGTTTTTGAACAGATTTTATGTGTGAACAGGTTGAATAGATTTTTTTATGAAGTTTCTGTGAAATTTGAACAGATTTTGTTGCTGTTTTATGAATAGATTGAACAGATTTTGTGTAAACAAGTTGAACAGATTTTTTTTATGAAGTTTTTGTGAAATTTGAACAGATTTTATATGTGAACAAGTTGAACAGATTTTTTTTTTTTTTGAATAAAAAAATATAATTTTTAATGTTTCAAACTAACCAAACCGATTAAACCGACCGCAAGAAACCGCACCGCTATAGGTCAAAAAACCAACCATAAGCGATATGCATCAGTTTTAATTATGAGAAAATCGATTTCTATCAATTTGATAACAAATTTGAGAAAAAACTGAGTTGACCAAACTGTGCACACCCCTAATTATCAAATGCAAAAAACAACAGTAAAAAATGAAGTTCTAGCTCTGTTCATTCAACACAAATACATGCTCTCTTTTTTTGAGAGAGTTTAAACATATAGCGTCTGCTCTTGATGATAGCCCTTTATTATCAAACTAAGACACCAATCAATTATTGGTATAGGCGGGAATCGAACTCCAGATCTCTCATTCAAAACAAATACATGCTTAATTAGGAGAATAACAAATTTAATTGGAGTCACATTATATAATAAGTTTAAAATTATCAATATTTGAATCCTTTGATAAACAACTATCCAAAAAATAAAATGCATAATTGATAAATTATTATATAAAATTACCAATATTCATAATTGATAAACTATTTTTTCTCCTTTTTTTATTACTTTTGACTTGTTCAACTCATAATGACCTTTTTGTCACCTGTATGTTAATGTGAACCCCATCTGTCCTGCTGCTGCGCTGCATACAGCTTTCCTTGTCACGTGGTCTCTAACGTACAAGTATAAGTTACATTAAAAAGTCTCTTCACGCATGACTTAGCATTTAACCCTAGTAATTTTTTTTTTTTTTTTTAAAGAGAGAAATTACCCTAGGTTTGTACATCAGGACAGAAAGTGTCTATATAGTTATATATATAAACTACTTGAAATTGATTAATGAAAACTCCTTCTGGTTTTTTATTTTACTTTCTATACACAAAAGAGTGATAAATTAAAATTCCATCATATCGTTAACGTTTAAGGGAATAGAGTTTTTAACTGTCATGTTGATCTTAGAAGCTTCTTAAAATCTTTTTTGATAGTTATTTTAACTTATTGCGTTAAGACTTAAGAAAGACATGAATATCGATTCTCAACCAAAAAAAAAAAAAAAGAGAGTTGAACATAGTAGTCTATATATGACATGACTAAGTGTATAGCTTTCCATAAGTTTTAATATGTAAAAAATCTTCCCTGCTATCTCCTCCCTTTTAGGATGCTTGGAAGCTAGATGCTGATCTCTTGTTGGTTTGATAAAAATTCTCTTTATAAAATTTAAAATAAAATAAAATAAAATAAATACTATGACATACATTTATGTTTTATACTTTTATTGCACTATAAAATAATTAGTAATTGGGAAGAATATAACTCAAACAATATTTCTTCTTTGAAGAAGGCTCAGCTTCAATCTATCCCGGCCCAGAACTTAAAACCCTTTTTTTTAGTTTATTTTCACCTCCAATTTATTTACCTTTCTTTCAAAATTTATTTTTGTACTAAATACTAATTGCTATCTTGCAGTAGTGGGCCCTATAAATTAAGTCAAAAGTTTTTCTTTTTTTTCTTAATAAACCTGCAGTTATTAATGGGTGCTAATATCTTGCATGACGCGTAGCTTAGCTAACAATATATATGTTGTGCTTTTGTGAAGTCTAGTTGTACTTGATTTGGATTATGAACTGACCTGAAATAATGTTGTTACAGTTTTTAATGGGAGATTTTCTGAGACTTGGTCCATGGAGCAGAGGCTTGGGCCGATAGGAAAATTTTTTTGGCCCATTTGGTAGCCCATTATGAATCATGTGCATGCGCAAGATAGAAAAACTGTTGTTTTGGATATTAGGGTTTCATGTAGTTTTTGAGAGAAAAAACTATACTGCTGCATCTTGTATTTTTCTTTAAGAATAGTGAAATCGCTGCAACTCTGTGAACATAGGTATATTGCCAAATCATGTAAACATTGTCTTGTGTAATTATTTTCTTTGGCACATATTTTTCTCTATTTTTGCATCTCACAAATCTAGGAATTTCATGATATTACCTTTCAAGTAGTTTTAGAACCTAGGTTTAGGTTTGAGTGGGAGCAATGGCAGAGGAAACAGCAAAGGCATCTAGAATAGAAAAATTTAATGGCACAAACTTTGGATTATAGAGGATGCAGATTGAGGACTACCTCTATGGGAAGACGTTGCATCTACCGCTCTTGGGGGAGAAACTTGCAACGATGAAAGATGATGAATGGACTCTTCTTGACAGACAAATGCTGGGAGTTATCAGATTAACTCTGTCAAGGTCTATTGTACATAATGTTTTGAAGGAGAAGACCATAATAGATTTGATGAAGGCTCTGTCTGGTATATATGAAAAGTCGTCAACAAACAATAAGGTGTATCTAATGAAGAAACTATTCAATTTGAATATGGCAGACAATGCATCAATAGCACAACATCTTAATGATTTTAACACCATCACAAATCAACAGTCTACTGTAGAAATTGATTTTGATGATGAGATCTGTGCACTGATCATTTTGGCTTCTTTATCAAAAAATTGGAAGGCTATAAGAATGACAGTAAGCAATTCTACTAGAAAAGAAAAACTGAAGTACAATGACATACAAGATCTAGTTCTAGCTTAGGAGATTCGTAGAAGAGATGCAGGTGAAACCTCAAGATTTGGTTCTATCCTAAACCCTAAGATAAGAGGTAGAGGTAATGGTAAAAATTCAAATCAAAGCAGATCAAAATCTATAAACTCCAATCGAAACAGAAGTAAATCTAAATATGGCCAACAAGTACAATGTTGGAACTGTAGCAAAGCTGGCCACATTAAGAGTTCTGGTAGTAATAATTACAAATTATAGGGAGAGCAAGTGCTAAGCAGAAAATGTAGTAACATATATCATGTTATGTAAACAGTGGTTTCATGCTAAGAAGTACGGTAAGATGTAGAAGACATGGAGAACTTACCAACATAGTCAATTTAGCACCGGGCCTATCGATGAACCTCCGAATTACCCTGTTGAACCAGCCGAAGTACTCGTGGTGTGGAGGCATCTCACCAAGCACTACTTCAAAACGCTGTTGAAGGCGATTACCCTAGTGGCCTATATGCACAGCATGTTTCTGCATCCAATCCACACCGACTTTCCCCCTCAAATCAATTTTATGTAGGACTGTATCAGTATCAACAGCCTGGGGAATTTCTTGGACCATCCCAAACTGACGAACAACACGATCCGGCATATGTTTCTCTATTAAGTGGAAACATACAAGTGGCACTGTTGCTATCCACATGGCCCTCCCTGCAACGCACCACGGCGGAAGGTTCTCGAACTCAGCTTCATATGGCTGCCACACCACCTACAACAGCGAACAACACAAGTACACAACACATTAAACTTTATATTTCAAAATTCACCAAACCTATAAGATTGTTCCTAAACGTGTAAAACAAGGCATTCTCATACCTGGTCTAGCAACATTGAAGCTATTTGCTCGCAATACCTGTCCCTAAAGATGTTGGCGAGCCTATTTTTCTTGTTTGGGACCCACAACCATCTACAACAATCAAGAACAAGACATCAACATCTACAACTTTTCGGGCACAATAATGTTATAATTAAAACTATAATGTAATCACATTAACAAGTAAGATAATCTTGTAGGATTTTACTCAATTGGGGATGGGATTCAAGCAAGACTTACTTTAGGGACAGTGAAGCACGCACTGGAGGACCGTAAGCACCCACTGGCGATCCACGCTCAACTGCTAGGCACAAATAGGGGAACCTGGCCCATGCCCAATATTGGACCAACAATAAACACCTACTGATCTGATTGGTGTCCCTATCGCTTGCCCTGCATAACTCACGGTACATCCATTCAAGGCAAGCACTTCCCCAACTGTACACTTGTGGGTTGCGAAGGTCTTCCAATAGCTGTACCCACATTAGATGAACCCTATCGCCAGATTTGTTGCCGAATATTGTGTCCCCCAATAGCGCTAGGATGTAGCAGTGTGCGTACTTATGCAACTGATCCTCTTCAGCATTAGGCGGCAATGGTTCAGCAACTTGCTCCAAGAGTCGACTGATGAGAATCCTCTGGCCATTGAGTTGCTTATGCTGGTTTTGATTTACAGGTTGAAACCCAAGGAAGTCCTGGCAAACTGCAGTCCAAGTTTCTGTGTGCTCCCTGTTATAGCAGCACCATCAACAGGAAGCCCGATAAGAACATCCACATCTTGCAATGTAATGCTGACCTCACCATGTGGCATGTGGAATGTGTGAGTCTCGGGCCGCCATCGCTCCACTAAGGCCGTTATCAGGCCATGGTCAATCTCTCTACCTGGGAGCTAGAGGAGTCCCTCCAAACCAAGTGCCTTAATGATGTTAACGACTCGGTCATCCACCATTGCCTCTCGATTGGAGAACTCTTTACTACGGCTACGGCAGGTAAGGGTCCCTGGATCCTGCACAGAACAAAACAATGGATTAATATATGACAGCTGCAGCATGTACATTGTATTTCATTAAATTGGTGTACATTAGTTAAAGATTGACTATTGCGTTTTACCTGCCTATTCCAAATAGCTTCAGACCGATGGTTGGCCTGCTGTGACAACACCGAGTTGTCAATGGGACCAGGCTCTGCATGGTTAATCTGTCTAGCATTTGTAACAGCCATACTGCACTCCAGTGGAAAACAGTTAGCATGTAATAGATATTTTTCAAAACAAAAACAAAAACAATGTAAGAAAGATTCTAAAAAAATAAATTGTACTCTTGATTATTTATTAGTTCTCTATTAAAGATGATTGTTGCGAAAATAAACCCATTTAGGCAAGATTAAAGAAAAGAGAAGAAATATATAGACACGAAGATTTGCACAATATGCCTACGTCCACATAATAGATATTTTAATTCTACTTAACTCTCTCTAAATTGCCGCAGCACTAACTTAAAGTATGTATATATATTAAGTTGCTTAGGGTATTAACATTGCACTAACTGAAGATATCTTTCGCATGAAGACTCATTAACACATAATACTGAAATGAAACATAGTGAGTAACAGTAAGTGTGTGTTATGCAATCAAAAGTGAGTGGTACTATAGTACTGAATCACATGCTTCTTCTAAGATATAAATTGAATGGTCCTATTCCTTCATCTATATTGTGTTATTAATGTTCAATTGTCAACATGCAATCACCTAGTTAAACCCAAACTCAATCCTTGATTGCAATTTTTATTTTGGCTTTCTTTTCAATGAGGGAGCTGTCAATTCCATACGTTTTTAATATGAGAAAGAAAAAAACAAACATCTTTGGATTTTGGGAGCTTCAATGCCAACAACAGAAACAAATAAAAGAAGATGAATTTTAGATGGAAGGGAAGGCAACAATGAGTTAATTGAAAGTAGACCCTGAAAATGATGTGAACAAATACCTACCAGCACTTAGAATTATGCTTTTTTATAATTGGTGAATATGCTAAACTTTATCTAGGAAAACAGCTTTTAATTACCCAAGGAAATTAAAGAAGTTATTTCTTGGGTTTATAGTTACACAAGAAAGAATTCTTTCTAATTTTACTCTCACTTTGTTTCTGCTGTTCTCACTGTTCTTAGTTTCTAGATCAGTTTTTTGAACTATTTTTGTTCTAAAATGGATTCTGAATGAATTTTATTTACATGACTCAATCACATATTGGTTCTTTGATATGTTAGTATGTTACTATCTCAATATTAATGAAAAATTATTGTTTACAGGGAAAAAAAAAAAAACTCTACAAGGAACTAAATAGAAAATAAAGGATAATACCCAAACCAATTTTATTGCATAGCTCTTCCAATTTTCAAACTAATTTAAACATTGGGATTCATTACAAATATAAATATAAAAGAAGAAGAAAAAAAAGTAATTAACCTTTCTAAGCTTCTTAGTAACAAGTATTTTGGGTATAGTTTGTTTTAAGTTTTAAGTTTTAGCCGTTAACTTTTGTGTACAATTTTTTAAATCTTATTAATTCTTTTACAACCAACTGAGTTATGGAAGTCTCAAGTGCATTGTTTTACAATTTCTGTTTGTTTCTTTTGTTTAGGGGTGAACCAAATGTAAATTTGCAGGCTCTACGGCATAAAAACTGTGAACAAAAAAGAAACACTTCTTAAAATTTAATCTCCAAAACCTAATTTTACTATAATTTGAAGTATCAACATTCACATATAAGTACAATGAAAAATCAACCTTATTTTTAACACATATCAATAACTGAGAACTTCAGAGCAGAGCAACATATTGTATTTTTATGACCTCTACACAATTTTAAATACACAATTTAAGCATCCATGGAAAAAAACAAACCGGGCGAAGAAAAAATCACAAAAAATAACTAGAGCTTTCTATATTGATTAAAACATAGTGCCATCACACTGTTGAGGGGGGGACGGTTTGTTATAATTTTTTTTAGAATCTCCACAACAAAAATTGTTGTATTAATACAATAATCATAATTCAAAAATTTATTGAATACATAATTATCAACTTTGATATATCATCATTCTCAACAATTATTTAGTTCACTATAAATATATATAAACAAATTTCACTATTATTTTAAAAACTATCAAACCATCATTATTTGTCATATTGAAAATTTTTTATATTTTAAATTTTTTTAATGAATTATTTAGCACCTAATTTCAAACCAAAAAAAATCAACTTAAACAAATGATGACAGAGAGATAAAATATATTATAATATAGCAATACAAAAATTGAAGAACAAAATCTTGATAAACAAAACATATTCATTAAACTAATTAGAAAGGCGAAAACTCATATGGTCAGATTCATATCATAATAAAACAAAAAAAACAAAACCATATGACCATTATCATATGTATAACAAAACTTAAATCTAAATGCCCATATGCTTGAGTTTATTTGGTTGTGTTGAGAAGTGAGTTAACTTATTGACTTGAGAGAGAACAGTGTAGGCTAGCAGCAATAGGGAGAAGTACTAAAGGTAGCTTCTTAAGATTGAGAAAAATGGAAAAAAAAGGTAAGTTTTTGTTTGAAGAAGTGACTAAATGATGCTCCTTTGAAATAGTTGTTATTATCCATTAGGTACGCAACAAATCATTTGGACAATTGGGGGGCTAGCTAGTAAATTATTTGAGGATTTGTGAACTTTGAGTCATATATTTATTGGACTATGTTGAGATCTTAAGAATAATTGGGGGGGCCTGTCATATTTTTTGAGGGGGCCATTGCCTATTACTTCCTTATTGGACCAGACCTACAGCCTAAAATTACCATAACAGTAGAAGAAAACTAAAATTTTGGGGGGGCCATGGCCCCTCCAAGCAATAAGGTAGCTCTACCCCTGGTTGAGATCTTAAGAATAATTGGGGGGCCCTGTCATATTTTTTGAGGGGGCCATTGCCTATTACTTCCTCATTGGACCAGACCTACAGCCTAAAATTACCATAACAGTAGAAGAAAATTAAAATCTGGGGGGGGGGGGGGGGGGAGGCCATGGCCCCTCCAAGCAATAAGGTAGCTCCGCCCCTGGCATTAAACATAAACTCAATCAAAATTTCTAAAATTTCTATAGACTTGTGAACAATTGCATCTCATTATAGGAACAACCAACAGAGCACTAAAATTAAATCCTCAGCAAATATAAACAAACCCAGAAACATAATCCGATTCCACAAACCAATTCAATCTCAAACAACAAATATAAAGTTTCTCAAAACAGAACCCACAAACCCACTAAAATTAAATCCTCAGCAAATATAAAGTTTTGACATTTTTTAGAAATTCAAAACAGAACCCACAAACCCACTAAAATTAAATCCTCAGCAAATATAAAGTTTTGACATTTTTTAGAAATTCAAAACAGAACCCACAAACCCACTGTTTCTCGGCAACCAAACGGTGAAACCCATTATATATAAACACTGTTTCTCACCTTTTTTTTTTTTGGGTTTTCACAGACCGCATAGACTGATCGAAGCTCTGTGGGTGAGAGTTTTCTACTTCGGTGGACTTTATCAAACTTTAGGAGGAGAGGCCTAAGATGGTACACCTCGTTGTGGCTTTACTAGACTCTTCGCCGAAGCTGATGAATGTGAGAGTGGAGATTGAGCGAGAGAAGAGGGTGACTGAGAGTGGAGAGGGTGAGTGCGAGAGAAGAAGGTGACTGAGAGTGGAGAGGGTGACTGCGAGAGGCCAAGGCCCTGAAGTGTGAGACTGAGAGGGAGAGGGTGAGTGAGAGACCGTGACACTGGAGAGGTGAGAGAGCTCTGTGAGTGAGAGTGAGTGAGAGACTGGAGAGGTGAGAGACTGTGAGAGAGTGGCGTTATTTTTAAAAAATCTCCTATTAAGCTCTGATTTCTCTGATTTCTCACACGTGCAAACTGAAACGGACAAGGTAGGTGACCATAACTGAAAATCGAGTTTCTCAGACTTCATAACCGAGTCTCTAACCCTCAAGATCTAAGTGTCGTCCACGTCATTATAAACGTCAGGTGTACTCCACGTGAATGCTCAGTCAGAACTCAACTCTATAAGACTCGAATTCTAGGTGTACTCCACGTGGCATTAGGACACGTCAATCTAAAAAAACCGAGCCTAAAAGAGTCAATTTATTCAAGTAGAAATCGAGTCTTTCAGACTCGAGATATTAGTAATCAATATTATTTTTAAACGGGGCCAACTAATTGTATAGTTGTGCAGTTATCGTTAAATACCAATTTCGTTCTCCCATGCATCAACCGGACCCAATTAACAAAGCAAACAGTGCTCTTTTCCCGACAAAGCAACAGATTTAGTTTAGCAACTTCAGATCTTCTTGGGTTCTGGTCTTAATTTCTCTCTCTCTCTCTCTCTCTCTCTCTCTCTCTCTCTCTGAGTTTCTGACAATGCCCCCTCACTCTCTCGCTGAGGTTTCCGTATGTCTGAATCTATGAACTATGATGCATTTTGCACCCACCCACGTGCACTTGCATGACATTGCTGCTTTCTTAATTCTTGGGGTCTCAATCACCACGTGCACCTCATGCTTTCTTTTGCCATATTACATATGGCCTAGTACGTACTAAGATAAGATTTTTTATCTCCATGAGGAGATCATTTAACGTGGTCCATATATCGGATTTATTCTAATAATTAATTTTATTTCTTTAATAATATAAATGATAAATAAATATCTATTTTAATAAAGATGTTAACTAAAGACATTTTCGGGTCACCACAACCCCAGCAGGAAAGGAAGATATGGGCTGCCATATGGAAAGCCCATGTTCCCTTAAGGATCATCAATTTTGTGTGGAAGCTTCTCCATGACAGCCTACCTACCATGGCCACTCTGCATAACAGAGGAATCAGAAATGATGACACTTGCCCCTTATGTTTCTGATGAAGAGATTCCTACACATCTGCTTCTCTTATGCAGTTTTTCTAGAGCTTGTTGGTTTGGATCGGATCATAGTCTGCACACTTTTGAGATCACCAATGTGTCTATTCAAATTTGGCTAAAAGACTATATCATCTTTTCTTTAAATAATGAAGATCAAAGCGTGGACATCCTTCAATCAATGTTCATTGTTTTGTGGTTAATTTGGAATCACAGAAACAGAGTGCTTCACCAAGGCTTTAACCCAAATCCTTTAGAGGTTATACTAATAGCCAAAAATCTATCTTGCAGGTACAGGAAGTCTTATGCAGGTCAACTCCATCATACCAGAGAATTTAGAGCAACCAAGTCAGCCCATTTCATAGCTGCAGGGCAATATTAGATCATCATCAAATTAGCTAATGCAAGAAGAAAGAAGCCACAAAGGAGAGCATACGCTTTTGTAGCTGTAAATATGCAGGGAACAGAAATGTTTTCAGGGGTTAATTGCAGTCTCGCCAACACAGTAATAGAGGCTCTACTTGAAGCAATGGTGGAAGCTGGTATCATAGATAAAAACTTCGGCATCCAGCACGTTTTGTTCTTAATCAACAGGGTTAATCTCCATCAAGTTTTCAAATCTAAGAAAAGTGCAGATTGGCTAGATAGCAGTAGGATAGCTGATCTGAACTTTCTTTCTCAACATGGTTTATTTTGCAATATTTTAGTTGTTCCTCATGTAGTAGTTAAGGTTGTGTGGTGTTTTGCTAAACAGGCAGTTAACAGGCCTTTGTATCACAGGTGGTACAATGCTCTATATAACCATGTATGAACTCTTCCTTTGTTTGGTATAAAAAATAATAATAAATATGTTAATGTTAAATAATTATGTGCTGAACAATTTTTTTTTTTTTTAAATCATATCAAATAACTACGAATAACTAATTTCTTGGAAGTAATTTATAAAAGACTCAAGTTTTGATAAAGATTATCTCCAAAAAAAAAATTGATAAAGATATTCCATGGCCTAACCTTTTGACCAAGTATATGTTTCTATTAGACGAAACAAAGATAGGAGTTAAGGTAGAAAATTTTTTATTAAACTAACGAGCAATGATAAAAATGCAAATTTTTTCATAACTTATTATGGTGTTTAGTTGTGATTTATGCAGTATTTACTTTTGCATGAGTCAGCCTCACACTAATCACACTAAGATATTCTAGCAAAAAATAATAATAATCACAATAAGATATGTTAATACTTGTAAAATTAAGTCTAAAAAGAATAATTGTAAAAAAATTATGACTTATTCAAAATTAGTATCAAGAAATGAGTTTTTAATTTAATGCACTTGAACACTCATAGCTAGGGGTAGCTTTCTTTTATTCCACTACGTATACGTATGCTGTGTATAAGTATCTCACATGGTGTGTGTGCATATTGTATACAAGTGCATCTCTGTTTCAAGGAGAATGCTTGTTGTGAAATACTTTGAATACCTTATCACGGTGATTTTTCATGTATGTGCATGTTGTAATACTATGACATTTTTTTTTTTTTTTTTTTATTTCAAAGACCAAGACACCAATCAGTTTTTGGTATAGGTGGTGATTGAACTCCAAATCTCTTATTCAATCATCAGAAACTTTACCAATTAAGTTAACTAGAACCCACATACCATGACATGTTTGAATTTAAGCTAACTAATGAGATATGTATATATCAAGGGATTTATAAAAGAGAAATACTATATTAAAATACTAGTGTTAACAAAATTCTAGTCCCTAGTGTAAAAATACTCGTGTTTCCATCAAAGGTAGGCCGTAGGAAATGGCTTAATTAAGAGTAGTGACATCTTAAAGCACTTCTTCTTCTTTTTGATTGATTTTTGTTTCAACTTATGGCGTCCGCTCTTAATAATAGCTCTTTGTTATTAGACCAAAACAGCAATCGGTTTCTGGTGTAATCAGGAATTAAACCCTAAATCTCTTATTTAACCATCAGAGATATTACCAGTTGAATTAACTGAAACTCACATCTTAAAGCACTTTGATAATCACATAATATATAATTTATAATTTGTATAATAACATCTTCTTCTTCTTTTTGGAGGATTTGTATAATAACATCTAAGTTGTGATAAATTCATGAAAAATGGGGTCCATAGTTCGGGATAGGATAAATAATTAAAAACCCATGTGCTGTGAGACTGCTTGTTCTGTACAAAACAAGCCGGACAGAACATTCTCGATTTTTTGCTCTCATTAGCTGGAGCTTGGACCATACATACTACGGACTTACCCTAACCGGCTAACCCTCTCTTAAAAATCCCCTATCTTGGTAGGAGGAATTTTTTTTTTTTAATAAAAAAAAATACCAAAACTTTTCCATTCAGTGGATAACTTTGTGTTTTCAATCATATTTCACCGTTTACCCAAATTGCAATGATTGTGAACAAACTTGATGTATCCTAAAAATGTAGACACAATGTAACAAAAATTGTGTAGCCCACTGTATGTAACAATAATGTTTGGCATTTATAAAATTATTAGTATTTTAGTAAAAACTATAAGTTGGATGATGCATGCACATGCTGCCTCATTCCTTAAAAGTGGCTTTTATTTAAATGGACAAAACTTAGGTACAGAACTTAGATGCTATTCATTAGGTTTCATTCTTAAGATTCAGTTATATGGCATTACTTAACTAATTTACTTAAATAAAAGTACACTTCAAAGCAAAAAAAAACATTAAATATAGAAATTTGGAAGCCGCGCAATCTCTCTCTCTCTCTCTTGTGAAGAACAAGAAGAACTTGCGTGTAGCAAGAAAAAAGTGAAGGATGTGAGTCACACTGGATTCTGTGAAGGCCAAAACTCAGGTCCCTCATCTCCAAGCCATACTGTTGGCCCATGGAAACATAACAAATCCTTCAAGGATAAGCTAATGGGTGAAATCCCAGGCGCTTTCACCCAAGCTTTTAGTTTTGGGGATTTCATGGATGACGATGCTAATTCAAATGAAGAAGTGGAGACTCTTCAAAACGGACTTGTTGCTGTTAAATGTTTTTAAAGAGTTTAAACAACAAATTCGAAGGCCATGAGCAAGAGCTATCATTGTTAAGGTGTATGGCAGAGCTATGGGATTCAACTTACTCCAAGCTAAACTTCTTGCTCTATGGAAACCAGCAAGGCGGTTGGATTGTGATCCTAATAGTCCAAGGACTGATGTGGGACCCAGTGGAGAGGTGCATGAAACTGTGCAAGAGATCGTGCATGAAGGTACATATGGTTCGTAGGTAATGGTAGCTCGTAGGAAAAATGGGACAAAAACTCAGAGAAGTGGGGGGTCCCTACCTAGTGCAACTAAAAGCATCCCAACCTGGATTAATAAGTGCCACTGAAGAAGGAAAAGCGAAATCAATATCTGTTGAGCACTTGAAGGGGAACGCAATGTTGGCTTTGAAGGAAGGTAAGCCCTGTAATGGAGATTTAGCGATACCCTCCACTTCCTTGGTCCACCAATACCCTCTTCATTGTGAAGCTATTTATCCAAACCGTAACCACCAACGCATCATCATAAGGCTGAGTCGTTCCTTCCAAATCTTCATCATTGAAAGCGATGGTTTCCCGAGCATATTTCATCCTCTTCCCCGATGGTTGTTCTTGACAATTTTCCGCTAGCACCACGGTCAGTACTCCCTTTCTTCGGGTCACTAAATTACCCCTTGAAGTAGCATGTATGATTTATAGGCATAAATACACTTTTGGTCCCTACATTTTGAGTCATTTCTCGATTTGGTCCCTAAACTGATTTTGCTCCTAGGTTAGTCCCTGATTTCATAAAATCGTTCTTATTTTAGTCCCTGCAGTCAAACTCAGTGACAAAAAATCCATACGTGGCAAATGGAATGCACTGTTGGCGTGTTATATGCTGACGTGGCTAATAAAATAATACTAATAAAACCACATCAACATGCCACGTCAGCATCTGATTTAAAAATAATAATTTATCAATTTTAACAAAATTAAAAAAAAAAAACATAAAAACAAAATTAAAAACATAAAAATACATAGATTCATATTTGAAAATGAATACTCAAAAAATATAAACCTAAATCATAAGAACTCAAGAACACAAAAATATCTGGGTATTCAACATCTTTCCTAGAAAATTTCTTTCAAACCAAACACTGTTAAATTCACATCTAACAAGTGGATGCCTAAGATTTTCATCACAACATTTTCTTTCCACCCGAAACCAAATTTTTTTTTCTTATGAAACAAACATACACGCACAAACCCAGTTGATTCGGCTCACAATAACAACAAACCCAACCAACCTCATAAATTTTCCTTGAACAATCATCAACATTTTCCCCATAAAATCAAGATTTTCTTTCAAACCAAACACTAAAATAACTCACATTTAATAAATCGATGCTTAAAATACATACAAAATCTCTATCCTCAACCAAAAACTTCAACAAATCAAACCCATAAACCCATATCAAAAACCCATTGATCAAGCCACCGATACTGCAATCCGAAACCCACATGAACAGGTCAAACCACCAATCACCACCGTTACCACCGATCAATCCATCAAGCCACCACAACCTACGCCAACAACAAACCCATCCAACGATCCAGCCCTACCCACCACAGGACCAACCACCATTGCACAACAACTACCACCGATCTCAACCCATCTCTCTCTCTAAACCTAGATCAAAGCAAAATCTAAAAGAGAAAACCGAAAGAGAGAGATCTTGATCAGAGGAAAAGTCGAAAGAGATAGCAAGCTTCAGGCCAGATTTTTGCAGAAAGATAAAGGGAGAAGAAGCTTGATCTGCTCGCCGTTGGTCTGCTTGTGAGCTCCGATGAGTGGTGGAGAAGAAGGCTCAGTGAGATCCGGCCATGGACAATGAAAAGAGAGATTCTATCCATGGAGTGTGAAGAGAGTGAGAGAATTTGAGATTAGAAATTTGAGTGTAGGGGTTTTTTTAAAGTTGATGAGTGATGAGGTTTGTAGGGTCACAATTTAGGGTCCAAGCCCAAAGAAGAATTGGGTGATGGCCCAATGAGCCCAATACAATAAATGTAGAGAATGGGTTAAAAAGCTAGGCCTTAATGAAGTTAATAATGGCTAGTGTGGATTTAGAAGATGATCAAGCAAGAATAAGACTCATTGGATTGAATAGATTCACTATCCGAGGAGATCATTCAGAGTATAAATCAATATAACTGTTTATAAATACAACTTTGATTACTACAATGTTTCTTTTCTACTTTTTCTTTCCTCCTCCTCTCATGGAAGGTCTCTCACATTATATAGTTCCTCTCCAACCATCCTTGTAACACCCGCCTCACTTTAATTGAATTTAATTGCATCTAGAGTGGAATTGATGAATTATTTAATTTATTTTGAACGTGATATTATTTCATATTATGGTTACTACAAAGAAAATAAATAAAAGAAGATGTAACGTGAGAGTTATTTTTGTGGATTATTCATATTTAGCTTTTAGTCTCCTTATTAGTTAAGGAAAAGGATAAGAGATTTCCTATTTGGATTAGGAGTTTAAGTGTTATTGGAATTCTTTTGAGTTTTAACCTATCTAAACAACCTTAATATGAGTTTTAGTGGGAACTAAAGTCTTGAAAGCTTATTTAAGTTCTAGCAGGTTTTAATTTCAGCCCTAGTGGAACAGTTTTAACGTGTAAAGCTGAAAAATAAGCTAGGGCTCCCTGCGTGAAGATTAAGACTAGGGAATTAGGGCTTCTCAAAATTGAAGGGATAGAAGACCATGGCACTACTAGGGGCAGCCAGCAAATTTGTTGTATTGAGGTAAGCATCTATTTTATGCAAAGCCTTATTGATATCGTTGGACACATATTTGATGAAGGAACCTTCGCCTCTAGGCTGCTTAAAAATATTAGAATTATAATATCAGTTGCTTAGGAATAGAAGTTATTATGGAAGTGTACTTTAGACTTTCATTACTTTATTTGATTGTGAAACAGATCCTCATATATGTACGTGGAGTAGCATCACATCCTATATAGGTTAATCACTTGTAGATGTCCTAGGGTGGTGTTTAAATGGTCTATGTGCACTTAGATATTAAGGGATTTGTTATTTTGGATTTACACAGCTTAATTACTAGTGGTGCTAACTTATTGAACCTGGTAATCTATAACATGGTTTCGAGTTCCTAAATTTTTGCTAATACATGCCATAGAATACTAAGTCCTACGGTTAGAGATTTTATGGATGCTATATATTTATTTTGGGTTAATATGATCTACAAGCATTGTTATTTGGAAGCCAACTTGTACTGGGAGAATTAAATAACATAGAACTTTACATATTCGGCTCATTAGAATTGTTTACTAGGTATTGATTTTGGAGTACTTGATAAAGCAATTGAGTACCAGATTAGCTATAGTTTTAGAATAAGTAGTAACATACGAATTTTAAGAGTGAAATTTATATTTTGTTGCTGCCTTAGTGTATCCATTCTTATTGAGTCATCTTGTGCTTATTTAGGTTCTAGTTGATATTGTTTCAAACAGTTGAGGTGAAGCTTGGTTTAACAACTAGAGGTAAGTGGACTTCAAAACATGACGTCTCTCAAGGCGTGTATATTTATATATACTTTTGGTAAAAATATATATTTATATATATATATATATATATAAATACATAATTGCAAAAGTGAAGTTTCCAAAAACTTATACCACTGTCCATGCTTTATACACATACCTGAATTTTATTATTTCTTGTATATTACTTTGAAACTGTATAAGTTAAGAATGACTCAAAACTATATTTTGAGAAAGTATTGGTTATATGATATATGATTAATATTGGCAATATCGTAATAAAGTAAGAATGTTTTCAAATGGTCAGCTAGACAGTTTGCAACCTTTGCCAACACAGGATTAAGTGTTGGCCTTCAACTGAAGTAGTGTTATTGTGGTGTGGTGCAGCGTTATCGTTTTCTCTTTAGAGCCAGTGTTGCCTCTTTGAGGTTAGTGTTATTGTTCCCTATGGGAATCACCCACCAAGTGTTTAGTAGCTTATGTCTTTGTCTGACTAATGTTTAATATTTTCCATATCAAACTACTGTTTTATTATTATCGACATTTATAAGTGGGAAAATTGTTTATTACTATAGTATATTGTAGTGTATTTTGGCTAACTAAAGTAGTTATTATTTTATTTAATGATTACAGCATTATAGTTAAATGTTTTATTCTTGACAATTTTATAGAATTATTATATTACTGTTAAAACTATTTGTAAATGTTTTGTAAAGACTATATTTTGTCAATGATACTAATATTTTGTTTTGAAAGACATCCTCATGTTATGTAGTCTCTTATTGGACTTCTAGCTCATCTCCCCCCCCCCCCCCCCCTTCTTTACCTTTTCAAAGTAGAGCAGTGGAATATCTTTTGGTGGTAGATCATTGGAGACATAAATTGAAGACTTCTTTTGGAGCTATTTTAGTTGATAAACTATTTTAATATATTTTCTTAGGATAGTGAGTTTGGCATTTGTGGAACTCTTTGTGAGTGTATTTGGAGACTTTATTGTTAAAGTTTTTATTTTTATGGATTTCATAGGAAAGATTTTGATTATTTGAAGTTTATTTGTGGATATTTAATTACACTCTGTTCCATTATATTAGTGCTAATTATTTATAAGACAGGTTATGCATCTAAATCCTTGGTTTGGGTTTGAGGTGTTACAATCTTGATCCTACACTTGTTAATCATCTAAACTTTCACTTGACTCTCTGTCCCATCAGACACCTTCTCTGACTTTCTGTGAGTTGTGATATTTGAGATTGCACTGTTCAAAGATCTTCTCCATATAAATGCGACCAGAAAAGTAGCTGTGATGCATTTAATGCGGTGGTAGCAGCTTTTTCTTTAGATATTTCTGAGTTCTAATCGCTCCAATACATGCATGAAGCTCATTTATCGTGTAAAACTCCTGATAAGTCACCTAGGTTGCTAGACTATAGATTCGAACTGTAGTTGTCATGTCCAAGGAGGAATTACTCCTTGGATTGTTCTCCATCCGTTCCTTCTTCGTGAGACTTTAAACTTGGGATCTCTCTCAATCACTTACCCCTCCTCGAACACACTCACGTTCCCAGATAAGGCCCAAGGCCCAATATACAAATTTGAGCTTTTATCCCTACAAGGTAAAGAAAAGAAAATAAAAACAAAATCAAAAAGAATTAAAAAGATAATGAGTTTTGATTTTTTAAGAAATGATTTTAGTTTAAATTAGATTTAAGGTTTTTTTTTTTTTAATTTAATTTACTTTTTTTTTTTTAATTCTAAGTTGGCATTCTTTATTAATTTAAATGTTGACGTGGCATTTAAAAATTGCTAAATATAATTTTTTTTTTTATTAGCTACGTCAGCAAACAGTGCATTCTGTTTGCCACATATGCATTTTCTGTTACTAGGTTGACGGCAGGGACTAAAATAAAAACGATTTTCTAAAATCAGGGACTAACCTAGGAACAAAATTAGTTTAGGGACCAAATTGAGAAATGGCCCAAAATGTAGAGACCAAAAGTGTATTTACGCCTGATTTATATTACTCCCAACGGGGGTGGGAAAGGGTTCCCCCAAGGTCTCGCAATTTGCCCAGTCTCTTAACCCCTAGGTTCCAAAACATACTCCTTCAGATGCCCCGACCTCACCAATTGCTCCAAGTGATCTTTCAGAACCCTACATTACTCAGTGGTATTTCCTTTGTCCCGATGATAAGTGCAATATAAATTCTGATTTCTCCTTGATGGGTCACCCCCCATCTTGCTCAGCCACCGAAAGTATAGTTCATTCTTTATTCTATCCAGAATATTGTGTACGAGCTCCTTAAATGTCACGTTGACTTCCTATGCCCAAGCATTGGGTTCTTGGATCCTCAAATCCCTCTTGGGTCTCGGCTAGAAACCCTTTTGCTAAGACTCTTTTGAATGCTACGTCATAACTAGTGCCTTCCCCTTGCTCTGTTGCTAATCATCCTCTAACCTCTTGTACTCCTCGATACGCCTCATTAATGACCTCATATCCTCCGGAGGCCTTTTCATCAGTGACTCTCGTAATTCAGAATCCTCGGGCAATCCTAACTGAAATGTGCTTGCTGCGACCTTTTCATTACCCCTACTGATCTCGTTGTACAACTCCCAATACCTACTAGCATAATTTCGAAAGGTTTCCCTAGCTCCCATCTTCATAGACAACAATGCATCCACGGGCTGTGGTACTCGGCTACAAGTCATAAACCGAACTCCGAACTCTTGAATCAACTCTCCAAAACTATAAATCGAGCCCTTCCTCAACTGGTTGAACCACCTTAGAGCAGTGGGCCCGAGACTAGAAGGAAACACCTTACACGTCAATGCGTTATTATGGTTATGCAAAGACATCATTTGGATATAATGGCTTACATGTTCTACGAGGTCTGTCTTCCCATCATAAGAAACAAATGGGGGTCTAGTAAATCTGCTCGACATAGGTGCTCGTTCGATCTCTTTCGAGAATGGTGATCTAGCAGCTCTGCACAGTGCCCGGCTCATAGCATCTAAAGTGGCATTTCGAGGTCTCCACCCCTCAAGGGAAACCGAGTCTCTGTCTACGTATTCCAAAGACCGATCCCTAGACCGATGAGAGCCAGATTGACAGAATTCTTCTCCATGACTACCCTCTACACTTGCTGACCCTTCAGCATGCTCTTCACGGTTTCTTTGCCAGCACCTACCTCGTACTTCTAACTCCAAATCCCTCACCATTATACGCAGGCATTCCAGCTCTTAATCCCTCCTATCACAATGCTCGTGTTCAGAAGCACCCGATATTGATCGATATGTCTGGGACCAGAATGTTCTCCTTCCCGTTCATATCTTCTGCCTTCATCTCTCTTGTGCTTCCTTTCTTGCCAACTAGAGCCCTTAGAAGACCCTCTAGAGCCGCTAGCAGCATAACTCGCTTAGTGCCTTTCCAACATCTTCCTCACTTGAACCTCGGCAGAACTACGACTATGTAGGAGATTCCCACAGACAGCGCCAATTGTACGTACCCAATTTTCCTTATTAGATCGGACCTAAGTTTGGGCACACAATTTACTTATATAGTGGGTAATGGGTTTCCTACGTTGGGTAGCTCCCAACTAAGCTTTAAGAAAGAATTGCCTCACACAGCCTAGCCTCCCTCTTTCCCTCCTTAAGCTCCCTTAAGCTACATATGTGTTCTCTCTCTCTCTCTCTTCTTCCTCTCTCCAGTATCCAACCCCATTACCTCCTTGCTTTCTCTTATTTATAACTTAAGGTTAGTGGGGAAATCATGATTACCTCTGATTCCGCTCGTATGGGTGGGGCCCAAATTGATTATTCCTAACAAGGAATGTGCTTCATTGGGAATGATGTCAAGGACGTTGGAACTAGCACCAGCCTCCAAAAGATTGCTAGGCAACGCAATTCCCCATGGTACTCCCGAGTTGCCGAGGCATTTCTGCCCATCACATGGATACCTATGGACCATTCTACATGGGGGTGGCATTCACGTGCCGAGCTTATGAATAGTGAGCCGGTCATGACACTAGGCTTGGGCCTGACAATATTTGTGGTCCTATTTTGGCCTGGCCCAAGATAAATGGGCCTGTGGCCATATGCCATACATAGAAAATTCGAATGTCATGTGTCAAAGGATTAGGGAATGTTATTACATTAATTTCATGTGAAAACGTATTGTATTACAAGAAACCAATTCAGTATGTACATTTGTTAAAAATCAACATGTGTTATGAGAACAATTTCAACATATAGAGTAAAGATCAAAGATCTAGCATGCAAAAGGAATTCAAGAATTTAGCATGTGATGGAAAACAAAAATCCAAGCATGTTGAAGGAAAAATAAAATCAAGCATGTGACAGAAAACAAAAGTTTAAGCATGTTAGAAGAAAATAAAAATCAAGTATGTGACAGAAAACAAAAGTTTAAACAAGTTAGAAGAAAATGAAAATCAAGCATGTGTTAGCAAACAAGAGTTTAAGTTTGTTGGAGGAAAATGAAACTTAGGCATAGGATAACAAACCAAAAGTTTAAGCAAACTCAACATTTAAGCATGAATATCAAACTAAAGGCCGAATGTAAAAAAAAATATACGAGATCATAAACTCAAGTCAATGCAATACATATAGTTTATATACATGTGACAGTACATATAGTTTATTAATATGATACATTATATAAACAAGATTAAAAAGAAAGAAACCAAGTAATGAAAAGAAAGCTTAATCAAAATCTACATATATTTTATGAGAACATGAATGAAAGCTATTTAGCAATTTGAGGCAAACTATAATGAATCTTAATATTTTCTGAAAGACTACAGAGAAAGCAAGAAATATAAGGAATAATAAACTAGTGTAGAAATTTAAAGAACGTGAATGAAAGCAATTTAGCAATTTGAGGCAAGGAAGTACTAAACTACAGCCAAAGTAAGAACAATGGTTACACAACAACTTTTCTTTTATTCTTTCTCAATAGCTTTCCAAAGGGAATGGGGTGCTGAAAATGGAAGAGGTCTTCTCTATTTATAGGGGAAGGGATGGCTTAGCTTTAAAGCTAAGTTATTAGAGATAAACCTGTTTAGATAAGCTAGAACGGATTTGGTGTTGATCCCCATTTGAAATTTTGAAAGAAAGTTGAAGATGATGCTAAATTTGTGTTATCTTCTGCACCTGTTTCGTATTTTGGCTCTAACTTTCTACTCAAAATTCTAATTGATTCGAGATTGGTGTTTTTTAAAAATAAATTCAATTCTCTACAACCCTTCCAGAAATAGAGAAAACCACATTTCAACGTTTTCCAGGCCAAAAATGCAATGCTAGTTGTTGCTGAAAATAGTAATGTTTTTGAGCATTTTCTATTATTTTTGAAATTTTTCATGGATCATATCTTTTCTTTATCCAAACTGTTTTTCAAAAGAGCAGATAAGATGCCATAAGGGAAAACATTTTTATTATTTCTTAAAAAATAATAAAATAAAATGAAATCCAATCCAATCAAAATTCACACTTAATTAATTTTAAATTAATTCTTGTTGGAACCAATCAAAATTAAGAGTTTAAAATAGGACATGATCAGGCCCATTGTGTAGGTGAGCCACGATCATTGAAAATTGTTTGTATGATAACTTTTGATCTAGTAGTCCGATCAAGGCCTATTGCATACGATTGTGATCGTTAGAGCATTAAGATTTGTTTTATATCACAAATATAAAGATCTAAATGTTGAAATTACAATCATGCCCTTGGTGCAACATTACAATTTTGCCCTTAATATTGGTTAAATGCAAGTTGTAAAATGGGGTGTCTACAGCTGGAGGGGGAACAGAAGTTAGTTTGGGAAAGTCTACCTTAGATTTCCCAAATGCCCATGCTGTTCAATGTGAACCCGATGGAGTGCCTCTCGGAGCGAAGAATGTTAGAGAGACAGCCAATATCCACTTCCATCATAGGAAATAAGCCAACCATGAAGCTAGTACAAGTCTTCCAACTGACAATGACCTTCAATCTCCATGTTTTGTCTCAAGAAATGGAAATGGGAGTCCTTCAGCACAGTTTGACATTGTATCTTGGAGAGCGGTAGACGAGGGAGGTGCTCCAGTGGACCGGATGGAATTTGAGGTAGGAGGCAAAGTCGATGTCACCTTTTGATGAATGTCCAACTCCAAATCATAACTTCTTCATGAATATCATCATTTGGGTTTATCAACAAAAAAAAAAAAAAAAATCATCATTTGGAATTGTAAGGGTGCTCTAAAGCCCTCTTTTCAAAGCCGTGTCAGAGAGCTGGTTCAGAATCATAATCTAGCAATCCTTGTTGTGATAACTAATAGGCTTCCTTTCAATGGAGTAATTCACACCGACACTATTGGATATGCAGGTGGGCTTTGGGTGCTATAGAATTCTGACAAGGTTGACATATCCCTGCTACCCAACACAAAGTAAGAAATTCATGTTGTGGTCAAGGTACGATTTTCAAGCACAAATGGTTATTTTCTACTGTGTATGTTAGTCCTAAAACTGCTGAAAGGCATGTTTTATGAATAATCTTATGATAGTTGCAAAGCTCCACAATATGCCCTAGATCATAGCAGGCGATTTTAATGAACCTCTGTTAAAGGATAATAAGTTTGGGGGGAGAGAGCTGTGAGTGTTAATAGATCCTTATTATTCAAGGAGTGCCTAGGTGAGTGTAATATGATAGATATTGGGTTCTCGGGTCCTCGGTTCACTTGGACAAATAAAAGGGAAGTCCAAGCTCTGATATAGGAAAGAATAGGTAGATTTTTTGTGAATCCTAGTTGGTGTTTGATGTATCCTAAGGCAAGAGTTACCCACCTTACTAGATGTCACTCGGACCACTGCCCTGTCCTAATTGAGCTACAGCCAACAGCAAATACTGATAAGAAGCGGCCTTTTAGGTTTCAGACCTTCTAGCTTTTGGATTTTACCTTTCCAAGTATTGTTTCTCAGGCATGGGGAAGCAACAATAGATTAGTGGATGCCATAGAGATTTTCTCTAGAAAAGCTACTGCCTGGAACAAGGACCATTTTAGGAACATATTTGCTAGAAAGAAGAATCTAATGGCAAGGATTAATGGTATCCAAAGGGTAGTTGCTAATAAACCTTCCAACTTTCTCTTTAATTTGGAAAATGAGCTTCTAAGAGAGCTTGATGGAGTGCTTAATCAGGAGGAGGAGCTTTGGGCTTTGAAATCCCAGGTGAATTGGATGATCCAGGGAGATCATAACACGACCTTTTATCATGTTTTGATTCTAGTTAGAAGGAAAAGAAATCAAATTATAGCATTTGAAAATGTTGTGGGGGAATGGATTTATAAAGAAAATGATATTAAAAATTTCATTAGAAGCAGATTTGATGGGATTTATTTGATGTTGCTGTTTTGTGCTTCTAGATCAAATCTCATTATTTCCCAATAGCAACCTAGGCTCTTTGAGGAAGAAAGGATAATATCAGTGGAGGTACAACTGATAATGAGATTAAAGCTGCCTTGTGGTCTTTGAAACCTTTTAAGGCCCTAGGGCCAATGGTCTTCATTTAGGCTTCTTCCAAAACTTTTGGCCAGTAGTGGGGAGCTCGATAGTAAGAGAGGTAAAGAAGATTTTTGCTAATAGGAAAGTCACTAAATTTTTAAACAAAACTCACATAGCATTGATTCCTAAGATCCAAGGTCTGGAAACTTTGGGTAATTATAGACCCATAAGTTTATGCAATACTGTGTATAAAGTGGTGACAAAGATTATTGTGACAAGATTGAGGCTCTATTTGGAAAAACGCAAATCTCCTCTACAAACGGCTTTTGTGCCAGGTAAAAAGAGAATTGATAATGTTATTATAGCTTAGGAGATTATTCACTCCCTAGGCAAAAAGAAAGGAAGAGTGCGATATATGGCTCTAAATATTGATTTGAAGAAGGCTTATGACAAGCTAGAGTGGAGTTTCATTAGAGAAATTCTTTTCAAGGCAAACTTTCTAGCTAACTTAACAGACATCATCATAAGTTGTGTTTCAACGGTCTCTACGTCTATTTTGCTCAACGGTGAAGCTCTTGACCCGATATTTCCATCGAGGGGGATAAGGCAAGGAGACCCTTTGTCTCCTTACCTTTTCATTCTTTGCAAGGATTTCCTTGGTCAGCTTATTGAGGAGAAATGCAATGCCAAGCTTTGGCAACCAATTAAGGCTTCCTAAAGTGGTCCTGCCTTCTCCCATCTTCTGTTTGCAAACGATCTTATCTTTTTTGCTAAAGCTGATGGTGCTAATTGTTCAGCCATAAGAGATGTACTTAATGAGTTCTGTTGATTATCCAGGTAGACAGTGAGTGAGTCTAAATCAAGAGTTTACTTCTCCCCAAATTTGGATTGGGACTCTAGGGAGTCGTTATGTGATATCCTTGGGTTTGCTTCCACTCCTTTTCTTGGCAAGTATCTTGGTTTTCCCCTTAAGCAA
Source organism: Quercus variabilis (assembly GCA_030445155.1). Classification (NCBI taxonomy): domain Eukaryota; kingdom Viridiplantae; phylum Streptophyta; class Magnoliopsida; order Fagales; family Fagaceae; genus Quercus; species Quercus variabilis. The sequence goes on from CP129446.1 coordinate 266,042, forward strand.
CCTGGTTCCTCATCCCAAAACTACAAAGTCATCCTTGATAGAGTGAAGCAAAAGCTTTTGAGGTGGAACGCTAATATGCTATCCTTGGCTGGCCGATCTGTTCTCATTCAAGCCTCCTCGGCTACTATACCGTCTTACATTATGCAATATTCTCACCTCCGTAGCAGAATTTTGGATGGTTTAGATAGGGTTAACCAGAGTTTCCTTTTGGGGTCTTTAGGTACAATTAAGAAAATCTACTAGGTTGGATGAGACAAGGTGACCAAAACCAAGGAAGAAAGGGGCCTCGGGTTACAATCAAACAATGGAAGGAATATTGCCTTTCTTTCTAAGTTAAATTGGAAATTCCACACTGAAAGAGAGGCTCCTTGGGTCCAAGTCTTGAAGATGAAATACTGTAGCCATAGAAGAAGAACTACTTCAAATGCAAATAAGCTTCCCTGCTCACCTATATAGGCAGCAATGAAGAGAGGCATGGATACCTTCAATAGGGGCAACAAGTGGATGGTGGGAAGGGATAGCAGATTGAATGTTTGGTCTAGCAATTAGACAAAGAAGAGTCCACTTAGGCAACATTCAAGGACCTTTTACTGAGGAAGCAGGTATTTTGGAAACTAAAGACATTATGTCAAACACAAGTTGGGATTGGGAAAAAAATACCCTTTAAGCTACCCCAAGAAATCAAGATGATGATTCAAGCAACTCCTACTGCCCTCACTAGCAGAGGCTCTGATAGCTTGGCTTAGGCAAACTCTCCTAAAGGCACCTTTGATTTAAAAAGTGCTTATGAGATTGCTATGGGTATTAAGGATACCCCCTTCTCCACCTCCCCCCCCCCCCCCTTTTTCTCAAATAAGTGGATTTGGAAAGCTGGCACTCTCCCTAGAATTAAAACATTTCTCTGGATGTGTGCTCATAATAGTATTAGAGTCAAGGTGTGTCTTAGAGAAGGTGTAGTTCATGAGAACATATGCCTTATTTGCCAAGGAGGATTGGAGACCATACTACATGCTCTCTGTAACTACCCTCAGATTAAGCATGTGTGGAATCAACTGGAGATCTAATCAAGCCTTTTGAAGAAACAATCTGCAGGAATGGCTAGCATATAATGGTAGAGAAAGTTGCAAGTTAAATGCTGCAAACACCCCATGGAAAATTGTCTTCACACAGCCAAACACCCCATGGAAAATTGTCTTCTCGATTGCTGTGTGGAACATTTGGAAAAGTAGAAATAGATTTTTTTTTTTTTTTTTTTTTAAGTAGGAAAAGCAAGAACACGAACCCGGCTGGGGAGATACTAAACCAAGCTATGGGGTTCATTCACTGTGTGTCTTCCCCTAGAGCCCCAACGCAAAAAGTGATTAAAAGAATTTGTTGGGAGAGACCGCAAGAAGATTGGATGAAACTAAATACAAATGACTCGGCTAATGGTGATTCTGGATTAGCTAGTTGTGAAAGGGTGATTAGAGATGATTGTGGTCATCGAATTAAAGGTTTTAGTAAAAGAATTGGGATTACAAGTAGCCTTGTTGCTGAATTGTGGGGACTTAGGGCGGGGCTCATGTTGTGTTGCAGCTATATCATCCCTTGTTGAATTAGATGCCAAAGCTGTTATGGATGTCCTAGGCAACTCTTCTTATGCTAACAATATTATCTCTCCTATCTTGGATGATTGTAGGCTGCTTTCTTCTCGCATTTAGCAAATTCGAATTAAGCATTGCTTACACCAAGCAAACCGCTATGCTGATAGCCTGTGGATATGATTGATGTTTTTAAGGATGACCTCCATGGGATTTACTTTAACATAATATGTCCTAAACCTCTTGGCTTTCTTTAGTTGTTGTTAATGAATTGTCTTTCAAAAAAAAAACTTCCACCTCATGAGAAAAAAACCACATGACTGAATCTTAATAATAGAACATAAAGTACAGCATCTAAGTACTATACCTAAGTTTTACCCTATTTAAATACATGTGCAATATAAAGCATGGAATTTTCCAACATATTAATAATACACAAAAGTACAACACAGCCCAAAATGCAAGCTCCAAATCACCGACTACAACCACACAATATTCCCCGAAATGTTTATGCAAACAGAGTCCTAAAATATAATGCTCACATTGTTATTGCACTAAGATTTTCTAACTGAAATTCGTCCCACACATAACAACAGTCATCCAGAATTCCTTTCTCCAGTTACTGAGAATTTAGCCTTTTAACATCTACCAATTGGTAAAGATCACCTCGTCGTTGCTTTAACAAGGGGAGACTTGTCCTGAGTATTTTGATCACAGAATTAGGATAAAACATTCAGTAATTACAATTTTTTTTTTTTTTAAATCCACATGAAAGAGAGACATTATATTTAGATCAGAAGGAACATAACCTCCGGAGATCAAGTAATGAATAATCAATCTCTGCCAAGATTATAGCCTCCTCGTGTTCAGTAGTTGCCAGGACTTCTCCAAACTGTCACGGTTATTCGTTTTTTGTAAGTATTTATGTGGTAATGGTAATATTACTTAAGTTACAAGTGTAAAAATCTCCACTCAGTTTAGAAACGAGAAGTGTTAAATAAACTTTGAAGCAATCATTTTGAACTTCTCATGCAGTACATATCAATCTGTCAAGGAATGACTGTTGTCCAAAAGAGAAACAAAATATCCACTTACTGGTCCAACAAGAGTGGAGTGGCCCCAAGCCACATAACCGGCCCCAGCCTCTCGAGCAGGTGAACAAGTTGCTACATACAACTGTCATAAAATTTTCAACAAAAATAAGCAACCTTGACATCAGTATATACAGAGAAATTTCACTCATTAAAAGTATAGTAAACATTATAAACAATGAAAAAAAAAAAAAAAAAAAAAAAAAAAAAAAAAAAAAAAAACATGTTTGCAATCTAGATGTCTTCCAAGAGATGAACCTTCATTTGATTAAAACATGAATCAGTAAGATGCTTTTTCACACTCTAAAGACATGCTGAATCACGTTTATTGGCTAAGACTCAGCTGTAAAGCTGATGAATACTACTTAATTCTGACCAAATTTCGTTTGCAAAACTTCCAATTATGACCAATTTTAAAGAGGAATGTCTAGGAGGCACAATTATAGAATATGTTACCTCTAACAATCCAAAGAGCTCCAATCCTAACTATCAGGAGTGGGAACCCTAATCTGCTACCATTTTTTTTTTTTGATAAGTAATAAGATTCACTGAAATCAAAAAGAGACGAACACTAAAGTATACAGGGAGTATACAGGGGTGAACAAATCAAAAATGAACAATACAAAAATCGAGAAAATCCAAAATAGAAGAAAAATGATGGTTTCTCCACACAGAGAACCAATCAAGTAAGGTTCTAAAAAAAAGAAGCTTGAGATCAGGCATGGAACGCTCCTTGTCTTCAAAACACCTACTATTTCTCTCCTTGCAAATACACCACATCAGACAATGAGGAACAACCATCCATAGATCTCCATTACGATGGCGACCAAAACAACCTTGCCAGCATGCCAAAAGCCCAACAACAGAGAAAGGCATAACCCAACAAACTTTAAATAACCCAAAAACCATATCCCACAACTCCAAAGCAACCGGGCAATGAAGGAAAAGATGGTCAATAGTTTCACTATTACACTTGCACATGAAACACCAGTCCAAAATGCAAACCTTTCTTTTCCTTAAGTTGTCAATAGTCAGACATTTCCCCAAGGCTGCTGTCCATACAAAGAAAGCCACTCTAGAGGGGATCTTCTGCTTCCAAATGCTTTTCCAAGGGAAAAACTACTCATTATGGCCAACTAGAAGATGGTAGTAAGCATTGACCGTGAACCCCTTACTCTTACAAGACAGCCAACATCTCTTATCCTCCCCGATCCCCCTTACAGGGGTGCAATAAATGGAATTGATAAAACTCCTGAAAGCTTCCAATTCACGGTTATGCACCTCCCTACAGAACTGAAAATCCTAGTGGAGTACTCCATTGGTGAACCTCATAAGATCCGCTACACTTGCCTCTTTGTTGCAGCAAATCCTATATAAATCAGGATAACGATCTGCGAGGAGAGAAGATCCACACCAATGATCAAGCCAAAACTGCACTTTTGATCCATCTCCAATTTCATATAGAATAAACCGAGATAAGAAGTGCCACCCTCTTCTAATATTTTTCCACAAACTAACTCCATAAGGACCAGAGAAAGAGCTAGAACACCAACCGCCCCAATCACAAACATACTTCACCTCTATCACTTGACGCCAAAGAGCATCCCTTTCTTGCCTAAATCTCCATAAACACTTCCCTAAAGGTTCTCAAGTTTCTAATCCCCAGCCCACCTGAAGAGAGCGGAGTACATACAGTAGACCAATTAACCAAATGAAATTTGGGCTCGTTTTCTAGGCCACCCCACAGACAGTCTCTCTGAAGTCTAGCAATACTATTGGGCCACAGAAGCAAGAATATGAAATAAGGAAAGAAAATAAGTAGGAAGATTAAAGAGACTGCTTTTAATCAAAGTGACTCTACCTCCCTTGGAAAGATATAATTTTTTCTAACCTACTAATTTTCTTTCCATCTTCTCTAGAATTGGATTCCAAATAGACTTGTCCTTAAATTTTGCCCCCAAAGAAAGACCCAAGTATTTCATTGGGAGAGATCCTTGCTTGCAGCCTAAAACAGCCACCAAAAGATCCATGTTATGAACAGCCCCCACAGCCACTAGCTCAAACTTACCCAAATTTACCTTCAGACCAGACACAGCCTCAAACCAAATGAGCACCATACGAAGAATCAGAATTTGATCAATATTAGCATCACAAAAAATCAGAGTATCATCAGCGAAAAGAAGTGATTATCAGAGTACCATTGTCTTTACTAATATTCATACTTTCATCTAAACAAGTGATTATCTTTACTAATACATAATCAAACATTCTTAACTCTCTTATATGAGAAGATTAATCATTTACAACATTGGAAAACAAAACATTAAAAATCGATCATTAAGGATTAGGGTGGCAGAGTCATGAAAAAAGATGCAAACTTCAGAGCGAAGAATGAAGAAAACAACTAACTCTCTATGTACAAGTAACACAAGCTCTTACAAAATGACAATATTTCGTGGTTTATAATCCAAAACAAGCAAATCTTCCACACACTATTGAAACAAATGTAAGATAGAAACACAGAAGTTCTGTCAAGTATTATTACAGATTATGATTTAATAGCATAAGAAGAGGAACACCAGGACCAGATTTATAACATTCTATTACTGGTAATTCCTAAGCATAGAATTTATCACAAAAATTCCATTTAGAACCATGACATGAACTCCAGAAAATACCTTAAGATACCAACAATGAGACAAATGTAAACCACAAGACTGATCATATACAACAACAACAACAAGCCTTAACTCCCAAATTTTTGGGGTCAGCTATGGATCGTCAACAGATTAATTAAGGTCAACCACATGTATTCTTTTCCTCCATTCTATTCTATCTAAAGTCATATTCTCAGTTACTCCCTTAATTGATAAGTCTTTTTTTATTACTTCTACTAATGTTATATTGGATCTTCCTCTACATTTTTTAATTCACTCAACTTAGATTGACTCACTCTTACCAATGCATTAACCGGTCTTCTTTGAACATGGCCAAACCATCTCAAGCGATTTTCTCTAATCTTTTCATCAATAGGAGCTACCCATATCTTCAAGCAAATTTCCTCATTTCAGATCCTATCTTTTTGTGTATTTCAACTTACCCAACTTAACATTCTCATTTTGGCTACACTCATTTTATGAATATATTATTTCTTAATAACCCAGCATTCGGTACCATAGATACCACAGAGCATAGCTGGTCGTATAGTAGTCTTATAAAATTTATCCTTTAACACAATGCTCATCATACACAATAAGAAAAATGAATTTTTGTTAGCATACCTGATTATCTACAGCCCTGCACATGGAAAATGATCAACATATTAATAGAAGAATGATGAAATTATCATCTAAAGCTACAAATAGCATAAATGACAATTTTATACATAAAATTACAGGAGATTACTGAATAATCAATGAGGGGAATGGACAAAGGGGGGACATTAAAAGGAGAATGAACAAAGTCCAAAAACACAAGTAAATATATTTTCCCTTCTGTTAAAAAAAAAAAAATATATATATATATATATATATTTCCTACTTCACTAATTTAAAGTTACCCTCTCAAAATATATTTCCCACATTTTTCCCAGCCTGCACATTGTGTGAAAACTATATATATATATATATATAAAGATCAAATTCCACTGTAGACATCACTGGAAAATCCTACTGGTTTTGCACATTAATTAGTAACTTGAAAGCATTGTTGTAGGTATAAGATCAAATAAACCCCAAGGGATTGGCCTAGTGATTCCTAAGGCCTCATGAGATCCATAAAGTCTTGAATTCAAATTCTCTAGCCAACATCTTGGGGCCACTCCCAAGAGATTCCTTCTTGTAATTTCTTGGTGTAAGCAAGCAGGAAAAAAAAAAAAAAAAAAAAAAAAAAAAAAAAAGAAGGTATAATATCAAATAAGTGCCAACTGGGCCATTGAGAAAGAACCTCGGGATATCAAACTATCATGATGATTACAACACAACATTTTGAGGAATATAAATTCTTCCATAAGTGAAATTTGTTGCTACCTTGCCCTCTGCAATAACTCCCAATGCAATGGTCCAGTAGTCATGTTAAATGCCCCAGGATAGCATAGCAAGTGAGCCCCTGATGTAAAAACTTGGATCTGTTAATGTATAGAACCTTATATTAAGAAGACGATCAACATGCGCAATGACGTACAAACTAGACAATTACTACGATGAAAGGGGGCAATAATTTCAAAATCTGCTGAGGCATCAATAGCGAGGTCATGAAAACAAAGATACCATTACAAATTTCAAATATATCAGAAGAATCACTAAAACAGCAAAAAAAAAGGACTGGATGCTGTACAAGTAAACCATTTTTGTATTTAATCTACTAAAATATTGATATTAGAATGCTTATGAGAGACTGAAAAATTTTATGCTAGGAAGAGTACTGCCTGGTAAAAAACAGCAATGATAAATCACAACTTTTATAGTAATGAACAAAAGAGAAATAAGGATAATAGAAGCCAAACAAAGAAACTATAAAAAGTACGCACTTATATCACAATCTTACAGTAGAAGCTCCATCTTTGTATAACCTCTTTCACACAATTATGCTAATGACTAGAAACATTTTTTCAATAATTTTTGAAAAATGCAATCGTGGAACTTGAAATTGTGAGGCAAAGAAGAATACTCGTAGCTGATCCTGTGTAGTTGGGATAAAAACTGTACTGTGTTGAATATAAAATCTAGAAACATCATCTATTTGCACATATAAATAATTTATAAAACAACCACCAAATCTCAGTCCCAAAGCTTTGAGGTCAGCTATGGATCCTTCCATACTAATCAAAGGTCAACCACATGTACTCTTTTCCGCGATTCTATCCTATCCAAAATCATATTGTCTATCACATTTTTTATTTTTTATTAGTAAGTTACACATGCACCCCATAGATCTTGAACCCACAATCACACCCTCCACCTAAGACTTACATGGGGAGGAGCTTATATAGCTAAAGCTCATTGGCCTTTATCACATTTTTAACTGACATGTCATTTTTTTACTACTTCTACTAATGTTATTTTAGTTCTTTCTTTGTCCTTTTTTTCCCTAGACTTCAATCTACTCACTCTTCCTCACCAGTGCTTTAATCGCTCTCCTCTGCACATAACCAAACCATCTCAAGCAACTCCCCAGCATCTTTTCATTAATAGAGACCACTCTTATCTTTTTTTTTTTTCTTTTCTTTTTTCTTTTTTTTTTTTTTTAAGTAATAAAAATATATTAAAAAGAAGAAAGGTGTCACCTGAGTATATAGGAAGTATACATCAAGGACAAAAACAAATCAAGTGCATAAAGTACAAAAGTCCATGAAACTATGGACCAAAAAAAAAGAACGAAAGCCTAATACTGCAACCCAATCCAAAAGAGTCTTAAGGAAGAAGAATTTAAGATCTGAAACTAATCTCTCTAAATCCTCAAAATGCCGGTTATTCCTCTCCCGCCAAATGCACCACATCAAACAATGGGGCACAACCATCCAAATAGCAGCATTCCGATGCCTCCCAAACTTTCCTTGCCAACAAGCCCACCACTGTTTTCGGAATAAGCCAGTGAGTGCCAAGCAAAGTAAACACCATAGACCACAAATCAAAAGCAATAGGGCAATGGATAAGGAGGTGGTCTACTGATTTCCCATTTCTTTTACACATACTACACCAATCCAAAATCAAAATCTTTTGTTTCCTAAGATTATTAGTAGTCAAAATATTCCCCAAAATTGCAGTCCAAACAAAAAAAGCAACTCTAGAAGGGACCTTAGACTTCCAAACAGTCTTCCAAGGGAAAGACTGGTAGAAACTTTTTGTTACAACTTGATAATAAGAACGAACAGCAAAAGCTCTTCCCATAGTAAGTTTCCAACACATCTTATCATCCCTAGCTCCTCTCAAAGAAGCTCAATAAACTCTAGACATTAAATTGTAAAAGGATTCCTTCCTAATCTTCACTGTATCTTCTAAAATTTAGATCCCAGAAAAGAACGCCATTTGGGAGCTTCATCAAATCAGCCACATAGGCCTCCTTATTTTGACTTTAAAGAAAAAAGTCTCGGATAGCGCACACACAAAGAAGTGTCCCCACACAAAATGTCCTGCCAAAATCTAACCGTAAACTTGGCCCCAACCTCAAATTGTATGTGACGAAAAAAAGATGGCCAACCACGGCTAATAGACTTCCACAAACTCACTCCATGAGAACCAGTAACGGGAAGAGAGCACCAACCTCCCCCTATCACTCTCCTCCACAAGGCCTGTCGCTCATTCCCAAATCCCCATAACCATTTTCCAAAAGAAACTTTCTTAAAACTTCTCAAACTTCTAATAGCTAAACCTCTAGAACGAAGAGGAGCGCAAATTGTAGCCCATTTCACTAGGTGAGTTTCTTTAACATCCTCCATACCACTCCAAAGAAAATTTCATTGAAGTTTCTCAATACGGTTTGCAACCTCCACCAGGATTGGAAAAAGAGAGAGAAAATAAAGATTGGACAAAGTACTCTTAATAAGAGTAATTTTACCTCCTTTTGAGAGATACAGTAGATTCCAACCGGCTAACCTCCTCTTCATCTTCTCAATAATTGGATACCAAATAGAACTATCTCTAACATTAGCACTCAACGAAAGACCTAACCTAAATATTTCATCAGGATAGAGCCTTGCTTGCACCCTAGCACATCCACCATATCTGCTATATTTGAAACTACACCCATAGGGACCAATTCAGACTTACCCATATTAATTTTCAGACCAAAAACAACTTCAAACCAAAACAGCACTAGCTAGAGAAACAGAATCTGACCAAGATCAGCATCACATAAGACCAAGGTATCATCAGCGAAGAGAAGATAAGTCACCTGCAAGGAGTTACCAATGGGACCCACTCTAATACCAAACATGAGCCCATCCCTCATTGCCTTATCCAACATTTTACTAAAAGCATCCATAACAATGACAAATAAATAAAGGGGATAATGGATCATCTTGTCTTATACCTCTAGAGCTTTCAAAGAATCCACACGAAATTCCATTAATGAGAATGGAGAGTTTAAAAGTAGAGATGCAGAAGAAACCCCATCTTCTCCATTTTTCTGGAAAACCACAACAATCCAACATATAAATAAGGAAGTCCCAATTCACATGATCATATGCCTTCTCTACATCCAGCATACACAACACCCCAAGAACTCCTGATTTCAGCCTACTATCCACTCTTATCTTTAAGTGACTGTCTTCATTTTGAATCCTATCTATCCTTGTATTTTTACTTATCCATCTTAACATTCTCATCACACAATACTTATAGCATAACTAGCCTTATAAAAGCCAAATAAAATTTTCTCTATAACTTAATAGGTATTCTACGATCACACAACACTTTTGATACGCTTCTTCGCTTCTCAACTTCATCCACCATACTTTTATCCTATAATTCACATCATCTTCAATCTCTTCATCCTAATGAATTATTAATTTAAAATATAGAAAGCAATCACACTTTGGTATCTCTTGATTATCAAGTCTTATAATCCCTTCATCTTTATTTCTACATTTAATAAACTTATAATCCATGTACTATGTTTTCATCCTTCTTAGCCCAAAGGCTTTTAATTATAAAACACCTCCAAATTTCTGAATTGATATTAACTCCACAGTTAGTTTTATCCGCTAAAACTACATCATTTGCAAAAATCATACACCAAGGGACTTCATCTTATATCGATTTAATGAACTCATCCATAACCAGTGTGAAGAGATATGGATTAATGTTGATCATTTACATAAACATATAATGATTAGAAACTCTATTATGATGCCTCCACTTGTTCTCTAGTTCTCTAGTTATAGTTCCATCATACATATCCTTAATTAACTTAATATACTTTAAAGCAACTCCTTTCTTTTCTAAAACCCACCTAATAACCTCTCTAAGTACCCTGTCATATGCTTTGTCTAAATCAATAACCATTCAAAAATCTTCAAAGACTTCACTATGCTTTTCCACCAAATGTCTGCATAAAAAATAGCTTCCAATAGATTGCCCTAGAAAAATGATGTAAGACAAAAGCACAATGCTGCAACAATTAATTGAAGAACAGAAAAATAGAGGATTGGAAGCCTAGGAGTCAATCCCCAAGGCTTGCTTGGAGTTAACACCAAGTAAGAGAGAAAAACTAAGAGTTAGCATCTAAGGTTGGTTGGAGTCAACACCAGACTATTGGAAGAATTATACGAAAATTATTTTTATCAATCAAGCTGTCATCTTGTCTCCATAGGAGTACAATGTGCTTATATAGACTACTAAAAGTAAACCCTAATTCTAAGTGATATTGAACACCCTAACTTTAATTGACTTGGAAAATCCTAATTATTAAATTACAAAAATAACCTTAACTCTAGGAAATAATATACTAATAACCTTGTTTATGTCTTTGTGATGAGGAAACTATGAATCATCTTCTGCTTCATTGTAAGTTTGCTCATGCTCTGTGGAGTGAAGTTTTTCTGTTGGGGTTCAATGGGTGATGCTGAATATAGTTGTTTCTCTTATTTTTGAATGGAGGAATTGGTTAGGGAAATTTTCTTCAAATGTTTGGAATATGGTACCGGCTTGTCTTATGTAGTTAATTTGGAGGGAACGTAATTCACATACGTTTGAAGATATTGAAAAACTGGTGGATCTTGTGAAGTCTTTGCTGGCTAGGACTTTGTTTGAGTGGTCTTGTATTTGGGGTTTTACGCATTGTACTTCCACGTTTGATTTCTTAATTTTTGTTAGCTCTTCCCTTTGATTTGTTTGTATTCGCTTCAAGTACAATGGGTTTACTATCGTAAACACAATGTACTTTTCTTTTTAATAAAACTTCTATTACCTATTAAAAAAAAAATACCATTGATTTCCAAAAGAAATAAAACTAAGTTAAAACAAATATTTCTTTGAACTTCCTGCATCATACTCCCTCTCTTGGTTAGAGAAAACTTGACCTTGAGTTTTAAATTGTTGAAGGATAAGAATTTTAGCAATGGATTCTTGCTTCAATTATGGAATCACTAAGAATAAAGAAGCCTTATATTCTACCACATCAATAACTTTGTCTGGAATTGTAAAATCTATGTGTAGAATCAGTGATGCAAATGAGACAGCCTTATCTTGATTCATAGAAGGCATCGTTGTTCCTTTTTTATCAATATAATTTCAATGCTTATCCCAAAAAAAATAGAAGGTACCATTATATCAAGCTTTTCCAATGCATGCACCAAGAAGGGTCAATCAGTAGCACATGCATCAAACTCATTTTCTATATGTGCACCCTATAAGTCTTTGCTCTCTCGTTGAACTTTCTCTTCTTCAAGCAATAGGAGATCTTGTTTCTCAGAAGTAAGCAATATATCTAACTCTTCAACAGGTTGGCTTATGTCCATTAGATATGGTTCAAATATTTCACCTTGCTACTTAAGCTCTAAAGTAGGATCTTCTTGCTGCACAAACATTACAGCAACACTTTTTAGCACTTGTACTTCTATTCCAGTACTAGGTTTTGATGGCTCGGCGCTACTGTATCCCATCTATGAAGCTTTGCCTGCAAATTTCAATCTGTTTTTGGACTTGTATCTCAAGTTGAGTGTTTAGACATGTCTTTAAAAGGCTTTCACTAAATTCTATAATATTTTTTCTTTGGTAGACTGCGTTGGAATGGACTTAGGACTGAAAACTACATGAACATTCATCTTGTCTTTTTCAAATTGTGCAACTGAAGGTCTATCCCTTGCCTCATATTGTCTCTTCAATCTAGAAAATTATCATAATAAAATTGGGGTAAATATTCTTTCTTAAAGAATTAGAATAATATTCATCTCGAAAATTTTAATTTCATCTGTTACCAATCAGTAATGGCAGGTTTGTAGCGAAGGTTCTCGACATCATTCCAATAATCCCTAGCTGTACCAACAAGCCTCATTATTGTCATGGCATCAACCAAATAAGAAGCAACACACGTCAATCACTATTTCAACACCAATAGAGGGTCTGACATGTTAACACGGGCTGAAACACATGTTAGGAAATAAGACAATCTCTTGCATGCCTAGATGTCAAAGACTTTAGTACTCAGGCCTCCTTTCTTCTGCAAAAATTCCAAAGTCAATTTGGAGAGACAATCAGGGGCAATCTAGCAACAATTGCAAACATCCTCGGGGAAACCGAGGGCTCATTTTTAGTGCAATTGAAATTGTTTTTCTTGGTTTGGCAATGATAAATTGACTCTCTAGTGAACTCATAGTGATGCAGCATGTAGGACTGATGATGAAACCATTGAGGTACTCAGGATTGTGCACCAAGATAATCTTGCATCAATTAATCACAGTGGAGATCTTTCGGAGACTGGATAACGTATCAGAGATCTTGTGGTCTCAAAATCAGGATTTGTGGTGGCTGCTGACTAGGCCTTGGTTTGGCTGAGCAAGGCTGTATTTAGTAGCGCAGGGAAGGGGACTAGAGTTGGGTAGGGGGACAAATATGGGTCATGTGGTTTTGGAATACAGCAGGATGGATTATTCAGGTTGTCAGTCAATTGAGTTTGGTGGCTTGGCAGCAATGGCTTTTGATGGGTAGAAAAGTATGATGGAAAAGGATTTTTTTATCGGCTGGTGGCTAATACTAAATTTTGTCGTAGGACAAAACCAAAACGATGCCACAATAATTGAAGAACTGAAAATTAATGGATAGGCTAGCAACCTAAGAGCCAGCACCAAGCAAGAGAGAGCCTTTATGAGTCAACACCAGACCATAGGAAGAATTCCAAGAGAAGTTTTATTATCAATCAAGTTTTCATCTGTTCTTATCTCCATAGGAGTACAATGTGCTTATACAGACCACTACAAATAAACCCTAGTTTTAACTACAAAAGTCTCTTTTTTCCATTCCTCCTATCTTATCAAGTTTATAAATATTATTTACTCCATCTTTCGTCCTTAACTTGCTATATAATTCATCATAAGCCTTAGGAATCTTTTAACTTCTAGTGTTTCCAATGAAGACGCCCAAGGTTGAAATACCCCCACCCCCAACTATCAAATTATTAAAAAATTATTATTATTATTATTATTATTATTATTATTATTATTATTATTATAAGCCTTAAACGGTTCTTGGACAAAGTTTTTTTTTTTTGCTTCCCATTCACCACTTTATAAAGCGACATTGTCTCTACATCTAGTTACTCTCTCTCAGTCATTTGCCCACATCCTTTAGATTCTCCAAGTATTTCTTTACAGTGTTCGTTAATATCCATACATCATTGCAAACTCTAGAATAGCATCCCTTGATTCACTTCTTACTTCATACCAATGGCATACATGAACTCTTTGAAAACCCTCCACTATAGTTTCCAACATTACCATTCAAGTCTCTTCTTATAAAAATATTTTCCCTATTTGGTACCCCATGAATCAATTCATCAATGTCCTCCCAAAATTTATAAAATACCATAATTACCAAAATTCTATTTGGCTACTAGTCATTAGCGATCGATAGGTAATAACAACATCCACCAGTGTAGCAAGAGTTTAACTTTTCACATGTCAAAGGGAGGAACAAACAAACCTCTTGCTGCATATATCATTGCCAGTTCCTGAAACCGAAGGTCATAACAGATGCCTATACCAATTCGCCCAACTTCTGCATGAATGAATAACAAATAAAGATTACATTGATTCAAAAATAAATGAGAAATTCCAGAACAATATATAAGAGGCAAAGGAAAAGAATGAATATACAGCAAAGGCCCATCATAAAAAGATGGTAAGATAAGAATTGTTAATGCGAGAAGAGAAAAGAAAACTTTGTGAGCCACTTTAATATAATCATTTTTCTTCTTTTCCTATTTACAACTAAAGTAATTCTCTAATATACTTGTAGATTATTGAGTTGCCAACAAATTGTCTAGACAGAACTCATAGTGCATGAAGATTTTATTACACCAACCAACCTACAATTAAGTCAAAAACCCAAGAATAAGTAACAGGGCAGTTAATTAGGTCAGTAATATTTAATTTTATGTTTTAGTTGGTCTTTTCTTAAAGTTAAGTGTATTTTTGTAATTCTATAATTATACATTATGGGTCATAGTTAAAGGATGTAATTGGTTCAGCGCGATCAGTATGGAGGGGATAAGAAATTTAAGATTAGAAGGAGAGTATCCTTTTTCCCATTTCCTTCTCTCTTTTTCTTTTCCCTCAGGTGTATTGTCACATGCATTGTTAACAGTTCATGGTTACTGTTCATACCTTGTGGATAGATATGATCTCATTTTCTTTCACCTCTTTTGCAGCCCTAAATCAAATCTTTTCCCTCCCCTACCAAAACTGTAGCCACTCTTGAACCCCACCCCTTCTTTCTAAAGTTCTAAACCTAGATTCATAAATTTTCCCAAGCCAACCACAAACACACCAATTTGAAAAACACCCCACATTGAGTAATTTGATTAGTAAATTATGCATGAAAGAAGATGAGCTGAAGGATAATTCAGATAATCCATCCTTTTGAAATGCATTTAGTTATCAAGAAACTTGACAAGCATGTGACATTATAAAGAGCTTTTCTCTAGGTCATCATAATAATAATTATCATTAAAAATAAACCTGTATCCACAATGGTAGGAGTCTCCCCTGCCGTGAGAGTCTTTGACTCCATAAAGGTAATCTTCCCAGGAATGTCAATATCGAAGAGATGTATCTGAAGCCAGACAGGTACGTCAGAAGTTATGTAGAAACCAACAAAAATGAATTATGCGGTATGAAGCCTACTTATCTACAAGTTTAGTTTATAATAGTCAAGACGTATACAGATGTGAATATTTGGTTTGTCAATACTTAATATGGAAGAAAAGTTGAAACCACATTTAATCTTAACACAAAGTAGCAAAGAAAGGTCAGTATAATTTATGTAAGTTTCTTTGTAATTGTGGTGGCAGTTGTAGCGTAAAATGAAAGTGGTTTGACATCAGAATCCTTAAAAAGGGTAGACAGTGTATGTATGACTATCTAAGTCTGCAATATCCAGAAGAGTCACAAGAAACACAGAGCAATAGAAATTGAAAGGAAAGTAGTAGCACCTTGCGGTGCTTAGCTTTGAGGTTTCCATCGGTACCAAAGACGCAACAAGTATTAAAAATTCGATCTCCAGAGCGTTCGGGTATAGAGCCACCAACAATAGTTATGTTGAGATTACGAGAAAGTTGAGAGAGCATGGTTGTGGAAGGAGAAGCATCACCACCTGCATCAATGTCCTCGGCATAGACAGGGAAGCAATCATTTGAATATGGACTATTCCATATTTCCTGAGATATGGGAAAACATTAATTGAGAGTTTGACTGGTTACTGGAAATAGATTTAGAACATGAAATTAAAAGAGAGTTGAGATGGTGATACTGACAGGCAAGAGAACAAGCTTGGCGCCCTTAGCGGCAGCCTCCTGGATCTTGCTACAAGCATGGGCGATGTTCCTCTCCTTATCGGGAGTTACGGTTATTTGGCACAACGCAATCATAAACTACACACCATTTTATAAATAATTAAAAAAAATAAGAAAAAGAAAAAGCACAAATATTTAATGAGAGGGAGAGAGAGAGATTTGCCTTGTCAACAGGGGGAGGGGGCAAAGGAAGAGCAGGAGGGGCTCTTGCTTGTTCGGCCACGGAGGCGGAAGAGAAGGAGGAAGCCATTATCCTTATGCTCCTACTGCCACTGCCACTGCCACTGCCGTGGAGGATTTGATTTTGATGAGTCAAATTATTATTGGTGTTTAGCTTGGGGTAAAATTTTAAAATGGGAGATCTAGATAAGGAAACGGATGATGATGATGAGAAGAAGATCGAGCGAGATATAGTAGAGGGATGATGAAATGCTAACGCTGCTTTCATTTCTCTTTCTCCCACTTTTCACTTTACCCTCCTCTGCTCTCGCACGCACACTATTACTATACCATTCTTTTCTTTTTCTTTTATCTCCCAATATTTATTTATTTATTTATTATTAAAATGGTAAAATAGAAAAACTACCTTCCCTTCCCATAATTTCATGTGCTATCAAAATATTTCATAAATATATATCTCAAAAATACCTAATTTGCTCCTTAAATAAAGTCATAAACTTAACACCATTTAAATAATAAATATATTCCCCTACTCCTACTTCCTTTTTTTTTCATTTTTAGCTGTTATTCATTTATCATTAGCAGCCCAAATGCTCACTGTTAGAGAAAACGAAAATCATACTCCTCCTTGTTGAGAACAGTCCCCTTGCCCAAAATTACTTAAACCATTCCCATTGCCTAGGACCCCAATAGACAAAGCCCTAAAAAATTAAAAATACATTGGGGTAATTTTTTTTTTTGAATCCCAGCTTTTCTTATTCCATAGAGCATGAATGCTCTATAAGATAATAAAAATCCAACTTAAATGAAATTATAAATTGTTTTCAGGATAAGAAATTTAAGGTGTACCAAATCATTATTAATGATCAGTTTTTCATGACGACTTTAGATTTCAATTTTTGTAGACCATTTGCCCACACTATCAAAAAAAAATGTAAAAAAAAAAAAAAAAAAAAACAAATGAGAATTAATTCATCTAAATAAGAGATAGAAGATAATGAAAAAAACACAAATGAAATATAATAATTATCATAAAGATAGATGTTCATACCTGTAATATAACAATTATTGATTATATAAAATGAATAACTTCATTTCATTTTTCAAAAAAAAAGAAAAATAACTTCATTTTAAAATGCATGTATATGGCATTGCTTACAGGATTTTATGATAATACAAGATAATCTCATATTCTTAAAACGACATCTTATTTGATTAGGTCCGATCCAGCAATGGACCCGAAATTTTTTTTTTTAATTTTTTAAAATGATGAATCTATTCCATTGCAACGGTCATAAACTGCCAGTCGCGCCCCTTTGATTTGGCAGCCACCCCTTGAAGTTGAACTTCATGAAAACCTCTCTCTCATTTCTCATTCAAACTCTCTCTTAGCGGCTCTTTCCTTTCCTTCAGGCGCTGCTACAAAACTCAGTAAGTACAGAACAGTACTGAGTGATAGACGTCAAAAATATTAATAATATAGTATTAATAAAGGCCTGGATCCCATCTCATCTGAACAAATTAAGCATAAAAATAATAATGGCAGATCCTAGTGCCATAGTGCCGTACATTAATGACCCATACAACGAGGAGGCGGAGGAGGAGGAGGAAGAAGACATACAAGTGAATTTCATGGATGATTCCAATCCAACCCTGGCTGATTTATCAATGCCAATGCATGAGCGAACTTTTGATGATGCGCCTGCATTAATGGCTAACGCTAACCATCTCTTCCAGCAGGACCCCTTTTTGTGGAAGTGGAATCCCGGAACTCCTCAAACTCGTTCTAATTCTGGTGCGGGTCCCTCCAATGTCAATGTCAATGTCAATGTTGAACCAACTCCAACCGATCCTTTTTATTTGAATTTGAATGTGGAGATGAGGCCTCTTTCTACTTGGCCCGTCTCACCAATCCCATTTAACTGTACTTATTGCCTTGTCCTCCGAGAGATCATTTTTACTAATGGTATTCTTCTCTTCTTTTCTTTTCTTTCTATATCACCATTCCCGTTTTTATATTTATATATTGTCAGTAATCGTTGAAAATTTTATAAATTTCATTTCCTGTTCTGCTCTAGGGACTAAGACCAATAAGCTTGAGATTCATGGAAGACTCGGTGTGGTCTGTCATGCTATTCTTCAGAATCATCAACATGATGATGTCAATATCTCTTCTTCTTCAACCAATCAGTCTCAAATGTTTGAGTAAGATTTTTTTCCTTTTCCCTGTATATATATATATATATATTAAACATGAACAATATTGCAAAATTAAGTCGACAATAACACTTCTTCAATGATTGTTCTGGTTATAGTTATGTTAGTTAATTTTAAGATTTCTTTATTATTATTATTATTTACACATTATTGTAGTTCAATCAGATTATGTGTTTTGAAATTTTCTTACTTTAATTTCATTGAATTCATATTTCAAAGAAATTTTTTTATTATTGTAATCAGTTTTTGCAAGAAAAGCATAGAAGATGTGAGGCAGTTTCTAATAAATTACTGTGTGGAGCAAAAACTAGCGGGCTACGTTATGGTGCAAGATCCACTAGCATTCTTTTATGAAGCCATCTGTGTTGGACTGGACTGGGATGACGATGATGTTTTTGAACCATCCTTAACGAATTCAGGTTTGTTTTGTGATGACAACTTAATTTCTCGTTCACAATTTTTATTGGATTACTAAAACTCATATATATGCCAATTGCGTACTAGAATATATTAATCTTGTCTCGTTTGCATATGCCATTTAAGTCTCTAAGATTTAGTATAAATCTAAAGGCAGAAGATATGTTTATCTCAAAATCATGTTTCATGAGATGAGACTGAGAGCTTTTAATGTTTAAATATCAGGAGAGGAAGCCAAGCAGGAGACAGAGAGTAGGACGCCTAAGGTTTCCCTTGCCGCACAGGTTGTTGCTGCTTGCTACTCTCATATCATTTTTTTTTTATTAATAAGTTCCCAACCTGATCCCAATTCACACCAAATGCTTCTTCATTACTTTCTTTTTAATATAAATTAGTTTTATTAAACGTCAATCAAAATTGCCACCTTTTTTTTTTTTTTGGTTTTGTTGCTATTGATGATGCTCTAGCTAATTCGGTTGTTAACGTAGTTACTTCTATAATTAATGCTGCGTAATGGTGCAGAGGGACAGAGCAGGAAAGTTAACATTGGAAGAGGTTGGCCGTCACTTCCATCTCCCTATTGAAGAGGCTTCTAGGAGAATGAAATTATGCCCCACTGTTCTGAAGAAGATATGCCGAAGATATGGAATTCATCGATGGCCCTATAGAAAGGTTTGTGTCACTCGCTCTTTTCCTCTGATTCTCTCTTAATAATTATGGCTTTGAATTGAATGTATCTGTTTTTTTCTTTGAAAGATGCAGGTTAAAAGCATTCGGAGGCAAATATCAAATTTGACAGCAAGTTTAAATTCACATGGTGCAGAGGGAAGGGCAAATGCTCAAGCTGAAATTGATAGACTTCAACAAGAACTGACCAATGTTTGTGCAGGGGTCTCAATAGATGCTTGTTAAAAGAATTCTGAGGCAAATATCAAGTTTGAGCGCAAGTTTAGATTTAAATGATGCAGAGGCGAGGGCAAAGGCTCAAGCTGAAATCAATGGACTTCAACATGAACTGACCAATGTTGTGCCAGAGTCTCAAAAGGATTATGTTAAGAATGTTATTTTGTACAGACAAATATATTGAGTGGATAATTTTTCTTTTTTGGTGATGAGATTTGATTATAGATTCTATATTTCGTTATTTCTATAAGAAACTGATTAAGGATATTTTTTGGGGACTCCTAGTAATAGTGATACATTATAGAAGCTATATGGGATTTTATTTTAGCGTACGGATGCATGATTTAATATGAAAGGATTAGAGTTTAGACAATTTTTTTTTCCTATGAACAACTTTCAGAGTTACGACACCTTCCCAAGTCATCATATAGTGTACTCATCCACATTGTTGGAATACTTAAATCGCCCTTATCTATTATTTTCAGAAGAGCAACTCGATCAATATCATTTGATTAAAAAACTATTAAAATTCTAGAAAGAAACATGTATAATGCCTGAACAATTTTGGCCGCTGCTAATAATTTTATTGTTATTTTGTATGTCACGACACATCTCTACTGTATGGAATTCCATGCACTCTTTCGGATCCTTATCCTAATAAACTTCACCTTGGAAACAAAGTAGTTAACTGATAGAGTGGTCTATTTAACCTAGTAACAAGAACCTTGAGTGCAGGCTGCCTTGGTGTTATCATATTATAATAATAACTGAAGCAAAAACCTATGAACAAACGGCCATTAGGAACTGGACGTAGATGCCTAAAAATTTACATCCTTGAAATGTTCGTACATCTTTGCACAACTCTTAAGACTATTATTCTAATATAAGTGAATTAGATTCCATGGAAATGTGTCGTCTCGGTTTCATGAAGGATATGGGAAGTCCCCAAACACTGGTCTGTGTGAAACAAGTGAAGCAGGAGGTATCAGAAGATTGGGATGAGAGCATGCCTCTGCCAGGAGACATCATTGAAGGTTTTGCTGAAGATGATGCTGACGAGTTGTTTGTCCCAACCAAACTCAAGTCGGATCTCAGCTCACAGCTTAGTAAGGTTCACCAACAATTGGAGGTCATATGGGTGAAGGTGAGAAGGGGTGATACCACAATAAAGCTACAGGCACGCATTGTCCAATAGAAGTCTTCAATGCTCCATAAAAAGTTTACTATTAGAGCGGCTACAGATGACAGACATGTTGCAGTTTTAGGTGACTTAACCTTAGAACAATGCGCTGAATTGCAGGGTAGGTTCTTCTTGTCATCATTGTTCAACAATTTTAGTTAATGTTGACATTAAACATGATATATGATGCAGGACAATATCAAAGGAAGATAAAAGAACAAAATTTAAATAGCTAACCTAAGAATTAGCACTTATGGGTTTGCCTAGAATTAGCACCAAGCAGAAAAATTTAGTAATCAACACCTTTAGTTGCTAGGAATCAGCACACAGCAATTTGAAAAATCTTTGATGTCAAAATTATTCATCAAAATCTCTCACAATAATATCATCTAGAGCCTTTTTATAGTGCTTTCAGGATTAACAAATAATCCTCTATAAGATTTCCCACATTATCTTTGAGGCGGGTGATTCTATTCCTTCTTCTACAATTAATGATAGAGGCATGAAAGAAAGTAGTATTACACTCACCCAACACCAACCAATTCAGCCTAGACTTCATAGCCCAAAATTCATTAATGAGCTCTTTAACTTTCCCCTGTTCCAGTCTTAAGGCTCTATCCAGCTTTAGGAGGGACTCACTAGGTCTTTCAGCTAAAGCTTTTTGAACCCCTTTCAGTCTCGCTTCAATTCTCTTCCTTCTATCAAATAGGTTCCCAAAAACTTCCTTATTCCACCTTTTCACAGAAGCCATGAAGGACGTGACTACTATGTTTAGAGCCTAACCTTTCCTCCAGGCATCTCTAACAAGATTAGGGAAGTCAGGGTGAGAGAGCCATCCAGGTTGGAATCTGAATGGTCTCATTAAACCTAACCCCATAGGTCTCTCCAAATTAAGAAGAATGGAGCTGTGGTCTGAGTTAACACGAGTAAGGTGCTCAATAGTAGCTTCTAGGTATAGAAGTCTCCAACCTACATTACAAAATCCTCGGTCCAATTTTTCTTGAATAAGGTCTGAAAAATTCCTTAAATTAGACCAGGTAAAATTTGGCCCAACAAATCCCATTCCATCACGCCACACTCATTAAGGCACTCCTGAAAAAGCCTGCCTCTATAAGCATTAACTGGTCTTCCACCTAACTTCTCCACACTACTGAGGACTTCGTTAAAGTCCCCCAGCATGATCCAAGGTAGGTTATGAAGATCATTAACCAAGGTCAGATTATGTCACAACATCCGTCTCTTAGCTAACCTAAGACTAGCATATATAGTAGAAATAATCCAAGAGAGATTAGAAGAACTCACCTTAACAATGGCATGGACTTCTTGTTCAATAGAGGCAAGTTATGTAATTTCCATTGAATTAGAATTCCAAAGCAGCCAGATTCCTCTGGCATAGCCTATTGTGTTAACATGGATTGCACCATTAAAAGGCAATCTATTTGTTATCGCTTTCGCTCTATCGCCACCAACCCTGGTTTCAGTAATAATCAACATTGTTGGCGAGTAATCTTGAACCAAATCCATCACAAAGCTAACAAAATTTAGGCTGATGGCCCCATAGCAGTTCCACTCTATAATATTCATTGTAACAGATTGATTGGAGGCGAGGCATCTATCTTGATGAGGCATTATTCTCCCTTGCAAGATCAAGCTCCATCCTATTTCTTTCAAATTGGCCCAAGTTTACCCTTCCGATGTTGTAAGCACGACACTATGTTCTAAGACACCCATCTCCCTCACTTGTGAGCTTATTAGGATCTGAAACTCCCTAACTGGCATACACACTTGGATTAGTCTTGTGTCCACATATTCCCAAACCAGTTGGTTGCAATTGGTTGCCCCTCCATTATTTTCCTCGCCTCTAAGTTCACTAGTTTGTCTAATGCAAACAAGACCAGTGTCGAAAAATCTTCTTGGTAAGTCCTCCATAACATCATCTTTTCTTCCTGCTTCGTTGGTAAATCCATTTTGAATCTTCACTAGGGATTCGGCCATAAATGCCACACCGAATCCATGAAAAGGAGGAATCCTAGCTCTTGACTCGTTGGAGTAAGGGAAAGATATTCCTCCTCGCTTCCTTCTGATCCTTGTCAAACCATCCCCAGACCTCTGTCAGCTTTGCCCTTATTTGATCTATCACCACATTAGGTATTATGACGACCTCCCCTTCGCATTTGATTGCCCAACATTGCAAGTTCATCCACATTGCTAATCTGTTGTGTTTTTCCATACCCACCTCCACTCCAGATCTTCAAGATAGCTTGCTTAGATTTCGGTTAGGCTACATCTTGAAACAAGATTTTGATTTTTTTTTTCTCCTTTTGAGGTCAAATAGACTTGACCCTGCAGTGTTTGGTAAGCCCTGTTGTTTGTGGATTTGACATATCACTGAGCACATTATCCTTTAACACGTCATGGTCACTAACCTTCAAACTCGTGTTACCGTTGGACCTACTTTCACTATTCCTAATCTACCTTCTAACTGTGATTAACTCTCTAATCTTTTCTTCATTGCCCTCAAGCCCCACACTATTCCTATTATATGAAAGTCTTGGGCCCCCAATATGGCCTAGCCTCCTAACTTTCCCATATTTGTTCTGGTTGGACTAACCAAACTGAAGGAACTATTCCCACCAACTATAGTTGGTTCGACTGGCTTTGTTCGTCTTGGACTTGCCTTCTTCATGCTGACCACCATCCATGGCCCATATCCATCCTCCTCTATAGTATCATGTATCGCTTCAAGTGTTTCCTTGCGATCTCCCTCTTATTGTTGAACATTGCCTACTTCCTCTAGGCCACGAATCACATATGGGCATCCATCTCTCCTATGGCCCACTCTACCACAAGCAAAGCACAAGGCTCCAATGCCTTCATATATGACGCCTTGTGTCAACCTCCCTATGGGGATCGTTCTAACTAGAGGTTTAGAGAGGTCTTTCCATACACAAATACGTGCATACCTCCCTCGAGCCCCTAAGGTTGTATTGGCATCCACCTTCAACATTGGCCCGATAGCATTCCCAATTTCCCGAAGTACCGCTATGTCACAGTACTCCACAGGGAGTTCATTGAACCTTACCTAGATAGCTACAGTATTCACCTCAACCATGGAAGCCTTAAAGTTGGGCTCCCATAATCTAATAGCCACAAAGTGCCCTCCAATGAACCACGAGCCTCCAAATAGAACTCTATCCATATCTTCCTTAGCTTTAAATTTGAAGAGAAAGAATAATGGATGCTATTGATTATTTCTGCAACATCTCAACACAAAAGATCAACAAATATAAGTCTAGAATTTATTTCTCTCTAAATGCGGTAGCTAGCAAGAAAAAGGAGTTATGTGACATAATAGGCATGAGATCAACCCCTAATCTGGGAAAGTATCTTGGTTTTCCTTTGAAACAACCTAGTTCAAGCAGTCGAGTCTATAATTTTGTAATTGAGAGGGTGCAAGCTAAACTTGCAAGATGGAAAGGACATCTCCTTTCCTTTGCTGGGAGAGTCATCCTCGCCCAATCTGTGTTGACCACCATCCCTTCTTATGTGATGCTCCCTACTCGAGTTTTTGAGTCCTTGGACAGGGTAACTAGGAACTTCATCTAGGTGTCAACTCCGAATAAACACAAGCTACACATGATCAGTTGGAGCACAATAATAAGAGCCAAAAAGGAGGGTAGGCTCAGGTTGCTAGCAGCTAGGCCTAAAAACTTATCCTTGCTTGCCGAATTGAATTGGAGATACAAAATGGAAAATGATATGGATTGGGTGAGAGTCCTAAGAAATAAGTATAGAAACCCCAATAGGAGCAGATCTTATGTGTGGATAGGAATAAAGTGAGGTAATGGCATCCTTGAGCAAGGAACCAAGTGGAAAGTTGATTCTAATAGCAAGTTGAATTTTTGGTATGACAAATGGTTAGACATGGGAAGTTTTAGAAGCTTGGTTGAAGGCCTTCTGAGGAAAGGAGCATTGGATAATGAGAGATGTTCATGTGGGAGAGAAGTGGGACTTCATGAGGTGTTCCTTTGTGTTTCCAGATAGGATCATGATGATGCTTAGAGCTGTTCCTTTTCCATCTAGTCATTCGTGTGAAGATAAAGTGATGTGGGGTTATTCACCCTCTGGAGATTTTGACTAAAAGACTGCCTATACCATTGCCAAAGGAGATAATGGTTCACCTATCAAGTTCGAGGGAGATTGGGTTTGGAAGGTTGATTCCATGCCAAAAATCAAGTGTTTCTTATGGAAGTGCTACCATCGAAGCATTCCTATTAAGGAAGTACTTTAGGAGAGGGGTATAACTCAAGGTGCTCACTGCTGAACTTGCAACAATGGAAGGGAATCTATTATTCATGTCCTGCGTGACTGTAGCTTTGCCAAATCGGTTTAGGACAAATTTATGATAGCTTTGGACATGCAAGATTTCTTTATGCTTGAACTTGATGCATGGCTAAAGCAAAACTTGAACTCTAAAACTCATTGAATAGATTTGACTCCTTAGAATGTTCTGTTTTCATTTGTGGTGTGGAATTTATGGATTCAAAGAAACAATATTGCTTTCAAGGGAGTTAGGCCTAACTAGAATTTATAGTCTTCCATTACTCATGCTGCTACTAAATACATACTTTGTGCCGATAAACCAGGTAAGGTGATGACCAGGGAAGTTAGTAGGGTCCACTAGATGAGGCCGAGCAATGGATAGGTGAAGTTAAATACGGATGGTTCATCCTTGGGCAACCCTGGTCGAGCCAGTGGAGGTGGTCTGATCCGTGATGCTAACGAAGGCTGGATAAAGGGCTTCACCCATAATATTAGGGACTCTTCTAGCGTAGAGGTCGAGCTTTGGGCCCTTAGGGATGACCTATCATTGTGTTTATCTCTAAACATCCTTGCTGTTAAGATTGAGATAGATGCAAAGGTTGTGTTTGAATGGATTACTAATGGTAATAGAACTAATCTTAACCTCTCCTCCCTTATTGTGGATTGTAGGACTTTCTCTAGTAGCATTCCTCAAGTCAAGCTGCTTCATTGCTTCTGTGAAGCCAACAAGTACATCGATGCACTAGCTAGGAAAGGGCATTTTAGCCAGCAGGACTTTGTGATTTTTGATAGTCCGCCTGTGGACATTTCAATGCTTTTGTATTATAATAGTATTGGCATGTATCATGAGAGGATTTGTCTTCAAACTTCTCTCCCCGGTTAGGGGTTCTTAGGGTTTATTTGAATACCGCTAATTTTGTTGAAAACTAAAAACTGAAAACAACTGTAGTAAAATAATTTTTAAATGTGTGAATAATGCCATGAGACTCATTTTTAATAAAAATTTTGTTAAAAAAAAAGTTTATAGATCTCGTAAACAGTACATGAAACTCACTAGACAACACAAAATGCGCTTCACAACTGAAAAAAAAAAAAAAAAAGCTAGACGCAAGATGCTGGCGTTATAAGCTGTATCCAAATCGCTGCTTTAATATTATTCTTGGTTTACCCAAAAAAAAAATTCTACATATCATCCATTCATAATCATCATCAGGGTCCCACAAACCCACTATGTTACTATTATCTGTGGTGGGTCCTCCCTCTGCCGTGGCGAAATCTGAAGCTCAACCATTTGATTTGATAATCTGATCGAGCCCTTTATTACTTAAAAAATAATAATAATAAAAAAAAAAAAAAAAAAAAAAGCCCAATTTCAATTTTCTAACTCCAAAAAATAAAATATGCAAAAATATTCGGATCCACCCTAAGAATTATGAAATCCGGTTAAGTAGATAATTTCAAATCCGTAAAAGAGAGAGGTCAAATATTTTCACACCTTTCCCTCCTTTTTGGTACTCTCTCTTCTCAGTCTGAAATTAATTTTCGATCTTTTCTTTCTTTCTTTCTTTCTTTCTTTCCCTCTTCTCTGTTCTCTTTCTGAAAGAAAAGAAAGAAGGAAAGTGTTTGGAAATTCGATGGACGGCGGTGCAGCTTACAACCCACGTACGGTAGAGGAAGTGTTTAGGGATTTCAAGGGCCGCAGAGCTGGCATGATTAAAGCCCTTACCACTGGTCTCTCTCTCTCTCTCTCTCTCTCAAATGTTTTCTCTTTTTCTCATTTCTCATATTGAATTCGTTTCTACTTTACTTGTTGGTGCAGATGTTGATGACTTTTATCAGCAGTGTGATCCTGGTTAGTTAGGGTTCTTCTCTCTGTCTCTCTGTCTCTCTGAAATTTTGTAAATTTTTAGTAGCACTCATAATTTAATTATAGATCTACACCCTCCTCATTCAACCAAATCTTTTTTTTTTTTTTTTTTTTGATAATTCAATAGTTACAATGGATTTGAACCTTTAAAGTACCAAGGCTACATAATTTTCTTCTTTTTTATTCCAACCAACCAACAACAATACCCTTCCTTCATTTTCTACTATTCAATTTATGTTTTTCACACAATTATCTATCAATCATATACATACTATATAATTATTACTAAGACTAAGAGATGCTTTACTTGTTCAACCCTCTAAATTAAAATTACCATTATGTTATTTAAAATTAATTTGGAGGACTGTCGAATTTTATGGCACTCCAACTTTAAAGTTAATCAAACTCTCTCTTTAATTATATTTTCAACTTCAACAACTATATTTATACAATTAAATATAGCCACTCTGGATTTTTATCCAACCATAGCTTTGAAGTTTAATGGAAGTTGGATAAAATAAAATATGTTTACTTACTTGAATCTCTTTGGGTACTGAGGATGAATGTTTGGAACTCAACTCCTCCTATAATAATGAATGATACTCGCATGTTACTTTTAACTAATAAGACTCTTACAAAGCAATGCTGCATACTGTAGGCCCTGATTATATATATATATATATATATTAGCAATCATTTCATTCTCTGGCTCTG
Source organism: Quercus variabilis (assembly GCA_030445155.1). Classification (NCBI taxonomy): domain Eukaryota; kingdom Viridiplantae; phylum Streptophyta; class Magnoliopsida; order Fagales; family Fagaceae; genus Quercus; species Quercus variabilis. The sequence continues at coordinate 294,020 of CP129446.1, forward strand.
GCTCTGGCTGGTAACATATATGAAAAAGCTTGTTTCTTTACAGAGAAAGAAAATCTTTGCCTTTATGGATATCCTGGTGAGCAGTGGGAAGTCAATTTACCTGCTGAAGAGGTGCCTCCAGAGCTTCCAGAGCCTGCACTAGGTATTAACTTTGCCAGAGATGGGATGCAAGAGAAGGACTGGTTATCCTTGGTTGCTGTCCACAGTGATGCTTGGTTACTTTCTGTGGCCTTTTATTTTGGTGCTAGGTTTGGATTTGATAAAGCCGATAGGTATGTGTTTCTCTTCATCCTCTTTCAGATGCTTTTTTTTACTTTAAAAGACAACTTTTATTTGTTAATAAGTTATTAGGATGTTTAATTTGGAAGTAAAATCTAGTCAGTCCCCCAAGGAACTTGAAACCTTGTTCTCACCTTTTATCCCACTCCCCAAGTAAGCTACCAAAAATTTAAGGAAAAAAATATATATATGTCGGTCTTTATTTTTATTCAATTTTTTACTTCATAGTATTGAGTCATTGTGTGCGTTTGAATTGAGATGGAAAATTAAAATTATTTTGCTTTAATAGTTGATTTTATGATTTAATCTCTTTTGTGTCACATAGAATGGTTTACTAGGGATTATGCTGTTTTAGTAATGTAGCATGTAAGCATTATAATCTGACAAATATCTGTACTTTGTGAATCTCAAATGCTATAATTGGACAAGAAAATTACTTACTGTAGCCCTCAAAACACTTGATTTTGCTGCTTCTTTAGTCCAATTTTTTTTTTTTTTTTTTGCTGCTTTTAGGTTATCTATACTACTATTTAAGAGGCTTCTCTTGTTTGGGATCCTCATTTTTTTGGTTTAAAAAAGCCCTTATACCCCTCTGTTTAAGTAGAGACAAAATTAAAGGACAATTTGGAAAAAATATAACTATAACTCTCACTATAACATTGTCTAAAAAATAGGGCCACTTTCCTTTTAATTTTCAAATTGCTTTATCCACTTATAAATTAGATTCTCAAAAAAAAAAAAAAAAAAAAATATATATATATATATATATATATATAAAATAAAAACACAGGGTTTTTTTTTTTGGCTACAAAAAAAGCCTCATTGCACGCATGAAGTGTGTGTGATGAGGCTAGTTACCTTGAAAGATTAGTCACAGCTGGTTGCAACTGATTGATCTAGTTCTGTTTGGAAAGAGTAAAGCCGGTTAAGACCTCATACAATTAGTCCCTTTCTTTTCCATTTTTTATTAAACATGTTTGATTTATTTTTCTGCCTGAATTTTTGTTCTGAAAATGTTGCAATAAGTGTTAACCAGATCTATAATGTTAAATGTTTTTCCTAAAACTATTTTAGGGAAGGTAGATGCTGATTGGAAAATAAATTGCAAATACAATGTAGCAATATCTGCTCTAATTTATTTTTCAGCTCATTGGGACCCACCTTTTGATTATCCTTTATGTTTGAGTAGGATTACCTTTTAATTAAAAAATAAAATAACATAAAGTTTTATTCTTGTCCTTCGCTTTCTACATTGCCTGACTGAATTTCCTTATTCACTTGAATTTAGTGAAGTTATTTACCTGCATATATCTTATGAGAAAGAAATTTATTTTTGCTGAAAATTTAATGCAGTTTTTTTTTTTCCTCCTCCTTTCTTTAACTTAAACTATAAAGAGAGTCAATGTCTAGATTCGATTTAATGAATCTCTAGTCATGCTTGCAGCAGTTGTATCATGTTGACGGCAATACTGTATTTCATCAAGGTTGAAGGCCAGAAAAGGGGGACTGGTCTTATAAATTTCTCTATGCTCCAGGATGGGGAGCTTAGTCTTGCTAACATTGGTTTGCTCTGAAGTTGGCTAACTATGGCCCCAACTGCATTTTCTTGTGACCTTTTGTGGTTTCACCATTTTAGTGGTTGCTGCCTAGGTTTTGATATTTCATTACATAATAGATTGTTGTTATTTTGGTGCAGGAAACGCCTTTTTAATATGATAAATGATCTACCAACAATATTTGAGGTTGTGACAGGGACAGTCAAGAAACAAGTGAAGGAGAAGTCGTCAGTTTCAAATCACAGCAGCAACAAATCTAAATCGAACTCTAAGGTATGACACAACTTCAACATGCCCATTTTTTCATTGTCATTATGTAAGCCAAATAATTGGATGGGCGAATACTGTTTGGTGTGTTCCTATTTATCTGGAAAATTTCACATACATTATTACAAGGAAAATAATAATTAATTTCCATATGCATACATATTTTGCAGAACAATTACCTAGCAGCCTTGCTGTTCTAATTTATAGTTCTTTTGTTGGTTTGGCATATGCAGCGAGGTTCTGAATCTCAGGTGAAGTATTCAAAGACAATTCAGTCAAAGGATGATGACGAGGAAGGTTTGGAAGAGGAAGATGATGAGGAGCATGGAGAGACATTGTGCGGGGCTTGTGGAGAGAATTATGCAGCTGATGAGTTCTGGATTTGCTGTGATATCTGTGAGAAGTGGTTCCATGGGAAGTGTGTTAAGATCACCCCAGCAAGGGCTGAGCATATTAAGCAGTATAAATGCCCATCTTGCAGCAATAAGAGAGCCCGACCTTGATGCTGGGTGTATCTTCACTAGTTGTTTACTGTTAATTTAGTAGGTCAGGTTAATTCTTAGTCTTCTGTTTTAGGAAAGCTATCTTGAATATGATGTGTAGGCTGCGAATGTGCTGTTTAATTGATTATAAATTAGGATATTTTTACTCGGGTGGGATTTAATTTTCCCCATGCCACCATGGAAAGACTTTGTTATGTATTTGCTTGAATTTACTTATGTTTATTGGATAATTAAGTTCTTTACTTTCATTTAGCTTATGTTGTGACTTGTAAATGGAATGTAGGATATTATTCTGTCTCTTTAAACCTAGCAGAAGGGGGAGAAAAGAAAAACTCAATCTCATGGATATGGCAAAGGTGTAAGTTTATTCAGATCCTTTGTGCGGTTTTGTTGGGAACCTCGGCTCCATTCCAAGTTGTAGCCCGGCCCCACAAATGACAAATGGTCCTCTCTCCCGTTTTCCGCATAAAGATAAAGTTAGGAGCATCTGGCTTTAGAATAGCACACTGTTTCTGTTAGCTAAACGGTCCATAGAAATTCATAATAATGGCTGAGGCGTAAGTAAATGGTCCAAATATGGCAATGCTGTATTTTTGCTTTGTATTGGCAAATGGGTTTTGCTCTTGCATGTCAGCTGCTAGCGGGTTTGTGTTCTTTTTATGCTACGATAAAATACAAAAGTTTATCCCTGCCTTGTCTGTCTATCACGTAATAAGACGTAAATCAATGCTCTCTACCTATTTTATATACTTTTGTCCGCCTATCTAACTTCTCTCTCTCTCTCTCTCGTCCACATCCAAGATTCAACAAGGATGCTAGAATCACTTCTCTGAGGGCTATGAATTTTACTGGTCTTGAGGAGTTAAATTTGACTAATACCACAAGTCAATATGCAAACTTGGTATAAGATTTTGATAGGAAAAAGCGCACACTTTATGGGCTCTAGTTTAGAAGCTTTTATTTGATGTCAAAGCCAAATCAATCTAATTAATCTACATCTCTCAGCAAATAAAAAATTAAAAAGTTTGTAATGCACAAATTTGTAAGTTCTCTTTATACATGCTTGCACATGCAGGCTGCAACAGCGTGCGCCTCACGCACTAGAATAACTATATATCATAAGTATTACTAGAGAGAGAGAGAGAAACCAAAAGTGTCATACACCCATGGATTCCTTAATGCTACATGACAAGAACGTGCCCCCTTTTTTGTAGTTCAAAGGAAACACTTTTAACATTTTTTAGCAAAGCAAAATATCCGAAATTGGTGCCTGAGCAGTTGAGCTTTACAAAGGATTTCACTTTTTTCTCCTGTCAGCTGAATTGAGAAAAATAAAATCTTTTTTTTTTTTTTGGTTTATGATCCAAATTGAAATTTTAAATTAAGTGTTAATTTGGATACTTGCTTTTGTGAATGGGCTATGTTCTTTGTGTAAATTTCATGCACTGTTTACAATATCCATAAATACTTATTTCAACAAAATTTTTTTTTTTTAAATTGAATTTTACAACACTATTTATATATTTAAAAACTATTTTATTACAGTATTTTTAATTTTCAGCAATAAATGGTATCCAATCTAACGCAACCTCAAAGAAAGCAAAATATGAAATAACATGGGCTGAGCCACAGCCTATTTATGTACAAAAGATCCAATCTACTGTTATTAGTAATATATCTGAATGAAGTTTGTCTTTTGTTAGTTGTAAATATTGTGTCGGGGGAGTAGAGCTCCGAATGCAGCAGCTCATTCTGCTGCTTCTAAAGCTGGTTACTGTTGTAATAATTGTAATCTGCCCCTAGCTATCCTGGAAGCTTGTAGGCTAGAATGTTATTCTGTTTCTGTTAATGAAGTTCCAGTTTACCTTTAAAAAAAAAAAAAAAAAAAAAAAAAAAAAAGAAGCAATCATCTTTTTTAACAAAGTTGGTTCTTGGATTGGAGAGATAGAGAGGAAACGATTCCATTTACGCTATTCATAGGAGGAATTTGGGGAATTAGAAAAGCTTACAGTGACCAGGAATAATTTCCAATCTCCACCCTAATGAAGAAAGCCCTAAAACAAAGTGGCAAAAAAGAGGAAAGAGACAATCTTAGCTTAACTATAGCCATAGGAAAAAAAAAAAATCCATTTGTAAAATTCAATCTAACAGCTGTATCTAGTCACGAAGTAAATCTCTGTTCTCTTCTTGCCTCTTGGTAGACATCCGTTTCAAAAACTCATAGGTAGTGATCATAGTTGTTGCAGACAAAGACATTGAAGCCCACCTTGGAGCCAAACCCCTATAACAAGCTCTAAACCCACCTTCCTTGACCAAGTTCCTAACCGTTTGCACAACTGTAAGTGGCCTTCTCCGCCCATTTTCCTCTCCATCCAAAACCTGCAATCTTGTCTTAACTGTATCAAGCGGCATAGTAATTATAGCCGAAACCCCACTAGCCATAGCAGCACACAACCCTTGCACTGCCACCGTTGCTCTTGAATCCGGCCTAAAATTACACCCATTCCCATTGATCAAAGCATCCTCCTTTTTACCCATGTAGCAACCAAAACCACCCCAAATTAGCCTATGTGCCACAGAGTAAGAAGCCCACCAAACCGCATTGGAAGGTGCATAAGTCAGTATGGAAATCCCAAATCCCCTATACAATCCTTTTAGCCCATCTGCACGCACAATCTTCCGACACGCATCAATACCATTGTTATATTTGTTTGAGACATTGGGGATTATGTTCTTGCTGCAGCTAGAGTCACAACCTTGCACCATTAGTCTTTGGCTCACAACATCAATTGGGGTCCAAACCAATTGAGCAGCCATGGCAGAGCTCAATCCAGCAGCAGCATTAGCAATAGCCGTGGCCGTGGTATCGGAGAAGCCTAATCGAACAGTAGCAGTCCCAACATTACTCTTGGTGACCTCAAGTGCAGTCATGTAAAGCGCTCGAGCTGGGATGGTACCCATCAAGGAGGTACCAAATCCTCTGTAGAAGCCTCTTAAACCCTCGTGGCGCATAATGGCAAAGGACATCTTAAAGCAAGAAATGGGAGTGGGAGAAACCTGTTGCCGGGTTTTCAAAACGACTACTGGATAAAGAGCAGCCGATACACCAGAAAACAAAGCGGCACCCAGAAAGAAAAACTTTGATTTGTCAAGCATATGCCAATCAATATCAGCTGGAATATGAATTTCTGAAGCCGAATCATCCTCGGTTGCACTCAAGTTCATCTTCGCCACTTCGCTTTTTTTTTTTTTTTTTTTAATGAAATATATATATACTCCAAAATCTCTCTCTCACACACAGACACAAACACAAAGTTTCTTCCTTTTTGGTCAAGACGAATAATTTTCAACTGGGTTTGAATCTTAGTCTAAGCTACTGGCGATCAAATTACACTACTTCAGAGAACATCAACAAGAAGAAAAATTGAAAATAAAGCAGTAAAGTTTGGTTTTTGGAGTGGGGAGGGAAATGGTATTATAAAAAAAAAAGAAAAGAACAAAAAGATTAAAAGATAAGATTGTGGTGGACTTACTATTTATGGTGGGTGTAGTGATCGAGAAGCTACTTATGATAAGGTTATGGAGGTATTTGGGTTTTTTTTTTTCTCTTTTTGCGCAAGGAGATTTGAGAACGAGCGTGGATTACCAAAAGTGGGTCGAACATTTGAAGCTAGAAGAAGTCGAATCAGAAGTGGTAGTTGTTCTTAATAGAGATTGATGGGCTCTGATCATGTTTTCTTCCGCTTCAACACTGAGAAAATCAGAGTCTTTGATGAAAGGAAACCCTTCAGATCCAAGGTAAATGAGGGAGCAGGATATATGAATTATCTATCAAAAAGACAAAGAGGGCAGAAAGACAAGTGAAGCGGATGAATGTTAAATGGAGAGGCTAGGGTAGAGAGTAGAGAGTAGAGAGCTTTAAAAAGTGTTATTAAAGAGAAAGATAGGACAAGAAGATTATGGATTTTAGCGAGGGTTTTGCGGATCGAGGTGATTAACACGTGTCACCATCATGTTGATCACTCTTTTATTCTTCTGATCCTCTTTTTATTCCTGTGGACTGCGTTGTTGTACTTGTACTTTGCTCCCTCTGTTTTTCGGCACAAAGTTTTTTTTTTTTTTTTGATGAACGTGACTTTAGATTTTGTTTATTTTTTTAAAAATTTAAGATTGAAAATAATAAAAAAGTATTTTTTGAGTTACTGTTTATTAATAAAAATACTGTATATTTGCCTCAATCTCTATCCATGTCCCATAAATAGTGCATCAGGTTTTGGAATTAAAAAAAAAAAAAAAAGGGAAGCCAAAAACGCGTCTGCGTGCCCTCTGTTTTTCGGCACAAAGTTTTCTTTTTGACGAACATGCCTTCAGATACTGTTTATTTTTTTAAAAATTAAAAATTGAAAACAATAAAAAATGTATTTTTTTGGTTATTGTTTATTAATAAAAATACTGTACATTTTCCTTGATCACTATTCATGTTCCATGGACAGTGTACCAGGCTCTAGAATAAAAAAAAAAAAAAAAGCAGCCAAAAGCGTGTCTGTGTTTTCACGTAGATGCAATCCAAACGAAGCTTAGTGTCCATTTGGATCATGTTTGTACGTCTGCGTTTTTGCATTTTTTTATTTTTATTTTTAATCAATACCTCTAGTCTCATGAACAGTACATTAAGACAAAATTACCGTGTTGCTGAAAACACTTATTGTTGCTGAAAACTAATTGTTGCTGAAAACACTGTAGCAATTTTTTTTTAAAATGTATGAATAGTACCGTGAGACCAATTTTTAATATCTTTTAATGAGTAAACAGTGTTGCTACAGTGCATGAATAGTACGCTACAGTGCATAAACAGTAGTAATTGTCTCCTACACAGTGATTTTACTGTTTATGCACTGCCAAAAAAAAATCCGAAACGTGAATTCTGAAAATGCAACGCAACTTTCAGTGTTATCCAAACCAACACATGATTATATATGATTTAAAATATACACTAATATTTATTTTTAAGTTGTTACTATGGATGAGGGGTGGCTGTATTGTTGCATTTTGTGTTGATTTTGCTCTTTCTCTCACTCTCAAAGTCTCACTCTAAAATAAATCACTACTTTTCAAAAAATAAAAATAAAAATTTAATGTTAAAATAGCCTCTTCCTTTTTTTAATAAAACTAATATGTTTGGCTTTTAGTATTGGTCCATGACTTTGTTTGAATTGGATTCAAATTTGTTGTTGTATTTGCATCAATGTTAAACTTGGTAAAATTATACACTTAAGAATGCTTGAAGAATTGCAAACTAAAGTAGCTCATTCAAGTGAGATTAAGGCTCACCCAAACGAGATACTTGTAGACATTAAAATTTTATGATGTATTCACAGTCGTCCGATTGTTCATGATAAAATATTTGTGATCAAATTAATTTCCAATTGGTGAGGTGGACGATCAGCAAATGAAATCAAGCCATGTGGCAGCATCAAATAAGAAAGCCATATGGCAATGTCAGAAGAAAAGACATATATGGAAAGTTCTTATTAAATGGGAGACTAAATTAAATTCATAATTAGCTCTTAATAAATGCTGAGAGAAAATTCCAAATTAAATATTATTGAGTTGTCTATAAATAGAGGCTTCTCATTTGAAAAAAGGGGAGAACACTTTGAGAGAACACTACTGACACTCTGCCAAAATAGAGAGTCATCTCTAAAGTTCACGAGAATTTCATTGTCCATCAAGACCTATTCCTATTTCTTCAAATCAAAGTGGGGATTCTCCTTTAATCTAGTTCGAGATCAAGCCAACGACCCTCGCATCAAATCAAGCACCTTCAACTATTCATTCAACTTGGAGACATCAAAGCACGATTCAAGATCAAGCTTCATAGCCCCTTCGAATCGTAACGTTTCTTGGAGATTGAATCAGAGGAATTTATTGTACTCTTTCATTGTAAAGATTCATATAGAGGATTGTACTCACATATATACAAATCAAATACAAATTGATTATTTGTTACACTATTTCGTGATCGTGTGATTTATCTTTTACGAAAATTGTGTGAACAAATTTCTGGCACGCCTAGTGGGACATCTCTGCCTCTCATCTCTTTCTCCATCCTAGAAATCTTCAAGTCTCCAATCCACCTAGTTCAATGGCCTTGAAGAAGTCTCAGATTTCCAAGAATGCTACCAAAAGTATTGGGGGGTCAACAAGCAGCAGTACTTCCACAGGTCCCATGACTCGAAACAAAGCTAAGGCAATAAGGCTCCTCACATCACAAGAAGTCGAAGGAAAAGCTCCTGTGACGAAACTCATAGGTGCCCCAGCCCAGCCAAAGACTGTCATCTCCTTGAGCACTTTAAGGACAAGCAAGCATACTTCCTCTAGGAGGGGAGATTCAGCATTCATTCCAGAGGACTCAACAATGGGGAGTGAATATCACTATTCTGCATCAGATGCTGGGTCGAGCACTCCTTCACAGGCAGGTTCTTCCCAAGGATCCCCTCGAGAAGTTACTTCATCTATCTTCTCAGAGAATTCTTCTCGGATAATAGCTATGGCGGCCATGGTGACGGAGACTGCTACCATTGACGAAAAGATTGCTGAAATGGGACACGCCATAGCCAAGCTTACCAAGACTGTGAAGGAGAAAGACCTTCAAATCGCCACGCTTATGAACAAGCTCGAGGTTCAGAATCGAGGGGAGTCTAGCAGAGGCCATTCTCACACGCATCAGCATACATCCCAAGATGCTCACACATCTTCTCCAAAGAAGGTTGGTGGTCCACAAGGGAGCTCTACCTCAATTTCATCTCTATCAGTCCAGCAGTTACAGGACATGATAACGAACACCATTCGAGCTCAATATGGTGGGGCACCACAAAACTCTTTGATGTATTCAAAACCATACACCAAGAGGATTGACATTTTACAAATGCCTGCGGGTTACCAACCTCTTAAGTTTCAACAGTTCGATGGGAAAAGGAATCTGAAGCAACATATTGCTCATTTCATCAAGACTTGTAATAATGCCGGTACGGATGGAGACTTGCTCATGAAGCAATTCGTGCGTACTCTTCGAGGAAATGCCTTTGATTGGTACACGGATCTCGAACTCGAGTCCATTGATAGTTGGGAGCAAATGGAAAGGGAATTCTTGAACCGTTTCTATAGTACCCGACGTACCGTAAGTATGCTGGAATTAACCAACACGAAGCAATGGAAAGATGAACCAGTGGTAGACTACATCAATCGTTGGCGCTCATTGAGCCTCAACTGCAAAGATCGCTTTTCCGAATCTTCAGGAGTGGCAATGTGCATCCAAGGAATGCACTGGGGGTTGCTTTTACATCCTCCAAGGAATCAAACCTCACACCTTTGAAGAACTTGCTACCCGAGCCCATGACATGGAGCTTAGCCTGTCCAGCCATGGAGAAAAGGGCTTACCTGTTGATGAGCAACATAAAGAGAAGAAAGATACGAGGAGGGGGGATAAGTCTTCCAGACCCATGGTTAAGGAATTTATGGCCATTACTGTGGAGCCTGTGAAGATCTCCAGTAAAAAGAATAAGAGAATGGAGAAAAGGGCCGGTCCAATGCAAGAACGGGAGAATCGACGATTGACTTTGAAGGAGATGGAAGAAAAGACGTATCCGTTTCCAGATGCCGACATTCAAGGCATGCTCAAGGACTTATTAGAGAAGAATGTGATCAAGCTTCCAGAATGCAAGCGTCCAGAGGAAATAGGGCGTACCAATGACCCAAAATACTGCGTATACCATCAAGTTATAAGTCACCCTATGGAAAGATGTTTTGTTCTAAAGGACCTTATCTTAAGGCTTGCAAAGGAGGGCAAAATTCTTTTAGACCTAGATGAAACTGCTGAGGCGAATCATGCTACATTTGCTGTTGGATCCCCAATGCTTGTGAGGTCACCAACTCCAACGAAAGTGCGGTCCACCTTGCCATCAACATCAAGGGCATATTGCAAGCACATCCAATTTGGAACGCTTGAGCCTATGCATACCTTACACTTCAACCCTCAAGATGATGATAGAGTTGCCGAAGAATTGGTAGGTGACGAAGAGGGTTGGACTTTTATGACCTACAAGAGACTTCGAAAACAGCGTAACCCAAAACCCTATGTTCCTTACAAGAAAAGGGAACTTCAAGCAAGCAATTCAAAAGTTGCTCCTAAGGGGAAGGGAACAAATGGTCTGAAGGAGCAAAGAAAGGGAGCTCGTCCGAATGAAGGCCCCCTGTCGACCATGCTGCATGAGTTTTTCCCTAAAGGCTTTCTTACAAAGGGCCTAATGACAACCACTTACATGGTTTCTTGCCATGATGTTAATGATCAAGAAGACCTTACCGAAAAAGAGGAAAAAGTGAACCTTGAAGAAACTAGAGGAACAAAGGAAGAGGAAAGCGAAACCTATGCCTCGGAAGAAACAGTTGCTATATGTACTCATTGCCACGACAAGATGACGTTCGCTGATGAGGATCTCTTATTGGGCTCCAAACCACACAATCGACCACTTTTTGTCTCAGGTTACACACGGGGGGAAAAAGTAAGCCGCATCCTCATAGACAATGGGTCTGCCGTCAACATAATGCCTAAAGGAACAATGAGGCACCTAGGCATATCCATGGAAGAGTTATCCAAAAGTCGACTCGTTATCCAGGGCTTCAACCAAGAAGGACAAAGGGCAATCGGCATGATTCGGTTAGATGTGACTATAGATGAGTTGAAAGCAAGACCTCTCTTCCATGTGATCGATTCGAAGGCCTCTTATAACCTGTTGTTAGGACGACCATGGATTCATGGGAATGGTGTTGTAGCTTCTACATTGCATCAATGCTTTAAGTATTGCGATGGCAAGCAAGTGAAGGTGGTGACGGCAGATTTGCAACCATTTACAACAACAAAATCTCACTTTGCAGATGCCAAGTTTTACTTGGATTGCGACACAACCTATGATGTACCACAAGAAGAGTCTATGGAAAAGAAGAAGGCAAAACGTAAGGAAGGAGGCAAGCCCCTCACGGAAGGTCCAAAACCTAACTCTGAAGTAAGACAGAAGTTTCGTGAAGAGAAGAAAGAAGCACCCATGGTCTTACGATATGTGCCCGCGTCTAAACGAAAGGAGGGGCAATCCTCATTCGGGTTGACAATAGAGACTAAGGACAAGTGCAAAAAGTCTATTCAAGAGGAAGATATCGCCATCCTTAAAAGTGATTTCACCTTACCATTACCGAAGCTAGGCCAAGTGGCATCCACAAAACCCCCACTCAAAGGTTTCACTAGAGCCACACGTAACCTTGTTGAAGAAGATTCATTGCCAGTCAAAAGGACAGAAGAGGGTTTCGACCCTAAAGCGTATACACTTTTGGCAAAATCAGGCTATGATTTCCAAAATCCTCCGCAATTGGGACAACTTTATTCAGATTACGTGGAAGAAAAGTCACGTGGGCTTAACTCGACACAAAGCAAACTGAAGCAACAAGGTTATGCAATTGAGATTCCTAGAACCGGGCTGGGGTATTCATCACAAGAGCCAGTTCGAATCTCGGCCAAAGGGAAAGGAAAAAAGGTGACATCACAACACATCACCTTTGAAGTTAAGGAGGAGGGGAAGCCAAAGCCTGTGCGGAGATCTTCCGTATTTGATCATCTAGGAATAGCTGCTCCTCGAGAGTCAGTATTTAATAGATTAAGCATCTCTCTCCCTAGGAAAAAAGGAACCTCACGTACACGTAGGTCGGCATTTGATAGGCTTGGGTCTACGAGTAGCTCAACCGACACCTCACAACCCAAGAAGGAAAAAAGTGGCCTACAAAAGAGAAAGGGCACCGAAGCTTACAGCCTTATCCCTTCGCGCATGAAACGTGAGTTGATTGTAGAAGTTAGTACAGGAAACTCCCTTAAAGTAAAGCGGCGGACTATTGTGCACACACGAGAGCTCAAGAAGCAAGTTGATGATGAAGAGGAGGATCACGAGACACTAGTCCTTCCTTCTTGCCATGTGACAGCGAAAACTGATTCTGAATCAGATGCATCGGACTATGAACCAAATGAAGCCCCTCGAGCAATAGAAGACGGAGGGCAAGCTACTGTAGATGAGCTCAAAGAATTAAACTTAGGAACTGACGAGGAACCTCGCCCAATCTACGTAAGTTCGCTTTTGACATCGGAGGAGGAAAGCAAATACTTTAAGCTTTTAATGGAGTACAAAGATGTATTCACTTGGACATACAAGGAGATGCCAGGTTTAGACCCAACAATTGCAGTTCACCGGTTAGCAATAAAGCAAGGAGTGCGCCCAATCAAGCAGGCCTAACGCCGCTTTCGACCCAAACTCCTCCCACAAATTGAGGCAGAAGTTAACAAACTTGAGCAGGCAAGATTCATTCGAGAGGTACAATTCCCAAAATGGATTGCAAACGTTGTCCCTGTCAAAAAGAAGAATGGACAAATTAGAGTTTGTGTTGATTTTCGAGACTTGAATAGAACGTGTCCAAAGGACGACTTCCCATTTCCAAATATAGAACTTATGGTTAATGCGACTATTGGTCATGAAGTATTATCATTCATGGACGGCTCATCAGGATACAACCAAATTCGAATGGCACCCGAGGATGAAGAGCTCACCGCATTTCGAACTCCAAAGGGGATCTATTGTTATAAGGTGATGCCTTTTGGGCTCAAGAATGCCGGTACAACATATCAACGGGCAATGCAACGAATTTTCGATGACATACTCCACAAAATTGTGCAATGTTATGCTGACGATTTAGTTGTTAAGACAAAGAAAAGAGGGGATTATTTACGAGACTTGCGCACCGTATTTAATCGACTAAGGAAATATTAACTCAAAATGAATCCTCTCAAATGCGCGTTTGGCGTCACGTCTAGGAAGTTTCTAGGCTTTATTGTTCGACATCGAGGTATTGAAGTTGATCAATCTAAAATAGATGCTATCCAAAGGATGCCCGAACCAAAGAACTTACGAGAGCTTCGAAGCTTACAGGGCCATCTTGCATACATTCGACGTTTCATATCGAATCTAGTAGGATGGTGTCAACCATTCAGTTGATTGATGAGGAAAGATGCCACCTTTGAATGGGATGAGGCTTGCAGGAATGCATTTGAGAGCATTAAAAGGTATCTGCTTAACCCGCCCGTCTTAGGAGTGCCCATGCCAGGAAAACCTCTAGTGCTCTACATTGCTGCACAAGAACAATCACTTGGGGCCTTCTTAGCTCAGAAAAATGAAGAAGAAAAAGAGAAAGCATTGTATTACCTTAGCCGGAAGCTAACTGGGGTAGAATTAAGGTATTCTCTAATCGAGAAGATGTGTCTTGCGCTTTTCTTCTCTATTCAAAAATTAAGGCACTACATGCAAGCACACGTAATACACTTGGTTGCAAAGATAGATCCAGTAAAATACGTCTTGTCTAGGGCAATCATGTCTGGACGGTTGGCAAAATGGGTTGTGGCCTTTCAAGAGTTTGAAATCATGTATGTGCCCCAAAAGGCCATCAAGGGGCAAGCCCTAGCAAATTTCCTTGCTGATCATCCCATTCCTGCTGATTGGGAGCTCTCAGATGATTTTCCAAATGAAGATGTCTTGTACACTAAAGTCCTCCCACCTTGGATGATGTTCTTTGATGGAGCCGCACGGCAAGAGGAATTCGGTGCTGGGGTTGTTTTTGTGTCGCCACAGAAACAAGTGTTACCATTCGCCTTTGTGCTTAGTGAACCATGTTCAAACAATGTTGCTGAGTATCAAGCCCTTATTGCCGGCCTCCAAATGGCCCTCGATATGAAGATCGCATACTTAGAAGTCTACGGCGATTCCAAGTTGGTAATCAATCAACTTTTGACACATTATGGAGTTAAACATGAGGGTTTGATTCCTTACTTTCAGATGGCTACGCGACTAATTGAGAAGTTCAACGAAGTTTCCTTGGAGCATATCCCTAGAAACGAGAATAGGATGGCAGATGCTCTGGCCAACCTAGCCACCACGTTGGCTCTGTTGAAGGGTGAAAAGGTAGATGTCCCTATCTGCAACTGTTGGGTGCTCTCTTACACGGAAGAATACGCGAGTGCAATGAATGCCATATCAATATCTATAGTGGAGGATGAGGATTAGCGCCAACCCCTGATTGATTACTTGGAACATGGTAAGCTACCAGAAGATCCTCGCCACAAGACTGAGGTAAGGCGAAGGGCGCCTCGTTTTATACACTACAAGGGCACATTATACAGGAGGTTTTTTGACGGTCTATTCTTACGATGTCTTGGCAAGGAAGAAGGTGATCAAGCCATGGAAGAGGCTCATTCAGGAGTATGTGGCGCCCATCAGTTTGGCCCCAAGTTGTATCACCGAATAAAACGAATGGGTTATTATTGGCCCACCATGGTCAAGGATTGTATGGACTATGCAAAGACATGTGAAGCATGCCACTTCATGCGAACTACATCCATCAACCACCGGAGCCCCTGCACCCTACAGTCACATCCTGGCCTTTTGATGCATGGGGACTCGATGTTGTAGGACCATTGCCTAAGTCATCCAGGGGTCACTTGTATATATTAGCTGCGACCGACTATTTTTCTAAATAGGCAGAAGCTATACCCCTCAGGGAAGTAAAAAAGGAAAATGTGGTGAACTTCATCAGGACTCACTTGATCTATCGGTATGGTGTCCCTCGCTATATCATCACGGATAACGGTAAGCCATTCTACAATAGTTTGGTGACCCAACTATGCGAGAAGTTCGAGTTCAAGCAATACAAGTCATCCATGTATAACGCACCGGCCAACGGCCTTGTTGAGGCTTTCAACAAGACGCTTTGCAATTTGTTGAAAGAGGTAGTAGAACGCTCGAAGAGGGATTGGCATGAAAAGATTGGAGAAGCTTTATGAGCATACCGCACAACATACAGGACTCCCACACAAGCCACTCCGTATTCATTAGTATATGGTGTCGAAGCAGTCCTGCCTTTACAGCGACAAATTCCATCACTTCGAATTGCTATCCAAGAAGGGCTCACAAATGAAGAAAATGCGCGTTTAAGACTCGAAGAGTTGGAAGCACTTAATGAAAAGAGATTGGAAGCTCAACAACATCTTGAATGCTACCAAGCGCGGCTTTCGCGAGCGTTCAACAAGAGAGTCCGACCTTGATCTTTCCAAGTAGGGGACCTAGTACTTGCTATGCGAAGGCCCATCAACATCTCTCACAAGACTGGGAACAAGTTCACATCAAAATGGGATGGCCCCTATGTCGTGCAGGAGGTCTACACTAATGGTGCTTACAAGATGGTCGATGGGGATGGCCTAAGGATAGGCCCCATAAATGCAAAGTTCCTGAAGCGATACTATGCATGAAGTATTGGAGTTGCTCCTCGGTAAGAGCTTAAACTGCCCACCAAAAAAAGATCCCGCTAGGTTGAAAACCTCGAAAGAGGCGGCTTAGGCAAAAGTTAGGGACAAAAAAAAAAAAAAGATCCCGCTAGGTTGAAAACCTTGAAAGAGGTGGTCTAGGCCAAAAAAAAAAAAAAAAAAAAAAAAAAACCCGCTAGGTTGAAAACCTTGAAAGAGGCGGCCTAGGCAAAAGTTAAGGACCAAAAAAAAAAAAAAAAAAGAGGAAAAAGAAAAAGAAAACAAAAAAAAAAAAAACCTACTCCCTTGAATTACGTTATGACTTGATCCATTTTGGGTACGTAGGCAGCTTGGTATTCGTTACTAAGTTCAGTCGCATATGTACTTTAATTTTTTTTTTTAATAATAATAAGTCTTTTGAACTACGTTATGACTTGATCCCTTTTGAGTACGTAGGCAGCTTGGTATTCGTTACTAAGTTCAGTTGCATATGTACTTTAACTTTTTTTTAAAATTTTTAATAATAATAAGTCTTTTGAACTACATCATGACTTGATCCATTTTGGGTATGTAGGCAGCCTAGTATCCTTTGCTAAGCACAGTCGCAAAAAAAAAAAAAAAAATGATGTTCTTAAAAAGTGATCATATTAGCTCACAAAAAAAAAAAAAAAAAAAAAAAAGAGGGAGCAAACAGTGATCCAGAAATAAATGAATTTCTTTATTAATAATGAGATAGGTGTCGTTACATTGTAGTGACTACATCAATAAAAAAAAATAAAAATAAATAACCTATCCAATCTAAATGCCTCAACTCCTCTTTGCTAGTCTCTAGTAACTCTTGTAGCTCTCTAAGTTTTGCATCATCAGAAGCTTCTAAGGTCGGAGTAGCCTCAATCTTGGAAACCTCCCCCTTGATTTGGAGAAATAATCACTTGTTGCTGGGCCAGTTCTACATCACAAAGGGTGCTCGACGCTGTAAACTCTGCCTTTTGCATTGAAAGTGACTCAAGTTCCTTCTTCAATTCAATCTCTCTAGCTAAGGTCTTGTCTAAGTTCGCCTTGATTGCAACTTTCTGATTGATCTTAATGGCTTCCGAGTCGAGGGCAAGAGTGAGACGATGTCGAGCGTCAGTGAGCGTCCGTTCCTTGTCTTCAGGTGCGATGCCTTGTGAAAAAGCATGATGGAGGGAAGAATATTGGTCTACATCATTCATATATTTCGAAATACGCTCTCTTAAAGGCGTTGCGTCCACAACTTTTATTTGAGCGATAACTTGAAGGATCTTTTCGACTCCATCTCTAAATGAAGTCACAAGAGTAAAAGGGGTTTTGACGACCTTCTCAATTAATTCCCCTCCTAGCATTTTTGCACGCTGTCGATCGGCCTTCGAAATCAAATCGTCAAGTTCAAACTTTGTGACAGTTGAAGTGGCTGGGATGCTTGAACTACACATAATGGATTTATTTTGAGTCACGCCCCTTGAAGGCTTGTGAAAAGGTTCGGAAGAAAGAGTGGCGTTAGTCTTCCCTGAATGTGATGGGTCAATTTCCTTAGTAGCCAAATCAAAGGCTGTTGGACCTTGAATGGAAAACTTACTCGTAGAAGGACTAGTGGCAACTAGTGTACACTTCTCTCCTGCTTTTTTTGAAGGGTAATTGTCATCCTGCATTGGAAGAATTCCAAGATTGTCATTCTCAAAAGTTCTTGGATACCAGAAATAGCTTCAAGGTCATCGTGAAGGAAACAAAGGTCTTTAATGGGTTCAAGATCAAAATCATCAAAAAGAGAATTAAGACTCACTTGTGCACTGCCACCAGAAGGGTCGGGAAGCAAATCCGTATCAACACCACAGTTAGTCGCCTGAGTGACCCCCTCATGATCCAGATTCTTGCTAGGATTGTCCCTCTGCCTTTTACGTCTCCAGTGAGAATCTGAGTTACCACTATTTCGCTCGGAATCTGACGCACCCTTACCTTTGGTCACCTCCATGTCTTGAGGCGTTGAGACTATGCAAGAAGGTCCACGCTTAGGAGAATGTGCCTTGTCCAAGCACGCTTCTTCTGAAGACTCATCAGTAGCCTCCGAAATCCCAAAAGAGGGCTTCCCATCGCTTCGGCGCTTCGCGGGCTCAACTACTTCATTAGGCTGTTTTATTTTGAGTCTTATCTTGCTTGGGTTAACATCCCCAATCGGTTGCTCCACCCTACTTGAAAAGAAACCATCAGATCTTCTAGCCCACCAATTTGCATAGTCCTTCGTGCACGGAGCCCCGTGCTCAGATGGGCAGGCAGGGATCAAGAACTTTGAATTGGTAACAAGACGAAGACATCGGCGCTAGAAGCATACCACTTACTCTAAGGTGACGGTGCGAAAGTCCTCATTAAGCTCCCCAGGGATGTGTTGATTGAAACCGAATTGTCGACCAAAGCAGTGAGGGCTATATGGCTCAACTATACATGTACTTTCGCGACGAGAGGCTAAGTAGCTAGAGCGTTGGCTGATGAAGTAATCTGCATAAGAGCTAGGTAGCTTGTCATCATCCACCAGAATCTCTCGGTGGCCTTTAAAAAGGCCTAAGTGATGAAACTTGAAGCTACTAACGGCATGAAATAGCTTACGGGCCGTAACCTCGTCATAATGCTTGGCTGCACCTTCTCCGGAGTATCTAAACATGTGCGGAACAGCCTTGGAGCGAGACCCTTCAAGTTCAAAGTGAGTGTCGAAGTATTCGGCCAACCAAGCATTCAAGTAGTGTGCAGGAAAAGTGGCATCACATTTACTAGGAGTCTTAGAAGACACAATTTCATTCAGGCCCCTATAAATGTTGGCTAAGACTAGGATTGCAAGGCAGTATCTTTTACCACGAGCCATCGCACTTGCGCTCTTGAAAACACCAGGCGTGATTAAGTTTGGTCCCTCGTCGGGAAGAGCAAACTCGCACAGCCAACACGAGATCAAAGCAACCAACCAAGTCTCTTCTATAAGCCTTCTCTCCACTTCGAGCACATTGAAGGGAGCCTCGTCCTGTTTAGTTAGAATTCTGGGGGCATCAATTTTACCAAAGGGGTTATGAGATTGCTTGCCTCTTGCATTCCTCTTTAGTGACCTTCTAGTCGGCAGTTTCTGATATTTAGACTTGCCACGGAACCAAAACTTCACCCATGAGGCCGTAGTGACCAAGTGCGAACCACTAAGCTCAAGACTCAAGTGATGGAAGGCAGCAAATAGATGACGACAGCATGAGGGGAGAGATAATATGTCTTTCAAGTTGGGAACGACCTCTTCGTAAAATGAGCCGTACACGGGAAGCCCACCGATTAAATGCAAGTCCCATAAGCTAATGGAGACCTCTCCTACAGACGTGTGCAACGTGTTTATAGCCGTACACCAACACTCTAAGAAGGCTTGCAAGACATGGGTGTTCCGGTCATATGTGAATAATGATGCGAGCAACGGCTCATAAAGATGGGCATTGCTTAAGACTTTAGTATTGCGGCTCAATATGTCTTCTAGCCACTCCCAATATTTAGGGAGGTAGAAAAACTCACCCCTATATTGGAGTGGAGGAGTCTTGGAAGAAAGTAGGGCCCATTGCACTTCTCTCGCACTTATCCGACGACTAAGGAGAGGGAATGGATGGACGTGGTCCGCAGTTGAGTGAAGGTTGGAGGCCAAAGTAAACGTCCTCGAAATGACATGTGAATCCTTTCTAGTCGGGTCGTTTAGTTCGTGAGATGATTCGACCCACCATTGAGATAGACTTGGAGGACGAGGAATGGTAGTAGACGAGGATGAAGGGACACTGCTACCAAGTGGATGGACTTTCAAGACGACGCCTTTCTCCGGGGGTTCGTTCGTAGAGCGCAAGAGAGTGATGGATTGATCATTAAGAGTCCTTGATGAGTCGTAAAAGATGACCATGATGAAGTGCACTTGATGGCAACCACTTGGAGGAGACGAAGCTCGAAGAGGTCACAACTTGAGCAAACGTAGAAGAGTCACAAAATCGAGCAAAGGGTTGGCAAGCCTGAACCAATAAATTCTATTTACTAATAAATTTATAAAATAAATAAATAAAATAAATAATAATAATAACAAAAAAAAAAAAAAAAAAAAAGAAGCACGGCTTATGAGAAAGAAGGGGCATGTGGCATTCAGACTCAAACTCATTTGACATTAACATGCAAACACCATGTGTAGGTGTTGAAATAACCATATGATGGACACGTAGAGGCTTGCATTAACATGCATGTGAAGAGAAGGACCCGTAGAGGCTTGCATGTCCATTATCCAAACTTGGAAAACCATGTTTCAGCTTATTGGTTATTAGGCGTGGCATTGCAATTCAAGGCTATAAGGAAACCATGTGTCCGCATGGGGGCATTGAAGCTTTAGGTGTGTATTTAGTGTGCACCTTGGTTGTCACGTGAAGATGTAGGCAGCAGCACAAAGTCTAAGAGGAAGGCAGCAACACAAAGTCTAGGATGAAACCGCAGATGCTCGAATTTGCAAGACGCTGAAAGAGGAGAAGCGTACTTTAGAGATAAAGCAGAAATTTCACTGCAGTATTGCCTTCAAACGATAACAATGGGTGCTTGAATCCGATATGTGGCTCTCTCAATGCTCCGGCGCCAACAGCTGTGAAGTGGAGACGACGGACACGCGAACAAAATTACGCACCTATGATCGTGGAACGAGAGCAGTAAGTGCAATCCGTTGGATGCTTAGACGAAGGGCAGAACCAAGCTTTGGACTCAGCGCCGACTCAAGAAGGTTGATCAATGATGAAGCCACCAATGCTCCAGCACCAATAGCTGTGAAGTGGAGACGACAGACAGGCGAACAAAGATACGCACCTATGTTTGCGGAATGAGAGCAGTAAGTGCGGTCCGTTGGATGCTTAGATGAAGGGTAGAACGAAGCTCCGAACTCAACACCGACCTAAGAAGGTTGATCAATGATGAAGCCGCCAATGCTCTGGCACCAACAGCTGTGAAGTGGAGACAATGGACACGCGAACAAAGCTACGCACCTATGATCGTGGAACGAGAGCAGTAAGTGCGATCTGTTGGATGCTTAGACGAAGGGCAGAACAAAGCTCTGAACTCAGCGCCGACTCAAGAAGGTTGATCAATGATGAAGCTACCAATGCTCGAGTTCGTTGGGCACCAAGAGGACGAGAATATGACGCCACAATTTGCTTTCAACCTTAACGAACAGCGCAATGGAGGTAGTCCAAAAAAGAGCAATTGATGACCTGCACAGAGTAAATCAAGTTGTTCAACACAAAATAATAATAAGGAAAATACAAAGACAAGCACAAGAAAGAATGGAGCACAAGAAAGAATGGAAAAGAAAGGAAGAATGCCTGCTACGACTGAAGGAAAAAAATAACTCAAGGAAGAAAAAAAAAAAGAAACGGCGCTCAATTGCCTCTAATCCATAAAACATCACCTCCTTTTATAAAGGTGGCACCCGCAAGAAGCCCTAGTGATTCACAAGAGTGCGGCTAAAGAAAACACACGCTTGCTGAACAAGACAATTGCACAATTGCGGCACCGACTTGCTTAATGAGACTAAGGTGGGCTTGCAAGGGGAAGTCTTTTGTGCGTGACCAGGCCCTTGAAAGTGGCCCTTGCCAAGCAAGACAACTTCAACACTAACTCTACAAAGGAGACCAACATGGGCTTGTGGTTAAAAAAGGAAAAAAAAAAAGTCTCTTGTGCAATCAAGCCCACAAGGTGTCAACTGTCTAAAAAAATAAAAAATGAAAAAAGACAAGTTGAAATCGTTCTTATACGTGGATGAACTGTCAACGGTCTAAATCCTTCATTTCATGTACGTGGATTAAGGTCTTGCCTTCCGTGAACTTAGTCCAAATTGAGATTAATAAAATACTTCAAGCCTTGTCTTCCTTGCACGACAATTGGGAGCAAAGCCGAATCTTGAAGTGGGGGCATTTGTAGACATTAAAATTTTATGATGTATTCACAGTCATCCGATTGTTCATGATAAAATATTTGTGATCAAATTAATTTCCAATTGGTGAGGTGGACGATTAGCAAATGAAATCAAGCCATGTGGCAACATCAAATAAGAAAGCCATATGGCAATGTTAGAAGAAAAGACCTATATGGAAAGTTCTTATTAAATGGGAGACTAAATTAAATCCATAATTAGCTCTCAATAAATGCTGAGAGAAAATTTCAAATTAAATATTATTGAGTTGCCTATAAATAGAGGCTTCTCATTTGAGAAAATGGGAGAACACTTTAAGAGAACACTACTGACACACTGCCAAAATAGAGAGTCATCTCTAAAGTTCACGAGAATTTCATTGTTCATCAAAGACTATTCCTACTTCTTCAAATCAAAGTGGGGATTCTCCTTTAATCTAGTTCGAGATCAAGCCAACGGCCCTCGCATCAAATCAAGCATCTTCAACTATTCATTCAACTTGGAGACATCAAAGCACGATTCAAGATCAAGCTTCATAGCCCCTTCGAATTGTAACGTTTCTTGGAGATCAAATTAGAGGAATTTATTGTACTCTTTCATTGTAAAGATTCATACAGAGGATTGTACTCACATATATACAAATCAAATACAAATTGATTATTTGTTACACTATTTCGTGATCGTGTGATTTATCTTTTACGAAAATTGTGTGTACAATACTAAAGTTGGCTCTAGTGATAAAGGATGCTCAATAGAATCACTTATATATTTAAAGGCTCCCTTGTCCCTTGCTTGAAGCTCACTCAAGTGAGGTTGCGAGAGACAAAAACCTTGTTTTTAGAAGGTGTTTGAGTTTGATTAGAAGAAAAAAGTGATGTTTTATGTATTTATTTTCAATTTTTTGTGGGATTCACCGCCAAAAAAAAAATAAATAAAGGTTGGATATGCAAATTTGTATTCAATATTCATTTTTAGAATCCAAAAAATGCAAATTTGAATTAAAAAAAAAAATGAAAACAACGTTTGTACATTTTCATTTTTAGCAAAAATAAACATAATGTAATTTTTGTAATAAACTCGAAATTTGTGACCCCACACTTGGTTGTATTCCACTCCACCAATGACTCTCTCTCTCTCTCTCTCTCTCTATGCCTTTCCCTTCTCTTTGGTCCCAAAATCAAAATCCATGATAACAATTTCTCTCTCTCTCTACTGCACATGAATGTTCTCTCTATTTTCGGTAAGATCTTTTGTTTTCTCTCTCTCTTTGGCTGATAACATTGGTTTGGGTTTTCTTTTTTGGCACTATGCCAATTGGGATTGGTGGTGGTCAATCCAAGTTGTGGTTTTGTTTTCTCTCTCTTTGGCTAGATCAACATTGGTTGGGTTTTTCTTTTTTGGCACTAAGCCGATTAGGTTTGGTGATGATGAATCCAAGTTGTGGTTATGATTATGGGTTTGATGGTGGGTGTGGGTGTGGCGATTTGTTTGGGTTTGGGGGTGGGTTTGCTATGGCCGTTTATTTCTCTCTCTTCTCCATTCTTTCTGGGTGGTTGTGGAATGGCTGTGTGTATATGGGTTTGAATTTGGTGGCGGTGATGAGGTGGGTTTTGATTAGCTGTGGTGGTGATAGAGGTGGGACTATACTTTTCTACACTCTTTCTATTTCTATTTGATGGTGGATCCCTGGTTGTGTGGTGTTTGTTTGTGGGCATATTTGCTTTGACTTGGGCTAGTTTGTAGGAGGGAAGTGGTTTCTAGTGGGAGGGATAATTGCAAAAAGCTTCCTTTGTGTATGTATTTGTTAGGTTTGCCAAGAAAAAAAAAAAGTTAGGGAAGATAGTAGCTGAAAATTAATGCCAAAAAAAAAAAAAAAGAGTTGGAAACAAAAAATGAGTATGAGATTTGAGTATAGAAAATGAATTCAAGCCTAACGCAAACCAAATAGGCCTTATATATAGCACCTTAGACTTGATTCTTTTTTACAAATTGAAAGGATGAATACTTGAAGTTATTGAGAGAAAAAAAAAAATTCCATGCTTTATTGAAAAACCATTGATGATTTATTTTTAAAACCATTGAAAAACCAATGCTTGAGAGTTTGAAGCCGCATAATTTATTTTTACAGTGAGGTTCATAGGAGAAAATACTTCAATGAGATACCTTGAGGTAAATTTTTAAAAGGTTATCATAACTTTTGAATGGAGTTGAATTGGGTCTTCTTATAACTTCTTTTTTTCTCTCTTTTGTGTGTTTGCTTTTAAAAAACAAAAAATACTTTGCGCTAGAGGTTTTGGTTCATTAATCAGACGTGTTGTTCATAAAAGGATTTATTTCGAAGAAGTTATTGTGGTGACGTCAACAAGTTGCCCACTAGGTTGTAGACTATAGTCACAAAGGCTTTGTGAATAATTTGTAAACTTTTTTTTTTTAATAGTGGATGGTCTAAGGTTAATATCAAAGTGGGTTTTTTTTTTTTCTTTGCTGAAGTTTTTCATCAGTTTTCCACTTCACTACCAAATTGTTGCATTTTATTTCTTTTATACTTATTATATTATGATTTTATATATGCTCTGTGGTTAATATAAGAGAAAACATTCCATCAGGAGCTGGCTTTTACGCCAGCCAATAAAAAATTGTCACGTGGAAAACATTAAGTTCACACTTAAACCCTCCAAACAGACTCCAAACAGAATGAAGAAAGAAAATCAGCCCTCAAACAAAAGCTCAAGCCTTCACCTCTGCTTCCTTCACGCCGAACCTCCACCACCGCCACACGGATTGCTAGAGCAGAATGATTTCGAAGAAGAAAGAGTTCTCGCCGTGCCCTTTGCTTCCTCCTCTGGGGCTGTGCCATCCTTCGCTTGCCCAAACCTCCACCACACCACACACCGAAGCTCACCACCACAGAGTTCGCCGGAGCTGTGCATGGAGCTTGGAAACAAACCGGAGCTGCCGTGAGCCATGATCCAAAGGTTTGTTTTTCATGATTTTCCCTTTTCCCCAATTTGGATTTCGAATTGGGTGTTCGGATTTTTTGTTTGCTTCATCGGAAAGTTTCAAATTTTGAGCATTTCCTTTTTGATGAGAACGGAGGGGGAGTGTATGTTCATATCTTGTATTGTTCTAATGAAAGATGCTGTGTTGGGTTTTGATATGATCTGGGGTTTGTTTGGTTTTTGAATTTGGGATGTTTGATTGATTTGATTAAGTTAGATTGACTATTAGATAAATTGGCTTTAGATGTACAATGTGATAAGATTGAGTTTGGAAATGATAATGGAATACTGAATTGGAACTTGCTGTGAAGAAGTTGACAATTGTGTTGAAAGTTTCAAAATTAAGTATATCCAAATGTGCGATTCACAGGAATTATTATGCTTCTAATTGTAGCTTAATTCTGTTAGTTTCTTACTAGCAAACACTTGTTCTATACAAGTGTTGTGTTCTCTATCTTGTTCCTACCATTTGATTGTTGCGTACTTTGTCTCATCATCACTGCTTCCTGCCATTTGGTTATAGAAACTATCCCCTCTTTACTGGTTCCTACCTATTATGATGAAAATATTAATACATTATAGAGGATAAGTATTTTTTGGATTTGTTTGGTGGATATTTCATTCTCAAGGCCTTTTAGAATCCAGATTGGAGCTTTACTGGGTATTTGCATGCATGTGTTTTGACATTTGTCCCTCTGTAGTTTTTCACTGCCTTTGCCACAGGGTGGAAGGGAGGCCATTGCCAAGAACCTCATCTTGCGTGAAGATCAACTCCCACAAAAGTTTCTTCATCCCAAGACAAAAAAGAAAATGAATAAGCAGGTTTGTTTTGGTTTGTGTACCTACTGATTCTTGTATTTGTAATTTTTCATTTTTTTGGAGATCATGTCTTAATCATAACTGAGACTACTGTATATTTGATTCTCAGGGAGATGACATCTTAACTGCAGATGACTTCGACTGCCATGTTGATAAAAGAGCCCCCCTGCAACCTCATGCTAATAAAATGACAACCATTTTTCTCGTTCTAAGCATTAGTTGGATAATTGAAATTTTGTTCTTTCTGTTTTCTTGGAAAGTGTATCAAAACTGGCTTTGATATTTAAAAGTTTAATGCCACCAAAGTGGTGAAAGCTTTGTCGTGTTGAGTGAGACCTCTAGTGAACTGTCACCTATGATTAATATGTTCTATAGATATTTTGCTTAAATGTGAGCACAGTTTTGGTCAGGTTTTACCTTTTATGTTTCTTTCTTTATCTTCATTTACCCCTCATGCTAGATTACAGAAAGGGATTGCAATCATTGCATACCAATTGCAATATTGTTCTCATAGGCAAAGTATGTTCAAAATTTGTGATATCAAACTAGGTATTGGGTTCCCATATAAATGGATGGTCATATGTTGCGAACCTTCCAAATTTGTTGGCCCTAGATTTTGATTCGATCAAAGATGCATTTTCATAAGTTCTAATCATGGTCTGCCTAACAAGCTAGTAGTAACTTAGGGCATCTTAATGAGAATTTGATGAAATAATAACCAAAACAAAAAAAAAAAAAAAAAAAAAAAAAAAAAAAAAAATTGAAGAAGTTGGTTATTTTGCTGTAGTGTGAGCACAATTTTTCTCATGTATTGTTACATTCAAGTTTTCGTTCCAAGCTCATAAGAATAGGAGAAGAGGCCAAACAAGAATCATGTGCTTATAAAAAAAAAAAAAAAATGCAAGTAAATCCTTACTTGCCTTTTCCCAAATCTAACTTGGATTGTCCTGTGAATCATTATTTGTAAAACCTATCCTACGTTTTGAAATTATCTTTCAAGATGGTAGTATCCTTCTAAATTTAAGTAGTTAACAGTGCTGGATCTTTTGATTGTGTAAGAACTCTTCAAATTCAAAAATTCCTTTGACTACTTATAGAACCCTATAATTTGTTCTTAAGAGCCTTGAACTTGAGGCCACAATGTTGTTGATAGATGATACAAGGAAACCAATTGGCAAAGACAGAATTGATAAACATGAACCAGACACATCTTCAAAGCACTTTGATTGTGACTATATCTAACGCTTTGATGCTCAAGAAAACAGGATGGGCATGGTTTGTAGATTTTTTCTTCTTCTTTGAGGAAGTGGGGGAAGGGTGAATGCTGGTCAAATGGATAAGTACTTGCTGACTACTTTCTTTATAAACAGCTCACCACATCAAAAATAACTCAAAAGTCAATGTTCCATCATGTAAAATAAATTCATTTCTGATTTGCACCCAAAGAACAATTTCTAAGAAGATTGTGATTCAATTAATCTCAAAACTTTACTAGTTAACTACTCGTATACAGAGAGACTTTGTCATGCCTGAAGCTTTATTTTTCCTCCCGCATGGAAGCATTTACAAGGAACAAATAAAATTGAGGTGGGAGAAAAAGAAAGAAAAATGTACTATCGTATACTCCTACTTTACAGTGTGTTAGCTTCAACTTATTTATGAAGAAAGGGCAAGTTTAGCCCATGCCAAAGTCGACCGATATCGATGTGTCAATTCCACTCTCTAACATGGTACACAGTTCCTTCATGGACAACTGCTTGCTAGAGTCAGGATTAATGCAAAGATTAACTACCTCACATACAACTTTGAGGTCTTCAAATCTGAAATGTTTCAACTCTGGGTCCACCACATAAGACATAACTTCTGGCAGGTCAAAATATTCCTTAGCCTGCAGCAGAGAGAAGTTTTGGTGCATTAACTACCTTAAACATTTTACTTACATTCCCTTTCTCTAATATAAATTAGAAGCAATTTTTTTTTTCTTTTTATAAAAGAAATCAAACAATTCATAAATCCTATCATACAAGAAGTAACATTCTTTTGAATCTTCAACAAATGGGTTAGATAACTACCAACCCAAAAAAAAAAAAAAAAAAAAAAAAAAAAAATTCAGATTCAATTCAGTTAAGCAGAAAATTTTGCCTAGTCTATGTTAAATGACAGTCATCTCCTACACCTTATGCCATGGACCTAAGCATTAAGCTGCCATTGAAGAGCCATACACAACAAACAGGAAAGCATAAACAACCTAGTAGATACAATGCTTAAACAACTTCATTCTATATATTACTTCCAATCCAACATGTTGTAATTGTTTTCCAATTTAATTGATTTCGCTACCTTGTGTAAAGTGCCACCATTTCCACACTTTGGGCAGAAAATCCTCCCATATCAATATTGCACCAAGTAAAAGCCACATACACATATGCATATACATACAAAAAAAAAAAAAAAAAAAAAAAAAAAACTCCAGCAACCCAACATAAACTTTAAAAACCAAAATTTACCCAGTTCAAACCACAACAAAAGAAATCATCAAAAAAATAAAAACAATATCAATCTTATAAGCATAATACAGCTATAGCAACCCAACAAAAACCCACTTGTGAAAAAGTAAAACAAATTTTGAAACTTTCAACACAATATATCAACTTCTTCACAGCAAGTTCCAATTTAGTATTCAATAATCATTTCCAAACTCAATCTCATCACATTGTACATCTAAAGCCAATTTATCTAACAATCAATCTAACTTAATCAAATCAATCAAACATCCCAAATTCAAAAACCAAACAAACCCCAGATCATATCAAAACCCAACACAACATCTTTCATTAGAACAATACAAGATATGAACATACACTCACCCTCCATTCTC
Source organism: Quercus variabilis (assembly GCA_030445155.1). NCBI lineage: Eukaryota > Viridiplantae > Streptophyta > Magnoliopsida > Fagales > Fagaceae > Quercus > Quercus variabilis. The sequence continues at coordinate 322,664 of CP129446.1, forward strand.
ATCAAAAAGGAAATGCTCAAAATTTGAAACTTTCCAATGAAGCAAACAAAAAATCTGAACACCCAATTCGAAATCCAAATTGGGGAAAAGGGAAAATCATGAAAAACAAACCTTTGGATCGTGGCTCACGGCGGCTCTCCACGCACAGCTCCAACGAACTCTATGGCGGTGAGTTTCAGTGCGTGGTGTGGTGGAGGTTTGGGCAAGCAAAGGACGGCACAACCCCAGAGGAGGAAGCAAAGGGCATGGCGAGAACTCTTTCTTCTTCGAAATCGTTCTGCTCCGGCGATCTATGTGGCGGTGGTGGAGGTTCGGTGTGAAGGAAGCAGAGGTGAAGGTTTGAGCTTTTGTCTTTTAAGTGTGAACTTAATGTTTTGTACGTGGCGATTTTTTATTGGCTGACGTAAAACATTGGTTTTACGCCAGCTCCTGATGGAATGTTTTCTCTTAATATAATTATCTGTATGAGTTATATAGACAATTATATATAAATAATAAATCAATTACTAGTTTGATATTTCGGTGGCATAATTAATATATGGGAATCTAAAGCAGAAGTTTAATATCATGGCAAGAGGCTGGGTTTGGAAGTGGCACAGTGGGGCATGGAGTGCTCCGTTGGTTGGGCCTTGGAGTATATATATTATAAGACTATAGTCCTTCATTATTTTTTTAGGACCTAAACAAAACGTAAAGCCCATCATCTGGTATTTGGTTTCAGATTCGCTGAAGAAGAAGGCCCCATGGCCATGAATTATAGACTATAGTGTGAACTAAACAATTAATGCATCTTATTAAATACATGAATGAAGTGATAAACACGTTAACCAAAAAAAAGAAGTGATAAAGAAGACCCATTCTCCCCTTTCCTATTCCTTCTTTGTACGGAAGGGCTGAATGGGTTGATAAAGAAGGCTGATTTACAAGGAGAGATTCATGGTTTCTCCCTTTGTAGGAGAGGCCCAAAACTAACTCATTTGCTTTTCGCAGATGATAGTCTTATTTTTTGCAGGTCTACAATGGAGGAGTGTGACAAGGTGTTGGAGCTATTATACAAATATGAGGAAGCCTCGGGACAAAAAGTAAACAAAAGCAAGACCTCTCTGTTCTTTAGCAAGTTTGTACCGGAAGAAGTTAAGCATGGAATAAAGGTGAAATTGGGAGTACCAGAAATTAGGAACTATGAGAAATACCTTGGGTTGCCTTCTTTAGTCGGTAAAAGGAAAAAAGAGAGTTTTAATTTTATAAAGGAGAAGGTGTGTAGGAAACTTCAAGGGTGGGAGGCAAAACTACTCTCCCAAGCTGGAAGGGAAGTGCTCTTAAAAGTTGTCATCCAAGCTATCCCTACCTACACAATGGGATGCTTTAAATTGCCAGTAAGTTTATGCAATGAGATTGAGTCCCTTATTAAGAAGTTTTGGTGGGGACAACGGGGTGATCGAAGAAAGATTCATTGGGTGAAGTGGGAGGATTTGACAAAATCAAAAACCGTTGGTGGGATGGGTTTTCGTGATCTTGCAATGTTTAATGACTCTCTTTTGGCAAAACAAGCTTGGCGACTTTTGCATGATAAGTCCTCACTCTTCTACAAGGTGTTTAAAGCTCGTTTCTTCCCTAACTCTTCAATAATGGAGGCTGCTGATTCGAGGTTAGGTTCCTATGCTTGGAAGAGTATCCGTAGGGGGAGGGATATAATTAAAAGGGGGGCAATTTGGAGGGTTGGAAGGGGGGAAAAGATCAATATATGGCAGCAACGTTAGCTGCCAAGAAAGCACCCTCCAAGGCTGCCGATATGTCCATTGGAGAGTTTCGAAAATTGCACGGTGGACTTGCTCATAGACCAGAACACAAGAACATGGAATGAGGGGCTGATTGATGGTTTATTTGTGGAAGAGGATGCTGAGTTGATCAAGAGGATTCCTCTTAGCCGAGCAACAAAGGAGGATTCTTTGTATTAGCTATACTCCTCATCAGGTCATTACACTTGTAAGTCCGGGTATAGGTTCCTTAAACAAGAATCTGAGATGGAAGCAAGCCATCAAGGCCCTCCAATTCATGACAAACAACTCTGGAAGAAGATTTGGCAGCTGCGTGTTCCTCCAAAAATTAAAAACTTCCTTTGGCGTGCGTGTCGGAATGTTCTTCCCACAAAACAGGCCTTGTTGAAGAGGAAAGTGACAGCTGATCCGATCTGTGAGAGGTGTCGTTCTGCAGTGGAAGAATCTGTACATGCTGTTTGGTCTTGCCCGGAGTTGGGAGAGGTTTGGGATGTGGGTGATGAGTGGTGTTTCAGGTCTGAAATGGAGTTTACAGATGTTAAAGAATTGCTGTCTTGGTTGTTTGCAGAGGATAAATCAACTGAGTTATTTGCTTTCACGGCTTGGATGGTATGGAATCAAAGAAATAAAATTCGGGCCTCCCAAAATGCTGTTCCGCTCCATCTGGTAGTTGAACAAGCAAAACAGAAATTGAATCAATTCAAAGCTGACTGGCGGAATCCTGGAGTTATAGTCACGGACAGAAATGTTGGGGGCTCTAATTGGTCATGTCCGCAAGATGGTTGGGTGAAAGCAAACTTTGATGGAGCGGTTTTCAGTGAGTCCAATCAGTCAGGAGTTGGAGTGGTAATCAGGGATAAAAATGGTGCGGTGCTGGTCTCCTGTTCAGAAAAAATTCTTCATGCATACAATCCGGAGGAGGTGGAGGCTCTGGCTGCTCTGAAGGCAGCCTCTCTTGCACGTGAATTGGGCTTTCAAAAGGTGATTCTTGAAGGTGACTCTCTTTGTCTGATCAAAGCTTTGAAGTCAGCAGAGAATAGCTTGTCTCCAATAGGTTTGCTGGTAGACGATGTAAAGTGGGTTGGTAGAAGTTTCGAACAATTGGTGTACTCTCATGTTAAGAGAAACGGCAATAGTGTAGCTCATAGTTTGGCAAAAAATGCATTACGCATACTAGATTCACAAGTATGGATGGAAGATGTCCCATCGCATATTACTTCGATTTTAGATTTGGATGTAACAGTTTCAAGTTGAAATAAAATAAGTTAGCTTCTTTCTCAAAAAAAAAAAAAAAAAAAAAAAAAGAAGTGATAAACACGTACGTGGCAGGCCGGACTTTGACCAAAAACTCAGCTATACTGAGAGTCTAAAACGGAGGCCGAGGACTTCACCTACAGTTACAGAAAGAAAGAAAGAATTACGTACAAACAAAACGAATGTACTCATAATTTGTATCTGTCCTTTCATTTCATTTCCCCTTGCTTTACCAAAAAGGGAGAAAAGAAGAGAATGAAGCTAGTGAATCTGTTGGACGATGAGATAGAAGTGGAGAAGAAACAGAGGGTCAAAGCAATCCACAATAGCCTTCAAGAAGCTGCCATCAATGGCTCAGCTCCATCTCTCCTTCAAATACTCCAACAACACCCTCAAATCCTCAACACTCTCTCTCACTCTCACTCAGACACACCCTTACACCTCGCTTCTCTTCTGGGTCACTCTGCTTTTGCCAAACTACTACTCAATCACAACCCCAACCTCACATCCCACTTGAACCAACAAGGTTCCTCACCTCTACACTTGGCTGCAGCTAAAGGGTACGTCGATATTGTGAAAGACTTGCTCCTTCTCAACCCGGACATGTGTTTGGTCTGGGATCGTCAGGGCAGGACTCCTTTGCATCTTGCTGCCATCAAGGGACGAATTGGGGTTCTGGCTGAATTTGTCCGAGTCAAACCCGAGGCCACTCGGGTCTTCACCAGTACTGGGGACAGTGCGCTCCACCTGTGTGTCAAGTTTAATAGGCCGTTGGAGGCTTTGAAAGTTTTTGTTGAATGTGTTGGGGGAGATGATGAGTTTGTGAATTGGAGGGATTCTCATGGTAACACTGTCTTACATCTTGCTGTTACTAACAAACAATTACAGGTATGTTTGCTCTTTTTTATTTACGTCGTCGTGTACTTTCACTTTGTCATCAAAATTGTTTCAATTCTTGGTGGTTGTCTCGTAGGCATATGGTACTATCAACTATCAAAAAAAGAAACACAATACTATAGGGTTTAAGATTGAACATTATTTTTAGGAGTAGGTGTTAGATTCAAAGATTGTTTAGCCATCACAAATTTAAGACGAATGCTACAGAATATTTTTTACTAGTACTGAGTTCGCAAGTTAGCCTATTATTTAAGTATTTAACCATATGGTGTGTCTGTGTGGCAACAAACTCTGTAGGAATGCTTTTGAGAACTTTCTTTGTCACCAAATTGAGAACAAGAAGTTGCCCCCTTCACCTGTAGCGAGTGTACAATGTTTTAAGCTTGCGTAATGTGAATGTGCTTAAAAGTTGAGTTCTCTTGGAGTCCTTTTCTCTGGCTCTAACCTGCCTTCATTCATTTTATTTATACTTTCGACCGGCCATTCAATGTTTCTAGGTTTTTTTCTGGACACTCATTTGTTCGAGGTTCACATTCAGCTAGTTTTCCTCTTTCATGACAAATTAGGGAGATTAACTCTAATACCAGACAGACTAATCAAAACAGTTCAGATTAGTCTGACGTACCAATTACCATAAATAGATTCGACTTTGGAGCTGTATGTTAGGTCCTCTTCTTATGCTAATCAGAAAGTAATCAATAACACACCACAATCACCTCCATATAAAATCAACCATGTTGTACCACCACCTGAGCCGTTGCAGCACAATCACCTATCACACTAACTAGGTTGTGGTTCATCTCACTCCATTTCATAATAATGCCTTGAGTGGAATCTGTCATCATTCATATATCCTCGCGGCATTCTTATCACTCCTTTCCATGTGGATGCCTTTAGTGCAATTTACTATAATGCTTGGAGGAAGCATTTTTCTCCCACTATTTCATTTCAATGCCTCTTTTGTTTCAGCCTATGTGGAGTTGATTGATCTTTATAATCGTGGTACTGTCCCAATTCATGGTCATAATATTATGACTTCCAGCAACCACATTTTCTAGATCATGTGAACTCTTTAGTTTTTAACTAACAATGATGTTGTATCAAATTAGTATGTCATGTGGTTTCAAGAGAGGTTGCTGTGTTTTACTCAATTGAAAGTAGAAAAATAAGAACATTTTATTAAAAAAAAACAATTTACATGTTTATATTTGAAAATTGAATGTTTCAATTGTTGCAGATCATAAAATTTTTGCTCAACCGCACAAAGATAGAAGTAAATGCCCAAAATGCAAATGGCTTCACTGCATTAGACACCATATTCCATGGGCCAAGAGATGTAAGAGATATGGAAATTAAGGAGTCCTTAAGAAAAGCTGGAGCTTCAAGGATCAATGAGACACCATCAAGTACCTATGATCCTGATATAGTTGAAGTTTCCCCCTTGACACAGCCACTAGCCTTGCAAGAAAATGGTGCCAAACAACCAGTTAAGAAGCATAAAAACATTGATTGGTTGGGTAGGAAAAGAAGCGCATTAATGGTTGTGGCGTCACTACTTGCAACAGTGGCCTTTCAAGCATCAATATCCCCACCTGGTGGTGTTTGGCAAGATGACTATTTAGTCGATTCTGATGGCAACCCTGTGGAAAAGCCACATAATGTGGGCAAGGCAGTGATGGCTTATTTCATCGGAGATGGTTATGAACAATTTATGGTTTATAACACCATAGCTTTCCTTGCATCATTGAGCATAATATTGCTGCTTGTTAGCGGATTGCCTATAAAGCGACGCAGATGGATGTGGATTCAGATGGTGACTATGTGGATTGCAATCACTGCACTAACTAGTACATATTTTCTTGGATTGATACACATGACACCAGACCGTGTTAAGGGGACTCTGTATCAAGTGATGAAAGTTTCTGTACTCATGTGGCTGGCTTTGATGGGGCTAGTGTTTATTGGTAATGCCATTCGGATGACCTTATGGTTTCTTAGAAAGTTTGGATACATTAAGGAGAAAGTGAAAGAGGCTTCAATTTATATTGAGGATGATGAGAATGATGAACTTTGATAAGGAGATGATAGTACAGATTGAAGCGTAGTTAATATTGTTGTAAAGGTGGCATTTTATGTTTTCAATTAAGGAAATTTTCATGCTGTTTGTTATGAAGAAACCTGTGATCAGAAAATAGTGTTGAACCCTCCAAATCAATATTAGCATTGCCAACGCCAATTGGGAGTAATTCCTTTGATGTAGATTTTCGTGTGCATTTTTTTTGTTACTATGTACAAGAGAATATTATCATTTATCAGAGTAGTTTGTTTCATGGACCCTGAAAGATGTTTCATATGAGAAAGGAAGGAAGGATAACTCTAGTAGCTAGCACTATACAATCCAGATCACCTCGGTCCTTGGAGGAAGCTTGTTCGACAATCAATTGTGCAATCCTTAATGGTTGTGATGTTTTGAGGCAAAAGGGTGGCTTTACAGACACACACACACACGCACACACATATATATATTGTTCAATAGTGTTCATTTAGGTGATTATGACGCGGTCTACTCCATTCCCATATTTCTAGTCGAGTATTAATTAAATTTTGTCATGCGAGAAATTGTGGTAATTAATTAAGAATTAAGATCTTTCTATTATCCTATCCTAGACTAGATTTGGGTTAAGATTGAGTACTTGAAGAAGTTTTCGCTGCCTGAGGTTGTGTTTTTATTTCCCTTTTCTATTTCTTTCCTCTTAAATCTTCTTTCTCTTTGTCTTTTAAATACTTTGCATCTTTCTTTCCTATTTCTATTATCATGGCTGTGGAATCCCATGAAGTCGCTATCTCTAAACAACAGGCTCAGTTTAGCATCTTTTCACGCTGCAAACTACCAAAGATTTCAATAAAGAGGCATTCAAATCCACTTGTACAAGTCTTTGGTGAAGCTCTCGGGGAGTAACCATAAAAGAGGTAGGACAGAATTTATTTTTGGCAATCTTTGGTTGAGAAGAACATTTGCAAGAGATGATTGATAAGAGTCCATGGTCTTTCGATAAAAGACTTACTTTGATGAAACGCTTTTATGGTGATATTAGTCCAGCTAAGGTTACCTTTACCCATTCCCTTTTCTGGATTCGTATTTTTAATATTCTAATTTGTTAAATATTAGCATTAATACACCATGTTATATATACTAGTATGTATGCGGAAGTGAAAGCATAAAGTATAGGACACAGTAACACATATCATGTGTTACAATGAATCATAACATGTGTATATATAGTAGACTAAACTCTATACTAATACACTTCTAGTACAAGTAGGAGACTTGGCTTGCACACAAAATAAAATTAGGCTTGGGCTTATGCTAATGGATTAATATATCGGTAACACAATTAAAAGTATGAATAAGGATGTAGGAGCTCGTATTGCTAACGAGATGGGTGAACTTATTATGGTGGATGCTCCCAAAAGTGGGTCTTTCTTGGGGACCCTTTCTACGGATCAGAGTAAGGATTGATATCACTAAGCCTTTCATGCGTGGAAAAATGATCCAGATTGAGAACCTTGATGCAAATTGGGCTGTTTTTAAATATGAAAGACTTTCTATTTTTTGCTACCGCTGTGGTCTTCTTGAGCATCAAGATCGTGAGTGTCCTCAGTTGAAAACAAGATGTTTTGCCGCTGATGAGGATGATTTTCAGTATGGACCTTAGCTTCGCTCTATGGCTCCACAGGGGGGACGGAAAAAAGATACTGAAGTCTTTGATCTGAATACCCAGCTTGAATCACATCCTAAGCAAACAAAACTAGTTTCGGCTTTTCCCATCACTGGGGTTGGTACTCAACCCCCCTTTCTCCATGAAAAATTTTCAGTCCTAATTGCTTTGGGCACCTCCAAGTTTCTCTCAAAAAAAAAAAAAACAAAAAACAAAACAAAACAAAACCTAAAAAAAAAAATCCACATCATATTGATGTCTCAATAAATCAAGAGGATGTTGTTTGGCGCTTTATTGATTTTTAGGGGCATTTGGAAACTTTGAAGAGAAGATTTGCTCTCTTGCAGTAGCTTGGATCCTGAAGACTTTAAATCTCTTTGTGGTAGTTTTTATTTTATTTTAGTCTAACTTTACGATATAATCGTGCTGCTCTAGCTTTAGCTAGTATTGCAAAAGAGAATGAGGAATGTCCCTCTTTTCTCTTTCTCATTGTATAACTTGATTCTATTGAAATAAAGTCTACTATCATTTCCTCTAAAAAAATAAAAAATAAAGAAGAAGAAGAAGTCTGGACGATGTTTGTGTTGTTGTTGGGTTTGGTTGTACCCTTTTGTTTTCTAAAGTGTCACCCTTGTTCTTCTTCTTGTTGTTGTTGTTGAATTTTTTTTTTTTTTTTTTTTTTAAATGGGGTTTTGTGTGTCTACAACTACAACTACAACTACAAGGGGATGAGTAGCATCTTTGATCGATCTCTCCCTTCCTTGTTTTAGGGTATGTTTGATTGAGGTGAAAACATGAAGAATGGAAAATAGGGAGAGGAAAATAAGGTGAAAAATTACATTTTCCACTATTTGGTTGAGAGGGGAAGGGAGAGAGAAAAGTGGAGCGGCCCACAAGTTTTCTCTCCTCCCCCTTCAAAATACAATCTCTCCAAATTAGAGAGAAAATTGGAGTAAAAAATGAGAAAAACGATTAGACAAAACTGCCCTCATCTCTAATTAATTGTCTGGCTTTATTTTATTTTATTTTTTTGACTTTTCCTTTGTAACGTTGGCCTTTTTTTTTTTTTCTTTTCTTTTGACTTTTCCTTTATAACGTTGGCATTTTTTTTCTTTGGTTTTGTCCGGTAGTGGGTTCTTCTTCTTTACCTTCTTTTTTTTTTTTCCTTAATTTTTTTAATTATTTTTGTAAGAAAACACTTTTGGATGATTTCTTATGCTATTTTTTGAAATGTCCACTTTCATCTATACACATTTTTTTTTTTAAAGTATAATGTATTACTTTTTGTTTTATTTAAGAGTGACATGATGGTAAATTTATACAAATCTTGTTTTCAACCAAACCAAAAAGTTTATATTTTGGTTTATATAAACTTTACACAAAAACCAAAATGACTCAACATTTTCATAATACCTTTATAACTTTGTTATATTTTATTTTAACTTATAAAAAATTGACAGCTCAGCAATTTTGAAAATATTGTGACGACATCAAGATGTCTTAAAATTTTTCACACAAAAAAAAATGTTATGTCCATGAAATTTTCATAACAAATCATAAGTAGTAAGTTACTACAAGTTGTTGTTGGTAGGGGAAAAAAAAGTAGTTTCATTAGTAAGTTTAAATTAAAACCAATAAAAATTTACCATATTTGATTTGTTATGAAAGTGTTGTGAAAATTATTGTGGATATAACACTTCTTTTTCACAATACTTTTATTTTTAGTTGTAACTAATTCTAGTATGATATATATATATATATATATATATATTTTTTTTTTTTTTTTTGACCTATAATGAATTAACAACTCAATAATTGTGAAAATACTGTGTCAATTTGTGATGTTAATATTTTATTATAATGTGAAACAACGTGAATTGGACAAACCAAAAATAATATAACAAATATACTACAACTTTATGCATTTACAAAAAATAAAAAATAAAAAAATAAAATAAAAACCAGCCAGCAAAACAATGAAAGTTGAACAAACCAAAACTACAATAGCGAAATTACTGTAACTTTTCCCATTCACTCTTTTTATATATAAAAATATACATTGCACTTACAATGTAAATTTATATTGTAAACACATAAAAATTGGCAAATGTTGTACACAATTGCAAAATTTGTACAATTTTTTTTTTTGCAAATGTATATAATATTTGCTATTTTTTTGTATGTATACAATATAAGTTTATGTTACAAGTAGAAAGTAAACTTATAAAGATCCTTTAAAAGAAAAAAAAAAGAAAGCTCAAACCAAGTTGGTGAACTTGAAGAAATAAAAAAAAAATAAATAAATAAAAAAGGGAAAGAGACAACTCATTAAACTAAAAATACTCTTCATAACACTGTTCATGAGCTTATTAAATGTATATAATATTTGTTACTTTTCTGTGTATACAATGTAAGTTTACATCACAAGTACAAAGTAAACATAGAAAGATCCTTAAAAAAAAAAAAAAAAAAAAAAACTCAAACCAAGTTGGTGAACTTGGAAAAAAAAGGGGGGGGGGGGGGAAAGGCAAGTCATTAAACCAAAAATATTGTTCATAACACTATTCATAAGTCTATTTGCTATTTATATATATATATATATATATATATAGAAAAAAGAGCACAAATCGATGACTAAAAAAAAAAAGCGATGAAGAGTACATATTGAAGAAACTAAAAATAGTGTAGTTTTTACACATTCACTCAACAAGTGTTATAATATTTTTACAAAACATTTATTTTCAGCTGTAGTTGGTCATAGTTTCATATTTTATTTTGGCTTATAAAAAATTGACACTTTAATAATTATGAAAATATTGCAAAATTTGTTATATCAGTATAACAATTTATATGAGTTTCTTATAAATATTTAAAAGGGAAAAAAAAAAGTACAAACGGATGATCCAGAAAAAGGAAAAACACTCTAGTTATTGTAGTTACAATGCCACTTGAAAAACCAAAGTAGTACTATAGCAGCGGTTTAAAAAAAAAAAAAAAAAAAAATGAGGAGGCTCACTAAACCAAATGTGTAAGCATTGCCTTTTTGATATAGTTAATAGATAAACAGATTTAATGGCCAATCTGTTTCTTTTGAAATTTCTTTTTAAAAAAGAAAAAAGAAAAGTTGGGAGTAATTTTAACGAGTCAATGAAATAAAGACAGTAGTTAGTTTGTCTCCTCTCCTACATTACATATACCTAATAATTAATCAGAGAAGCTTCCACAAAGTTCTGGACTGGTGTAGAGCCTAGCTACGATATATGCGAACCTCCTGGAAGCTACCAGCTATGCTAAAGCTATATCCCTCGATCTAGAACTTTCCCCCCCATTCTTTTTCTTCTTCTTCTTCACCTATAAAAATGCCATCACCACCACTTCCTTTTTCAAACCAAATTCAATTATCTAGCTCCAAAACACAATTTTAGCATCCTTTTCTTTTTCAATCAAGAAATTAAAAAATGGATTTGAGAATCATGGGTTTGGAATCATCCCCACTGTTGTCAACCCTGCAGCAGATGATGGAGCTGAGCGACGACAAGTCTTCTTCGGCATCCTTGAACGGCCCAAGTCGCACGTACGTCCGCGACGCCAAGGCGATGGCGTCCACACCGGCAGACGTGAAGGAGTACCCCAACTCCTACGTGTTCGTGGTGGACATGCCTGGGTTGAAGTCTGGGGACATTAAGGTGCAGGTGGAGGACGACAATGTGCTTTTGATAAGTGGCGAGAGGAAGAGGGAGGAAGAGAAAGAAGGGACCAAGTACCTCAGGATGGAGAGGAGGATCGGCAAGCTCATGAGGAAGTTTGTGCTCCCTGACAATGCCAACACAGATGCTGTCTCTGCTGTATGCCAGGATGGTGTGCTCACTGTTACTGTCAACAAGTTGCCACCTCCAGAACCCAAGAAGCCCAAGACTATCGAGGTTAAGATTGCTTAATTATTACTCCTATCATAATGGGACTTCTACTCTCTCTTGCTCTTGCTCTGTCTTTCATATCATATGGGAATAAATCAATCCACCCAGTCTCTGTTTGTTTGCTTTTGTTTAGGTGTGTGTTTTGTTATGCTTGTATTTGTGCTTGTTAGGAATGAATGAAGCATGTATGCTATGTTATCTTCTGTATTTTTTGCTGAAATATACTATGTTATCTTCTTGTAATGAGAATTACAATAGTTTTTCAGCAAGTTGGAGCTTTTCTAGACTTTCCTTATACATCTGTTTGTAGCAAATGGTTCCCAATTTTTTCCTTCTTCACAATGGAACTGCCTAATCCCACATGGGTTAGTATGACATGAAATTCTAATCAACAAGTGAAGGAACCCAGTTCTAAAACGAAGAGCAACATAAAATCTTAATCCATTAGGTGCCAGAGCAACATATTTGAGCTAATATTCTTGCCGAGCACAATCACAGCAGATTTGCAGAAGCAAAATGAGTGCTACAAATTCAGCAAGCGGGGCAGTGTGTATTAAAAAAATCGCTAGGATAGAAATTCATATTAGTTGTCTGCGACTATACCTCATCTTTAGAGAAGATAATTAAACCAAAAACTTGGATAATTTTCAAATCTCAAGAGCAATCAGTAGTCACTGGTCTATACGAGCCACCAGTGTTGAAGTTGTCTCTTTTTCGCCTACTCTGTTTTGCATGCAACCACATTAGAAACAATTTAGTATGGGCAAAGTTTATTACAATTCTTTTCTTCCCACTTCTAAATCTACTGGTGCAGCCGTCTCTGGTAAGAGATTTGGAATTATTTCTGCAGGTTGCTTGCTCTTCGGAGTGATTTTTGTCGTCTCTCTTTGTAAATAAGGCAATGAAAAAGCCTTCTCCATCCTCAACAGGATCCGTTCGCAAAAGATGTTGAACTGCAAACATAAGAACCAAGCAGTATAAAGATATTGGCCAGAGGTGGTGTAATCTCTGCGCTCTACCAAATACATTATCATCAGATTTCATTTTCTGGATAGAAGTCAGCTTATAGGGCATTAATATGCCATCTTGGTAAACAAATTGGCATTAAAACAGAACAGCACTTACAGCCTTCAAAAACTGGGAGACCACGGCGCTGCCATTGGGGGAAGGGAGTTGCCAGTTGAAAACCATATGATGCAGCAAGAGGAAGAACAGATTTTATGACATCTTCATTTTCAATTTGGTGTATGGAACATGTGCTGTAAACCACTCTCTCAACTGCAGGAACTGCCAGCAGAATAATCGTATTCAGAACACCTTTTAAAAATACATTTAGAGTACTGTAAAACATGGGTTAAACAGCATAATTGTGCGGAGTATCATCCTCAAAGGGAGGGAAAAGAAGAAACAAAGAATATTCTTTCATGATCTAGCAGATTTACAAGAATTAATGCTTGTTCACTGATTAAGAGGTCAAATCTCAGGGCTAAGATTTCAAGAGAAAGCAATTTGTTACGAAAACCTCAGAGAGTCCCGACATATATTTGGAAGAGTATATGTAGTGACCTAATGGAGCATAAGCAGTGGCCTAAATACAAAACTTTGGGAAAGGAGAGCAAGGATATAAGCTTTGAGTGAAACTTACAAGATAATGCATGCATGAGCACTTTTCTCTGGAAAGCCGCAAGCTTGTTCAATCTTTCAGTATCAGTAACATCAGCTGCATGACCTGCAGATTTAAATTAGGAGTTACGATTAAAAATAGAGGGTAGCAGTGTGCTCCATAGTTTTAACAACTGGATCAAACTGACCAGTTCGACCAGATTAAATGTGAGCCTGGACTATATCAGACTCATCCACATTCAATAGCAAAAATGGTAAAAAAAAACGATCACAACCGGCCAAGCTGGTGGTTCAACCATCAGAACCAGTTTCGATCATGTAAGAAAACATGGTAGAATAATAGATTATCTTTGAAAATGTAAATATCACTTATTTTAAAATCATTATTGCCACATAAAGGATATATTGACACATTTAACAAATCAGTTATATGAATGAATAACTAAAGCTGTAAAAATTCATTTAAATAAATACAAAAACCAAATTTCTATTTTTTTTTATTGGTAAGTTACACAAGCACCCCATTGAGTTTTGAACCTATAACCTCATCTTTTATCTAAATAACAAAGTGTCACTTGAGCTAGATTCATTGGCCAAATTTCCAATTAAATTTTTTTTAGATGAAACAAAATTTCCATTTAAAAAAAAAATTTAAACAGAAATAGCAAGTTTATCTAACATTACATCCCAATTGATTGGACAAAGTTGCCAAGAAGTTTTCCTGTTCAAAGTCTTAACTATTACAATGATGTTTGTAACAGCCAACTATTAGCACCTTACATTTATCTTTTTGGATTAGTAAATGGGTCTTAAATCACCTAAGCTAAAATGAGTCCAAAAGAATTTATACATCACACAATCAAAAAATCCAAAGAGGCTAATATAAGTACCTGCAGCATTAGATGGGAGCAGATGGTCCAATCTCACAGAGGCTGTCCCAGAACCAGAGCATGAAGGATCCAAAAGAATCGCACGAACCTACAATGTTGAATTGCTTGTCAGCAGAAACATAAATAGAAGATAGTGTGATTTTGTAGATGCAGTAAAGGGAATTTTGGGAAATTTAAGGACAAAATCTGGCCAGAATTTTTTTAGTCAAAACCAAGTTGAGCATTAGAGGTGAAAACCAACTTATTCGTGGTTAACAAAAGCAGCAATATAGGTAGTAACTTTGTCAGAGTCCAAGCCTGCTGTTTACAGAAGCATAAACCAACCAGATGCCAAGATGTCTGGGTTTCCAAAATGGCCCTAAAATTTCAAAAACCAGCCAGAGCTTTTGTTGATGATACAAACTTCAATTAAGAGACCGGATTAGTTCTAAGTTTCAGTTATAACCAAGAATTCAAACAACTAAAGGTGTAGACCTCCCACCCCCTTTTTTTTTTGTTTGATATGTGACATTCACAATAGGTCACGTGGAACCTAAAGACCATAACTGTGAAGACACAGCACATTATACTTTACCTTGGAAAAGGACGGATCATTTGGATTGCAGTTTAAGAAATCTCCATGCAGAACTTCTATATCTAAAATCCAGGTTAAGGAATAGCACTTTGTGCTTTAGATGAGTGGAAATGGATGAGAAACTGACCCAAAAATAAAAATGCTTCTAAACATAGTAGAATAATAGATTAAAAATGAATCGCAATGATCATGAATAGACATAACAGTTGGTAGATTGCAGATTGTTCAACAATTTTGAAACAGAAAAGAAATATCAAATAAATAAAACAAAATAGAATGGCACTTATGAGAAAGATCATAAAAGGATACTAGAGGCACCAGAGAGTTTAATGGTCTCTTTTAGACGTATAACCCTTTCCTTATTCAGCTCACATGCTATAATCTTCCCCTTTCCTCTCATAAGAGCGGCAAGGTGGACAGTTTTGTTTCCAGGGGCTGAGCATGCATCAAGAACCTTCAAAGAAAATATAATTATACATTGACTAAACCATCACATCAATAATAAAATAAGATTTCTCATTTTCTCAACCTCACCGGCTAAAGCATGTATAGCAGTGCAGGTGTATAGAAAATGGAGAAAACTACTTCTCAAACAGTTATTTGCCATACAAGTGTTAGTTTTCTGGTTTTCACTAGCATCTTCCTATATAAAAATTAAATTCATGTACATATTTCTCAAGTAAAGAAGGCATACCAAACTAAGACCACAAGGAGGGATAAAAACAAAATTACACTTGCATTAAAAGTTGAAAATCATGATTCAGAATCCAAAATAAGCTAATTTCCACTCACTTTCTTAAAAAAACAAAAATTTATGCAAATGACTAGTATTAACTGATATACTCTAAATGGTAAACTTGTTTCTTTCTTTTCATTCTTTTTCAAGGGAAGCAACACACTTGTTTTCAGATCATGTCCTTATGTATTTCATGGCCTCTCAATTGAAAAGGAAAAAGAAAATGCCAAAGAAAATTGAAGTTGTGGATTCTGAATTTGAATGTAAACAGTTAACGATGGATTCCATCAACATATTAAAACCAAAGCAAGTGAGAGATAAGATAAGTCGATACCTTGAGTGAAAAACTCAATCATCATTCACCAATATAAATGAGAAGCATTACTCACCTCCCATCCTGGTTTAGGATCAAGAGCTGCTGCCACCATAGAACTTGCCTTCCCCTGTGCAAAAAGATCACAATTTCAGTCAAAACAATGTTAAATTAGAACCGCTGCCCAAGTCATGGAAATTTTTTCAGGGGTAAGGAAGCATGATACTTATTTTTCCATGAAATAAGAATCCAAATCACATGAAGGTGCTTTTAATTTTATTTTAATTTTAAAAATCTTAATACCAGACTTGAACAAACTCTTACTTGCATAAAGACACTTCCATTCGTGACCAGAGGATGATTATGCAAGTCAGTACTTGGTGGGAGTATCAACAAGTCAGGAACCATATTATCCTTTTTAACCTGTTTAACACACAAATCATAAGTGATGAAGAAAAACACAACACAGTGAAATTCTAAAAAAAATAATTATCCCAGCAATAAAAACAAAACATATATTATTGCGTCAAAAACATGGTAATTGTTGAACAAGTAAGGCCATCACGGTTACTATCAAAGAATTTTGGAGTTGATTGTATCCTGTGTTGTTTCTTCAGTTTTAAGTGTAACATCGGTTGACAAGTGCAAAACATAGTCTATATCATAATCCACAAATGTAAAGATTGGAAAAAGTACCATGTTTTGTTGCCCTAATTCAAGTAAGGCTGAATCAACATCCATTTTCAGAGTATTGACACGAACATAACGAGGCTTTGAAACTTCTGCATCATAAATTAGCAAACCTGGTTTAGAAATATTTTCTTTACAAGTAGTGCAATCTGAGTGGCTAAAATGAAACAGGCAGATAACTGATTAAGTGGCATAACAAGTTGATGTGAAGCTGGAGCATGAGAGAAGATCAAACCAGTAAAACACATGCTTATCTTAAAACATAAAATGAAGTATATCAGGGACACACACACACACACACACACCAGGAATTTGATAAAGATCCACCAAATCTTGAGGGGTCTTCACTTTTTTCTTAACTAACAGGCGTGCTAGAGCTGTTTGTAAAGCATCTTTCTGGTGCATCAGAAATTTCTCGGCATCCCCAACTAATGAAACTGCCTGGGTGCGAAGAGTTGGCACAAATATAAGATGATATGCACATTTGTTAATCTACTATAATAACTTGACTGAACCAGATATATTTAGCATTTAATAGTTGAATAAAAGTGCTAAAAATAGAGTACGGACATAAAATGTCGCATGCATCATAGACTATGGATTTATCTCTATTGTATTGATTGTTATCTTCTTGTGTCCTATTGAATTCAATGTGAGAGTGAGAGTGTACCTGGCCAAAAAGAATGTCATATGTGATAATGTAAATTAAGTCCAGTTGCCTCTGCAACACCAACAACACCAAAGAGTAAAAGTAAATTAGAGAGATGAGATGAGATGAGATGATAGAACATATGCTGCTCATTATTAGACTTGATACCACCTTCCATTTGGCATTGAGAATGGTAGCAGCATCCAAAACATCCTTAATAATAGGAAGATCTGAAAAACAAAATAAGTGATAATGATATTTATTTAATTCCAAGGAATAGGAATAGAGAATGAATAAAACATACGCTTGAGTGTTTGGCAGACGAGAGCGAAGGTGGCCTTCTTGTTTCTGATACAAGGCCTATATATCAGAGATTTTATGGATCCCACTGCTTGGCGACGAGCATCGCCTTGGAGGACACTTCCTAATACCTTCGCTGCCTCTCTCCTTGCGAAGTACGCCGACCGCTCCCCGTTGCTCAGCCGCGTCTTCCCACGCCCTACCGCCGCCATCGCTTTCTACTTTCTCTTCCCTCCCCTGCCTTTTGGGGTTTTGGGCTCGCCTTGCTTTACTTTTCCGTTTAATTCCCAAACGACGACGTTCCTCTTTTACTCTTTAAACCAATCCCCTTCCCTAGACATTGCAAAACGGGTGGGTCGGGTTCGGGTTCGGGTCGGGTCAATCGGGTTGCTGGTCAAAATCGGGTTCGGGTCAATCGGGTTTCGGGTCGGGTTGACCCGTATCTTTCGCATGAATTTTTTATTATTTAATTTTTATATAGAAAACAACATGTATCTGTCATTTAGAAAGTTATGCAATAAATTACTTAATGTAAAATGCATTATTTTGAATTCACCACTTATATCAAGAATGAACTCAATTAAACTTATTAATACTTATTCAACAATTTTAAAATTATACAAATCCTAACATTACTATCTAATACAAAATAACACAAAGATAAGTAAAACAAATACACAAGTTTTATTTCTATACAATATCAACATTCCAAATATAAAACAAAATTACAAATGACTTATTGGATAACTTATTTGATAAAGAATAAAAATATATAAGAAATTTACAATCTTGAAAATTAATTTTATAATCTATTATCTGTTGTGGTTGACACTCTATTTCAATTTGAAATATACTTTAAAATTTGATTGCTTACTTATTTATACATGGTCTCTTTTATGAATATCATATTATTGTTAAGCAACACACACTCTATGATATATCATAATTTATTTTGAAAAGCCGTTTATTTTGGACATAAATTATTAAAAAATAGGTCTAAGTATTCATAATTTATGCTAATTTGATACTTTAGCTTCACTATTTTTACACTTGTGAATATTTCTTACATGTCTACAATTTTAAATTTATGTTTTTAACTCTACTGTAACCAGATTATCTTGGCATGTACTTTGTTATTTGATATCTAAAAATATTCACTCATTACAGAATGTTCAACCATTAATCTTTCAATTAATTTGCATATAGTTATATAAATGTATCAATTGTTTCTTTAAAGTTCACAATAAACAATTAAACTAATATTGTCTTAGTTTTACTATTTTTTTTACCCAAAAAAAAAAAAGTTTTAAAAAAATGGTTCGGGTTCGGGTTCGGTTCGGGTCGGGGGTCGGGTCGGGTTGACCCACAAAAAACACGGGTCGGGTCACGGGTCAACCCGTTTTTGCTTCGGGTCAAAAAAATCGGGTTCGGGTCGGGTATTTTTCGGGTCGGGTCGGGTCGGGTCGGGTCAGAAAATTCTGACCCGTTTTGCCATGTCTACCCTTCCCCAAAAACAAAGCTGTTTTCATTTTTCAATTTTCAATTTTTGTTCTTTTTAGTTTCACAACTCATCAAGCACTACCCAAAAAAAAAAAAAAAAGTGAGAATGAGAATAACATGTCCCATATAATCTTTTTTTCTTTTTTTTTTTTCTTTTTTGTGTCAAGAGAGTTAGATTATGTTTGATAATAGTTTTTTATTTTTATTTTCAAAAACTTGTTTTTGGGAATATAAAGTGTGAGGTACAGGAATTTAAATAAGGTAATAGTGCCACGTGTCATACTCATGGCCACGGGGACCATTATTATGTTAAGGAGGTCACACCCCTCGGACAGTAAGGCCACGTTAGTGGCACGTTACAAAAGGAGGTCGTACTTTAGAGGAAGAGTTTCGCAGAAGGGGTTAGCCCTAACATGACTGAAAGGATAATGGCTGCCACCACATTTAATGCATCTCATCAAATCTCATGGTTGCATTTATGTAGAAAATACCTCTGAACAGTGCTGTCTTGGCTGCTGCAACTCACAAAGGGTTTGGAAAGGTGTCTGATGGGACAAGCACTTACGTAGCGGCCTGAATGATCAACAAATAGAGGGCCAAGATCATTTAAGGGGAGTTATATAATGTGAAAGACCCTCCAGGGATAGGGGATCTGAAAATCTTTAGAGAAAACATTGTAGCAAGAAGAACTGAAATTGTATCTAAGTTTAAAAGAAATATACATAAGGACCACTCTCCTCAAATTTTGCCGAGGAATATTTTCTTTGCACAGAGCTTGTTTTCTTTACTTTCTTATTGTATTTGATTCACTGTGCGTGTTGTTTGATTCATTGAAGCCTAGCTTTTAAGCTCATTCTCTAAAAATTTATTATATTAGACTATTTGGGCCTTAATCCATTCATCTTTTAGGCATGGGAACCAAAACCTGCCCTTATATAAAGAAAAAACAATTTTCTTGTATTTTTGAAATCAAAAACATGTTTGGTTAGTTGAAATTAAAAAAAAAAAAAAAAGAAGCTTTTTGAAAAAGAAAAGAAAAGAAAATACTAAAATATGTTGTTATAGGATTTGAACTCTAATGCTAGATCATTAAATGAGATGAATTTATTAAATTAAATATGTGTTTTCATGGACTTTTGAAAATTAGAAACTGAAAACAACATTTTGTATGTTTTCAGTTTCCTTTACAAATTAAGTTTTGAAAACAATTTTTATTTTTTGTACATTTTGGGTTGTCAAATAAGTTTTTTAGTCTTAAAAATAGAAAATTGTTTTTGGAAATAGAAAATAAAGAGAAAAAACAATTACCAAACATACATTTATCTTCTCTATATATTAAAAGGATTTAGAAAGTTAATTATAGTTTCAAAAAATGCCAAAAATATCCCTAATCTAATTAGATAATCCTTATTCTTTAAAAAAAAAAAAAAAAATTGGGTTAAAATTGTAATTCAACAAAATTCAAAAAAAAAAAAAAAAAAACCTACTAGAGAAACTTTTTTTTTTTTTTTAAAAAATTAGCATACTCTCTATTTAAATATATCTCAAGCACATTTAATACATTTTTTTTCCCTAAAAACTAGCACACATTAAATCGCACATGTGATGAGAATAATCTTTATACATTAAGAGGATTAAGAAAGTTAGTTATTGCATTTTTTACTAAAAAAAAAAAAAAACTCTAATTTAATTAGGTTATCCTTATTTCTTAAAAATAAAATGTGGGGTTAAAATCGTAAATCGACGAAAATTAATAACAAAAAAGTAAAAACTCTCCACAATCCCCACCTTCTCCTAAAAAAAACCATCCCACCTTCTATCAAAAATAACTAACCCACCTTAAAAAAAAAAAAAAAAAAAAAAAAAAAAAAAAAAAAAAAAAAAAAAAAACCAACCTCACTCATAACTCAATTGCAACTTCATGAATTAAAAAAGAATGGATAATTACACATAACCCACCTGTGGTTTGGGCGAAAATCATTTTTCCTACCCGTGGTTTGAAAAGTGTCACTTAACTTACCTAAGGTATGTTCAGTTTGTTTTCCGTAACCCACCTTTGTTAAAATCAGGGGTAAATATGTATCTCTACGCCCCTTTTATGTCTCTCTCCTCCGAAAACCAAAAAAAGACACTAAAACAAGAGAAAATAAGATCAAAAGATGCTATTTGTAAGAATTTAGAAACTTGTCTCAAGAACTCCAATAAATCACAAACTATATTTTTGTAACACACTCAAAAGAAAATAACACAAAAGGAAAATTTTACTTAACCCATTAACTTTTTTTTTTCTCTATACATTAATTTATTCCTCATGCTCCTTTTGCCCTTCTCTCTCTATTCTGTCCATGTTTCTCTCATCTCTCACACTCCAGTTTAGATTTTCGATAGCTTTGGGTTGTGGTGGCTTGGATGATGACTGTGGAGGAGCACAAGTTGGCTGTGTTGGTTAGGTATGGGTTTTGAGGAGGAGCACGGTGTTGGATTGAGTCTGGGTTTTGAGGAGGAGCATGACGTTGGGTTGGATTTGGGTTTTGCCAAACGTCGTTGTAATCAACTCTCCCATCTCAGCTAAGTCTATTTCAGTGGTAATGGCAACGGCAATGGCAATGACAGAAGCTAGAAGACTAATGACGATGGCTTGAAGATTGGTCGTTTTTGGGTTTATATCGCATGGGTCTTGGGTTTAGATTGATGTTTTTGTGGTTCTTGGTTTGATCGATGTTTCTGGGTTTTGAAGATTGGTCTTGGGTCGTGGTGTTTGATTAGCAGTGGTGGCTGGTGATTTAGTGGTGGATTTGGCAGTGGCAATGGGTGTGGATCTTGATGGTTGTTTGTGGTTCTGTGGGTTGGAAATTTTGTTGGAATTTTTGGGTTTGTGATGTGTTAATGTTGTAGTGGGGGTGGCTGGTGATTTGTGGGTTGTTGTGGTTCGATGGTGGTGGCCGGTGTTTTGTGTGTGTGGTTATGTGTGTGCATGTGAGTGTGTATGTTTTTTTTTTTTTTTTTTTTTTTTTTTTTTAATGCTGTAGTGGTGGGGGCTGGTGATTTGTGGGTTGTTGTGGTTCGGTGGTGGTGGTCGGTGTTGTGTGTGTGTGTGTGTGTTTTTTTTTTTTTTTTTTTCTTTTGATTCTGTGGTGTTTCAGTGGTAGTGGTGGTGATGGCTTTGGTGGGTTCTTCATATTCTGTGGTTTTTTGGGTATGTTCTTCATGTTCAAAATTTGTGTGAATAGAGAGAGAGGGACAAATTCTACTTTTTGATCTTGTTTCTCTTGCATTTTTTTTTTTGGGAGGAGAGAGACATAAAATTTGGGCAAAAATACCTATTTACCCTTGATTTTAATAAAGGTGGGTCACAGAAAACAAACAGAACATACCTCAAGTAGGATAAGTGACACTTTTCAAACCACGGGTAGGTAAAATGATTTTCGCCCAAACCACAGGTGGGTTATGTGTAATTACCCCCAAAAAGAATTCTTCTTTCATTTGTTCCTCTCTTCCCCTTTATAGCGTTGTGGTCCCTAAAACTACAAATCCACAATATTCCTTCAGTTTCTTCTTTGTTCTTTTTTGTTTCATATACTAAATTATTCTCAATGGTCAAGCATTTTCCTGTCAAAATTGGTAAGCTTCTGAACAAAAATTATATTATACTTTCTGAACTACATATATTTTGAATGGATAATTCAATGATTTTTGGAAAAAAAAAAATTGGTTATAAATATAAAATTATGAGGCTAAAACTTAAAAAAAAAAAAAAAAAAAAAAATAGTCTCATCGCACGCACGAAGCACGTGTGATGATGCTAGTCTTTATATATCTCTATATATCTCTATACATTTTTCTATCTAAACCTCAAAAAAAAAAAAAAAAAAAGCCTTATATATTAAGAGGATTCAGAAAATTAGTTATGGCTTCAAAAAATGTCAAAAATACTCCTAATCTAATTAGATAATCTTTATTCTTAAAAAATAAAAAATATGGTTAAAATTTTAATTCAACAAAATTCAAAATTAAAAAAAAAAAAAAAAAACTAGCAGAGAAACTTTTTTTTCCCTAAAAATTAGCACACTCTCTATTTAAATATATCTCATGCATGTTTAATACATTTTTTTTTTCTTAAAAATTAGCACACACTAAGCCCAGCAGTTTACCCAATTTCAAATCCTAAATTTTAGTTTCTTAAAAATCCATTCTTGTGTAATCTTACTAACAATAGATAAATTCAAATTGAAAAATTACATTAAACTCAAAATAAAAAAAAGAGTCTCATCGCACCTGCGGAGCACATGTGATGAGGCTAGTTACTTATTATTAATATAAAAACTTAATAGCCAAAAAATAATTTAGAAAGGTTTGATTTGACTTTGACCCAAAAAAAATTATATATATATATATATATATATGTAGGAGCACAATTTGGTTTCTAAGCCTAAAAGGTAAAATGATTTAGGCCCAAATAGCCAAATACAATGAATTTGTAGAGAGTGAGTTCAAAAACTAAGTTCTAATGAGTTGGATAACAATTATAGTGGATCCAGATGGCAAGAAAGCAAAGATAAACTAGTTTTACCCAAAAAAAATTGTCCTCGGCACAATCTGAGAAAATTAGTTCTTGTATATATTTCTTTCGGATTTGATTACAAGTCTAATTTATGTGGTTACAAGGTCCCTCAATTCTCCGATCCCCTTTCCTCAGGGTATTATTTCTCTTTTATACTATATTCCTTCTTTTATCTCTACCCTTCACGTGTAGATCAGGTTTCTGGCGTTGATCCCTGTTCCATTAGCACATTTCTGAAGTCTCTGGGAGTAGCTGTAAGGCTGAAAATTACTGTTCAGGTATCACTTCCACATTAATGCTGCTAGAGAGTTAGTTAAAAAGCATTCAATATGATGGTAGCAGCTTTCTCTTAGATATTTCATAACTTCCCTTTGTCCTATGCTTTCATGATGTGTATCCTTATCAATAGAATATCTCGAAACATTACTCTGGATGGTAGAACACACCTTCTGACATCTGCTTTGCTCAGCCGATGAGGCATTCCTTCTTGAACCACCTTCTTGGACCCTCATGACTGGACCCCATTTCTTCATTCACTAATGCGGACTTCCATGATAGCATTTACCCATCCTCGGACTACTAGACGTCCTCGAATCGAGCTCCTGTCCCAATATATATATATATATGCACACACACACACACACTACTGGGCCTATTATTCCTACAATATACATAGAGAAATAGAATAACAAAAATAAAATTTATATTTATGTTGAACTTAGAATTCCGCTTTGGTTTCATTCTCATCTAAACAAAATTTAATCAACGTAAACTAAACTTTAGCACAACAAAATTTAATAACATTTGCTATCAATTTTTTTTTCTTATAGTATTATTATTATTATAATACAAATAGTGGTTGGACAAACTAAAATTAATAATTTCATAGATAACAATTTAACTAATTTTTTTTATTTGTTTCAAATAAACTTATATTTATGTTGTGGGGTCTATGGGTCTGGTAGCCTCAGCCCATCGCCTAGTAGGCCCAAGGCCCATGCCGAGGAATACTGATCATCCGAGGCTAAGATGGAGAAAGCCTCTTTTCGGTTGCAAGTCGAGAACCCTTTTTGTCCTTGGCATGCCGAAGATGAATCTTAGAAGGGACAAGCCCGGGGCAAGCTGTCACCTCCGTAGTTAATGCATTCACCTAACCTCTCTGGCCGCATTAATGGTGATATAACCCTTTGGCAGGGCAACGTTGATCAGATTGAACCACTTGAGTACTGATAAGACCTCTGATGGGATGGGCAACCAGAAGAAAGGCGAATAGATGATCAACAGATGTAAGAGCAAGAGAGGATGGTGAGGACTATATAAGAAAAGCGAGTAAAGTAAAGAAGATGGGGGGGGGGGGGAAGAAAGAAATAAAGTTAAGAAGAAAAAAGGCTCCTCGGCCATGGGCCAAGGAGCATCCCCCAGCTGTAACAGTTACTCTTTTTATAAAAGAAAATAAGTTCTTGCAAGGGGGACGACGGTCAGTGCCTAATCCTTCTACCTATTCTCTACAAATTCATTGTTTGGGCTTGTTAAACTGTAAACCTGTTTATTTCCTGGGTCCAGTAAAAATGAGTCCCCACAATTGGCACCGTCTGTGGGAAAGGATTAGGGTGCTGGCCGGCGCACCATGCAATTGTTCTAAGTGGTCGTTTTACAAGTAATATGCAAAATATATATATATATATATATATATATATATATATATATATAGAAGATTTTACAGTGAAGAGAGAAATTCTGATATTATTATTTCATATATAGAAACAGTACAAATTACAATCAGAGGCTCAGGCAGGTGTGTTTCACACAAATTTACAAGCTAATCCCACCAGCTATTTCTACAATCAGAGGCTCAGGTGAAACCGTCCTAAAAAAGCTGGCCGGTGGGAAGTGTCAAGCCGTCCCTTTATTGGCATAAAGAGAATGTGAGAGCTTGACACAAAAGGCCGAGAAGGGGGAGGGCCATCATGTTTCCAGGCCACCAACAACTCCCTTCTCGGCGGGGCGGAGCTGGAACAAAGAGAGAAGTAGATGCAGGGGCTCCGGGATACCTTCCCCCATGATGTTCCCCTGATTCTCTCCGATCCTCATGAGTGTTGGCCGTTGGAGACGACAACACTCGGGCACCGCCCATGAGGTGAATTCGTACGTCTTCTTCGTCGGGGGTGCGCTCCGAGGAGAGACGTTAGGTACTCTAACAACATCTCTCTGGGCCACCTTGTAGGGCGCCATCGGAGTTATGTCAAGATTCTGCCGCACCGGGAGCCCAGTGGGGGCTGCGGCCATACCGGCTTTTGCCAAGTCTGGTCACAATTCCGGTGGGATTGTTAAAAGGGCTTGAGGAGCTGGAGGAATGTGTTTTCTTTTTTCTGTTTGTGTTTGTGTTAAGAGGTCCATGGATTGTGGAGAAACCATCTCCTCACCTTATATAGGGGATGGGGGTTAGTGAGAATTAATTCATGCAGAGTTCGAAAAGAGAATTATCAGTTGGGCTAATAATGAAGCTACCAATTTCCAAGGAGGCCATAGACTGTTGGAATCGTGTTAATTCACGAGGATATTAATGAGGGCGCGTCTTGCGCACCGAAATGTTGAGCGCGGAAAACGAAACACCAAAGGACGCCTCGTAAATGAAGAAGATAAGGCCTCGAGCTGGAGGCAAGATCAACGCCACGTGTAAAAATCATAATCCGATCCAAGGAGGAATCACCTCCAACAAAGCGGTTCGAGGACAAATCCCTGCTGCCAGAAAAATAAAAGTGGTAGATAGAGCCAAGGTATTGCATGGTCCTCGGACCCAAGCCTATGGTAAAACTATACACACCATTATACCTAGGTACTAGACAGAACCAAGGTATTGCATGGTCCTCGGACTCAAACCTATGGGGAAACTAGATACTTACAGAAAAATAGAAGTGGTAGATAGAGCCAAGGTATTGTATGGTCCTCGGACCCAAGCCTATGGTAAAACTATACACACCATTATACCTGGGTACTAGACAGAACCAAGGTATTGCATGGTCCTCGGACTCAAACCTATGGGGAAACTAGATACTTACAGAAAAATAGAAGTGGTAGACAGAGCCAAGGCATTGCATGGTCCTCGGACCCAAGCCTATGGTAAAACTATACACACCATTATATCTGGGTACTAGACAGAACCAAGGTATTGCATGGTCCTCGAACTCAAACCTATGGGGAAACCAGATACTTACAGAAAAATAGAAGTGGTAGACAGAGCCAAGGTATTGCATGGTCCTCGGACCCAAGCCTATGGTAAAACTATACACACCATTATACCTGAGTACTAGACAGAACCAAGGTATTGCATGGTCCTCGGACTCAAACCTATGGGGAAACTAGATACTTACAGAAAAATAGAAGTAGTAGACAGAGCCAAGGTATTGCATGGTCCTCGGACCCAAGCCTATGGTAAAACTATACACACCATTTTACCTGGGTACTAGACAGAATTAAGGTATTGCATAGTCCTCGGACTCAAACCTATGGGGAAACTAGATACATACAGAAAAATAGAAGTGGTAGACAGAGCCAAGGTATTGCATGGTCCTCGGACCCAAGCCTATGGTAAAACTATATACACCATTATACCTGGGTACTAGACAGAACCAAGATATCGCATGGTCCTCGGACTCGAACCTATGGAGAAAATAAATATTTGGAGAAAAACCAAAGCGTTACCTAGAGTTAAACTATGATACGGTCTTTATATTTATATTTGAAGGATAACAGGCAATTTCATGAGACTAACTCTAAAATAGAATACAAATATTGAGCAAAAGATTATAGTAAGGCAAACAAAAGAAAATATCTGTAGTTGGAAGCAAAGTACTATGCATTCAGCTTAAACAAAAAGTATACAATTTCCTGACAACTCCACTAAGGCAAGAAACAAAATGAAATGAAAGAGAAAATAAACAAAATTATCCTATGTCGTATACCAGTTCACTCAACTCAGTAGGCAAATTAGTTCGATCAGCAAATTAAAGGCTTCAGCCAAGGCCTAGGGACTGTGCTTCAAAGGGTCTGCAGGGAGCCTCGCCACATCTGGTGGTATTTCCTGACCCTCAGCTCTAGCTCCCCCCAACGTCCTCGGGGGTTCAATCTCTTCGGATGGTTGGTCAATCAAAGATATATCCTCGGCGGTCTTATCGTGACTCTCAATCGCAGGTAAGGAAGACCCCTCCTCGGGAGCATCGATGGCAATCTCGCGAATTGCTATAGGGTAATATACCCTGTCCTCCCTCCTAAGGTCGGATGAAGCATCAATCCCCGCTTGGTTAAGAGCTTCATGCCAGGTCTGAGAGCAGTAATGCCTACATACTGCAGGAACCTGCGCCCGAAGAATGGCTTCAGTCTTGGCTACCCCGCTTGCAAAGGCCTCCTCCTCTGCCTGTTCTACAAAGCGCTCAGCGTCTATTTTTGCAAATACTGCCTCATCTTTGTCTCTCACAGCCTCATCCTTGGCATACTCGGCAATACCTTTCTCGTGAATTGCCTTAGTCAACTCTTGCTTCAGGTATTCATTGCCTTCCTTGGCCTTCTGTAGCTGGCCCTCAATATCTTGCAAGCGGGTGGTTTGGTCCTCAGCTTGCTTCCTGGCCACGGCTAGGTCAGATGCAGTAGTGTCTCTGGCCCTTCTCATCTCCTCTAGGTCCTCGGTCACCTTTTTCAGGTCAGCCTCAGACTTTTTGAGGGTACTAGCAGCTGTCAAGAACTTGTCACGCTCTTGTGCCAAGGCATTGCTTTGACCATCAACCTCGTCATCCAATCTAAATAGAGCCTGGATAGCCTGCCAATGAAAACAAGTAATTCCGTAATGGGAAATGAAGATACTAGGCGACAAAAGTTGAGTAAAGTAAATAAGTACAAAAGGACTCACCATGCCCAGATACTTCTTAAGGTCAAGGATAACCTCGGACCCACTCATTCTTTCAAGCTCGGCCATGTCAATGGGAAGAAGAAGAGACTTCTCCAGGGCATCGGCTATGAGGGCCCCCTCAACCCCTTGAGATTCCCGTATAGATGCGTCGTCCGTCAGGGGCTGATCATGAAGCATGACAGCGGGCAGCCAGGCTTGAGCCTCAAACGGTTAGACGATCTTCTTACTTTTCTGTGGACCACCGAGTTTCAGTTGTTTCGGAGGCCTGTGAGATTTATCCTTCTCGGGCGGGGAGTAGGACTTACTCTTATCCATTGGCTCCTTACCCTTGTCAAGTCTTTTCCTTTTCGGATTGAAAGACTTTGTCTGAGGGTCTGACGCTATGGGGACAGAAGATGACCTAGTTTGCACAGCTAGTGTCTGGGGCAGAGGTGTTGGGGGCTTCGGCTGCGACTCTTCCGGTGCACTCTTCTTTGAACCACCTTCGAGCAGGTTGAGAAGGCTGGTTTATGGCTGCCTTTTTAAACCCATCTCAGCCTGAGTACCAGCTCTTAAGGATCGAAGGTCGACTTCGGACAAATGAGGATCTCTTAGGTCACCAGGGGGATCCTCGGACTGATCAACTAGGTCAAACACCCTATATTCGTCCTCGGAGGAACTCAGTTCAACTACCTCCCTTGCCTCCTTAAATAATCCTTCCTCGGCCACCGTTACTTGTTGGGATGAAGAGGGACCTGCTAGTGGTATGCCTTCAGGAACGTAAAACCCCTCGAAAAATGCAAAACCGTCCTCCACCACGGTGATCTGCGTAAGC
This sequence comes from Quercus variabilis, assembly GCA_030445155.1. Classification (NCBI taxonomy): domain Eukaryota; kingdom Viridiplantae; phylum Streptophyta; class Magnoliopsida; order Fagales; family Fagaceae; genus Quercus; species Quercus variabilis. The sequence goes on from CP129446.1 coordinate 351,782, forward strand.
CGAGGGTTACGAGCTCTAATTACGTGCTTCGGGATTGAGGATGATTTCTGAGCTGGGTCACATCCAAGGATTTGATGAGCGGCTCTGACCTGGTTATCAGGTTCGTTCAGGAAAAGGTCCGACCTAAGAATGGTTTCCAAATCCACTTTGTTAACCAGGTGGAAATGACGTGCAAAAGCGTGCGGATCTACAAAAAGAAAGGTGAAACTCCTGTAGTTAGTCAACCAAGGCGAATATACAGTTATGAAAAATAAAGATACTGAAACCCCTGCTTCAAGTACCCTACCTGGCTCCCCCTCTACTGTTGGGCAATGAAAGCCATTATGCCACTCCCCCGACACTATAAGAAAATCTTGAGTCAACCCCTTATTGGAATCAGGAAGACACTGGATGAGACGAATCCTATCGTCCCTTGTCTTCATATAGTACGTCTTACCCCTCAAGTGATGAAGGCTGTAGCACCAGTTCACATCGTGGTGAGTCAGTTTCAGCCCCATTTTTTCATTCAAGATGTCTACACACCCTAATATCCTAAATACATTCACGGCACACTGGGTGAGAGAAAGGCGAAAATGCCTAAGGTAATTGAGGGTCACTGGCCTCATAGGGATTCTCATCCCTCCCTCTACGAAAGCGACTATAGGGATCACGACTTCACCCTCTCTTCTCTTAAGGTACCACTCCCCTTCTTCACAGTACTTCAGACTCACATTATTGGGTATCCCATAGTCGACAATAAATTTGTTCATCATCTCGTCGGACTTAACCAACTTCTTAAACTTACTCATTCCCCAAGAACAACTAAAAGTTCTAAAAGAACAGAAGGAGAAGTAAAATCAAGAGAGTTTAGGGTCGCTAGAAGGAGAAGACTTACAGATGTATGGTGATTCTCTTCAGGAAGAATGCAAGTTGAACTAGACTCAAGTCATACGCATCAATGATTGTAAGCACGAAAATGAGAGAACCAGGCGGTTTATACAAGTGCTTATATTCCCCCTTTTAGGTCCCCCAAATGTAACCGCCTACCCATAAAAGCAAGAGATCTCTACCGAACGATTACCATCACACCATTGAAAGTGAGAAACGTGGTGCCGCCAAAATTTAATGTGGACACACATTAAATCTTGAAACGCAAAAAACGCACAATGAGTAGTCAAAAAGTCGCCAACATTAGCACAAACCAAAGTGGAGCAGTTCGCCTAGGAGGGCCCGTAGGTATCAAAACCCTCCTACCCATTCGAGGGAACGTGCAGCAGGGTTTTGAGGGGCTATTGTGGGGTCTATGGGCCTGGTAGCCTCAGCCGATCGCCTAGTAGGCCCAAGACCCATGCCGAGGAATACTGATCATCCGAGGCTAAGATGGAGAAAGCCTCTTTTTGGTTGCAAGCCGAGAACCCCTTTTGTCCTCGGCATGCCGAAGATGAATCTTAGAAGGGACAAGCCCGGGGCAAGCTGTCACCTCCGTAATTAATGCATTCACCTAACCCCTCTGGCCGCATTAATGGTGATATAACCCTTTGGCAGGGTAACGTTGATCAGATTGAACCACTTGAGTACTGATAAGACCTCTGATGGGATGGGCAACCAGAAGAAAGGCGAATAGATGATCAACAGATGTAAGAGCAAGAGAGGATGGTGAGGACTATATAAGAATAGCGAGTAAAGTAAAGAAGAGGGGAGGGGGGAAAAGAAAGAAATAAAGTTAAGAAGAAAAAGGGCTCCTCGGCCATGGGCCGAGGAGCATCCCCCAGCTGTAACAGTTACTCTTTTTATAAAAGAAAATAAGTTCTTGCAAGGGGGACGACGGTCAGTGCCTAATCCTTCTACCCATTCTCTACAAATTCATTGTTTGGGCTTGTTAAACTGTAAACCTGTTTATTTCCTGGGTCCAGTAAAAATGAGTCCCCACATATGTTATAAGGAGCTATTTTATATTTGCAAATACACACACACACACACACACACACACACACACACATATATAAACTTGGTAAAATTTTAATACATATTTAGCTATGAAATTGGATTGCAATTATAATTAAAGACACTTAGCACAATGTTATAATGTTGTAGGGACCCCTTTTTTTTGAAGGACACCCCCGACAATACATTTGTAGAGAGTGGGACGAAGGGCTTGGCTCCGGCCGGCTTCTGGCCTGTCTTACGGGACAGTTTCTTTAGTTTTTTCTTCACTTGGGGTTGCTCCTCGGCAAGCGCCCGAGGAGGCCCCCCCTTCACGAGGGGGGCTCTTTGCCTTATATACTCCCTTTGGTTTGATCCTGGCCTTACAGCTGTTGGCCATCTAGGCTACTGCTCCAGAGCTTGTCCCTTCAGACATGTTCTTCACCATACTGTGGGTTGCGGCCTCCAAGGTTGCACTGCTCAGGGGTCTTGTCTTCATTAATGCAGCCTAGGGGGTCAGGCAAATACATTAAGTGTGGATGTGACCACCTATTTTGGGTTTGCCCCCTACCTAGAATTAGACTAGGTGTGTCGAGGAAAGGTGTGTCCTCGGCATGGATCCGAAAAGGGCTGAAAAACCCTTTAGACAACTGTCCGGGACAATTGTCCCTCCTCGGCTTGGGCCTTGCGCCAACCTAAAAGTGGGTCGGGGATTCCAGGCCCTCGGGCCCCACAATAGCCCATCAAAATCCTGCTGCACGTTCCCTCGGACGGGGAGGAGGGTTTTGAAAACCACGGCCCTCGTGATCCGGAAGGCCTTCCGCTGGCTGGTCCTTCCTCGAATGGCTGGATCGACACTCAGACTCTTCGGTAAGTAGTCAGTTTCTCCATAGGACTGGGTCCTTGGACCATGCAATACCTTGGCTCTGTCATAAATGGCTAGCTCCCCATAGGCTTGAGTCCGAGGACCATGCAAGACCTAGGTACAGTTGCTGCCTTCAATGGTAAGTGGCTAGCTTCCCATAGGCTTGAGTCCGAGGACTATGCAAGACCTAGGTACAGTTGCTGCCTTCAATGGTAAGTGGCTAGCTCCCCATAGGCTTGGGTCCGAGGACCATGCAAGACCTAGGTACAGTTGCGGCCTTCAATGGTAAGTGGCTAGCTCCCCATAGGCTTGAGTCCGAGAACCATGCAAGACTTAGGTACAGTTGCTGCCTTCAATGGTAAGTGGCTAGCTCCCCATAGGTTTGGGTCCGAGGACCATGCAAGACCTAGGTACAGTTGCTGCCTTCAATGGTAAGTGGCTAGCTCCCTATAGGCTTGTGTCCGAGGACCATGCAAGACCTAGGTACAGTTGCTGCCTTCAATGGTAAGTGGTTAGCTCCCCATAGGCTTGAGTCCGAGGACCATGCAAGACCTAGGTACAGTTGCTGCCGTCAATGGTAAGTGGCTAGCTCCCCATAGGCTTAGGTCCGAGGACCATGCAAGACCTAGGTACAGTTGGTGCCTTCAATGGTAAGTGGCTAGCTCCCCATAGGCTTAAGTCCGAGGACTATGCAAGACCTAGGTACAGTTGTTGCCTTCAATGGTAAGTGGCTAGCTCCTCATAGGCTTGGGTTCGAGGACCATGCAAGACCTAGGTACAGTTGCTGCCGTCAAGGTAAGTGGCTAGCTCCCCATAGGCTTGGGTCCGAGAACCATGCAAGACCTAGGTACAATTGCTGCCTTCAATGGTAAGTGGCTAGCTCCCCATAGGTTTGAGTCCGAGGACCATGCAAGACCTAGGTACAGTTGCTGCCTTCAATGGTAAGTGGCTAGCTCCCCATAAGCTTGGGTCCGAGGACCATGCAAGACCTAGGTACAGTTGCTGCCGTCAAGGTAAGTGGCTAGCTCCCCATAGGCTTAAGTCCGAGGACCATGCAAGACCTAGGTACAGTTGCTGCCTTCAATGGTAAGTGGCTAGCTCCCCATAGGCTTGAGTCCGAGGACCATGCAAGACTTAGGTACAGTTGCTGCCTTCAATGGTAAGTGGCTAGCTTCCCATAGGCTTGAGTCCGAGGACCATGCAAGACCTAGGTACAGTTACTGCCGTCAATGGTAAGTGGCTAGCTCCCTATAGGCTTGGGTCCGAGGACCATGCAAGACCTAGGTACAGTTACTGCCTTCAATGGTAAGTGGCTAGCTCCCCATAGGCTTGAGTCCGAGGACCATGCAAGACCTAGGTACAGTTGCTACCTTCAATGGTAAGTGGCTAGCTCCCCATAGGCTTGGGTCCGAGGACGATGCAAGACCTAGGTACAGTTGCTGCCTTCAATGGTAGTTCGTCCTCGGATCCGGGAGCCTTGTTTTTAGTGTAACGATGTTCACGGGCCGTTTACTGGGGGCTGTTTTTCCTCAGGTCGGATTGTGACCTCACACGTGAAGTTGACCTCACCTCCCGTTCGTGTCCCCCATCTCTTTGGTTTATGAGGCGTCGCTTGGCGTCGTTTGGCCTTTCGCGCTCCGCGCTTGACGCTTTGGTGCGCGTGACGCGCCTTCATTAATGCCCTCATGAATTAACACGAATCCGGCGGTTGACAATCCCCTTGGAATTGGGTGAGAATTAATTCTCTTTGACAATCCTCCCTTCGAATTCTGCGTGGCCCAACTCCCACCAGTTTTCGCCTTCCATAAAAGGCGTTCTGGGGGGAATGTTTCTCCTCATTCCATGAATCTCCCACCACAACCAGAAACACATACTCTCATTTCCCTGAGCCTCTTTTACACCACCGCCAAGATTGTGACCAAAGTTGGCAGATATGAGATTAAGGGCCGCCGTGGTTGCAGCCCCTACTGGGCTTCCGGCGCGGTAGAGTTTAGGCGCAACACTGGCAGTGCCTTGTACGGTAGCCAGGAAGGACGTCGTTGAAGTACCTAACGTCTCTCTCCAGAGCGCACCTCCGACGAAGGAGACACGTGAACTCTCGTCATGGCTGGTGTCCGAGTATTGCCGTCTCCGACGGCCAATGCTCGTATAGTTTGGAGAGGGTCGAGGAAGCATCACGGGGGAGGGTGTCCTGGGGCCCCCACGCCGGCTCCTCGCTTTGTTCAAGCTTCTGCTTCGAGGCGAGCCAGCCCCCAGCCCCCTTCCCGTGCTTTTACTGTCCAGTTCTCCCATTCTGGATGCCGATAAAAGCACGGGTTGACACTTCTCTCATTCCTGATATTAATTCTTTGCGAGCCTCTTTCCTAGCTAGTTCTAGAATCGGTCCGCCTAGGCCTTTGATTGTAGGATTAGTTTGTAGGATTTTTTGTAAAACATGCCTGTCTGAGCCTCTGATTGTACTTGTAATCTTTTTATGAAATAATAAAGAACTCTTCTTTTTATTTGCTGTTGAGTCTTCTTTTCTACTGCAATTCTTCTCTTCTTCTTCTCTTTTTTTTTTTTTTTTTTTTTTTTTTTTTTGCACCGCCAACTTTTGCGTAGTGACTACTCTAGAACGACCGCCGGTTGCGCCGGCCAGCGTATTAACCCTCCCCACAGACGGCGCCAATTGTAGGGACCCCTTTTTTTGAAGAACACCCCCGACAATACATTTGTAGAGAGTGGGACGAAGGGCTTGGCTCCGGCCGGCTTCTGGCCTGTCTTCCGGGACAGTTTCTTTAGTTTTTTCTTCACTTGGGGTTGCTCCTCGGCAGGCGCCCGAGGAGGCCCCCCCTTCACGAGGGGGGCTTTTTGCCTTATATACTCCATTTGGTTTGATCCTGACCTTACAGCTGTTGGCCATCCAGGCTACTGCTCTAGAGCTTGTCCCATCAGACATGTTCTTCACCATACTGTGGGTTGCGGCCTCCAAGGTTGCACTGCTCAGGGGTCTTGTCTTCATTAATGCAGCCTAGGGGGTCAGGCAAATACATTAAGTGTGGATGTGACCACCTATTCTGGGTTTGCTCCCTACCCAGAATTAGATTAGGTGTGCCGAGGAAAGGTGTGTCCTCGGCATGGATCCGAAAAGGGCTGAAAAACCCTTTAGACAACTGTTCGGGACAATTGTCCCTCCTCGGCTTGGGCCTTGGGCCAGCCTAAAAGTGGGCCGGGGATTCCAGGCCCTCGGGCCCCACAAATGTAATTAGAAACTAATTTAGGTTTTTAATTGAGCTTTAACTTTAATATATTATACTATATGATTTTATGAAACCCTTGTGTTGGTGATAAACTGATAAAATGATAATACGTCAGCCAAGGGTGTAGCCAGGATTTTTGACTTGGGGGGGCTGAATTATGTATTTGCATATTAGTCATTACTTGTGTGTATTAAAGAATTAGCAAAATAATGATAGTAATCAGTTTAAGAAATACAATAGACTTTTATCAAATTTATTAAAAAAAGAAAAAGAAAAAGAAAAAGAGGCTACACTGTAGACTTTCACATTTGAACATGTATGAACATTGCACTCTTGTTTCTTAGAAAAAATAAAAGGAAACAACACCTTGACTGCTTGATAATTTTTTAAGTAGTAAATGTGAGTTTCGTTGGGTGAGTTCACTTGAAAAACTAAAATATTGTAATTGTAAAACTTGTCATATTATAAAGAAAATGAGTTACAAAGTAACATGGTATGATGTATATGAGTAACTCATAATAAAAGAAAACATATGAAAATTGCCTTGGTCCTTTGATTGTCTTACAACAACATTCATATTTCAAAGTAAAAACCATTAAAGCTAACATTGGGCTTATGTGTGCCTCCGCCACTGACGTCAGCTGAAATGGTGTGCCTTAGGAGTTGTCATCAATTATGTTCTTCATTCCTCCGTGTTCAACGCAGACTAGAAAAAGACAAGGGGAAAAAAAAATGGTCCAGAGTAGAAAATTTATCTAGAAAACCCATTAACATAAGCATACACTGTGGGATGAGGCTTCGAAGAAAAAGGTTTAATCTGTTGGATTAATTTTTATGAATTAATCTGTTGGATTAGAGGAATATTGGACTACGACTTCGCAGATGCCAAATAAAGGCTATTAACGCCAGGCAGTTTGGAATTAGACTTAATATAATAATTAACCATGCCGTTTTGATTTTAATCCTTTATATGGTAATATAATATTATATTTATTGAACCTATAAAAAGTAACGTCATTAATCAGAGTCATTAAACCAGTTTAACAATTTCAAAGTTTAATTGATCGTCAGCGAGAGGCCATTCGGTCAGAGGACCATCCATGATGGAAAAGGCGAAAGCAAGGGAAGAAGTTGCCTTAAAACTTCGGAGGTAAGAAATGGACTGTCCTTGTTTGATGTTGACCTATAATGAGCTTAGATCAGTCTCAGTTCCCTTGTATAGTAATATATCCATAATGTAGGAAGAATATTAGTAAATGGAAAAAGTTTACCATTAAATCAGTTCTGAGGAAACTTCCTTTAACTTAGCATGAAGTAATTTAAAAGACTATACAAATGTACCATTAGTCACATGATATTATTAGGTGGTGTTTGGTATGACTTAAAAAACTAATTTATTTTACTATTTAGCTTATTTTTACTACTATTTTTGAATTACATTGCACTTTTTAGTACTGTTCATGAGTCTCAATGTACTATTTCAACTAACTTTTAATTTTATCTACAATACTTTTAGTAAAAAGTTTTCAGTTTCAGCTAAATAAATTGTTCCTACATAGAAACTTAATAAGCTATTTATTTTGTTTAAATAATACAAGTAAATAGTCTTATAAATTGATTGGAGAATATCAAAGTAAATACATCACTTAAGAGGAAATGAGGAAGCCACATGCCGCCTTAAAAGCAAAATTGTAGGGATGTGGGACAAAATCCTTTGGACCCCTTAAAGGATTTTTATTTTCTTTTGATCAATAAGGAGGAGAGTAGTATAGTTAAAATTCGGCTTAGGAAGCTATATTTGTATGTTTGCATTTTAAGGCCAACAAACTACATGTTAAAAACAAAACAAAGAAATGATTTTATGTTTGCATTTTAAGGCCAACAAACTTTTTAGAAAAGAAAAAAAATTTTAATTGTAGTTCTACATTAAGGATCCAATTTGTCTAAAGTGAAATCTCTTTTTCACATTGACAATTGACTATATATTCTAGCTTTCACATATACTGCAGTAAATTAATTCTGTAACCGGAAGAGATCATATGTTATATCTTGTGAAATATATATGCAAAAACGAGATAAGAAATGAAGAAGATGAAGAAATGTGGGCATGTAATTAAGTTTAGCTACATGATCCCTGTTGAAGTCAAAATCTCCAAAACAAACGTGTGCATTTTGTTACTACGTGTTTGTGTCGTGTCTGTGTGTGTATATATGAATTCAAGTTTGTCAGCTCACCTGACCCTCCTGCAGCGGCGCATGTAAGATAATTTGGGCAGTGAAACAAGGTATCACAGCTTAATTAAATCAGTATCACTGTCACTGTCACATTTGACTTGTACGTATTCTTCTCCGTTTTGAAGGGGTTGGTCCAAGCACAAGACCCTGCACCTAAATTCACACAATCATAGCTTTAAGTCTACAAAGTCTACCCCAAGTCATCCTCACCATGCCCCACTCTGGCCTTCACCAAAGGTTTCATTTTTTTTGGTTATGGGGCACTTCTCTACTCTGCATTAGCTTTGAAGCTTCCTACCCTCTCATAGGAAGCTGACGATGAACCCACCTCCTGAATCATTAACCATGGAGCTAGCCTAGCTAGCTAGGTGCTTATATATCCCAATTTCAGTTTTTATAACTACAATAAATCAAAAACAAATGCTTTCAAGCTTTTGAGTTTATTTTGACACATCAATATGTCTAATAACAATTTTAAACCACCTGCAGACTTGCCTGAGAGCAGAGAGTATGTCGATCAGTCCAATTTTGAGTTTTCCGAGTATTTAACATTTGATGATTGGCTTGATGAGGAGGATCCAACATCTAATGCTTCTGGGTCTACTCATCAAAATCCAGTTCATCAAGCTAACGAAGTGAGTGTGTTTGGTGGGAGAGAAAGCCACGTTGAAGGGTCTAGCAGCAGTAAGCAAATTTTTTTATGAAGTCAATTTTTTTCTTTTCTTTTTTAGTACAAATATGGCTCTACGCACCACTGTCATTGAATATAAACATTATTATTCTTCATTTCTTGAGCTATATTTGTAGCATATATATCTCTCTCATGCTCAGAGTCTATGTATGGATGTATCTTAATTACTATATATAGGAGAAGGTGGAAGTGGAGGGGAAAGAAGGGAAGTCAAAGAAAGGTTCGCCTTTAAAACAATATCAGAGGTTGAAATACTGGATGACGGATTTAAGTGGAGGAAGTATGGGAAGAAGATGGTGAAGAACAGCCCAAACCCGAGGTAATAACTACTATATATTGATAAAGTCAAGGGTTCTCTAACAACCATTTTAACATCCTAGTAATTATTACTTTTTTTATTTTTTTGGGGGGATAGAATCCTAGTTAAGAACTTAATTTGAATAACAATTGCTAGCTAGTATATATTACTTTATATAAATTTAAAAATGAATTTGCTTATATTAACAAAACCAAAAAAAGAAAAAAGGATTTGAGCATCGATAATTTTCTTTCGAGAAAAACACTAGTGATGTTCTAAATTTGAAATAATATCATATATCTAATTATTTCCAATCCATATATTAAAAAACTAAATTTCATCCACAAATTTTTATCAATAGAAACAAATTAAACTTACCATTTTATACTTTGTTCAAGTAAATTAAACTAACAAAAAGATTATACTTCTTTCCAAATATTTCCAATCAATTAATAAACCCTGGTACTCTCGTTTAATTAAGTTTTATCTATACTAGGCTCGAGTTTTCCAAGCTAGCTAGGTATGCATCAAATCAAATATGATACGTTTTACATTATGTTAGACATATAAATAAACAAAGTTAGTGCGTGCATTATTGTATATATAAGGCTATAATGAACACATATATTTATATTCTGTGATTATATTTATATAGGAATTACTATAGGTGTTCCATTGACGGATGCCCTGTGAAGAAGAGAGTTGAGAGAGACAAAGACGATCCAAGGTATGTAATAACAACATACGAAGGCGTCCATAACCACGAAAGCTCTTCTTAATTAGCTCTGTAAAAGAAGTGTAGAGTACTATTGCTGGAACTGGAAGAAGACTCACATTAATTACATATACTGGTACATCCAGTCAGCGCTAAATATCTCTTTTGTGGTTTCATTGCTAACTCTTTGTTATATTTATATTTTTGTAAGCTAAGGGTACCATGTGTGTCAGTGTCAGGCGAGTGATATGGGCCATACTTTTTTTTTTTTTGGTTAAATATTTTGTACCATGGTTATCTGCTCATGTACAATCAAGTATTTAATAATAAATTATAATATGTTTGGAAGCTTGACGTTGAAATCTAAATTTGGTGAATTACCTTAACAACTCACGTAGAAAAGGGGACTCCAGCACTGCAGCCTTTTTCTACTGTTTCTACTCGTAGTAGTTGTAGTTGTTTTTTTTTTTTTTTAAGAAAAAAAATTAAGCCAAATATACAAAATAGTAGTTAGTGTTTTTTATTATTATTAATATTCCAATAGAAAGTTAATATTTAGAATTGTTTGTGTTAGTGTATTGATATTAACATGCTAGCTAGGGACTATTCAACTAAAAAGTTAACCCCGCAATCTATATATATATATATATATATAAATAGCCAAAATTTAGAAAAATTTCAATTAAATTTTAATTGAATTCTCAATTCTGCGCTATGTATTTCATTTAATTTTTAATTTTGTACCAAATGAATTATTGATTGTAAATATCGAAGAGTCCAAATCCGAGTAGATTCTTAATTGGATTTCAATTGAAATCTAATTTTCTGCTACGTGTCCATCTAATTAAGTTTTTAATTTTTGTACCGAGTGAATTATTAGGTGCAAAAATCGAAAAGTTTAAAACCAATTAAATTCTAAATCATATATATATGTGTATATATATATATTAATAGGCAAAACCGAGAGAAAATCCAATTAGATTTCAAATTGAAATTCAATTAGAGTCAAATTTTGCACCACATATACCATCTAATTTTAAATTTTTGTGCCAAGTTAGTTAATTCAGTGTAAAAATTTAGAGTTTAATTTTACACCACGTGTCTCATATATATAGGGGAAATTATACTTTACCACCCTAAACTATATCTTATATTACACTTTGCATCCTAAATTTTTTTAATGTACTTTTTGCACTTTGAACTATGACTTTTGTTACACTTTGTACCTCAATGTTAAGTTTACTATTAGCTTGGATGGAAAAACATGACATCATGTGAGAAGACCTAATTGACCCTCTTCTTAATGCTTTAAAAAAAAATGATAAATTATACTTTACCATCCTAAACTATACTCCTTATTACACTTTGTACCCTAAACTTTGAATTTTCATCCAAGTTAATTATAAACTTAACGACATGGTGCAAAGTGTTAAAAGTGTCATAATTTAGGGTGCAAAACATGCATTCGAAAAGTTTAGAGTACAAAGTGTAACATGAGGTATAGTTTACAATAGTAAAGTGAATTTTCCCATATATATATATATATATATATATTGTAAGGGCACAATTTGATTCCTAAACCTAAAAGGTAAAAGGATCCAGGCCTAAAGAGCCCAATACAATGAATTTGTAAATAGTGAGTTCGAAAACTAGGCTCTAATAAGTTGAGTAACAATTATTATGGATCCAAATGACAATAATGTAAAGATAGTCTGGTTTTATCTAAAGAAAATCATCCTCGGCACAATTCAAGGAAATCAGTTATTGTATATATCTCTTAAATTTGGTTACAAGCATAGTTCTTGTTGCTATAGTATTTTTCTTTTAATTCTTCAATCCCTATTCTCAGTGCATTCTTTCTCTTTTATACTGCATCGCTTCTTTCATCTTCACCTTCCACGTGTAGATTAAATCGTTACTGTTAATCCTTGTCCAATCAGTACCTTCCTGAAATCTATGGGAGTAGTTGCAAGGTTGAAAATTGATGTTTAGGTATCACTTACTTATTAATGCGGCCAGAGAGTTAGCTACAGAGCATTCAACGCGGTGGTTGCAGCTTTCTCTTAGATATTTCATAGTTCCCCTTTGTCACATGCTTCCATGATATGCATCCTTATCAATAGAAACTCCTAGAATGTTGCTCTGGATAACAAACCACACCTTTTGACCTCGGCCTTGCTCAGCCGAGGAAGCATCCCTCCTCGGACCATCATGGCCAAATCCCTTCCTTTATTCATTAATGTCAACTTGATCCAACGGACGATGTTTTTCCTCAAAATTTAGGCAGGATAATTCCCACTCATTTTTTGACCCCTATATAAAGCCTCAAAAGAGATCATTTCTCCTTTACTTCACGATTTCTTAAATTCTCTAGCGAACTCCAGCATTCAAACTTACAAAGCTTTTCAAATCATCAGTATCATTTTCTCACAAATTCACAAGAATCCTACGAAAGACTTAAGGATCTCTCCCCAACCCAGTTTGTGTACGTTCCAATTTCTTCGAACCATCATTTTCTCTTCGGCCATCAATTTTTTAGTGCTTCCTTCTTCTTGATTATCCAAAATGGGTATTGTCCCCCAGAAAGACTATTAACCGACCGAGAAGTGGGAGAAGTCATAATTCCTATCATAGCTTTCATAGAAGGGGGAAATGACTCTCCCTATGGGCTCCATTACAAGAGATTACTTTCGTAATCATAGACTTAGTCCCGATCAGTGTGCGCCTAATGTCTTTAGGATCCTAGGAGCAGTCGTTGCTTTGAACTGACACTTAGGCTTGGGGCTCACTTGGCTTGACGTAGTACATACGTATGAGTGTCATAGACAAAAGGGGGCGAGATATTATCTTAAATCCCAGACCAACATCGTTAGGCTTATATCCAGTCTTCCCAAGTTTAACAAAGGGATGAAAGACGACTATCTGATCGTCTCGGGAGCATGGCATGACGGTCTTCATTGCCTAACCCAACTAGGAGAGCTAGGTGGGATATCCTAGACCTAGGTTCCCTAAAAATAGATTTAGGATCTGTAACACTAGCATTGTACCTTTTCTCCTTATATTCGTATTTTATCTTAAGTTTCTGATTATGTTTAATTCTGTTGTGGTGTTAACAGATAAAAGGCACGTATCTCCTCGGCTCAGCCTGGCAAACGTTGCTGCACTCAATTACTTACTAAGATCAGAGATTTTTGTAAGTGAAAACTGACAACTTCAGGCCGCACATCTCATTCTCGACTTCAAGCCACTCTCGGACACATTTCAACCAATTAGCAACGTGATAAGGCAGGAAGACCATCGCATAAACCGAATAGACGTTGCTCGGCCAAATTTTTTATCTTCAATCAATCTTCCCCCTGTACCACATCCAGTCCCACAGGGTGTACCACTAATCGTCCCTCTAGTTCAATAGATTCCCTTTGAAGTAGTCGCGACAGGAGAAGGAACTGTTTACTCGGCCTCTTCATTAGAGGAGTAAATTGAAAATTTTCATTTTGAAGAAGAAGAAGAATCATGGGAGGTCCAGATAATCCCTATTTCGGATGCCGAGGAAGAAGCTGACAGGCATTCCAACGTCCACACTCTTGTTTTAATAACTTCAGTTCCAGACGACTCATCGTAAGAGGAAGAGGAGATGGCTACGAGCTTAAGAGATCCGATGAAGACAAGGAACAAAACTACCATGCCTAAAGAAGCCACTAAGTCCCAACCTACTGTTAACCTTCCTCCACCACCTCCTCAGGTCCCTTCTGATCTTGGCCTAAAGCCAATCCTCAATCCGAAGAAGAAAAAGCCCATTACAGATACTGAAGAAGGGGAGGTGATGCCTCCAAAAGGAACTAAGCAACAGAGAGTGGCCAAGGACTAGCAGGGGAAGAGGGCTTCATTTATTGAGAGTCGAGATGACACTCTCATCGCCGATGTGCGTCGAGGACAACGCATTTGGTCTCCTAAGTTAGAGTTGGACGGTGTCCTATTCCCATGGGAAATTTCGGTCAGGAACTATCAAAAGGGGAAGGCAGGTCTCATTACTGAGGCCCTAGAGCAATCACCTCTCCTGCCAAAGGATATGGATGCTTATAGGTGCTTCAGCCAACATGAACTCTTCTTGTCCCTTAAGAGGGACTTGGCCATGGTAAATGAATTAATCCATTTCTCTAATCAAGATGTTGGTCATTTTTATTCACCCATTTTCTTCATTTTATACTAAAGTTTTCCATTCTATTAAATAGATTACCCAACAGGTTTATGTGGCCAAGGAATGGAATAAAAAAGCCTGCAATGAAGCCCAGGCGGAGGCCCATTCCCAATCCGAGGCTGAGAGAAAAATGGGTAGTATGAAGGAGGATTACGATAAGCTGTCTGAGCAACTAAAAGAGATAACAAAGTAGAGGAATAGTCTTGATGCAGGTCTTAAAAATGCTGAGAAGCAGGCCAAAGACCAATGCCAACAGTTACACATAACTGAGATTAATCTGGAGATAGAGAGATAAATGGTGAAGGATTTTCGAGTCGAGCTTCAAAAAGCCAGGGATGCTGTCAAATTGGTCAAAGAGGTAGCAGAGGCTGAAAAACAGGCTGCATACAAGCTTGGGGTGAAGGATACTCAAGTCAGACTCACAGAGGAGTTCTTCATAGTCTGCAGAGATTATTGCGATATAACCTAGGGTAAAGCTTTTGATGCTACTGGGGTCCTTGTAGAATCTGACTTGAGGCAACCTGGGAGCATCTACTATGATCCTGAAATTTGCAAACTCTCAGATCCTGACTCCTCTCCCTCTCAACAACTCCTAGAGGCCTCGGACCAGCCTTTGGTCAGCCAAGTTCCTTCTGCCCTTCTTGAAGCTTCCAAAGAGTCTAAGCAAATTGGTGGTCAAGGCAAGCAGGTTGAGGATCCTCAAGACAAGGGTAAGGACTTGGGTAAGAAGAAAACTTCTTCTGAACCCAAGGATCAAACCCAAGATGCTACTGCCACCCAGTCTAGCAAGGCTTAGATATTTAGGACTTTTGTTTCATATCTGTATTAGTCTTATATTATTATTATTATTATTATTATTTAGTTAACATTGTAAGGTACTGAAAATTACTTTCATTTTGATCAATGAAATTATTCTTCTTTTATTTTCTATATCTTCGTTACACATATTATTAGATTTATTGTTATTGTAAATGACGCTGACCTATAACTACTGTAACTTGAGCAGAGTTAACAACAATATCCTGCTAGTGATGAAAATAACGTATACAAATACTGGAAAAAGTGGATCGTATAAGAATTGTTAATGAACATAAGAAGCAATGAATGGTATGAAGGTTATATATATTTTCTGGTACTTAAGTAAATAATTAGATGCTTTACTTGAACTAGTTTTTGTATAACACTGACTAAGAATACTACTAAGCACTAATTCTTAACTAAGTACATGACCGAAGAGGCCTATCACAAGTTAAAGTCTATTTAAATATCTTCAAGGGCTTAAGGTGTAATTGAATTTAAGTTTAAATACTAATAAAATCTGTAAGGGGGTATTAACTAACCTAAATCATCGAGTCCGAGGACTTCAGGTATGGTTGGATTTAAGTTTAAACACTTATAAGAATTGCAAGGGAGTGTTAACTAACCCACATCATCTGGTCCGAGGACTTTAGGCATGATTGGATTTAAATTTAAACACTTATAAGAATTGCAAGGGAGTGTTAACTAACCCACATCATCTGGTCCGAGGACTTCAGGCATGATTGGATTTAAGTTTAAATACTTATAAAAATTATAAGGGAGTGTTAACTAACCCACATCATTTGGTCTGAGGACTTCAGGCATGATTGGATTTAAGTTTAAATGCTTACGCCGAAACCTTTATAACCTTTATGTAATAAATAAACATATTGATCAAAGAAGAAATTAGATAAGTAATAATACCTTTTAAGGTTGTTTACATTTCAGGGGCGTGGTATTACATGACCGTCTAAGTCTTCCAAAAAATATGCCCCAATGCCAGCCCCTAAGGTAATACGATATGGCCCTTCCCAATTGGGCCCTAATTTTCCCTAAGTCGGGTTCCTTGCAGTGCCTACAACTTTCCTGAGCAATAGATTACCAGGTGTTAAAGGCCTTAGCCTTACGTTGGCATTATAACCCTGTCTGAGCTTTTGTTGGTAATATGCCAATTGGACTGTTGCATTTTCCCTCTTTTCCTCAATCAAATCCAAACTCTTCTCTAGTAGTTAATTTTTGCTAATCGGACTGAATGATTTGGTTCTCAATGTTGGGAATCCAGTCTCTAGAAGGATAACAACATCAATCCCATAAGTCATTGAAAATAGGGTCTCTCTAGCTAGAGGTTCAGCTTCAACCCATTTAGTGAAATAATCTGTGTCGACCAGAAGATACTTCTTGTTTCTTGCTGCTTTAGGGAATGGACCCACGATATCTAAGCCCCATTGAGCAAATGGCCATGGGCTAGATAATGGATTAAGGATTCCACCTAGTTGATGTATGTTTGGTGCAAACAGTTAACATTGATCGCACTTTTTAACATATTCATAGGCTTCCTTTTGCATATTTGGCCACCAATAGCCTTGGGTAATGGCTTTATGTGCCAAAGATCTACCTCCATGATGGCTTCCATAGATTCATTTATGTAACTCCTCGAGGAGTGATTTAGTTGTCTCAGGATGTATACACAACAAATATGGCCTTGAATAGGAGCGCTTGTACAATTTTTGGTCCTCGAATAGCCAGAATCTAGTAGCCTTCCTTCGAACTTTGTCCTTTCTAACCTTGCTTCAGGCAAAGTATCCTTCTTCAGGAATTAAATTATAGGGTCCATCCAACTTGGCTCAACTCTGATTTGATGAACGCGGACTGCCTCTTTTCTTATCTCCGTGGGTTTATACAGGTCTTCAACAAGAATAACCCGAGGCAGATTCTGTGCCGAAGAGGTTACAAGCGTGGCCAGAGAATCAGCGTGTGCATTACCACTTCTGGGGATGTGTAGCAAACTAAAAGATTTGAACTCTAACTATAGGCACTTAACTTGGCTCAAGTACCCTTGTATTCTTTCATCTTTTGCCTCAAATTCTCTTTGTACCAGGCCTACGACTAGCCTTGAGTCTGAGAACATTTCCACTAATTTTTCTCCTATTCTTTGGACCATTGTCATTCCCATCAGTAGTGCTTCATATTCTGCCTCATTATTTGTAGTTGTGAAGCCTAATCTTAGCGACTTTTCAATAATGATCTTCTCTAGGGATATTAGCACTAGCCCCACTCCAAATCCTTTCTGGTTTGTTGCACCGTCTATGTATACCTCCTAGAATAAGGGGCCTTTCTAAGAGATTACGCTAACTGATTTTTCATCCATGTTCTGTACTGGTGTTAATTCTTTTAACGAGGGCTCAGTGAACTTGGCTACTAGATCTATGAGGACTTGTCCCTTTGTGGAGGTGCGGGGCATATATTTGATGTCAAAAGCCCCTAGGATAATACCCCATTTAGCTATTCTCCCTATGTAATCAGCACTTCTGAGTATGGTTTTAAGTGGGAGTTAGGTAAAAACAACAATCGTATGTGCTTGGAAATAATGAGGCAACTTTCATGTACCAAGCACTACTGCCAAGATGGCTTTCTCCAATGGCAAATAACGAATCTCGGCCTCATGCAACGACTTACTCACACAATAAACTAGACTTTGTACACCTTGGTCCACTCATATCAACACTAAACTTACAGCATAATGAGCCACAATAATGTAGGCAAATAAGACTTCATCTAGCTCAGGACTGGACATGATTGGTGGCTGAGCTAAATAGTCTTTAAGTTGCTGGAAAGCTAAAGCACATTCTTTAATCCACTAAAATCCCTTCCACTTATTGATCAATAAGAAGAAAGGCCTACACCTATCTGCTGATCGAGAGATAAATCGGTTCAGAACAGTAGCCATTCCAGTCAATTTCTAGACCTCTTTGGGATTCTAAGGAGGTTGTAAATTGTTAATGGCCTTTATCTGATCTGGGTTGACCTCAATTCCTCTATGAGTTACCATATAACCCAAGAATTTGTCTGATCCTACACCAAACGAACATTTAGATGCATTTAAATGCAATTTATATCTTTTGAGAACTTCAAAAATGTTTCCAAGATCTTTCATATGCTCAGAAACAATCTTACTCTTTACCACTATGTCATCTTTGTAAATCTCAATACTTTTGCCCAGCTGCGGCTCAAACATCTTTGTCATCATTCTTTAATAGGTAGATCCCGCGTTTTTTAAACCAAATGACATCACTTTGTAGTGGTAATTCTCAATAGGGGTGATAAAAGCAGTCTTCTCCTGATCATTGAAGGCTAATGGTATTTGGTGATAATCTTAAAAAGTATTCAAAAAACTCATCCGAGGATGGCCAACAGTTGCATCTACCAGTTGGTCTATTTTAGGCATAGAGAATAGATCTTTAAGGCAAGCCTTATTTAAGTCAGTGAAATCTACACATACTCACCATTTCCCATTCTTATTCTTTACCATCACAGTATTCGCTAGCCACTCAGGATAAAAAACTTTTTTAATATCTCCAACTTGTTTGAGCTTTGTTACATCCTCTCGCACTACGTCAGTATGCTCCTTGGATGGGCACTGAGGAGGCTGTTTCCTAGGGGTGATCAATGAGTTGACCTTCAGATGGTGACATATGAATATTTCTTTTAAAGAATTCTATCAGCTCTTCCTTCTCCTGGAGAGGTAACTGAGATCTGACTTGAAAAAACTTCTTCGGATCATCTCCAATAGCAATTTTTATCAAATCTTCACACCTCGCACCCTCGGTTGAATCTTCGAAGGACAATGCTAGAGGTTTTAACTGCTATAAATCCTTTTCAGCATAGGTCGAGAATTCAGCTTCTGGCTTATGCTGGATGGCAGCCACTAGGCATTGTCTTGCCATAGATTGATCTCCCAGGATTTCACTAACGACGGATACTTAACCTTTTAATGCAGAGTAGAGGAAATAGCCCTTAGTGTATGAAGCCAAGGTCTAGCCATAATTGTAGTATAAGGTGAATATGCGTCTACGATAATGAAATCTACCTCTACTACCTTTTTACCAGTCTGCATGGATAATCGTATTTGGCCCTTCGAGATAACAACTCTTCCTTCGAAACTCACCAGGGGAAAACTGTATGGAGTTAAGTTATCAGATTTTAAATTCAGCCCCTTATAGAGATCAGGGTACATTATCTTTGTTGCACTGTCCTGATCCACCATTACCTTCTTCACATCATACCCTCCAATTCTGAGGGTGATTACTAAAGCGTCATCATGAGGTTAGATGGTTCCAATCTTATCTTTGTTCGAGAATCCTAAAATTGGTGGAATACTCGCTTTAGCTCTCTTCAGATCGTGATTAACATCTCCTGTGGGTAGACAGGCTACCGACATTATCCTAAATGGCCAGGACTCTGTCCTTCCTGGTGCGGCGAATATGACATTGATAGTTCCCAAAGAGGGCCTTAAAGAATCATCCCTTTGGGGCTCCAAGTTCACCTAACATCCTCAGCCATTGGAGTGATGCAAGAGTTGTTTCAATTTACTCTTGCGGACAAGTTGGTCTAAATGATCCCACTGGCTCCTGCAATCCTCTGTGGTATGCCTATGGTCCTGATGGTACTGGCAATAGAGATTATGATTATGCCTTTCAGGGTTTCCCACTATCTTATTCGGCTACTTAAAGAACGGTTCATTCTTAATCTTTTCCAAAACTTGATGCACTGGCTCTCGGAATACTGCATTGACTGCTTGAGGATTCCAGACTGTCCAACAAATTTCTCTCCGCGGTTTATTGTTATTGTAACGATCCGACCTAAAATCCCTTATTTCCTAAGGGATAACCTTATCCTTGCCTTTTCCTTGCTGTTGATCCTCTTCAAATTTTTTATACTTATCAATCCTATCTATCTAGTTACGCATACTGGTAACAGGTTTTCCAGTCAAAGACTTCCTTAAACCATGGTCAGCGGGGAGGCCGAGCTTGAATGTATTAAGGGCCACTTTATCAAATTGCCTTTTATCTCATTAAACATTTCTCAGTACTATCTGAGTACATTGTCAAGGTCTCACCTTCTTGCATGCTCAAGGATAGCAATGTAGCTAAGGGCAGAGCAACTCTTTGACAAGAAACAAAACGGGAACCAAATGCTTGAGTAAGTTCTTTGAAGGAACTAATGGAATCTACTTTCAGGCTATCAAACCATCTCATCGTAATTGGTCCCAGACTAGAGGGAAAAACTTTGCACATCAAAACTTCATCCTTGGAGTAGACAGCCATCCTTTGGTTGAAGTGGCTCACATGCTCCACAGGGTCTGTTCTACCATTATAGATAGTGAACGTCGGCTAATAAAAACAACGAGGAGGTTTGCCTCTTCAATCCTACGTGTGAAAGGCGATCTGGAGATTTGGTTCAAGGCCTTGCTCATAGCATCATTCCCTATGCCTCCACGTGATGGACTTCGAGGTTGCCGTTTATGATAATGTTCTTCTTCATAGGAAAAGGATTCACTAACTGGTGTTTGAGACCTCCGTTTATAAGTGACATCTTGTTCGTCGTCAGAATTATCATCAGAGTATGAAGAAGTCCGCCTCCTCTTTGCGTGATGCAACTCCCTTTTTAACTGGTCAATCTCTAGTTGCATGTTTTTGTTATTCTTTGCATGAGATATGTGACTTCCACCTTGTGGCTGGCTCCGGTTAGTATGTGTAGTATGTACACTACCTTCACAATCACGTCTTTACTCCAGGTTGAGAAAAAGATCAACGTGTTGGGATGCCCTAGATTCTGCCCGTTGTTGCGCTGGTTTAGCCATTGCCAACTGTTATTTCCACTCTCACTCAAGCTCTTCCCATAGATGGCGCCAATTGTAGAGTCTATATTTGTAGACCTAACCCAAGAGATATAGAATATGAGCCCAACAAGCCCAATACAATGAATTTGTAGAGAATGGGTGAAAGAGCTGGGCTGATAGTAAACTAAACAACGTCTAATAAAGGTTCAACAAATAAATAAGTGCAAGAACAAACTTGAAACTTGAATAAATTGTTGTCCAAGGAGACAAACTTTTGTTTATATAGTTCTTAGAGTTACAGTAAACCTTTCTTCTCTCTTTCTTTCTCTCTTTTTCGATCCCCCTCCCATGAGAGGTCCTTTACATTTATATAATTTTCTTTTTATCTATCTTGATCGTACACCTATTCTTCATCTAAGCATTCACTTGAGTATATATCCCATCAGGAATCTTCTTTAGTTCTCCATGAGTGATGGTAGCTAAGGCTGCACTGTTCAAAAGTTTTCTCCATTCTTATCATCTCCAAGCATTTCCAAAACTTATCCTTATCACTGAAGTTGTTAGGAAGATCACTCGAACCCTCCAGATATTTGCTTCACCAAGAATATTTGCATTCGAGGAGAATGACCTCTTTGGGCCACTAGTGCTCTCTTCGGACTGTACCCCTTTATTTCCAGGTATCTCTCTTTCATATGAACTCCTTCTCAACTACTTTCATCTCTTCGGATACACAGTAACCTTTAAATAGGACCCTAGGCCCAATACATAAGGTTGGGCTTTCACCCCCCACAATAGCCCCTTAAAATTTTAATTTTTCCCTCGTATCCGAGGAGAAAAAATAAGATTTTGATTTGTTATGGAAAAAAGCTTAAAGTACAAAAATATCTGAGTTCACACGTGTACGAGCATAGATTTAGGCGCCTCATAACTACTGCTGCCATTTCAGTATTCCCAAAACGCTATTAATTACTCTAGGTGGCGTTTTGTCTCTGTTATCTAACAGTGGACTACTGATCCAACGGACATGGTTCTTCCTCAAAATTTGGGCAGGATGACTCCAACCCCTTCATTTGTCCCCATATAAAGCCCCAAAAGAGATTTTTTCTCCTTTACTTTGCAGATTCTCAGATTTTCCAGCGAACTAAAGCATTCAAATCCATCGAGCTCTTCAATCATCAAACCCAGAATTTGCAAGAATCTCTACAAGTTTAAAGATCATTCCCTGACTTAGTTTGTGTAAGTTCTCATTTACTCAAACCTTTCATCTTCTCCTCGACTAGCTTCTTCGGCCTTCGAGTAGTCAGTCCCCAGTCACTGGGTTTAGAGTCTTCTCTTTTTTTGTTTAACTGAGATAGGTAGATTTCAATATCTGGTGGATAGCCCTGCCTAGATGGGGGAATTTAGGGCTATATATCGCATACCTCAAGATGTGGTTTTGAGATATTGCCCTCCAAAAAAAAAACTAACAGATCGAAAGGTGAGTGAAGTTATAATCCACATCATCGCCTTCTTGGAAGGAGGAATGACTATCCCTATGTTCCCCATCACCACTAATTACCTTCGAAACTATAGGCTTAGTCCTAAACAATGTGCACCTAACGTCTTTAGAATCTTAGGAGTAGTTGACAATTTGAACTGTCATCTAGGATTGGGACTCACCTGGCTTGACGTGGTACATATTTACAGTGTCACAGTCAGAAGGGAGCGGGATATTATCTTAAATCCCGATCCGACGCTGTTAGGCTCATCTCCTGCCTTCCCAAATCTAACAAAGGGATGAAAGACGACTATCGGATCGTCTCGGGCGCGTGGCATGACGGTCTTCACTGCCTAACCCGACCAAGAGAGCCAGGTGGGGGCATCCTAGATTTAGGTTTACTAACAGTAGATTTAGGATTGTCATTTTTTAACAATTTTGTCCTCTCTTTGTGTTATTATTTTTAAGTTTCTGACTAAGTTTTGTTGTGATATTGACAGATAAAGACCACATTTCCCCTCAACTGAGTCTCACAAACACTGCCGCACTCAATTACCTACTACGATCGAAAATTTTTGTAAGTAAAGACGGGCAACTCCGGTCGGTTCCTCTTATTCTTGGTTACACGCCTAAACCGACTGATTTTCAGTCGGTTGGTAACGCAATAAGGCAGGGAGATTATCGCATCAACCGTATAGACGTTGCTCGGAAAGATTTTTTATCTCCATTTGATCTTCCCCCCATGCCACATCCAAATTCGCAGGGTGTACCGTTACTTGTCCAACCGGTTCAACAGATTCCCCTTGAACCAGCAGCAGAAGGCGAGGGTGTTGCTTCTTCGACTTCTTCACTCGAAGAGCAAATTGATAAATTTACCTTCGGAGGAGAGGCCTCAGAAGAGGTTCGAGTGATACACGTTTCGGACGCCGAGAAGGAAGTTGATAGGCAATCTAGTGTCCACCCTTCTGTCTTGATAACAGCTCTTCTAGAAGACTCTTCAGACAAAAAAGAAGACATGGCGAGCTTGAAGGATTTGATGAAGAATAGGGGTAAAAAAGCTGGGCCCAAGGAGACTGGTACGTCTCAGCCAGTTGTTAGTCTTCCTTCACCACCTCCTCAAGTTCCTTTGAATCTTGACGCCAAGCCATTGCCAGATCCGAAGAAGAAAAGACCCCTCACCAACAAGGAAGAAAGGGAGGTAGCACCTCCGAAAGGAGCCAAACAACAGAAAATGGCCAAGGACCACTAAAGTAAAAGGGTCTCCTCTATAGAAAGTTATGATAAAGCCCTCGTGGCCGATGTGCGCTGAGGACCTCACACCTAGTCCCCGAGGCTAGAGTTGGATAGTGCTCCGATCCTCTAGGAGACTTCTTTTAGAAATTATGATAGGGGAAGGGTAGGTCTCGTTGCTGAGGCTTTGGAGCAACCACTGCTCCTTCTATGAGACATGGATTCCTACAGGCATTTCAGCAAGTATGAACTCTTTCTATCCTTAAAGAGGGATTTAGCCATGGTAAGTAAATTAATCCGCTTCTTCAACTGATTTTTTTTTTAATATTGTAATTTTCCTTCTGTTACGTAGCTTACCTAGCAGGTTTATGTGGCTGAGGAGTGGAACAAGAAGGTCTACATCGAAACCTAAGCAGAGGCCCATTCCCAGTCTGAGGCAAAAAAGACACTGGGTAATCTAAAGGAAGACTTTGCTCACCTATCTGAGCAATTAAAAGAGGTGACCAGGGGGAAGAACAACCTAGATGCTGGTCTCCAAAATGCCATGAAGCAAGCCGAAGACCAACGCCAGTTGCTAAATTTGACCAAGATCAATCTAGAAATAGAAAGAGCGTTGGTGAATGATCTGCAGATTGAGCTTCAGAAAGCCAAGGAGACTGCCACCTTGGCCGAAAAGAAAGCTCAGTTGGCCAAGAAGGCGGTCGAGGCTAAAAGGCAAGTAGCATATAAGCTAGGGATGGAGGAGACCCAAACCAACCTTATTGAGTAATTTGCCGTAGTCTGCCGAGAGTACTACGATGTAACTTGGGGAAAAGCGCTAAATGTTGCGGGGTCTCTGCGAACTCTAACTTGAGGCAACCTGGGAGTATCTATTATGATCCTGATATTTACGAACTCCTAAGGTCTGACTCTTCTCCCCCCATACAACTCTAAGAGACCTCGGAGCACTCCCTGATCGGTCAAGTCCCTCCTATCAACCCTGAGGCCCCCAAGGAGTCTGGTCAACCTAGTGATCAGAGCAAGCC
The DNA here is from genome assembly GCA_030445155.1 of Quercus variabilis. Lineage (NCBI taxonomy): Eukaryota > Viridiplantae > Streptophyta > Magnoliopsida > Fagales > Fagaceae > Quercus > Quercus variabilis. The sequence continues at coordinate 376,294 of CP129446.1, forward strand.
AGTTGAGGCACCCCAGGCTAAGGGCAAAGGCTTGGGAAAAGAGAAGTCCCTTCCAGAGTCTAAGGAATAAGCCTCAGAAGTTGCTGCTGCTCAGTCTAGTTAGGCTGCTGACCCTTCGGTTTCTCAGGAAAAGGCTTAGACATTTAGGAGTTTTTATTTTATACTTGTATTTTTTTTTTATTATTATTATTTTTTATGTAAGAAGTTGTGAACTACCTTCCTTTGATTAATGAAATCGTTTTTCTTTTATTCTTAGTGTCTTCGTTGCATACCTTATGATACTCATTATTACTGTAAATAACTATAACTTGTAACTACAGTAATACAGACAGACTTAACAATGATATCATGCTAGTGATGTAAACACCTTATTCAAATACTAGAAGAAGTAGGTTATACAAGAGTTATTAACAAATATAGAATGCAATGAATGATGTAAAGATATTACAAGTTTTCTTGGATATCCACAAAGAGTATTGCTAAGTACTGATTTCGGATTATTCCAATATTTAAGACTACGAGACGAAGTTATTTAGGCATGATTTGTTAAATTTAAACTTTGATAATGACTACAAGACAGTGTTAACTAACCCATATCATTTGGTTCGAGGACTTCAGGCGTAAGTAGATTTAAGTTTAATACTTAGTCGAAATATGAAGGAGTGTCAGCTAACCCAAATCATCTAGTCCGAGAACTTCAGGCCTGATTGGATTTAAGCTTAAACACTTAGGAGAATTGTAAACGAGTGTTAACTAACCCAAATCATCTGGTCCGAGGACTTCAAGTATGACTAGATTTAAGCTTAAACATATAGGAGAATTGTAAACGAATGTTAACTAACCAAAATCATCTAGTCTAAGGACTTCAGGCATGACTAGATTTAAGCTTAAACACTTAGGAGAATTGTAAACGAGTGTTAGCTAACCCAAATTATCTAGTCCGAGGACTTCAGACATGATTAGATTTAAGTTTAAACACTTAGGAGACTTGTAAATGAGTGTTAACTAACCCAAACCATTTGGTCTGAGGACTTCAAGTATGATTGGATTTAAATTTAAACACTTAGAAGACTTGTAAACGAGTATTAACTAACCCAAACCATCTGGTCTGAGGACTTCAGGCATGATTGAATTTAAGCTTAAACACTTAGGAGACTTGTAAACGAGTGTTAACTAACTCAAACCATTTGGTTCGAGGACTTCAGACATGATTGGATTTAAGCTTAAATACTTAGAAGACTTGTAAACAAGTGTTAACTAACCCAAATCATCTGGTTTGAGGACTTCAGGCATGATTGGATTTAAGTTTAAACACTTAGGAGACTTGTAAACGAGTGTTAACTAACCCAAATCATCTGATCCGAGGACTTCAGACATGACTGGATTTAAGTCTAAACACTTAGGAGAGGTCCAAAAATTTTACATAATAAATTGGCATAATGATTAAATTAAAGACTCGATTAATAATAATACATTTTAAGGTTGTTTACATTCCAGACATTCCAGGGGCGTGGTATTACATGACTATCCAAATCTTCCTAGAAATATGCCCCAATGCTTGCTCCTAAAGTAATACGATGTGGCCCTTCCCAATTGGGTCCTAACTTTTCCCAAGCTGGATTCTTTGCAATGCCCATAACTTTCCTGAGTACCAAATCGCCAGGTTCTAGAGGCCTTAGCTTTACGTTGGCATCATAGCCCTGCCTAAGCTTTTGTTGGTAATGTACTAATCGAACCATTGTATTTTCTCTTCTTTCTTCAATCAGATCCAAACTCTTTTCTAGCTGCTCATTGTTGCTGATCGGACTGAACGAACTAGTTTTCATAGTTGGGAACTCAGTCTCCAGAGGTATAATAGTCTTAACTTCGTAGGTCATTGAAAAGGGGGTCTCTCTAGTAGACTTACGAGGTGTAGTTTTGTATGCCCACAACACGTGTGGCAATTCTTCCACCCATTTACCCTTTGCATTGTCTAGTCTCTTTTTTAATCCATTAACTATGACCTTGTTAACTGCTTCTGCTTGCCCATTCCCCTAGGGATAGGCAGAGGTGGAGTATCTATTTGTGATTCCCAGTTCACTACAATAATTCCTGAATGTTTTGCTATCGAACTGTAGGCCATTGTCCGAGATAAGAGTATGAGGAATTCCAAACCAAGTGACAATATTCTTCCACACAAATTTCTGCACATCTACGTCTCTGATGTTGGCCAGAGGCTCAACTTCGACCCATTTGGTGAAATAATCTGTGCCGACTAGAAGGTATTTCCTGTTTCCTACGGCTTTATGGAATGGACCCACGATATCTAAGCCCCATTGAATGAAAGGTCACGGGCTGGATAGCAGATTAAGGGTTCCCCCTGGCTGATGAATGTTTGGGGCAAACTGTTGACATTGGTCGCACTTCTTAACATACTCATGGGCTTCTTTTTGCATATTCGGCCACCAATAACTTTGGGTAATGGCTTGATGAGCCAAGGACCTACCTCTAGTGTGGCTCCCATAGATTCTTTCATGTAGCTCTTTCAGTAGTAACTTAGCCGCTTCAAGATGCATGCATGATAAGTACGGTCCCGAATAGGAACATTTGTATAGTTTTTGGTCCTCGGATAGCCAGAACCTGGTCGCCTTCCTCCGAACTTTGTCAACTTCGCCCCTTTCTTCGAGCAAAGTATCCTCCTTCAAGAATTTAATTATAGGATCCATTCAGTTGAGTTCGGCCCTGATTTGGTGAACTTGTGCTACCTCTCTTCTTGCCTCTATAGGGCCATACAGGTCCTCGACGAGGATAACCCTTGGCAAATCTTGCACCGAAGAGGTAGCGAGTGTGGCTAAAGAATTAGCATGTGCATTACCATTTCTGGGGATGTGCAGCAAATTAAAAGAGTCAAACTTCGACTGCAGACGTTTAACTCAGCTCAGGTATCCCTGCATTCTTTCATCCTTCACCTCAAACTCACCTTATACTTGAACAACGACTAATCTCGAGTCTGAGAACATCTCCACTGACTTTCCTCCCACTCTTCGAGCCAAAGCCATTCCTATTAGTAGAGCTTCATACTCCGTCTCATTATTTGTTACCGAGAAGTCCAACCTTAGTGACTTTTCAATTATGATTCTTTTAGGGGATATTAGCACTAGCCCTACTCCAGAACCATTCTGGTTCGTTGCACCATCCATATACACTTCCTAATGCGAGGGGCTTTGTTGAGAAATCATGCCAACCAATTTTTCATCCACGTCCGAGATTGGCGTTATTTCTTCTAATTGGGGTTCTGTGAACTCGACCACCAAATCTGCAAGGACCTGGCCCTTGACCGATGTGCGAGACGTGTACTTGATATTAAAAGCCCCTAAGATCGTGCCCCATTTAGCAATCCTCCCGGTATAGTCAGCACTCTGGAGTATAGCTTTTAGTGGAAGCTGAGTGAGAATAATGACTGTATGGGCTTAGAAATAATGAGGTAGTTTTTGTGTACCAAGCACTACTGCCAAGATAGTCTTCTCTAGTGGCAAATAATGAACCTCAGCCTCATGCAGCGACTTACTTATATAATAAATTGGCCTTTGCATACCATGATCTGCTCGTATTAACACCAAGCTCATAGCACAAGGAGCCATAGCAATGTAGGCAAACAAGACTTCATCTGGCTCAGGAGTAGACATGATGGGTGGCCGAGCGAAATAGTCCTTAAGTTGCTGAAAGGCCACAACACATTCTTCAGTCCACTCAAATCCCTTCCATTTGTTGATCAATGAGAAGAAAGGTCTACACCTATTTGCTGATCGGGAGATGAATCGATTTAGGGCAGCAGTTATTCCGGTCAATTTCTAAACTTCTTTGGGATTTTGAGGAGCCTGTAGATTGTGAATGGCCTTTATCTGATCGGGGTTAACTTCAATTCCCCTATGAGTCACCATGTACCCCAAGAACTTACCTGACCCCACACCAAATAAGCACTTGAAGGCGTCTAGACTTAGCTTGTGCCTTCTTAGAACTTCAAAAATGTTTTCAAGATCCTTTGTATGTTCAGGAACGATCTTGCTTTTTACCACCATATCATCTATATAAATTTTGATACTTAGGTATGGCTTATTTGAGCTTTGTTACTTCTTCTCTTACTGCATTAGCATGCTCTTTAGATGGGCGCTGAGGAGGCTGCTTCTTAGGTGTGATCAATGGGTTGACTTTCAGATGGTGACAAATGAATTCTGGATCCACCCCTATGGCCTCATAAGCGTTCCAGGCAAATACGTCAAGGTTTCTTTTAAGGAACTCTATTAGCTCCTCCTTCTCCTGTAGAGGCATCTGAGATTCGACTTGAAAAAACTTTTCGAGATCGTCCCCAATAACAACTTTTATTAAACCTTCACATCTAGCGCCCTCGTTTGGATCTTCGACGGGCGGTACCCAACTTTTTAATTGCTATAAACCTCTTTCTGCATTGGCCAAGGACTCCATTTCAGGCTTGTGCTGGATGGCAGCCACTAAGCACTATCTGGCCGCGGACTGATCTCCCTAGATTTCACAAAATTACCCTTCAGATGGATATTTAACTTTCTAATGCAAAGTAGAGAAAACAACCCCTAGCATATGAAGCCAAAGTCTGGCTACAATTGCTGTATAAGGGGAATTCACATTTACAACAATGAAATCCACCTCTACCACCTCTGAGCCAGTCTATACGGGTAATCGTATTTGGCCCTTTGGGGTGACGACTCTTCCTTCAAAACTAACTAGGGGAGAATTGTATGGTGTTAAGTCATCAGGTTTTAGGTTTAGCCCCTTGTAGAGATTAGGGTACATTATCTCTACCTCGGTACCCCGGTTCACCATTACCCTCTTCACATCATACCCTCAAATTCTAAGGGTGATTACTAAAGCGTCATCATGGGGTTGGATAGTTCCAATCTTGTCTTCGTCCGAGAACCCTAGAACCGGTTGAGTATCCGATCTAGCTCTCTTCGGACCTTGGCCAAAGTCCCCTGCAGGTAACTGGGCTACCAATATAACCTTGAACGGCCAGGATCCTATTCTCCCTGGTATGGCGAAGATGACGTTGATAGTTCCCAATGGAAGCTTTGAAGAGTTATCTCTTTGGGGCTCTGAGTTCATCTGACTTCCTCGGCCACTAGAGTGATGCAGGAGGTGTCTCAATTTACCTTCACAGACTAGTTGGTTCAAATGATCTCACAAGCTCCTACAATCCTCTGTGGTATGCTCATAATCTTGGTGGTATTGGCAATAGAGATTATGATTACGCCTCTCAGGGTTCCCCACCATCTTATTCGGCCACTTAAAGAATGGTTCATTCTTAATCTTTTCCAAAACTTGGTGTACCGGCTCTTTGAATATAGTGTTAACTGCTTAAAGGTTTGTTGATCCTGACTGCCCAGTGAAATCTATCCGGGGTTTGTTGTTATTGTAACGGTCCGACCTGAAGTCCCTCATCTCTTGGGGGATAACCTTATCCTTTCCCTTCCCTTGCTGTTGATCTTCTTCAACTCTTTTATATTTTTCGATACGGTCCATGAGCTAACGCATGTTAGTAACTGGCTTACTAGTTAAGGACTTCCTCAAACCATGGTCAGTAGGGAGACCGATCTTAAATGTGCTAAGGGCCATTCCATCAAAATTGCCCTCCATATCATTAAACATCTTCCAGTACCTATCTGAATACGTTTTCAAGGTCTCACCCTCTTGCATGCTCAAGGATAGCAGTTAAGACAGGGGCTTGGCCACTCTTCTGCATGTGATAAAACAGGAACCAAATGCTTGAGTGAACTCTTTGAAGAGTCGATAGAGTCTACTTCTAGGATGTCAAACCATCTCATTGCAACAGGTCCAAGATTGGAGAGGAAAACTTTGCACATCAGAGTTTCATCTCTAGAATAGACAGCCATCCTTTGATTAAAGTGACTTACATGTTCCACAGGATCCATTTTGCCATTATAGATGGTGAAGGTCGGCTGGTTAAAACGTCGAGGAAGTCTCGCTTCTTCAATCCTGCGCGTGAAGGGTGACCTAGAGATTTGATTCAAGGCCTTACTCATAGCATCGTTCCCTACGCCTTTACATGATGGGCTTCGAGGTTGCCTCTTGCAATGATGCTCTTCTTTATAGGAAAAGAATTCACTGATTGGTGTCCAAGATCTCTGCTTGTAAGTGACATCTTACTCGTCATCTAAGTCTTTATCAGAATGCGAAGAAATCCATTTCCTCTTTGCATGGCGCAACTCTCTCTTTAGCCTTTCAATTTCTAGTTGCATATCCTGGTTCTTCTTTGCATGAGACACGTGACTTCCACCATGTGGCTATCTTCGATTAGTATGCATAGTATGCACACTGCCTTCACGATCTTGTCTCTATTCCAAATTGAGAAAAGGGTCTACGTGTTGGGATATCTTAGATTTTGCTGGTTTTTGCCCTGGTTCAGCCATTATCAACTGTTGCTTCCACTTTCGCTCAAGCTCTTCCCACAGACAGCGCCAATTGTAGGGTTAGTTTTTGTAGTCCAAGCCTAAAAGGTTTGGATTATGAGCCCAATGAACCCAGAACAATGAATTTGTAAAGAGTGTGCGAAAAAGCTAGGCTGATTATGAACTAAGTAATAGTTAACTATGGTGTTAAAGAATGAACTGACATAAAAACACACTTCAAAGCTCTTCAAATTGATGTCCGAGGAGGTATATTATTGAATGAAAGATGAATACAATTCTTAGAGCTACAGTCCCCTTTCCCCCCCTCCTCATCTCAGAGGTTTTTTTCCTTTATATAGCATCCTTCCCCATCATCTTCATCGTCCACTTGTTCTTCGTCTAAATATCCACTTGAGTATATGTCACGTCAGGTCTTCTCTTTAGCTCTCTGTGAGTGGTGGTAGTTGAGATGACACTGTTCATGGGTCTTCTCCACATTAATGCGGCCAGAAAAGCAGATGCAGTGCATTTAATATGGTGGTGGTAGCTTTTCCTTTTAGATATTTCTTCATTTTTATTATCTCCAGGCATTCTCAAAACTTATCCTTATCACTGAAGTTGTTAGAAAGATCACTCGAACTCTCCAGATATTTGCATGACCAAGAATATTTGCATCCAAGGAGAATGACCACTTCGGACCACTAGTGCTCTCTTCGGACTGTACCCCTTCATTTCTAGGTATCTCTCTTTCATACAAACTCCTTCTCAACCGCTTTCATCTCTTTGGACACACAATAACCTTCAAATAGGACCTTAGGCCCAATACATAAGGTTGGGCTTTCACCCCCCACATCTTCTAAAAAAAAGTTTCAATTAATATAAAAGTGAGTAAATCAAACTTACTTTCATTACTCTTTATAAAGTAAAGAAAGCTTGTCCTATTTTCTATAAATTACATTTCCTCTTCTAAGAGATTTTGATTTGTATAATTGATACTTTTCACAACCATTTACATGTTATTATAAGAATAATGCTAGATACAAAATATTTTACAAAATTAATTTCTTCACAACCATTTCCTTTTTTTATTTTTAAAATAGAAGTCTCAAGAAGATAGAGGAAATTTTTGACATTTTACCAAACATTAAGTTAAATCCGTAAACATAATTTACCCTTCATAAAAATGTAAGTTTTTTATTCAAATCCATATATATATATATATATATATATTATATGCCAATTTTTATTTAAAGATAGTGTTAACTATTCTTTTTTTGATGAACATATACTGCTAACTATTCATGTAATATGATTGATCACATGCACATTATATTCATGATGACCACAATAGATTTTTTTCATCGGATACGTATATGAATCTTCTCATTCTCAAAGCCCTAAAACCATTTCAGTATATTTTTCAAACACTCAATATGTAGCTAGTTGTGTATTACACTTTGTAAAACACGCTTATGGTTGTATATGAATTGATTTATTTATAAAAAATTAAAGCTTAATTCAGAAAATAATTTCTTTATGTTTGTTTATTTAATAAACAATTCAATTAAGTTCAAGTTCACGTTTATAGTTAAAAAAAAAATACACAAATCAAGCTCAAATGTGATAATGTGTTTATGTATGAGATTCAATTTGAGCATATATAATACAAAATATTTATATGCATACATGTTTAAAAATATATTTTAGATTTGATTATATAAATTTGTAAATAAATTTATAATATATTAAGTTTTTTATTTGTAATTTATTGATAATATAAAAATACGTTTGATGTGCATAAAATTTATATAATAAAATACTCTCATATTTTCATTTTTGGCTATACTTTTAAGCTATCTTGTGACTTATTATAAAGAATCTTTGTTTTATAGGCGATAAAGGTTTTACATAATAAAGGGAATTAATGAAAGAGAAGGAATAGAAAAATTATTGAAGAAGCAATTCACGTGGAAGTTAATGCCACAAGATGGGCCCAAAGTCAAGCTAAACCTTGAAGAGATCTAGTGAAGTAAGAAAAAGCAAAGAGAAGAATGAAAGAAAGCCCAATCCAGGTGTGATGTGTAGTAATAAAAGAAAAGAAAGATTGAAAATTAGAATGAGAAGTGAGGGCCAATTCTAATGTCCTGGACGTGTGGCCTACAACTAATAATAAATAAAGTCCTTGTCCGACTTGTACTGAGAATGTGTCAGGCGACTTCTCTCTTTTAAGTGGTATAGGTCGGTCTTTGTGTGATATATAAATATGAGCAAACGATCCTATCAAAAAAAAAAAAAAAAAAAAAAAAAAAAGGCTAGTGCTATAACTAGGATGCAAAATAAAAAAATTGAAGTAAGAGGTAGTGCCATATGTGACTTTTTTGTACATTTTTTTCATAATAATATTGTGATTATTTCTTTATATATTTTATTTGTCTAATTTAATGTTTAGTGTTTTATTCTTGTGTTTTATTTTAATTACAATGGTTAGCTAAATTATAATTAGGGTTGAGGACGAAATGTTGTTAACAATTATCAGTAATATTTATGTAATTTAATTTTCTTACAATAGTTGTTCTTTAATGATTTAAATTGTTCTTGCTAAATATCAATTGACTAAGATGAGATTTTAGATATGAGTTTAATCATTTTTTTTTCATGATTTAAGATTTGTCTTAATTAATTTAATGCTTAGTTTATTATTTCTTGATTATAAAATTGGATATCTCTTGTGATTTGTTTGTCAACAGATACAATTCATGATTTGATTTTATACCTAGGAAGTGAAGAAGAACATGCTTTAGATATTAAAATAGAAGTTTTAATGATAATATTTTCCATGGTAGTAAGATTGATTTCTACATTATCATGTAGTGGTTGGGAAAAATTAATGATTGTAAATATATACTGATATGAATTAACAAGGCAGATTCTAAAACCTTAATTCCTTCCTTTAGATTGTTTACATCTCTTTATTGCTTTATATTATTTTGCTTAGTTTAATTATTTGCTTAGTATTATTAATTTCAAACAACCAATTTTTATTAAAATAGATTAGGATTAATTTAGTTAAGATTTGATTAATTTTCCTACGTTTATTCAAGTTCCTTTGGGTTTGACTTCATTCTTGTCAAACAATACTTCGGCACAGTTTGTGCACTTGCGAGTACTTTAAAATTTTACAATAACATTGCATAGTAAAAATTATATATAATTTTTAACAATACAAGGTTTGTGAATTTAATTTTTATAAGTTTATAAACAAAAATTATTCTATGTAATTGACTCAAAAAATATATATTTTTTCTATAATATAGTTATTAATGGAGAAAAATAGGTTAGTCAAGTGAACCAAGTTGAAGAAATTAACACTTCCCCATTTTATTTATATTAATAATGAAATATTCTAAAATTTCATAAGAATCTCTATAAAAAATTATTAATCATGATTAGTAAAAAAATAAGATATAAATTTAGAATAAAATGCAAATTTTACCAAGCACCAAAAAACACTTGCAACAAAAAATCTCTTTATAAGCTATTGAAAAAAGAAAAAGAAAGAAACTTAATATCTTAAAATATACTTTAATTAATAATTTAAAACTATGAATTTTAATTATGAAATAAGATAATTTTGAAAATGTATCCTTAGGGTCCGTTTGGATTGAACTTATTGTTACTGAAAACTGAAAACATTATAGCAAAATAATTTTTAAATGTGTGAATAGTGCCGTGAGACATATTTTTAATGAAAAAGTTGATAAAAAGTGAAATTTGTGGGTCCGTGAACAGTGCATAAACGCACTGTTCATGGCAAAAAGTCAACCAGTGCGGCTACTGTTCATGTGAACAGTAGTCACACAGCAGCGGCACACTGCCGCATTACTCCCTCACATGCCTAAAAAAAAAAAAAAAAAAAAGAAAAGAAAAAGAAAAGTCCAAAATGTGAAATGAAAATGCGCCGCAACATTAATCTCAATCCAAACACTCACTTAATTAAGCAAATGGCTGGTTAGTACAAAACATTTTTACTATTTCTACCAAAAAAAAAAAAATTTACCAAGCACTAAAAAAAAATTGCAATAAAAAATCTCTTTATAACCCATTGAAAAAAGAAAAGAAAAAATAAAAAGAAGAAGAAGAAGAAAGAAATAAACTTAATATTTTAAAATATAATTTAATTAAAAATTTAAAACTATGAATTTTAATTATGAAATAAGATTGTGGGGGAGAAGAATCCAAGCCCAACATTATGAACCAAGGGCCCACGAAACGGCTGTCTTACACCCGAAGATAGAGAGAGAGAAAAAGGGTAAGGCCTAGCTAGGAATGGGATCTTCATGAAAGATCATCGCTGTCCGAGGAAGGCATTTCCTGTCCGAGGAGAGTATTACTTGTCTGAGGAGGACACATCACTTCAGCAGGAAGTCCCAAGCCATTTGGGTACGAGAAAAACCAGTGGCTGTCCGAGAACTTCATCAGATCAGGATAAGCTCAGAACAAAGGATGGGAACGATAAGAATGAAGAAATATCTAATAGAAAGGCTGCTACCACCGTATTTATTGCACTACAACAGCTTTTCTAGCCGCATTTATGTGGAGAAGACCTCTGAACAGTGCACCCTCAGCTACCGTCACTCCCAAGTAACTAAAGCATACCCATGATGTGACATACACTCAAGTAGATACACAGATGAAGAACAAGTGGACGATGAAGATGGTAGGGAAGGGCACTATATAAAGAAGAAGAGATCCTGATAGATGAGAGGGAGAGAAAGGAAAAGAATAACTTTACTGTAGCCCTAAACCTTGTAACCATTGATTGTTCAATGAAACACCTCCTCGGACACTGACAAAAGAGTTTCCTTGGTGTTATTTGATGTCTCTTTTCTGTTTAATGTAATCCTGTCCGTCATTGTTTATATCAGACCCAGTCCAGCTCTTTCACCCACTCTCTACAAATTTATTGTGCAAGGTCCGTTGGGCCTTTGGTCCATACTTGTGGGCTTAGGTTCCAAATCCGTTCCTTACAATTGGCGCCGTCTGTGGGGAGAGCTTAAACGATTGGGGAAGAATAGCAGTGAATGGTAATGGCTGACCAAGGGCAACAACCAGCAGAATCTGGGGCTTCCCAACATGTTGATCCTTTTCTTAATCTAGAGCGTAGGCAGGATCGAGAAGGTAGTGTACATACTACACACACTGAACGATCCCATCCTCGTGGTGGAAGTCATGTTTCCCATGCAGAGAAAAACAGCATGCAGATAGAGATTGAAAGGCTGAAGAGCGAATTACGGATGGAAAAGAGGAAACATGTTGCACCGCATCCTGATGATGACCTGGATGATGAACAAGACATTACTTATCAGCAGAACTCTCAAACTCCAATCAGCGAAACCTTTTCGTATGAAGCCGAACACCCTCGTGAGAAGCGACCACGAGAACTACCATATGGAGGGATAGGTAACGATGCCATGAGTAAAGCCCTGAATCAAATTTCTAGGTCACCTTTTACACGAAGGATCGAAGGAGCGGAGCTACCTCGGCGTTTCAATCAACCAACCTTTATTATCTATAATGGCAGGACAGATCCTGTGGAGCACGTCAGCCATTTTAATCAAAGAATGGCTGTTTACGCCAGGGATGAGGCACTGATGTGCAAGGTATTCCCCTTGAGTCTGGGTCCTGTAGCCATGAGATGGTTTGATAACTTGCGGGCTGATTCCATTGATTCCTACCAAGAGCTTACCCAAGCTTTCGGATCACGATTTGTCACCTGCCGAAGAGTGCCCAGGCCCCTATCCTCCCTTCTATCCTTGAGCATGCGTGAAGGGGAGACACTGAAGGCGTACTCGGACAGATACTGGGAGATGTTTAATGAGATGGAGGGCAACTTTGATGCCATGGCTTTGGAAACGTTCAAGTTGGGTCTTCCCACTGATCATGGTTTGAGAACGTCTTTGTCCGGCAAGCCTGTTAACAGCATGCGCCAGCTTATGGATCGCATCGAGAAGTATAAAAGGGTGGAAGAAGATAAGCAACAAGAGAAGGGTAAAGACAAGGTCACCCCCCAGGAAAGGAGGGACTTCAAGTCGGACCGCTACAACAACAGTAAGCCGAGGAGAGATTTCGTTGGGCACTCAAGTTCAACAAATGCCCAAACAGTTAATACTGTGTTTAAAGAGCCTGTTCATCAAGTTCTGGATAAGATAAAGAACGAACCATTCTTCAGATGGCCGAACAAAATGATGGGGAATCCGGAGAGACGCAATCACAATGTCTATTGCCAATATCACCAGGATCATGGGCATACGACTGAAGATTGCAGAAGTCTGTGGGACCATCTGGACCAGCTGGTCGCCGAGGGCAGGTTGAAGCACCTTTTACATCGCTCGAGTGGGAGAGGACAACCGGTCTCGGATTCCGAAAGGGGGGACTCTACAAAACCCCCTCTAGGAATTATTAATGTCATTTTTGCAGCCTTGGGAAGGACCGGGTCCCGTCCGTCAAAGGTTATGTCTGTGACTCGGTCGTCGGTAGAAGACGCTGACAGGAATCCGAGGATCCCTGGGAATACAATATCCCCCATGCTGTGCTTTTCGGACGAGGATAAGGCGGGGACTATTCAACCGCATGAGGACGCATTGGTTGTCACCCTCAGGATTGGGGGGTATGATGTGAAGAGAGTTATGGTAGACCAAGGCAGCGCGGTAGAAATTATGTACCCTGACCTTTTCAGGGGATTAAATCTTGCACCCAGTGACCTAGCTCCATATTGCTCCTCTATAATCAGCTTCGAAGGGAGAATGGTCACTCCGAAGGGACAGATCCGACTACCTGTGCAAGCTGGAACGGAAATTGTCGAGGTTGATTTCGTGGTAGTAGACGTATATTCCCCCTATACGGCAATTGTCGCTAGGCCCTGGTTGCATACACTGGGGGCTGTTTCTTCCACTCTACATCAAAAAATCAAATATCCTTCCGAAGGACGAGTCTGTGAAATCCGTGGGGATCAATCCTCGGCTAGGCAGTGTCTAGTAGCAGCAATACGGCACGGATCCGAAGATAAATCTTCAGGAGGGGTGATCAAAGACCCATAGCAGTTAAAGGAGCGGATGTCACCTGCCGACGGGCATAGTGAGGATGTAAAATGTGAGGACTTAACACGGGTCATGGTTGAATCCGATCCTGAAAAGTATTTTCAAATTGGGGCACAGATACCTCAGTCAGAAAAGGAAGAGCTAATTGACTTCCTCAAAAGAAATATTGATGTTTTCGCATGGAGCGCTTATGAAGCACCAGGGGTAGATCCAGAATTTATTTGTCATCATTTGAAGGTCAATCCTTTAAGCATACCAAAGAAGCAACCTCTTCGGCGACCGTCCAGAGAGCACGTTGAAGCAGTCAGAGAGGAGGTAGGAAAGCTCAAGCAGGCTGGGGCTATTAAAGAAATTTTCTATCCCGAATGGCTAGCAAACACTGTAGTGGTAAAGAAGAAAAGCGAAAAGTGGCGGGTCTGCGTAGACTTCACGGACTTAAACAAAGCCTGCCCTAAGGATCCCTTCCCTATGCCGAAGATTGACCAGCTGGTGGATGCTACTGTTGGACATCCTCGGATGAGTTTCTTGGATGCTTTTCAGGGGTATCACCAAATTCCCCTTGCTTCAAGCGACCAGGAGAAGACCGCTTTTGTTACCCCCATTGGTAACTACCACTATAAGGTAATGCCTTTCGGTCTGAAAAATGCAGGTTCTACTTATCAGCGTATGATGACCAAGATGTTCGAATCACAGTTAGGCAAGACCATCGAGATTTATATAGATGATATGGTGGTTAAAAGCAAACTTGTTGCTGACCATTTGAAGGATCTTGATGTGGTTTTTGAAATCCTGAGAAAACATAAGTTGCGCTTGAACGCTTCGAAGTGCTCGTTCGGAGTTGGGTCAGGCAAATTCTTGGGCTACATGGTCACGCACAGGGGAATCGAAGTTAATCCTGATCAGATTAGGGCTATCCAGGATCTGCAGCCTCCTCGGAATCCGAAAGATGTGCAGAAGCTAACAGGAATGACAGCCGCGTTAAACCGGTTTATATCCAGGTCTGTAGACAGATGCAAACCCTTTTTCAACAAATGGAAGGGTTTTGAATGGAACGAAGAATGTGCCTCAGCCTTCCAACAGCTCAAGGATTATCTATCTCGGCCACCGATTATGTCCAGTCCTGAACCTGATGAGGTTTTATTTGCATACATCGCAGTGGTCCCACACGCCGTAAGTTTAGTGTTGATAAGAGTGGACCAGGGGGTACAGAGGCCAGTCTATTGTGTAAGCAAATCATTGCACGAAGCAGAGGTCAAGTATTTGCCACTGGAAAAAGCCATCCTGGCCGTGGTGCTCGGAACACGGAAATTGCCTCACTACTTCCAAGCCCATATTGTTGTGGTGCTCACCCAGCTTCCACTTAAAACAGTACTTCGAAGCGCGGATTATACGGGGAGGATAGCTAAATGGGGCACCATTCTAGGGGCTTTCGATATCAAATACATGCCTCGCACATCAGTTAAAGGCCAAGTACTTGCAGATCTGGTGGCCGAATTCACAGAGCCCAGTTTGGAAGATGTAGAGGTAAGGCCGAGCATGGATGAAAAATTGGTTGGTTTGGTTTCTCAGCAGGATCCTGCTCATTGGGAGTTGTACGTAGATGGCGCTGCAAATCGGAAAGGCTCTGGAATTGGTTTGGTCATGACATCTCCGGAGGGGATCATCATCGAGAAGTCACTAAGGCTAGATTTTAACGCCACAAATAATGAGGCTGAGTATGAAGCCCTATTGATGGGAATGGTCATGGTCCGAAGGATGGGAGGAAAAGCCGTTAAAGTGTTCTCGGACTCAAAATTGGTTGTGGGCCAGGTTCAGGGAGAATTCGAAGCCAAAGACGAGAGGATGCAAGGCTATTTGAGCAGAGTCAAACGATTGGAAGAGGAATTTGTGTCTTTCAGTCTCATGCATGTTCCCAGATGTGGCAATGCACATGCCGATTCTTTGGCCACATTAGCCACCTCTTCGGATCAAGATTTGCCGAGAGTTATCATCGTGGAGGATCTTCATGAACCCACTGAAGCAGGAAGAGACGCAACTCAAGTATACCAGATTCGAAAAAGTCCATGCTGGATGGATTCCCTGATTGAATTTTTAAAAGATGATGTCCTGCCAGAAGAACGAAAGGAGGCTGACAAGATCCGAAGAAGGGCCGCTAGGTTCTGGTTGTCCGAAGACCAAAAATTATATAAACGTTCTTATTCGGGGCCATATTTATTGTGTGTCCATCCGGAAGCCACTGAGGCACTACTAGAAGAGTTACATGAAGGAATTTGTGGAAGTCACACTGGAGGCAGATCATTGGCACATCGGGCTCTTACCCAAGGGTATTGGTGGCCGAGCATGCAAGAAGAAGCTCGGGACTATGCGAAGAAATGTGATCAATGTCAGAGATTCGCACCAAACATACATCAGCCGGGAGGAACCCTTAACCCATTGTCCAGTTCATGGCCGTTTGCCCAATGGGGCTTAGACATCGTGGGCCCATTCCCTAAAGCAGCAGGGAACAGAAAGTATCTCCTGGTCGGAACCGATTATTTTACGAAATGGGTCGAGGCAGAACCTCTTGCTAATATCCGAGATGTGGATGTACAAAAATTCGTATGGAAAAGCATAGTAACTCGCTTTGGAGTTCCAAATACCCTTATTTCGGATAATGGTTTGCAGTTCGACAGTATCTCGTTTCGGAATTACTGTAGTGAACTGGGGATCACGAACAGATATTCTACTCCCTCCTACCCTCAGGGTAATGGCCAAGCTGAAGCTGTCAATAAGGTTATAGTCAGCGGCTTAAAGAAGAGGTTGGACGACGCAAAGGGAAGGTGGGTCGAAGAATTGCCACATGTGCTTTGGGCTTACAGAACTACCCCTCGCAGGTCTACTGGAGAGACTCCTTTCTCGATGACTTATGGGTCCGAAGCTGTAATCCCTTTGGAAGCCAATTTCCCAACTCTGAGAACCAGTTCCTTCTGCTTGGACAACAACAATAAACTCTTGGAAGCTGGATTGGATTTCATCGAAGAGCGGAGAGAGAACGCTATGGTTCGGCTGGCTCACTACCAACAAAAGCTCAGGCAGGGCTATGACGCCAAGGTCAAACTGAGACCCTTAGAACCTGGCGACTTGGTGCTCAGAAAAGTTGTCGGCAATACAAGAAACCCAGCCTGGGGAAAATTAGGACCAAATTGGGAAGGCCCATATCGCATTACGTCATGTGCAGGTATTGGAGCATATTTTCTTGAAGACTTGGACAGTCATGTAATACCCCGTCCTTGGAATGTAAATAACCTCAAGAGGTATTATTATTAATCGAATTGTTTTCCTGTTTATCTATAATAACACTCTTTATTCGTTCTCTAAGTGTTTAAACTTAAATCTGATCATGCCTGTAGTCCTCGGACCAGATGATCTCGGATTAGTTAATACTCTTTATTCGTTATCTAAGTGTTTAAACTTAAATCTGATCATGCCTGTAGTCCTCGGATCAGATGATCTCGGATTAGTTAACACTCTTTATTCATTATCCAAGTGTTTAAACTTAAATCTGATCATGCATGTAGTCCTCGGACCAGATGATCTCGGATTAGTTAACACTCATTCTTCGTTCTCTAAGTGTTTAAACTTAAATCTGATCATGCCTGTAGTCCTCGGACCAGATGATCTCGGATTAGTTAACACTTAGTGTTCGTTCTCTAAGTGTTTAAACTTAAATCTGATCATGCCTGTAGTCCTCGGACCAGATGATTTCGGATTAGTTGACACTCATTATTCGTTCTCTAAGTACTTAAACTTAAATCTGATCATGCCTGTAGTCCTCGGACCAGATGATCTCGGATTAATTAACACTCTTTATTTGTTCTCTAAGTGTTTAACTATTCCCTTGGTGTTTAGATCGGTTAGCCTTAATTGGTCAAGTGGTTAATGTTACCTTTCATACACAATACTAATTGTACAAGTTAATTGCAAAGGAAAGTAAACCATAACTGTAATTGCCAAGTAAAACCATTTGTAACACAAAAGGATAATATTAAATTGCAAGTACTATTGTTTGAACAAGAATTACTTCATTGATAAGGATTGGTTTACAATGCTCTCAACATAAAACAAAAAAAAAAAAAAGGAAAAGAAAAAATCCTAAGTCTATGATGGGGCTGCCTGAGAAGGATCCGAGGGTGGCTGCTCCCCTTCTAAAGATCCACCCTTCTCATGAGGGGGCTCAGCAGGTGGGACTTGGCCACACGGCAGTGGAAGACCCTGGTCAAGCTCAACAGTAACCAGAGGGTTTGGCTCAACCAGAGGTTGCTCAGGAGCCTCAGGGGGAGGTGCAGGAGGAGCATCATCATCGGAGTACTACCGAATATCCTCGCCGTA
Organism: Quercus variabilis; assembly: GCA_030445155.1. NCBI lineage: Eukaryota > Viridiplantae > Streptophyta > Magnoliopsida > Fagales > Fagaceae > Quercus > Quercus variabilis. The sequence continues at coordinate 394,178 of CP129446.1, forward strand.
GAAGATGTTCTCTGGCCGTCGAAGATCTGAGTCGGGAGGAACTCCAGCAGCATCTAATGCCTTGCTCCATGTCAGATCACAGTAGTCCCGGGCAACCGAGGCAAACTGCTCAGTGAGATCTTTTTCTGTCACCTCCACTGCCAGCTGATAGGACGCCCTTTTTTCAGCTTCGATGGCCTCCTTAGCCAGCTGGGCGTCCTTCTGAGCATCCTCGGCAGCTGCCTTGGCCTTCTGCAGCTCGGCACGAAGCCCTTTGATAGCCTCTCTTTCTGCGGCCAACTTTTTCTGGGCTTCGTTCAGCAGCCTACGCTGAGACTCGGCCTGGAACTCTGCATTCTTCAAGCCAGCATCCAGGCTATCCCTTTCCTGGGCTACTGCTTTTAGCTGATCCGAGAGTTTCGAGGTCTCTTCTTTTAAGTTGTCCATGACTCTCTCGACTTCAGCTCTGGCTTGGGCCTCGGCCTGGGCCTGCACACTGGCCTTGCGGCCCCACTCTTCGGCCACAAACACCTGCTGAGTGATCTGAACCAAGTTACAGTGTTAGTATACAAACATAAAAGCCAACACTACAATGGAGATGCAAAATGGATATACTTACCATGGCCAAGTCCCTTTTCAGAGACATGAAGAGTTCATACTGGCTAAAACGCCTGTATGAGTCCATGTCTTTGGGTAGAAGAAGGGGCTGCTCCAATGCCTCAGCTATCAGTGCTGCCCGACCACCGTCATAGTTTCTGACCGAGGTCTCCCAGGGGAACGGAGCACCGTCGAGCTCTAGCGAGGGGACCATATCCGTTGTCCTCGGCGAACCTCGGCCTGATTGGGTTCCTCTCGGCTTTCCACTGAGGAGCCTCTCTTTTGACGAGAGTCTTTAGCCACCTTTTGCTGTTTAGTCTTGGGTGGCAGCCCCTTTTCTTTGTCCTCGGGTTCCATTGGCCTCTTCTTTTTTAGATCCGGAAGGGGTTTAAAAGCCGGATCAGGAACCTGCGCGACAGGAGGAGGTGGTGGCACAGTGGCAGGGGGACGAGAAGTCCCTGTCTCTTTAATCTCCACCTTATTTGTCCTCTTCTTAAGAAGAAGTCTTAGGTCGGACATCTCTTCCTCCGAGGAGTCTTCTGGTATTGTTGTTAGCAGTACGGGGGGTCGAATAAAAGATTGCCTGTCCGCCTCTTCTTCGGAGTCTGAAGGAATGACGTGGACCCCTCCTTCACTCTCGCCTTCAAATTTAAACTTATCGATTTGCTCGTCCAAGGAAGTGGACGAGGATCCGACTCGTTCTCTCACAGCCGGCTGAGCAGGAGGAACTTGTTGGACTGGTCGGACGAGTAGCGGAACACCCTGGGGATTAGGGTGTGGAACTGGTGGGAGATCATAGGGCGCAAGAAAAGCCTTCCGTGCAACGTCAATACGCTGCAATCTGTAATTGCCCTGAATAATGGCGTTCCCCGCTGGTTGGACGTCTGCTGGCTTTGGAGTATAGCCGAGTATCAGCGGGATAGACCTCAACTGCCTATCTTCGCTGACGTATATTTCCGAGCGCAGTAGGTAGTTGAGGGCTTGTACGTTGATAAGACTCAGCCGAGGTGCAGTATGTGCTTTATCTGTAAAACAAACAAGGCAAACCAATTAGAGAGCAGATACAAATACAAACCAAGAAGTAGTTGCAGAAGGAAAAAATCCTAAAGCTATGGTTAGAAACCCTAAGTCCGAGAGGGCACACCTGGCTCTCCTGGCCTGGTCGGACAATGCAGACCGTCGTGCCATTCGCCCGAGACAACCAAATAGTCATCTTTCATCCCCTTATTGGATTTGGGAAGGCAGGAGAACAGCCTTACGACATCGGAGCGAGATTTAAGATAGTACCCCCCTCCCCTTTGGCTACGACATTCATACATGTATGCTAAGTCGTGCCAGGTTAGCCCTAAGCCTAACTGCTCATTAACGATATCGATGGCCCCTAATATCTTAAAGGTGTTGGGTGCGCACTGCTCGGGAGAAAGCCTATGGTTGATAAGAGAATTTCGGGTCACGGGACCCATTGGAATGGTCATTCCTCCCTCGAGAAAGGCGATCATAGGAATTACGACCTCTCCCTCCGCTCGGTCTAGTAATAGTCCCTCTGGGGGACAATACTTCAAATTTACCCCCTGAGGGATATGGTAGGTTCTTTTGAAGTCCTCAATTAACGCCGGGCTATCTACGAGGTACTTGTATTTACCCATTTTTGGCAAGGGAATGGAGAGAATAATGAAAGAAATGTGATCGAAGAAAAAAAATAAGGACTCAGGATATGATGAGACTTACTATATCACAAGCAAGGCGAATTCGCTAACTGGAAATGTGCTTTAGAGAGAGACCCTGAAAGCAAAAGAAGCAGAAATCCGAGAAGGAATGAAGTGCTTTGGAAGGCAGAAACTCTCTGGAAACTTTGAAAACGCTCTGAATGCTACGAATGTGTAAAGTAAAAAGAATAAACTGCCTGCGGATATTTATATATAGGGACAAATGGAGCGGTGTCATTCATCTCACACGAATAGCGAGGGCAAACCCCAACCGTCTGATCCGCGATCCACCGTTGGATACGAGAGACAGAGCTGCCTGGAGTAACTGATGTAACGCCTTGGGAATGGAAGATCTACAGTAGCAATGATGAGGCGTGCGTCTCCATAAGCTCGCGCGTATAAGCAGGGGTACTTATGTCATTTGGTGTTCATTTTTATTTATTTTCTCTATTTTATTTTTCTGTTGTTCCCGCCTATCTAGTCAAAATTATTCTTCCTTCCCGCTTGCGTGGGAAAGAAATAAAATTTTGAGGGGCTGATGTGGGGGAGAAGAATCCAAGCCCAACATTATGAACCAAGGGCCCACGAAACGGCTGTCTTACACCCGAAGAGAGAGAGAGAGAGAGAAAAAGGGTGAGGCCTAGCTAGGAATGGGATCTTCATGAAAGATCATCGCTGTCCGAGGAAGGCATTTCCTGTCCGAGGAGAGTATTACTTGTCCGAGGAGGACACATCACTTCAGCAGGAAGTCCCAAGCCATTTGGGTACGAGAAAAACCAGTGGCTGTCCGAGAACTTCATCAGATCAGGATAAGCTCAGAACAAAGGATGGGAACGATAAGAATGAAGAAATATCTAATAGAAAGGCTGCTACCACCGTATTTATTGCACTACAACAGCTTTTCTAGCCGCATTTATGTGGAGAAGACCTCTGAACAGTGCACCCTCAGCTACCGTCACTCCCAAGTAACTAAAGCATACCCATGATGTGACATACACTCAAGTAGATACACAGATGAAGAACAAGTGGACGATGAAGATGGTAGGGAAGGGCACTATATAAAGAAGAAGAGATCCTGATAGATGAGAGGGAGAGAAAGGAAAAGAATAACTTTACTGTAGCCCTAAACCTTGTAACCATTGATTGTTCAATGAAACACCTCCTCGGACACTGACAAAAGAGTTTCCTTGGTGTTATTTGATGTCTCTTTTCTGTTTAATGTAATCCTGTCCGTCATTGTTTATATCAGACCCAGTCCAGCTCTTTCACCCACTCTCTACAAATTTATTGTGCAAGGTCCGTTGGGCCTTTGGTCCATACTTGTGGGCTTAGGTTCCAAATCCGTTCCTTACAAAGATAAGTTTGGAAATGTGTCCTTAATTAAGCAAACGCAGGTTAGTAGAAAACATTTTTAATATTTATAAAAAAAAAAAATTTAATATTAATTTAACAAAGTAAAAAAGGCAATAAATAACTTTCTAAATCATTTTGTGATAAATGTTGATTATCTAGTGAGGAGTTGATAACCAATAGGTTATTTTCTTTTAAGTTTTGTCTATCTACAGCTTTCACCTTTTTTTACGAATAAGGATAAGTTATTTAAATTAGGGGTATTTTTGGAAGTGAAAAATGTAATAACTAACTTTCTGAACCCTCTTAATATATAGGGTTCATTTGAATTGAACTTATTGTTACTGAAACTGAAAACTGAAAACACTGTAGTAAAATAATTTTTGAATATGTGAATTGTACCGTAGGACCCATTTTTAATATTTTTTAGTGTGTAAACAGTGCTGTGAACAGTGATGAACAGTGCATGAACAATGATTTTTGTCCTCTGCACAGTGAACCCATGTGATGTTACTATTCACGCGCAGGGAGAAAAAAAAAAGAGGAAACGCTAAAATGAAAACGCAGATGCCGAATCCAAACCGGCACATAGAGCTTTTTTTTTATGAATAAGGATAAATTAATTAAATTATGATTATTTTTTGAAGTGAAAAAGGCAATAACTAACATTTTGAATTATTTTGTGATAAATGTTGACTAACTAGTGGGCAGTTGATAATCAATAGGTTTTTTCCTTTTAATTTTTGTCTATTTATGGTTTTAACCTCATTCCTTATTTTTTAAGAATAATAATAAGTTAATTAAATTAAGGGTATTTTTGAAAGTGAAAAATATAATAATTAATTTTTTGAATCATTTTAATATATAGATATTTTTTTCTTTTAGGAATAAGGATAATTTAATTAAATCTAGGGTATTTTTGGAAGTGAAAAAAGCAATAACTAACTTTTTGAATCATTTTGTGATAACAATTGACTATCTAGTGGAGAGCTGACAACTGGTAAATTTTTTTCTTTTTTCTTTTTGCCTATTTACTGTTTTAACATAATTTCTTATTTTTTATGTACAAGGATAAGTTAATTAAATTAAAGGTTTTTTTGGAAGTAAAAAAAAAAATTGTAATAACTAACTTTCCAAATCCTCTTTAGTCTTTATATGTAACACAAAAAAAAAAAAAAAAAAAAAAAAAAAAAAAAAAAAAAAAAAAAAAAAAAAAAAAAAAAAAAAAACCCCTCTTAATACACATAGAAGATAAAGAAAGGTTAATATTACGTCCACAACATTTTTACAATAAAAATCATAAGTGATTAGTTTTTAATGTTCAAATTTGAACTTACTACTAAAATTACTTTTTTACCCAAAAAATAACAACCATAAGTGATTAGTTTCCAAAAATCATAAGTGATTAGTTTTTAGTGCAAAATTAGCTTATTTTTAGCCAACTCTACTCTACTCTCTTTTCTTCTCACCTTCATCCAAACAGGCCATTAGAATTTGTTGTGAAAATGTTGTGGATATGGTATTTCTCGAATAGTGATTGGCTTGGGTCATCTATTTTGATTTCCGATGTGGTGGCAATGGCAGTGGTGGTGGTGGTATACCGTGAGTGGTTGTGGGTTGGAGGGAGGGAGAATATATTGAGATAGAGATGAAGTGAGAGAAAAAAAATAATAAATAAATGAGTAGTGTTTAACTTTGATGTGAAAATAAGACCATTGATGTAGAGTGAGCTATGAAATGGTAAATTAAAATAGATAAAATAGCATTTTGTAGTGTCAAATTGCTAAATTTTTGCAACTACTAATAATGATGCTTTTTTTTTTGGGATAATTACACATAACCCACCGTGATTTGGGCGAAAATCACGTTGCCTACTTGTCGTTTGAAAAGTGTCACTTAACTCACCTGAGATATGTTCCGTTTGTTTTCTGTAACCCACCTTTGTTAAAATTATGGGTCAATAGGTATTCTTGCACAAATTTTATGTCTCTTTCCTCCAAAAAAAAAATAACACAAAAATGCAAGAAAAACAAGATCAAAAAGTGATATTTGTCCCTCTCTAATTTTGAACATGAAGAACATACCCAACCCCGTTCCACTACCAAACCCATTAACCAGAAAAAAAAAATCAAAAACAAAATCTAGCCATCTAGACCACGACCACGATCCACACACCAAAAACAAAACCCACTAAACCACGACTACGATCCACCCAAATAAGGGAGGCATGGCGACAAGATCTAGTAATCTAGCAACCCAGCTACCACGAAACCCAGACAAAATCCAGCCACACCACCATTGACCCGCAATCCACCACAAAACAAACCAAAATCCACTGCCACAAACCCATTGCCACGGCTAAAATCCACCGCCATCAAACCCACAAACCATTAAACCTGAAACCCACATTGAACATGGTGAAGCCCACGGCTTAGGTTGGCGAGAGTGAGGGTCGGCGGTGAATGGAGGAATATGTTTGGATAGGGGAGTTGGGCCGGTGAGGAGTGGAGGAAGATCGGTGAGCTGGGTCGGCAGAATGGGCTGCGAAGATTGGCGAGTTGGGTCGGCAGAAGGGCTGGATCGGAGCTGGGTCGGCGGAAGGGTTGGATTGAAGTTGGGGAGGCGAGCTGGGTTTATGGTGGATGGGCTTGTGCAGATTGGCGATGGAGGAAAAGAGAGAAACTCAGAGGGAAGATGAAGAAGAAAATGTGAGGAGAGAGACAGCTGGAATGAAATGAAAGAAAGAAAAGGAAGAAAAAAAAAAAGAAAAAAAAAATTAAAGTAGTGTGAATGTGCGAATAAAATTTGTTTGGTATGTTCTTCAAGTTTAAAATTTGTGTGAATGAAGAGACAAAAAAATACCACTTTTTGATCTTGTTTTTATTACATTTTGTGTTATTTTTTGTTTTGGGAGGAGAGAGACAGAAAATTTGAGCAAGAATGCCTATTTACCTTTAATTTTAACAAAGGTGGGTTATGAAAAACAAACGAAACATATCTCAGATGTGTTAAGTGATACTTTTCAAATAACAGATAGACAACGTGATTTTCGCTTAAACTACAGGTGGGTTATATGCAATTATCCTCTTTTTTTTTTTTTTTTTTTTTGGTACTACCAAATACTGATGCTCTTAATAGCATATAAAAACTCGTGAAACGATAAAATGGCAGAAAAACCAAAGCATCATCAAGGAGAGAGAGAGAGAGAGAGAGTGAATGGATAAGATAATGCAGGTACCGTACGAAGCGACAGTTCGGTTGATGTTGGGTTCACTGGAGCGGAATTTGCTACCGGACGCCGTGATTAGGAAGCTGACCCGTCTCCTCTTAGCCACTCGCCTTCGCTCCGGTTACAAGCCCTCTGCCCAACTCCAACTATCCCACCTCCTCCAATTCGTGCTTTGTAACTTCTACTACCCATCTCTTTATGAATTTATGTTAAGGATTTGGATTTCAGATTCTAGGAATATTGGTGCCCTGATATCCTTTTTTTTTTAATATGTGTAAAGGTGAAACTTTTTCGAATAAGCTTTTTGTTTTTTGTTTTTGGCTAATTAATTAATTGGAAGTAGGAGTGTATGAAAAGGTTTTATATTGCAGCTCTTAGAGAGATGCCCATAGCCATCAAGACTGGTGATCCAAAGACTCAGCATTATGAACTCCCAACCTCTTTCTTCAAGCTCGTCCTTGGAAACAATCTTAAATATAGGTATTATTTGTTTGTGCACTGCTTTTTGAAGCTTGATTCTTTTTTTATTATTATTATTATTATTTTTTTTAATCTTTTCTGTTCATTTTTCTGGTTAATTTGGATTGCTTGCTTCTGAAAGTAATTGATCATATGATGAACACCAACAAACTGAATTTTCTTTTGAGTTTACTGATTTGTTGAAAGTGTACAAAACTATACTTGTACCTAAAAAAAATTAAGGCTTTAACAAATTGTATATAAACAAATCAGCTTTAAAATTGGAACCTAAAAGCTAATCCAAACGGATATACCATTGATATTTGCGTCTTATACTATTACATTGTTAAAATCTTATATAATGATTATACCGTGGGAAAAAAATACAGTTCTCCTTCCACATTAAGGGTAACATGTTGATTATTTACGATGTAGACGATAAATTTTAATGTTTTCGTTTTTTGGGTCATTGGAGATATAGCAAATAGATGGTATTTTCATATAATTATAGTTCTAGGCTGTCAGCATATATAGCTTAATACAAAGAAAATTGTGTTAACCTGATACGTTTTGTATACATGACTAGTGCAGTTGTTGTTACTTCTCTGATAACTCAAGAACCCTAGAGAATGCTGAAGAAACAATGTTGGAGCTCTACTGTGAGAGGTCACAGTTAAAAGATGGTCACACTGTTCTTGATGTTGGATGTGGCTGGGGGTCACTCTCTTTGTACATTGCGCGGAAGTATAGTAACTGTAGGGTTACAGGGATTTGCAATTCAACAACCCAGAAAGCACATATTGAAGAGCAGTGTCGGTATGCCACTCTTATAACTATATACTTTAATTTCTTACATTTAAACCAGAATGGCTTACATGCTATAGCAATGGCCTAAAACACTCCTTTTTAACTGTTTTGTAGGGATCTTCAGCTGCAGAATGTGGAGATCATTGTTGCAGATATTAGCATATTCGAAATGGAAGCGTCCTATGACCGAATATTTTCCATCGAAATGTTTGAGGTATTTTTTTTAAAGCTGTGCCATAGATTAGATTTGGCGTTTATTGTTGAAATGGTTCAAGAATTTGTTTTACCCTTTGACACAGCATATGAAGAACTATGAGGATCTTCTGAAGAAGATATCAAAGTGGTTGAAAGAGGACAGCCTTCTCTTTATTCATCATTTCTGCCATAAAGCATTTGCTTACCACTTTGAGGTATATTGACTTTATTTAAAAAAAAAAAAAAAAAAAAAACCTTAGACAGTGAATAAGTCTACATTGCCACTTTTGGTTTTGGCATTGTTCAAGATATAATTTCCAGTACCTGTAGATGTTCTTTTATAGAATTACTCCGGAAATTGAACCCTTACATGTAATAGTAATTACAGTCTCCTGCCAACTTTTTAAGTAGGACATAAATGAAGATGACTGGATTACTAGATACTTCTTTTCTGGAGGTACAATGCCTTCAGCAAATCTGCTTCTTTATTTTCAGGTGAGTTCCATAGACTTTGCCTTCTCAAACTTGTGACATCTATTCCTGTAATGTACTGAATTTTTTTTATCATAGAATGCAGTCTACCATCATATGATCATTCATCATACTAAAACCATGAGGTATTATAAAGTTAGTTTCACCTGTCAATGACTTCTTGGCTGTGGTTTTCATGCAGGATGATGTTTCTGTTGTTAATCATTGGCTTGTGAATGGGAAGCACTATGCACAGACAAGGTAAGGATGAACACTAGGTAATACTAAAACTGATTTGATTTTTTAGGATATCAGGGTGGGCTAGGTTAGGAAGCTTAATTTTCTAACCAGAAGTTCTGCACTTTGATAGTGATTATTCCGTTTCTAGTTTATATTGCTGTCTGTCTCAGACCACAGGACACAAATAAAATAAAATAAAATAAAATACTGAGAACATTTGGTTTTGCAGTGAAGAGTGGTTGAAAAGAATGGACAAGAACTTGTCTTCCATAAAGCCAATTATGGAATCAACCTATGGCAAGGATTCTGCTGTGAAGTGGACTGTCTACTGGAGAACATTCTTCATCGCTGTTGCAGAGCTCTTTGGATACAATGATGGAGAAGAATGGATGGTTGTGCATTTCTTATTCAAAAAGAAATAAAAGCAGAAGCCAAAGCTTCTTCCTAATTGATTTTCAATTTTTTGTCAGACTTTCCATTTTAAGATGGTATCATGGAATCAATCTACTATCATTTTGAGTAAGTGTCACTTGTTTTGAGTGGAAATTCTCATTAGTGAGTTTTACATGTGGAGTTATTTCAAGGATGTTCAAGTGACAATTATCACTGATATAATCATAAATTGATGCTACGGTTCTTATTTTGTTCAGAACCATTTTGTGTTTTGAGTTTTGTTCTACCTTATATTGTTATGTTACCAACTGTTTTTTGTGACATGCTAGCTTATGGAAGTCTAGGAAAGCCATGCTGATCATGGAAATTGGAGATGAGGTTGTACTCTCAGTACCATGTATTTGTATTTGTATTTGTACTCTGCTTTTCTTTTGTTTTTCCTTTTTCCCTGGCCGTGAGATTCATTGCAAATAGGCTGATTTTGGGCCAAGGTGGAAACCAATATTCAAGCTATATGAAATAAATCTACCACACTGACAGAACAAAAAACTTTCAAACGGGATATACTGCTGCCAATGGTATACAGACTGTTTAATGATGCCACTACATTGATTTCCACTAAAACATGTGGAACCTTAACTTAACAGATCATACGGGGACTTGAAATCATTCTACCACTCATCAAAACACATTATCAAAGTGGTTTTGGTTTGGAACACACCATCACCAGACAGGGGAAGCCCCAGTAACTTGGTCAACTGGATCCATTTCTGAGTTATAAAGAGAATTGAACATATAAGCATAGAGTCGAAAAATCAAAGAGCAAAAGCAAGGAACGGAAAGAAGGGTAGCAAAAATTATAACTAGTTAGTTAATGATCAAAGAGGTGCAAAAAAGAATTTCACGTAACAAACTACAGCCACTGAACAGCTTAGATTAGCAAATGCGTGTTGTTTTTCTATAGCAGATTAGCAGGAACCAAATGTCCTTACTTTGATTTGCTGTCAATCCACCCTTGACAAGCCCTATGTTACATCTCTTCTTTCATCTCCACAAATAAGCATAAGCACTTTAATTTAATTTCTCTGAACAAGAAAACATCACTGTTATTACCAGCCAATCATCCACTATAATTGCAGCATAAATCGTAATCTGAACCTATTGCTCTTGAGTTTGGTGATCTTTCAGAAATAAGCACACAAGAAGTTGTTCTTACAGTTTAAATGGGGTTATTTGCGATACTATCATCTGCTAGGCATTACATTAAATTCAACTACTTAAAAGATTTATTGGTTAATACAATCATGATTAAATTTAATTAGAAAACTTAACATTCAACACTTAAATTACTTCTTCTCAAAAAAAGAAAAAAAGAAAAAGAAAAACACTTAAAAAGTTAAATTACTTTATCTAAATTTTATTGAACTATTATAAAGGTTGAGATGCTCTTGGCGGTGTCAGTGAGATGCAATTCATTATGACTTAACAACTATTTCACTATTAATTTGAGTGCACTATTTTTTAAATAAATCTTCAGGAACTGTCATAATGAAAGGCAGTTATGCAGACAAGAAGCTCCAATCAGATCATAGAAGATGAGAGATAATAAGACTTAACAAATAAAAGGCATGGGAAGAGTAGCAGAGATGAAGCTTCCACTACCACCTACAATACAAGTGGTCAGTCATGCACTCATGCTGGTGGAAGGTATCAGACATGGACTTCAAATTTATAAAGACACTCATAGTGGGAAAGACACCCATTGACCTGCATCTAGAAGTTCAAATCCAATAGCAGCAATACTAGCAACCTAAGGGTGCTTTTGACCTGAAAAGTGCCTATCTCCTAGCCATAGAGCCGCTGCCTGATTCCCCTTTTCAGGGCAAATGGATTTGGAAGCTAGATACCTTGCTCAGGATCCAAACTTTTATCTGGAAAGGTATGCACCAGATTATAGGAGTTGAAGATTGCCTAGCAGCTAGGGGAATGCAGATTGATACCTCCTGCCCCCTCTGCCAATGCAGGTCTGAATCCATCATGTATGCCCTTCGCGATTGCCATATTGTTAGAAAAACCTAGCACCAAATGGGAATATATCATACAAATACCTCCTTCTTCTCTGCCAACCTTCAAGACTGGCTCACTTCTAACTGCAAAGCTGCAGGTTACCATGCTCCAGGACAACCTCCTGGAATCAAATTTTCATGTTCGCTATCTGGCTGATACGGAAAAACAGAAATCAGCTGGTGTTCAAAAGCAAGAGCTTGAATCCAAGCATCGCAGTGGACATTATTAACTGAGCCTTAGAGTACACCCACTGTGCTTGCAAGCCGCTGGTGGCCAAACGCATGGTTATGAAGAGAATTCGATGGGAAAAGCCTAGTAATAGTTGGATGAAGCTCAACACAGATGGATCATCCCTTGGGAACCCAGGCGTGGCTGGAGGAGGAGGCCTCATAAGAGATGAGAATGGAAACTGGGTTGTGGGGTTAGCTAGGAGAATCGGGATAGCAAATAGCTTCATGGCAGAGCTCTGGGCTCTCTGAGATGGCCTTCTATTATGTCTGCAGTTTAATATTCAAGCTATTATAATTGAGTTAGATGCTAGAGATATAGTTGATGCATTCAATCATCAATCAAACTCTAACACTATTATTTTCTCTATTATGGATGATTGCAGGCAATTGATTACCCAGATTCCCCAATCGAGTTTTAGACATGTCTTCAGAGAAGCTAACAGAAGTGTGGACTGTCTAGCTAGTTTAGGACCTAACTTAGAGTCTGATTTTGTGTTGTTTTCTAGTCCGCCTGTGGACTTAATTTCTATTTTGGAGGCAGACTGCCGTGGGATGTACTTTAACAGGCCATGTCCTAAACCTGTGTTTGCTCTTTAGTTTTAATGAATTTTCTATTTCTACCAAAAAAAAAAAAAAAAAAAAACTAGCAATTACTAATACAAGTATACAAGTAACAACTGCAATTTTCTGGACTAGCCAAGCATGGAACCTCTTCTGCTATATTTGAATTTTACTCAATCCTATATGTTGATTTGAAGGTCTCAAACTACACCAATCAAATGGCTGAGTTAAAGTTATAAATTTTTTTCCTGTAGAGTGTTTAACTTGTATAACACCATGCATGAACCAAATTCATTGAAAGACATTTATTAGAATTGTTGAAGGGAAGTGCATGACAGGAATAGGGCTCAGAATGTGGTTCAACTAAACATTTATCCTATGAAGTACAATTAGCAGGCAGCTTTCTAGCAAACAATGTTGCTGCCCAGTTGTTGATAGGCCTAGCTAGAATAGAATAGCAGTAGACATGATTATGAAAGAGAAGGTAGTTTCAATAAAAATAACAAAGAATGTTGGTGTCTCTGTCTTATCATATATTTCTTTCTTATTATTATTATTATACAGTATTGAAGCATGAATTAATCTGTTGTTGTAGTTGTAGTTGTAGTTGGATGAAATGAATAGGTAAAATAAAATGTAAATGTAAATACAGATGAGATGTGAAGAAAATGAATTACCTTTTATTTTATTAGTGAGGTGGTCCGTTAAGGGGGTGTTGGGGATTCGTTGTTGACATTGACAAGGGTATCAGCTTCCAAGAATCGACTCAGATGCTTATCATCCAAATGTTCCTGAGAAGTGAGAAGTGAGAAGTGAGAACAGAACAATAATCGTTTAAGAAAAGAAAAGAAGATGAAGGAAGATACGTACAGCCAGACAAGCTCTGTATTTTTGCCACTCAGAAACACATTCCTCTTTCTTCCATTCACCCTTCACGAACTTCTCTGAATACCATCTGTACATTTTTGTTAGAGACGAATAAATAAAAAAAGAGCCCCTTTTCTTTTCCCTAATGAATAAATTTTTAATTTTTATTAAAATGAAAAAAAGAAAAGAAGAAGAAGAAGAATGGATTTGGAGTTGGAACCTGTTGAAGCAATTGTGGTAGGCAGCTCTGAGATGGGCACAAGGGGATGTTGATGAATGAGTGCGACTATGAGATTGAGAGGTCTTATTATCTCCCATTTGAGAATCTTCTGAATTAAAATTCAGACTCAGACTCACAAATTCAACTACTATTTTCTATGTTTTCCGTTTTAGTTGTTACGGTACGCCAGGACCAGAAGGACGGCGGCTTTGTCCACAAAGCTTAGCTTGGACTTGGAGTGGACTGGGAATGGGATCGATCCATTTCGGTTCGAATTTACCCGATTCATCTCAAAAACGGGTCATTCTATTTCTAACCAGATTCTAACCTTTATATGTTTACAGTCTAAAATGTTACTATAAACTATGACCTTTTTTTTTTTTTTTTTTTTTTTTTTTTTTTTTTTTCACAAATAAGATAACGAATTTCTTCTAAAAAAAATTAATAATAACAAAACAACTCAAAAAAGAAAAATAACAATAAACAACATTTCGGGAAAACAAAAACAAAAACACCTATAATTAAATAAAACTTAAATAATACATAAATTCTTAAATTTACCACTTTGGAAATTAAAATCCTCTAGCCTTCACTTTGTGAAGATAGAACATGTGACTATGTTATAAGGCAAAAATGACTTAAAAAACAGATGAAATAAAGAAAGAAGTGAAAGTGTGAAACATGTTTAGACAACTAAAAAGAGGAAAAAAACAAAACAAATCACCAACAAAAAGAAAAATGCACAGGATAAACCCCTTTGAAAAATAAGTTATTTATGTAACCCATGAGTCAACTCAACTCAACCAACAATTTCAATGGATCGAGTATGGATTGACCCATTTTTCATGGGTCCAACATCCATACCCAGATTTATATTTTTCCGTCAAGATCGGTGAATTATCAAGTTTGGGTCTATTTTGACAGTTCTAACTCCATCGATATGGTGACTAATTGCTTAGACCTGGTTAGAAAAAGGCCTTTTTTTTTTTTTTTTTTTTTTTTTTTTTTTTTTTTTTTTTTTTTCAATTTGAGAAGGCTTAGAAAAAGGCATTAATTTTTTTGGAAAAATTACATTTTTTACACTATAGTTTAGAGGTGTAGCAAATTAAATATTTTAATTTCTTAAGTAATAAATTGAACTCTAAAGTCTTAAAAAGTAACAAATCAAACCTCATGATTTCAAAAGTAACACATTAAAGGTTGAGGTTTCATAATAAAATAACAAATAAAACACTATTTTTTGCACTTAAATGGTACGACGTTTAATTTATTACATTTAAACCTCAAGTTTTAATTTGTTACTTTTGAAATTACAAGGCTTAATTTGTTAATTTTTGAAAATTTGGAGTCTAATTAGTTAATTTATAAATTATAAAGTTTAATTTATTATACTTCTTATATTATTGGGCTTAATTAAATGTAGATTTTTTTATAAAAAAAGTTAATATTTGGTTATGTGGGGCCCGTGGGCCCGGAATACCCGGCCCACCTTTAGGCTGGCCCAAGGCCCAAGCCGAGGAGGACAATTGTCCCAGATAGTCGTCCAAAGGGTTTTAGCCCTTCTCGGACCCATGCCGAGGACACACCCTTCCTCGGCACACCTAATCTAAATCCTGGGTAGGGGGCAAACCCAGAATAGGTGGTCACATCCACACTTAAGGAGTTTGCCTGACCCTCCAGGCTATATTAATGGTGACAAGACCCCTGAACAGTGCAACATTGGAGGCCGCAACCCACAGCATGGTGAAGAACCTGTCTGATGGGACAAGCTCTGGAAGCAGTGGCCTGGATGGCCAACAGCTGTAAGGCCAGGATCAAACTAAAAGGAGTATATAAGGCAAAGAGCCCCCCTTGTGAAAGGGGGCCTCCTCGGACGCCAGCCGAGGAGCAACCCCAGACGAAGAACAACAAAGGAAAAGCTCAAGGAGGACCGGCGAGAGGCCGACAGGAGCCAAACCCTTTGCCCCACTCTCTACAAATTTATTGTCGGGGGTGCCCTTCCGAAAACGGAGCCCCTACAATTGGCGCCGTCTGTGGGGAGGGTTAGTGCGCTGGCCGGCGCAACCGACAGTCGCTCTAAAATAGTTACTACGCAAAAGTTGGCGGTGCAAAAAAAAAGAAGGGAGAGAAGAAGAGAAGAATTGCAGTACGAAAAGAAGATTCAACAACAAATAAAAGAAAAGTTCTTTATTATTTCAGAAAAAGATTACAAATACAATCTTTATTATTTCATAAAAGAAAATTACAAATACAATCAGAGGTTCAGACAGGCGTGTTTTACAAAAAATCCTACCAACTAATCCTACAATCAGAGGCCCAGGCGGACCGATCCTAGAACTAGCTGGGCAAGAGGCTCGCAAAGAATTAATATCAGGAATGAGGGAAGTGCCAACCCGTGCTTTTACTGGCGTGCAGAGAATGGGAGAACTGGACAGTAAAAGCACGGGAAGGGGGGCTGGGGGCTGGCTCACCTTGAAGCCAAAGCTTGAACAAAGTGAGGAGCCGACCCAGGGGCCCCAGAACACCCTCCCTCGTGATGCTTCCTCGACCCTCTCCAAACTGCACGAGCATTGACCGTCAGAGACGGCAATACTCGGGCACCAACCATGACGAGAGTTCGCGTGTCTCCTTCGTCGGAGGTGCGCTTTAGGGAGAGACGTTAGGTACTTCAACGACGTCCCTCCTGGCCACCGTACAAGGCCCTACCAGTGTTACGCCTAAACTCTGCCGCGTCGGCAGCCCAGTGGGGGCTGTGGCCACGGCGGCCCTTAACTCCAGATCTCTTAACTTTGGTCACAATCCTGGCGGCGGTGTCAAAGGGGCTCAGGGAGGTGAAAGTATGTGTTTCTGTTTGTGGTGGAAGATTCATGGAATGGGGAGAAACATTCCCCCTAGAACGCCTTTTATGGAAGGCGAGAACCGGTGGGAGTTGAGCCGCGCAGAATTCGAAGGGAGAATTGTCAAAGGGAATTAATTCCCACCCAATTCCAAGGGGATTACCAACCGCCTGATTCGTGTTAGTTCACGAGGGCATTAATGAAGGCGCGTTACGGGCACCGAAGCGTCAAACACAGAGCGCGGAAGGCCAAGCGATGCCTCGTAAACCGGAAAGACGGGGAACACGAACCAAAGGCGAGATCAGCCCCACGTGTGAAGTCACAATCCGACCTGAGGAAAAACAGCTCCCAGAAAATGACCCGTGGACATCTTCACACTAAAAGCAAAGCTCTCGGATCCGAGGACGAACTCCTATTGAAGGCAACTGTGTAGTGGTGGTACACTAACTCTTGCTCCAAATGCTTACAAGGGGTTAGTGGAAGGGACTTCTATCCGATGTGAGACTGAGTTGCCCAAAGAGGTGAACACTGTGTCCTCACACTCGGGGACGAAGGCGAAACCGCGAGGGCAGCAACTGTACCTAGGTCTTGCATGGTCCTCGGACCCAAGCCTACGGGGAGCTAGCCACTAACTTTGAAGGCAGCAATTGTACCTAGGACTTGCATGGTCTACGGACTCAAGCCTATGGGGAGCTAGCCACTTACCATCGAGGGCAGCAACTGTACCTAGGTCTTGCATGGTCCTCGAACCCAACCCTACGGGGAGCTAGCCACTCGCTTTGAAGGCAGCAATTGTACCTAGGACTTGCATGGTCTACGGACTCAAGCCTATGGGGAGCTAACCACTTACCATCGAGGGCAGCAACTGTACCTAGGTCTTGCATGGTCCTCGGACCCAAGCCTACGGGGAGCTAGCCACTCGCTTTGAAGGCAGCAATTGTACCTAGGACTTGCATGGTCTACGGACTCAAGCCTATGGGGAGATAGCCACTTACCATCGAGGGCAGCAACTGTACCTAGGTCTTGCATGGTCCTCGGACCCAAGCCTACGGGGAGCTAGCCACTCGCTTTGAAGGCAGCAACTGTACCTAGGTCTTGCATGGTCTACGGACTCAAGCCTATGGGGAGCTAACCACTTACCATCGAGGGCAGCAACTGTACCTAGGTCTTGCATGGTCCTCGGACCCAAGCCTACGGGGAGCTAGCCACTCGCTTTGAAGGCAGCAATTGTACCTAGGACTTGCATGGTCTACGGACTCAAGCCTATAGGGAGCTAGCCACTTACCATCGAGGGCAGCAACTGTACTTAGGTCTTGCATGGTCCTCGGGCCCAAGCCTACGGGGAGCTAGCCACTCGCTTTGAAGGCAGCAATTGTACCTAGGTCTTGCATGGTCTACGGACTCAAGCCTATGAGGAGCTAGCCACTTACCATCGAGGACAGCAACTGTACCTAGGTCTTGCATGGTCCTCGGACCCAAGCCTACGGGGAGCTAGCCACTCGCTTTGAAGGCAGCAACTGTACCTAGGCTTGCATGGTCTACGGACTCAAGCCTATGGGGAGTTAGCCACTTACCATCGAGGGCAGCAACTGTACCTAGGTCTTGCATGGTCCTCGGACCCAAGCCTACGGGGAGCTAGCCACTCACTCTGAAGGCAGCAACTGTACGTAGGTCTTGCACGGTCTTCGGACCCAAGCTTATGGGGAGCTAGCCATTTACGACGGAGCCAAGGTGCTGCATGGTCCAAAGACCTAGTCCTGTGGAGAAACTGACTACCTACTGAAGGGTCTGAGTGTCAATCCAGCCACTCGAGGAAGAACCAGCCAGCGGAAGGCATCCCGGAACATAAGGGCCGAGGTTTGCAAAACCTTCCTCCCCGTCCGAGGAAACGTGCAGCAGGGTTTTGAGGGGCTATTGTGGGGCCCGTGGGCCCGGAATACCCGGCCCACCTTTAGGCTGGCCCAAGGCCCAAGCCGAGGAGGACAATCGTCCCAGATAGTCGTCCAAAGAGTTTTAGCCCTTCTCGGACCCATGCCGAGGACACACCCTTCCTCGGCACACCTAGTCTAAATCCTGGGTAGGGGGCAAACCCATAATAGGTGGTCACATCCACACTTAAGGAGTTTGCCTGACCCTCCAGGCTACATTAATGGTGACAAGACCCCTGAACAGTGCAACCTTGGAGGCCGCAACCCACAGCATGGTGAAGAACTTGTCTGATGGAACAAGCTCTGGAAGCAGTGGCCTGAATGGCCAACAGCTATAAGGCCAGGATCAAACTAAAAGGAGTATATAAAGCAAAGAGCCCTCCTTGTGAAAGGGGGCCTCCTCGGACGCCAGCCGAGGAGCAACCCCAGACGAAGAACAACAAAGGAAAAGCTCAAGGAGGACCGGCGAGAGGCCGACCGGAACCAAACCCTTTGCCCCACTCTCTACAAATTTATTGTCGGGGGTGCCCTTCCGAAAACGGAGCCCCTACAGGTTATTATTATTTTTTTAATTTATAAAAAACACTCTCACATGCCCCATATATTAGTATTAGGAATACAGCATGGCATGAAACATCAATAATTTTTGAAAGAGTAATAATTTACACAGTGTGTATGTACACACCCACTGAAATCATGTTTTCAAAACATGATTTTTAGTATTTCTATTTCATAAGATATGGGTAACAAAAATTGGCATTCATGAAAATTAAAGACACAAAACAGTAGGTGGAAACATCCACACGGTTTTGCTTTAGCTACGAAGAATCAATTCATGTGAAATAATAGAATTGATGATTTCTTATTAATGAAGTTTACAAAAAGTATTGCTTGCTTACTAAAGCATCTAGCACGCTATGCACTCAGAAAAACGCAAAGCAGCCGATTCTACAAAAACTTTATTCATCCTTCCAAATTTTCCATTATTCCCAGTAATACCTTTAAATTGATTGTGAAGAAGATGCAGAATTTCAAATTACAAAGATATACTATTATATTTTATATATTGATCGAGGCTTTGCATCTTCCACTTTTATTGCTTGTCATTGTTCTTGATGAGTGAGAATCAGAATTAATGCTTTCTTTGTCTTTGCTCAAAGTAAGCTGATTCCTTAATAATTTTGAAATTGTTATTACTTTAGATTAGGATGGTACTACAACTTTAGTCCCAAAACCAAAAGCCAAAATTGAGCATGAGCAAAAATAAAATACGAAAAAGAAGAAGAAGCTATTTATATAGTAATGTTAAACATTAATATAAGAAATATTACATAGGTATTTGATCTTACACAATCTTCTTTTTCAAGAAGAAATTGCGTAAGAATGATAATAAATTAAGGGGGAGAAGAAAATTGATACAGAGACCAGTATATAAAAATATAAAATCATAATAAGGAATGGTAGAGAAAGGAAGCAAATTAAAATACAAAATAAAATTCTTGAAGATGAAAATTGGAATTTAGAAAATAATGAGAAGAAAGAAAAGAAAAGAAAAGATATTGCTTACTTCAATTCATTCCATATCAAGCTTAAGCTACAATCTCATCTTCATTCACCCAACTGCATGCGCGCTAGCTACTATATTTAAGAAGCTTAATAATTGTCTGTTCTCTGACTCAGAAATTGATACATTTATAACATCTGATCTGAGTTTATTGTTTTCTCCAATTGGGTATCACTAAAATTTGCCAAATACGTGGTATCATGCTGATATCGTTTACGGTCATCATCGGATTGGTCATGAGTCATCGCTCTGGCGAGTTATTTTTACATGCAATCTAGGCGTCGTCCCAATTTGGTATGAAATTCGTATTTCTTTTGTTGTTATCAATTCAGCTCAGCAGTGTGATCAACAAACATACTACTATTAGTATTACGTACCACATTATAACTTTCTTAGACTTCAGTTTCTAACGTTAATTTTCCCATATCCAAACTCTGTAAGCTAACATATATATATATATATATATATATATATATGAGTTATACATTTTCTCCTAACCAATCCAGAAAAACCGTATTCAAGAATATCCAAACTCTGTAAGCAAACATATATATATATATATATATATACTATAATTAGTTGACTAATTCAAACATATTCATATACACTTCTTCCTTCAAATCACCATGAAGGAAGACATTGTGCACATCAAGCTGACATAGATACCAGCCTTGCATTGCAGCCACTACAAAAAGGCATTTGACAGAAACCAACTTAGCAACAGGGGAAAAAGTCTCAAGATAGTCAAGGCCTTCCTTTTCAGTGAAGTTTTTAGCAACCAATCTAGCCTTATACCTCTCCACACTCCCATCAGACTTATACTTCACCTTATACACCCAATAGTCTTTTTATGAGAAGGTAAAGGAGTGAGAACCCAAGTATATATGGTTAGCTTCAAAAAGAATATTTTTTTTTTTTAAAAATGTACACTCTTATTCCATGGAATATATGTAACATGTTACATTAAATTTAAATTTATTATATAATTTAAGAATTGTCGAATTGTTTTTTTTTTTTTTCAAATATAAGCATCATACCTATATTATTGAAATTTGAATTTTAAGATAATTCTGTGAGTATTTATCATTTTATTGCTTTTTAGGATCCAATATCGATAATTTCTAAAGAGTTTGGTTAAAATAGAATAAAATTTAAAATTTAAGAAAAAAAAAGAAAAAGAAAATTTGAGCAAAAAACTAAAAAGGCAATCGATAAAAAGAATCAATTTAAGGCTCAAATAATCTGAAATGTATCAAATGGACTAAAGTAGACTCAATTGGACCAAAGTGCATTGAATGGACCAAATTGGATGGAATTGACCGAAATGCTAGGCTAATGTAGTTTAACAAGTGAGTAACAATAATAAATGCTACACTTAAGGTTTTAAATATTATATAAATATAGATATATGAAATAAAAAAAGAGTTGTGCCATAAATGTAACAAATTGTCAAAACATTTTCATAGTAACTGACTCTTTTAGGTCAAAATAAAATAAAATAATAAACTGTGATCCATTATCCATTGTAACTAAAAAGAAAAATATTGTGAAAATATTGTGATATTTTATTGTGTCGGTATATATACTTTTTCAAATAGAATACATAATCCTTTACATAGACACAGCTGTTACTAACTTCCTATTATATTAGGATTAGACTAAAGTTTTACAAATTAAAAGTTTGAAATAGTCTATCATTTGCATATCTATATAAATTCCTACACAGAACTCTATACTCTATATATGGTCCATTGTCTACACTTTCACTCATCACTCAGACTTTGATCACTGTCTCACTCGTTTCAACTTTCAACCTCACTTGCTACTTTGCTTTGCTAAAAAAGGCAGCAAAGCATGGAACAATTCAAAGGGCAACCTCGGCTCCCGAAATTCGCTGTTCCAAAACGCTATAACATACGGCTGAAACCGGACCTGAGCGCATGCAAGTTCAGTGGCTCCGTGGCTATCGAGCTCAACATCGTGGCGGATACGAGGTTCATAGTCCTCAATGCTGCCGAACTCTCCGTTGATACCCCCTCCGTATCTTTCACTCACGCTTCTAATTCTAAGGTATCACCCTAACTTTACTTTTAAAGTAATGGTAATGGTAATGGATTTTGTGGTAGTAACATGTAACTGCTTTAACTTAACATTATTCCAAATTATTCTTGCTAAATTTATATAGTTTTGCTGAGCTCTAGCTTATATGTGAATGAACAATGAATGAAGTTTTGAATTTGGGCAGGTGTTAAGGCCTTCAAAAGTTGATGTGGTTGAAGAAGATGAGATTTTGTTTTTAGAGTTTGCTGACACGCTTCCCATTGGGATGGGACTTCTCACAATCCTCTTTCAAGGAACTTTGAACGACAAAATGAAGGGCTTCTATACAAGGTACTACAATGAATGATGCTTATTTTCATAATATTTTGCAAATTTTACTACATAACTCTTATAAACTAGTACTAGGCTCTCTCAATCAACAAAAAATGAATAAAAATAGAAGACAAAACACTTCCACACACTCACAAGAGACGAGAAAACATGACTTGAAGTTGCAATTTATACTAAAGCTACTGTCATGTTTATTATAAAAACTTTAAAATTAATGTAGCATTGAATGTCATTAGTGCACTCTAACAATATAATAAACAAAATTGCCTAAGTTATTGTTTCTTAATTTGTAACTAACGATACATCTAGCTTTGTAAAATTTATATAGTTAAAAGATGGGGTCAAGATATGTTTAGTCCCTTTTATTTTTTTTACAGAGGTTGATTCATAACTTAAACCAATTAATAACCTATCACATTTTGTGGAAGGCAACTGTCTACACACCAAAACTTGACCTCTATATGTTAAAAAAAAAAAAAAAAAAAACAGTGCTTTCAAATATACTTAATATGATCTTTAATGGGATTGAAACCTATGATTGCATGCTTCGCCATTTTACTTATAAATGGAGCTAAATGTATTCTGTTTTCGGCTAAATGATAATTTTACTGGTAAGTAGTAATGTGTATATATTTAAGTTATTATTTTGCTTTCCAGTACATATGATCACAATGGTGAGAAGAAGAATATGGTAGTTACACAGTTTGAGCCAGCTGATGCTAGGCGATGCTTTCCGTGTTGGGATGAACCTGCTTGCAAGGTGTCACAATCGCTCTCTCTCAATTAATTTAAATTCTTATACTTTGCTTCTTTTGCTTAAATGAAATCTTATATCTGACCACACTTCATGCTGCATTTTAGAAGCTTGTCTAGCTCTCATGAAGCTAGTGTTTTGATTATTGTGACCGAATTATTTTTGGATTGGAAGTAGATTTGCTTGATTCTGTTTTGAATGAATGCAAACAAAAGCTTATTGGATCCTTCTTTTGGGCATTTGAGTATTGCAGGCTATGTTCAAAATCACATTGGATGTGCCATCCAAACTGGTAGCTCTTTCCAACATGCCAATTTTTGAAGAAAAAGTGGATGGGGATCTGAAGACAGTTTCATACCAAGAATCACCGATAATGTCTACATATTTGGTGGCAATTGTTGTTGGTTTGTTTGATTATGTGGAACATCTTACATCTGATGGTAAAACAATACACTATGTTCACTGTTTCCTGTGGTATTATGATCCTTCTTCTTGATAGTGTAATCTTATATCACTTTGTAGGGGTTAAGGTTAGAGTATACTGTCAAGTTGGTAAAGTAAATCAAGCGAAATTTGCATTGGGCGTTGCTGTTAGGACACTTGAATTATACAAAGAGTAAGTTTTACTTTGAATCACCAGCAAACCATCAATTACAAGACAAAGTATACAAGCTTTAGCTAAATAATGCATTTAAGTGGACACTGGATCATGGTTATTGGCGATTCCTCAAATTGTTACATGTTGGTGCTTATGTTGTATTATTTAAAATTCCAATTAACCACGATCATTTCTACAGCTATTTTGAGGTACCTTACTCTCTGCCCAAATTGGATATGGTTGCAATTCCTGATTTTGCTTCTGGGGCCATGGAGAATTATGGTTTGATTACATATCGTGAAACGGCTTTGCTCTACGACGATCAACATTCTGCAGCTACTAATAAGCAGAGGGTAATGTGCATATTGTGAACACTGCTCTTTTTGTCACAATTTACTTTGGCTAATGTAGTACGAAGCTATTGTTTTAATATGTGTACAGAAAATGTTTAATTATTATTTTTTTGCTACTGTAAAGGTTGTGATTGTCGAAGCACATGAACTGGCACATCAGTGGTTTGGAAATCTTGTAACGATGGAATGGTGGACTCATTTATGGCTGAATGAGGGGTTCGTAACATGGGTATTTATTACATCGGATTTTAATTGATCTGAACTGAGCTGTCTGTTAAAATTTAAAGATTGGTTTATTTAGCTGTGTTTTGAACATGAGAGCTCAAGCTTGTCACCAAGCTACATAACATGTTTACGCTTACATAATTTATTTTGTCAAACAAGCTGAAGCTTGCTCATGCTTTTTTTTTATTAAATTATTTCCTTCTTGTATAAAGTCATAGTTTTTTTTTTTTGGGGAGAAGATATAAAGTCATAGTTAACTGTTCATAACTTGCTCGTATATATATTATTTATGCTCAATGTGATCTGATCAGGTTACTTGATAGATAACTTCTTTTTATTCATGGACCTATAAAAATTAACTTCATCTACCTTGTATTCACACATAACTTTTAACCATGAATTAGACTATTTATAAGACCAAGTGAATAAGTTGAAACTGTAATATATATCGTATAATCTTATAATATATACAAGCCTCAGGTCCATGAGCTTGTCCACTAACTTGCATGTTACAATGCTTCAACTTGGGTTGTTTATCAATCAAGCTTGGCTTGAGCTTGGGATCATTGTTAAATAAACTAAAATAGACCTTTCTTTCCCCGGAATGTAGCCTGAGTTATTTGTAAGGGTCCAATGTCTATAAATTATTGCTTATTTCATTGCATTCTTGTAAATTATATATCGGTTATTTGAATGTGTTCAAGTTAGTTATTTAGCAGCTGATAACTTGTTCCCAAAATGGAAAGTGTGGACTCAGTTTCTTGGTAACTATACAGAGGGTCTTCGGTTGGATGGGCTGTATGCGCTATTTTTTTCCTTGGTATAATTGCTTTAAGAAATTTTATTATTACTTTTTTGAGTATATCTCAATATAAGCAAACTTTTTTAGGTGGAGATAAATCATGCTAGGGAGATTGATGAAATTTTTGATGCGATAAGTTACAAAAAAGGTGCATTTGTTATCCGGATGCTGCAGAGCTATCTTGGAGCTAAATGCTTTCAGGTTGGTTGTTAGAGTTGCTGCTGGTATATGTTTCTTGTCCAAATAAAAATATTTCTTATGATTGAAGAAACTCCTTTCTCTCCACCCCAAATTGACATGAAATTAAACCCTTCATAAATTAAGTCTTTGAGAAAGATAGAACAATAGGAATTTTCTTTTTTTGTGAGTTCTTAAGAGGTTAGAGCGGTTTTGTTCAAAAATATTTGGATATAATGAAAGAGGTTTAGGAAGTAACCATTAACACTATGAATACTGTATAATTCATATTTTGAAAGTGCTCATTTCTATTTATATATAGAAACAATGGTAATGCTCATCTAGATAAGAAATAGTAGAAAGTGTATCTACTTGATATTTGGTGACATAGCCTAGCTTGATTAGCTTCCAGATTCTTTCTTGGCCTCCATTTATTACTTAAACTAGTCGCTAACCCGTGCGATGCACGAGATTCATTAAAAAAAGACGATAATGCAATTATCTATTGGATAGTGACTTTCTTTGAATATGATGTTTGCTTCAAAATCACTTAACACATACTTCAACAATCTTACATTATAAGTATATCTAACATGATCACAATCATCAATTTGCATAATTTGCATATTTTAGAAAGTAACATGCATCATAAACTTGATATCACACATAATGTTCATAAATTATTGTTAAGAAAGTTCTAGTGCACCTATGTTCATGAGAAACTTAACATGATACATACTGTTTTTTTAGGCAACCAATCATGGGTAGTGAGTGGGCCACGCAAGCAAATCCATCTGCCAAGGAATTCATTACAACATAATAAACAAAAATGTTATATGTCTCATAACTAAAAAGCATTGCTACAATCTGTTTTTGAATCAATAATTGTAGTGCTGGTAGTCATGATGCAAGTGAGCAAAGAATGAAAAACCATGTAAAATATTTGTCATAGTAAGAACATGGAAACACATACTTACAAAGATGCCCTTAAATCAATGTCATAATTGTGAAGTTAAAATTTTCTTAACAATGACTTATGAACAATTACAAAGCATAAGATATATACTTATCTCCTTAAACATATTACTTATTAGTGAACTATTTCATTTTACCCATAAACAAAAAATAAATCTTTAAGCAAACTTTTTCCCAAAATCAACCACATAGATAACAAATACTCACAGAGCTTTAGAAATATTGTTAGAGAGCTTCTCAAAATCATCAAAGAAAATAGAAAATCAACCACAAAATCTAGATTGTTCTCATTTTGCAGCAGTTTTTGAAGTTGTTTAAACTGGTCATCCAAATATCCTTTTTTATGACCAATACCAATAATTAGAATTCCTCTACCAAGCCAAACTAAATTAATTAACAGATCAGTAAAAATTTTGTTTAATTCAGTGGAAAATAGGCTAGTTTTCCAGGAAAGTAACAAAACCAAACAAATACAACACAAATATCCTTTCAAAAAAAAAAAACAAATCCCAGGGGAAAAAGAAACATTTCCAAAAAACAAATAAATGCTTAAAGAGGGCAAAATCCACCTAGAGTAGAGATCCACTTCACACCCAATTTTTGAACAATCTCTCAAAAGCAATTATAACCCCACCAAAAAAAGAAAAGAAAAAGAAAAAGATCACCTCATCTAGATAAGCAGAGTGTTTCGGCCACTATCTTTGAAATTGAGTCATAACATTGATGGTGGCTTCTTTTTCTCAATAGCATGAGCTTTTATCACTTAGCAAGACTAACCCATAAAACAAAGTGCTGGACTGAAGCAAATCTTATTATAATCTTAGAGGTTAGAGAGGGCTTTGACTAAATAGTTACAGTATGCATAATCTCCAGAGTAATAGATAATTCAATAAAATTTTAATTATATAAATCCCTAAACCCTTTAATTTACAAAAGCAATGCAAGCTGAAAAGTTTTAAAAAAAATAAAATAAAATAAAATAAAAAAGAGAAAAAGAAAAGAAAAGATATAAAGCATAAGTTTGAGGAATGGCCTTTTGCATATACATTTTGAACATGGCTTGCAATAGATTGGGGTTAAATGTCCTTCTATTTCTCAACACCAAGGTTATATTGTCCTACTATATTGAAAGATGTACACCTTCCTTGCATTCCTCAGGTGCCTCATTTAAGTCCAACAGATATGTAAATGCAAATCAATACATATTGAAGATTAAAGCCCACATTAGCTCTAAAGCTTGGATATTTAGCTCTCAAAGATTAGTTCTTATACTCCTATAATTATATTGAAAAGGCTAACTATATACTAAGTCTTTATCCTCTTTAAGTATGGAATTTCTTATCAATCTAACAAAGAATAGGACTCTCCTTTAGGCCTTGAAGAAATACAGTAAGGAGAATGAATAGCTGCAAAATAACATAATTAAGTCCACCTTCAAAATAACATAATTCTTTCCTCTTTCCATTTCAAAAAGATCTAAAATTCCAATCTGCATAATCTGGTTCTTCTTCCAACCCCAAGAAACCATAAACACCACTCCATACCTAATCCCTACCAGTTTTCTCTCACCATACCCAATTCTATGCATATTTAATATCACAAAACTTGATTAGAATTCCCAAAAACAAATTTGATTTCCCTAAACCCAAAACTTCTGCAACAAATTTCAGGTTGCATTTGTAGAAGCCTCGCCCTTTAAGGTAATCTTATAGATCTACTAACAATCTCAAATTTGATGGCCAATGATATTATTTTGCTGAGTTTCACATATATGGAAAATGATGCAAAAGATTTGACATGGCTATATAAGACTGTACACAATTTAGGTAGAAATCAAATGCTCTAAGTTATTGAGCTTACAATTTCTTGAATCTATATAAGACTGTAATTTCTTGAATCTAAAATACTGTACGCAATTTAGGTAGAAATCAAATGCTTTGTTAATACTGACATAATTATGTAGGAATAAAAGTTCTTGACTTCAAGAACTAAGAATCAAAAGATAATCCGCTTGACTATATAAGACTATAATTTCTTGAATCTAAAATATTGTACGCAATTTAGGTAGAAATCAAATTTGTTTGTTTTTAGACCCCTTAAAACACAATCGGATTAACCTAGTTAATTAGCCAAGTTATTACTTAGTCCAAATTCCAGATCTAGGGTATCACAATCAAACAATCATATCATACATAGCAGCGAAAAATAAATAACACAATGATATGGTAACCCAGGAAAACCAAACCAGTAAAAAACCTAAGGAGGAGGATTTAACCTAGCTATCCTCAAGGTAAACTTGAATCCACTATAGAAAGAATTGAATTTTTACAATAGAATTTAGACCACTAACATTCTATTGCTACCCACCAGTAGAAACTTACTGACACGACCACGTGCAAGTTTCGAGACTACGGACTCGTTCTTTCTTGGATCCTCCAGCAAGTTCAAGCACTCTCACTTGCGTATCTTTAAGCTTTTATGGTCGCAACTGAATGATCATCAAGTTCTTGAACGAATCTCCTTCTTGATAATCCTAAGCTTGTGTAAAAGAAAACTCCTCACAGATCTCACAAGAGATTTACACAAACCACAATATGAGCAACATCTAAAACATGGCTAGGGTTTGCCTTATATACCTAGGGTAAAAACATAAAACCCTAAACGTTTTAATGAGCTAGGGCTAAGTTGGAATTTTGCAGAAAAATGCATTCTGCCCGAGATTTGATTGATCAAGCCTAAGTTTCAATCGATCGAGCCAGACCGAAATGCATAGTATCTTCTGCATCAACTCGATTCCAACTTTACATAAAAGACACAACTTTAAGCAAGCCTAAAAAAGACTAAGCAACCTGTTTTGATCATGGTTTGCCAACATTACACATTAATGTTCTAAATACATAAATTCCTAAATCTTTAGAACCTAACAAAATTCTTTGTCAATGCTGACATAATTATGTAGGAATAAAAGGCCTTGACTTTAAGAACTAAGAATAAAAAATAATCCATCTAGTGGACATTCATTACTATCAATTCATATTAACATTGTCTGTAAGTATTGAATCTATTGATGTATATGACAGACTTCCAATTAAAAACCACAGCAATCAAAACAATCATCCACACCACAACACAAAGTACTGAACCAAAAAGACAAAGCTCCAATTAAAAACCCTAGCATTCAAAATTTCAGTATAACAATCATCCACACCACAACACAAAAGAGGCAGTAACAAAATGTAAAAAGGGAAACAAAAAGCATCAAGCAAAAGAATGGAGCATAAGAAGAATTGGAATTTAGAGACACCTCAATCGAATCCTCCAGGTTCTCTCAGTATTTATATAGGCCGAGGAGAGGAAGACAGGAAGGAAGGAAGTCAAATAGGCGGCTGTTACTGTGAAATCGTAGAGCAGGAAGGTGGGTAGATTTTCATGGCTTCAAATCGTATCAGATTCTTTCCCCTTTATTGTGAAACGATGTGAAACTGTAGTAGAAGTTCAAACCATCTGTTTGTGCATAATCGTAGAATAGAAAGGTGGGAGAAATTCAAACGGCCTGTTTCCCATTCCTCACGTCGTGTTTCTCACGCAAAACCCTAATTATTCTCTGTACGTTTTTTTTTCTCTCCCTTTAAGCTTCCCTCCACATTACAATCTTCAAACTCTGTCTCCTTAGGTTTCTATTTGGTCACGCAAAACCTTGATTATTCTCTATACGTTTTTTTTTTTCTTCCTTTAAGCTGAAAAGGCTCACACAAAACTAGCTTCAATGTATTTTATTTTTATTTTTATTTTCCTTTAAGCTGAACTGAAAAGGCTTTGGGTTGAGCTTGATAGTGGAATTAAATAAATAAGAGGTGGGCTAGATTAATTATACAAATTTATTATAGGGTGATAGTGGAAGTAAATAAATAAGTAGTGGGCTGCATTTATAGGGCTGAGATTTATAGGGCTGAAAATTGTAAAACCCATTTTAAAATTGAAGGAAAAATTATTATTTTTATTTAAAAAATGACATGACAGCTGAGGTGATGCAATGTGAGAACAGCAGCATTAAATGCTATGCTTTAGCTTTTAGTAATATATAGATATAGATATAGATGAGTGCAGTTAATGTTCGTTCTTTTAAGGTTCATCTTTGTCAACCAATCATCTTCTGCAATATACGAGATAATTTTTCTAATTTATTCATTGAATTAAGATGCTCAATTTGGCTTTCTCATTTGTAAAATACTTCTTTTGTAATTATATGTCAATTAATTATCTTTTTTCTCACATATGTAAATTCTTTTCCCCCCCTGGTTTTAATTAACTGTTTTATGCTCTCTCTTTTTTTTTTTTTTTGGTAATCAGAGGTAACTTGCTTCATATATAAAAAAATTTGCTTGCTCAAATGCAAAGACAGAAGATTTATGGGCTGCACTTGAGGAGGGATCCAATGAGCCTGTGAACAAGCTAATGAATTCATGGACAAGGCAAAAAGGGTACCCAGTCATCACTGTTGAAGTCAAAGATCAGAAATTGGTGTTTGAGCAGGTTTCTTGTGTCTAGTCTCTTTCACCCACTTTTTCTTGAAATAGCATATCTGAACCCTGATGCTTTCTGAATTGTTTCATTTTGTAGTAAGTTTCACTTAATAATATTTTGAGAACTTATTGACTTTTGACAAATCAATGTAATCATGGCAGTTGCAATTTTTGGCAAGTGGTTCTCATTGGGATGGACAATGGATTGTTCCAATAACATTATGTTGTGACTCATATGATGTGTGCATGAATTTTCTATTGGAATCAAAGTCTGGAACTCTTGATATGAAAGAGTTCCTGAGTGACAAAAGCAATTTGGCATCTGCTTGGGTAAAACTTGAACGGTTTTAGACCCCTTAGAACAACCAGATTGGTTAGCCTAGATTAATTAGCCAAGTTGTTACTTAGTCAAATTATGCAATTCTAGGTTAAAGCAATCAAATGATCATATCAAAATAATAAAGCAGCGGAATAATAAAAGACACAATGATATGATCACCCAGGAAACCACACGGTAAAAACTTGGGGAGGATTTGACCTAGCTATCCTCAAGGTAAAAAGCATATCCACTAGAAAGAATCGAAGTTCAAACAAAAGGACTACAAGCTCCTTGCTCGACTTCCTAATGCTACCCACCAATAGAACTTACTGACACGACCACGTGCAAGCTCTGAATCCACGGATTCCTTCTTTCTTTGGCCTTTGCAAAACACAAATACCTACGTCTATGACTTTGAGATCCCACTCAAAGTTTTATCAACACAAACTCTCCTGTTTGTGACTCCAAGACCACCCTTGAAGATTTAGATCATCAACACCTTTGATGGCTAGAAAAGGCAACAACTTGTACAACACCGGATCTTGAGATTCTTCAAGGAATAGCACCAGTAGAAAACATAAGAGAGCTTTTGGGTACAAAACCCTAAAAATTCAAAAAGGCACAAGAGGCACTCTAATCTCTCTAAAAAGCTCTAAAAACCCTACCTAGGGTTAGCTTATGATGTCTTTTAAATACTGGAAAAAATGGCTCGCGATTTGAGCTTCAAATGAATAAGTTATGACCTTTTTACGTTTGTTGATTTTCCTGATACGCGATTTTCGATCAATTGAAAATTAGATTGGATCGATCGAACCAACCAGCTTGTAACTCATTTGTTTTTATCCTAAACTTGAAGTTTTTGTCTTAGGCTTCAATGTAGACCATTCTAAACTAATGAGACTTAGTTTTTGTCATGTTTTGTCATGGTTTGCCAACATTACAAACTCAAAACCTAACAATCTCCCCCTTTGGCAATCCGTGACAAAACACACATACAACATAATGCCCATATACAATAAAATGCCCAAATACATCACACATCCCAATCTAAGACTCCTAACCTAGAAGTTGTAAGAAGAGGTAGAAGGTCTTGATCAGAATGTACCTGTCTTTCCTGAAACACTTAACAAACACATCACTGCATGTGTGGAAAGAAAGACATATAAACAATAATATCAAACAGAATATTAAAAAAAAATTCTAACTCTCCCCCTAAGTTAGATACATCAAAATGTTTTTATATTCTCCCCCTAAACAAAACAAACAGGTCATTTATGTCTCCCCCTTTTTGTCACATATTGACAAAGACTACCTAATTAGAAGGTAGACAGAAAACATACGCAACAGAGTAAGAGAAAACAGAGACAATTCCCCCTATGAAGAGCAACAACTCCCCCTAAGAACCACAAAGGTTTAAAAAAATTTCTCCCCCTAAAAAAAATAGGAAAAACAAAATAAGTTTTGGGAAAAACAGTTTTGGGGAAAAATAAAGGGGGTGGGGAAAATATAGATACACAAACCAAAGTTAAAAACTAAGGTGAAGATACACATGAAGAAAAATATTCTCTCTTTCAATAGAATGCAAACATGGCACTACGTGACCCATAAACAGTTGCATGGGTAGAGAAAATATTTTCACATTAATTATCTATCATATCTCTTAAGAAAAATATTTTCTACAATTCACACATAAGAAAAAGCATATACTAGAATTTACAAAACTCAAAAATTAATCAATCAATTTTTAAATCAAGTTGAGTACCCAATGTAGCAAAGTGTATACATGTTATATGTGAAAACAATGAGAGATGTGACTACAAAACTGCAAGATGGATACAAAAATCAATGCAATGCATGTGAATCCTAAACACAAATGATGCATAAAAAATTTTGGTCAAAGACATAGAAACTGAAAATTTTTCAGTTTTGATCGATCGAGAATCGATCGAACATCAATCGAGTCAGGCAGACTCAAACCAAAAATTTTAATCGCAATTTCGATTGATCGAAAAACAGGTTCGATCGATCGAAAGTCTGAAAAAATCAGATTTTTGAAAAACAGAGCATTTTAAAGCAGAAACTCTTCAAAGCACATTGTTTTATAAAAAAATGCATGAGTATGAAATGAAAAGTTTTTCAAAAAAACACTTGAATTTAACCCAGATATTCCAAAATCAAGATTTTCAATCAATTTGTCCTCAAAGTGCAAACATTATACACATTTTGCATTAAAATCAAGGAACTTTTAAATTTGGATGGCCACAACAAAATCACACACAATATAATGTATCAAGTTTAACAAAGAGTAACTTGTGTAGCGTGTGCAACTAGCAAAAGCTTGAGATACATGTGAGGTGATATGTAAATAGTTTTTTAATCACAAAGTCTACACAATCCATCACATAGAATTTAAAAGAGACTATCACCTAAAGAGTTACATCCTATAACTCCCACATCTCCTAGAACATAAGCTTGCAATCATGTAAGTTTCTTGTATTTAGCCTCTTAATTATGTGAATTGGTATCAAGCCTAATAGTACACACCATTTTTAATTAAGTGAATTGGCATCAAGCCTAATAGTACACACCAATTTTAAGCATTAAGCAAATAATTGAGGCTACACCTTATATTCTTTTTGTGCATGTGCTACACTTTCTCGAGCACAGAATCTTATGATATGCACTAAGGTGTTCATGATTGGCTAGTGAGCAGTAGTGAGATGGTTATTTATGCCTTTCTCAAAAGGATCAAGTTCGACAGTCAAATAATATGTGACTTCAAGATTAAGACAAAGTGATAAACACCATAAACATCTTTCCCACACAACATGCACTACAAAGTTTCAACTAGTAAAGTGCAATAATTAAGCTCATCCGAGCTAAACAAGGTACATAAACTTGTTATGTAAAGATAAGGTGGCCAACCTTGATTTCAAATCCATGATATGAAATACAAAACACAAAAATCTTTTTTGTTTAAAAAATTTTATGAGCAAGAACAAAAAGCACACATTATGCTAAATGAACAATGCAAATGCAATGCATGACAATGCTTAACTAAGCTATAGAGGGTACACAAACAAGAAATATCAATTTCTTAATTAACCCATGAGTACATGTACAAACTAGTACATACTCACACAAAATCAGAAATAGCTTAGCACAAACTATTCAAGTTTCTCCACAATGTCAAGCATGTTTTAAATCAAGAGAGAGATATCATAACCCATGTAATCCTCAAGAACAATAAAACAAGACACAAAATAGAATATTTTTGTCTTTTTGAAATTTTTCAATGTTTTTGGATTTTTTTTTTAAATAAAAACAATCTAAAAAAACAAAACAACCAAAAACAAAAACAAAACATGTCCACAAATAATTGAAAGAATTAAATTAGGGACAAGTTAGCAACGCTCTGATACCACTTGAACGGTTTTAGACCCCTTAGAATAACCAGATTGGTTAGCCTAGATTAATTAGCCAAGTTGTTACTTAGTTAAATTATGCAATTCTAGGTTAAAGCAATCAAATAATCATATCAAAATAATAAAGCAGCGGAATAATAAAAGACACAATGATATGATCACCCAGGAAACCACACAGTAAAAACCTGAGAAGGATTTGACCTAGCTATCCTCAAGGTAAAAAGCATATCCACTAGAAAGAATTGAAGTTCAAACAAAAGGACTACAAGCTCCCCGCTTGACTTCCTAATGCTACCCACCAGTAGAACTTACTGACATGACCACGTGCAAGCTCCGAATCCATGGACTTCTTCTTTCTTTGGCCTTTGCAAAACACAAACACCCATGTTTGTGACTTTGAGATCCCACTCAAAGGTTTATCAACACAAACTCTCCTGTTTGTGACTCCAAGACTACCCTTGAAGGTTTAGATCATCAACACCTTTGATGACTAGAGAAGGCAACAACTTCTACAACACCGAATCTTGAGATTCTTCAAGGAATAGCATCGGTAGAAAACATAAGAGAGCTTTTGGGTACAAAACCCTAAAAATTCAAAGAGGCACAAGAGGCACTCTAATCTCTCTAAAAAGCTCTAAAAACCCTACCTAGGGTTAGCTTATGATGTCCTTTAAATACTGAAAAAAACGGTTCGCGATTTGGGCTTCAAACGAATAAGTTATGGCCTTTTTACGTTTGCTGATTTTCCTGATACGTGATTTTCGATCAATCGAAAATTAGATTGGATCGATCGAACCAACCAGCTTGTAACTCATTTGTTTTTATCCTAAACTTGAATTTTTTGTTTTGGGCTTCAATGTAGACCATTCTAAACTAATGAGACTTAGTTTTTGTCATGTTTTGTCATGGTTTGCCAACATTACAAACTCAAAACCTAACAAAACTTAATGTCGATCAGACTGGTTTCTATAGGGTAAAATATGATGAGGACCTTGCAGCTAGACTCCAACATGCAATAGAGAACAAACACTTGTTTGCAACAGACAGATATGGTAATTGAGATCTTTTAACTCATACCTGCTATTATCTTATGATGGTATGTATTTATGGTAGAAAAGAGCACATTGTGCAACTCATTTGTTTAACAGGCATCCTGGATGATTCATTTGCCCTTTGTATGGCTCGCCAACAGTCTTTGAATTCATTGCTAAACTTGATGGGTGCTTATAGGGAGGAACTTGAATATACCGTGCTGTTTAATTTAATCAATGTAATGTTCACCTCTTATTTAAGACTTAAGTATACTTCAGTTGTGCTCTAAGTCCTAATTCCGATCCCTCTGTTCATAGATAAGTTATAAAGTTGAAAAAATTGCAGCTGATGCAACCCCTGAGTTACTGGAATACATTAAACAATTTTTTTGTTAGCCTTTTCCTGCATTTAGAGGAGTAAGTTGTCCTATATACAAATAATTGAAATTCCTATGTGGCCTTTGTTTATTAGAATTCAGTTTACTCTGTCTACTAATTTTTCAACATAAGTGATATCTTTGAAGTTGATTATATTCCATTTGTGAAATTTTGGTTGAGTAAGCCCTATATGATGTTAACTATTAAGGTACTGGAATGTATGACATTGACATTACATTTCGACAGATTTAGAGCATGAGAGTATCATTTCTTTATTTACTGAATAATGAGAATATTAATAGGTGCTTAATATGTTACTATTGAGTATCAATTATATATGTATATATATATATATATATATGACATTTTTTCCTGTATTAAGTCAATTTATTTCTTTCTTAAATAGAGCTACTAATAGCAAATAAATAACAAAGAGAGATATTTTTTCATTAAATCTAGGAGATATTTGTAAATGTTTCAGAATGTAGAAAGAGAGCTTTAAGGAAGAAGAAAAAGTCATTAAAGGATCGTTGCAAATAGTGATATTTATTTCTTTTATTTGGAGATATTCTATATATCTTAGTTAAGATAAAAATTGTCATACATATTAATAATTATCTAAAGTTGCTAATGTAATATGTATAAAACTATCTAAGGAATAAGGAAGCATGTAGGATGTTTGAAAAAGTTTAGGGAAGGTATCTTTGACTTGATGGTTGCAGACCACCAACAATTTATATCAAACCTTACATGCTAATAGAAACCTAGTGTATCATTGACCCAAATAATGGGCACTCACAAACGTTGAGCAAGGCCAAGAGCCTTATAGCTTAGTAGCATTGCTTGCTCTTATTTATAAGGAGAATTAAGGTTCAAATCCCCCTCCCTTATTTGTTTTAACTATTGAAATATACCCAATGTGTATCACTGACAAAGATAATGAGCACTCAAAAACTTTGAGCAACGCAAAGGGCCTTATAGCTCAGTAGTATTGCTTGCTCTTATTTATAATGAAAACCAAGGTTCAAATCCCCCTTCCTTATTGTTGTAACTATATATATACATATATATATATATATATATTCTTTCAAAAAAAAAAAAACTTTGAGCAAGATTAGCTTTTAAAAATATATATATATATATATACACATATATATATCATTATTCATTTATTTTTGTTCAATGTTTGAATTTATTTTGCAGTAAGCTTGGATGGGAGCCTAAGACAGGCGAGAGCCATCTAGATGCAATATTGAGAGGAGAGGTTTTGACTGCCCTTGCTGTGTTTGGGCATGATCTGACACTAAAAGAAGCAAGTAGACGTTTTCGTGCATTCTTGGATGACAGAAATACACCACTCCTCCATCCTGACATAAGAAAGGTTGGTAAAAAAAAAAAGCATTAATTAAATCACTAGAATTTCTCCGTCTATAATACCTATCAAGTATTCTAATGGGCTGTGGTTGCAGGCAGCATATGTGGCTGTAATGTGTAAAGTCAGCACCTCAAACAGATTTGGTTATGAATCTCTTTTGAGAGTGTACAGAGAGACTGATTTGAGCCAGGAGAAAACACGCGTTCTAAGTAATAACATATCATTATTTAAAATGTTGCAAAACATTTGAATCTCTCTAGTATGTTGGAGACATATGTCTTTTGTGCTTGTAGGTTCATTAACATCTTCTCCAGATCCCAACATAATTCTTAAAGCTCTCAAGTTTTTGTTGTCTTCTGAGGTATATATAATTGTGGAGGTCAAAAACCTTTTAATACAAGTTGATAAATAATGGTTTGATGGAGCTTGGGATGTTGATGCTGGCTTTATTTCCCATTTGATCTAGGTTCGTCCCCAAGATGCTGTTCTTGGACTTTCTGTTAGTAGGGAAGGATGCAAAACAGCTTGGACATGGCTGAAGGTAATACCATTTGTAATGCAAAATGCAAAAAGCACATTGCAGTGAAGAAATTCAAATGTTCATGTGAATGCACTATATCCATGTTATACATTGACCAAAATTGTGCAAAACAATTTGGTGACTGGTCTAAGATTTGGCATGTGGATTTGAGGTAGACAAAGGAGTTTAACCATATACAAGGGACAGGGCACTCACCTTCCTTCCTATAGGAAAAACATGCTTGTGGTGCATCTCATGTATTTATTGATGATAAAAGGGAAAATGGGAGAGATGCTAGAAGTGTATATTTATCTAGTCAAGAAATGAGTTGGAAGAGATGCCATTGAACCACTAAGATCCCTATGCCTAAGGAACTGTCCAAGTTTTTTATTTATTATTATTATTTATTTAAGGCACAAGTATTTGTGCAATCCCATTGGCTTTGATCAAAACCAGGTATCTGCGCCCCAGAGAAGATGAAGTTGTTTGTGAAAGTAGCTTGTAGGAGCTTTAGATTCTGAAATATATCTTAGATTTTATGTTAGAAATATCAAGTTAATCCACATGGACCACATATATATCAGAATTGCTAGTTTAAACACAAGTACATTTATATTTTATCTTGGTTAGAAATTCCTTGAGGTAGACAAAGGAGTTTAACCATATACAAGGGACAGGGCACTCACCTTCCTTCCTGTAGGAAAAACATGCTTGTGGTGCATCTCATGTATTTATTGATGATAAAAGGGAAAATGGGAGAGATGCTCGAAGTGTATATTTATCTAGTCAGGAAATGATTTGGAAGAGATGCCATTGAACCATTAAGATCCCTATGCCTAAGGAACTGTCCAAGTTTTTTTATTTATTATTATTATTTATTTAAGGCACAAGTATTTGTGCAATCCCGTTGGCTTTGATCAAAACCAGGTATCTGCACCCCAGAGAAGATGAAGT
Source organism: Quercus variabilis (assembly GCA_030445155.1). NCBI lineage: Eukaryota > Viridiplantae > Streptophyta > Magnoliopsida > Fagales > Fagaceae > Quercus > Quercus variabilis. Next base: position 432,678 of record CP129446.1, read on the forward strand.
TGTTTGTGAAAGTAGCTTGTAGGAGCTTTAGATTCTGAAATATATCTTAGATTTTATGTTAGAAATATCAAGTTAATCCACATGGACCACATATATATCAGAATTGCTAGTTTAAACACAAGTACATTTATATTTTATCTTGGTTAGAAATTCCTTGATGCGGTCTTTAGCTATTTAACTATTCTTTTTCTAACTTATTGTTGCTAAAATCTTTACGTATAAATGAAAGGGAAACTTGTTTTGAATTACTTTGGCACTGATCCTGTATTATTCTATTTTTGTTTTCTTCATGAGTACATTCCACTTTGCTATCTAATGCAATTTTTTTTCCTACTTTCACATGTGACTGAAATACAGGATAACTGGGAGCATATTTCAAAAATCTGGGGTTCTAGATATTTAATAACTTGCTTTGTCAACTCAATTGTATCGCCGGTTTGTCTCTCCCTTTCCTTCCTCCTCCTCTCTTCTGTTGTTAGTTCCATAAGTATCAGTTTTTGTCCTTTGTATCTTAATTTCAAATACACTTGTTAGTTATTGCTTATCTTTGTTTTGTTTTTTTTTTTTTTTTTTTCCCTTTTTGTTCTGTTCTATTTATCCCCCAGTTTGCTTCGTTTGAAAAGGCCGAGGAAATAGAGGAGTTTTTTGCAAGTCATACTAAGTCCAAGATTGCTAGAACCTTGAAGTAGAGCATTGAAAGGGTTCACATAAATGCAAATTGGGTTCAGAGTGTTCAGAGAGAGGAACATCTTGCCAAGGCCTTGAAGGGATTGGTACTCAAGAAGATCTAGGAGATACTTATATTTGGCCTTTGTTGTCAAGAAGAAAGCAAGTGGATTACATTTCACAACTTTCATAATGTAAATTTGCCAAACAGGTGTGACAATAATAAATCAAACATATACCGTTTTTATATTAATAATATATCTTTTGGATCTCCCTTTTGTTTAATTTTTCTTCCTTCTTTTATTTATTTATTTATTATTATTATTATTATAATGGAAGTTCTAACCTCTAATAGCATTCTTGGTGTTAAATTGTTAATGCATGTTTCCTAAAATAATACCTGTCCTCTATAATCCTTTGTTATCTAGTATTTTTACAAATACCATTACTGGACATGAGTGTTAAATTAAACCTTGAACTTTTGCAACAAATTTGATTTTTTTAAAGGGTCAAAACCCTTGAAAAAAGTATTAAAAGCCCTCAAAAAATATTATTTTGAGGGTTTAACGGACCCTTGATGACCTTTGAAACAAATTCCCTCGAAACAGAAATTTATATGCCTTCGTTACCCTTGAAACCGAAATTTCAACAGCCTACATGACCCTTGAAACAAATGTTTTATCTTTATCAAGGATTGGCAACTTTTGAAAAATTTAGAAGGGATAAAAGAACAATAACCTTTTTTTGAGGGTCTCCGAACCCTCAAAATAAGGTTTTTCTCTTTTTAAAAAAATAAATAAATGGAAACCCACAGCCATGCACATAGACTTTAAAGAACCACATATTAAAAAATCTATATTATACCAAAACATAAATATCAAAAAAAAAAAAATTCAATTAGCTTTCCAAGTTACAAAATTCTTCATTCTTGAAGTTTATGTACACATTTTCATAACTTAATATTTTAACTAGATAAAGGAGAAAAAAAAAAAAAAAAAAGGAAGAAGAAGAAGAAGAAGAAGAGAAATGAATTAGTACAAGAACCATGCATGATCAAAATCCTAATCTTAATATTATTCTTTTTCAATGCAAAACAATCTAATGTACTATTGTTTAAAGGGTCTCAAATAAAGGATTTTGCCTTCTCATGGTACTTCTCAAAAACTGATGCATAGCCACCAACTTTTCCTTGCATTAAGAACTGCAAGGAAGTAGACAAACCAATTAATCATGCACTTGTTAAACGGTTGAGGTGTTTGATTGAAAAATTATCATACAATGAAGTCCATATGAAGAAATGAATCTTGATCTTCTATGAAGAAATTACAAGTCGTTTTCTCAAGGAAAGAACACATACTGAGATGAAAGAAAATCCAAACTAGTAGACATATTATGCAACAATAAACAAACTATAAAACCCAAGATAATTAAACTGCAAGAGAATTGTAGGCTATGTTGCACAGACACGGACACGAACATGGGGATATGACAATTTTTGAAAAATAAGGACACGATATGGCGGGGACACGACAGTTAAATAATTAATTAAATTTTATATTTAGGCATATTTTTAAATATTTTTAGACATAAAATACGTTTATAATTTATAAGGCAAAACAAAAGGCTGAGTAAAGAAACAAAAATAAAGTCATTATAAAAAGTATAACACAGTGATGGTGACACTGTGAGTTTGTGATAGAGTGGGATTTAAAAAAAAAAAAAAAAAACAATCAGACAAATGCATTATAAATTTTTTATAACTTATAACTTATAAGTGGGTAACAGACTAACAGTACACCCATTCACCAAAATATCTGAAAGAAAGGGGAAAAAAAAAACAAAGAGAGAAGAGAACTAGAGAAGAGGTCAGACCTGTTGTCCACACCAAGGGAGAGAGAGATCAGAAGGGATAGGGCACGGCGTCGATGTCTATGGAGCTCGTCGATTGACCCGATCTTACTCTGACGAGGGACAGAGGGCAACGGCAGCGGGCAGAGGTTAGAGGGAGGGTGGGATGGTGGGTTGAGAACTTGAGATGTGGATTTCAACTTTCAGTCTAATGACTTCTCAAACTCTAAACTTGCTTTTTTGTTTTAGGGTATATCACAAAATCAATGGTATCCTGTCAAAATTTGTGATTTTTATTTATTTATTTTTTCACTACTACTCTTTTCGGACATGTCAGAGCCGTGTCGGAGAAGCGAAAAAAAAAAAAAAAAAAAAAAAAAAAGAAAAAAAGAAAAAAAAAGGGACTTGCTAGACACCGGAATCCAATGAGTCGTACCCGTTTCGGTGTTCGACACCGACACGTCACCAAAAATGGCGTGTCCATGCAACCTAGATTGTAGGAAGTTACTTGAGAAATACCTCCAGCAACTGAAACATGGACTTCATATCAACAAGACTCTGTATGGTCTCACGGTAAACATTACCAAGATAATTCAGTGGAAGACATAATTGGAAGAGAAGTCCATTCACCATGACCTGCACCATGACATTAATCCATAATTTGTGTAACCATCAGCCAATCCTTTCTAAAAATATAAATTTCCTTACAAGCATATAAGAACATATTTTACCAAATCACCAACAATCATCTTGCCATTCATAATTCCATTTGAACATAACACCAAAGCTATTGAAAGAGCCGTGCTAAATATTACATTTTGGCCAAAGTTCAATTATGCAAGGCTACGTTGTGTTTTTAAAGCAGCATCTTCAAACCCTGAGCAATTGAATCACCAACAGCAATAGAACAACATTAAGATTCAATTAGAGTAAATTTGTAATGAAAATACTTTAATTGAAAGGATATAACTTGCACTTTTGCCATACTATCAGGAAGAAGAAGGGGGAGGGGGGGGGGGGGGACTGAGAAGGCAAGAGATTAAAAAGAGCATAAATAATAAAGAAAATCCAAAACCACCTGAACCATATTAAAATTGATTTGATGGTTGGCCACATAAAATCATCATTTCAAACCATTAGAAGCATGAAGGAGGATCGATCACCAAGTCCCAATTAGGGTAGGAGTGGCAACAGACCAGGATTGAGATGGGAAGCCCCTTCTTAAACCTGAACCCATAGGAGCAAACTTTATTCTAAACCATAAGAAGCACAGGTTCCCACTGTTAGAGATATATATTAAACATATATTAGCCCAATGTAATAGGCCCAAGCCCATTCCTGCTTGTACTAGTAGTCTAGGGTTTAGTTGCCTATATATACTCATGTTAGGGTTCATTGTAACACAGGTTATTGTACTACACTCCTACACAATAAAGATGTAGCCCTTAAGGGATTCCTCCGTGGATGTAGGCCGTCAAGGCTGAACCACGTAACTCTCGTGTTCTTGATATTCCTATTATATGCTTCCTCTTCCGCATCCACTCTAGCATACACAACATGGTATAACATATTGCGTTTGATAATATTCTCCATTTAACATGGTATCAAAGCTAATATTCAACATGGTATCAGAGCCAAACTTCGTTCTTGGCATTAAACAAAATCTCTACCAAGCAAAGAATATTCTCACGTGCACACCATCAAAAGTCACACATGCTTGTCTGCCGGATCTAGACTCCACTGCATCTTGCAGCCACCATGGCTCAGTGCTGTGTCCAAAATCCACAAACCCAAGCAAAGCCGTGACTTAACTTTTCAGATCTGTGCAAATCCATGCCTCGCCTGATGAAACCAATACCACAGACGTGCTCCACGACCTCCCGCGACAAAAACCCAGGAACACGGCCTCCAACGGCGGCCTCACGCGCCGCCACGCGCCGCCAACAGCTCCGGAACCTCCCCACGCGCCGCCTCGATTTCCTCTTTTGTCGCTCATTAATTAGTCACACGCGCCGCCCTATTGGCCTTGTAGCCCGCTGATCTGCAAAACTGTGTAATCCGGAGCTCATCGGACGTTGCACGCGCCCTCACGCGCCGATAGGATTTCGGGCGTCTCATCCACGCGCCGGTGAACTTCCCACGTGCCATCCATGCGCCGGACAACTTCGGCTGATGTCATCATGACGTCATCGTGCCACGTCAGCGCCACACAAGCCGTGCCACATCAGCCCTAGTCCACGTCAGCGACACGTCAGAGGATGACGTCAGCCGCTCTGCTTGCCGATCCGTGACCTGACCCGGAAAACCCGGAACCGACCCGGTCCATGTAGCCGTTGACTTTGACCCGGTTCTGTTGACTTTGACCAGTTGACTTTGACTTTTTGCGTTGACCTTTGACCAAAAGTCAAAATTTCCGAAAGGGCCTATCTTGCTCAGTTTTTCGCGTAGATTCCAATTTTGGACTCCGTTTCTTCATTTGAAACTCCGAAATTGGTCAATTGGCACATTCTTCATTGTGGTTTCTTTAAAGGCATTCTTCAAAGCATCTCCAAGGCATCTTCTCATGCTTATCCAACCTCAAGCCTTCATTGAGCTTCCGCCTTGAGTTTGAGGGAGGGTGTTAGAGATATATATTAAACATATATTAGCCCAATGTAATAGGCCCAAGCCCATTCCTGCTTGTACTAGTAGTCTAGGGTTTAGTTGCCTATATATACTCATGTTAGAGTTCATTGTAACACAGGTTATTGTACTACACTCCTACACAATAAAGATGTAGCCCTTAAGGGATTCCTCCGTGGATGTAGGCCGTCAAGGCTGAACCATGTAACTCTCGTGTTCTTGATATTCCTATTCTATGCTTCCTCTTCCGCATCCACTCTAGCATACACAACATGGTATAACATATTGCGTTTGATAATATTCTCCATTTAACATGGTATTAAAGCTAATATTCAACACCCACTTTGGAAACCCAAACCCAGTCCACCCAGTTAGCTGGCATTGTGCACACAAAAGACAACCTACAGGTTGGGTAATTGCCCATCTGACTGAAGTTTGCCCAAATTATTTACTACATTATACAGCCAATGAAGAAGGAATAAAGGTTTTCTCCATGAGGCAGCAGAGCAACTAAGACTCTTGATTCCTAATTTTCCTAGAACCAGGTGGGCTATAACCCTTTAAAACCAATACACTTGAATTCATAATTACGTGTCAATGTAATAACTACCATACCACTAAGATAACTTACTCTTTAAGTACTCATCATATTGATCAGCTTCAAAAGCTTCATTGTTTAAGTACTTGACAGTCTGGGAAAAAATGGACAAAATTGGAGAAAATAAGGCATCAGATAATCCATAAAGAAAAAAAATAAGGCATCAAATGATCCATAAGGAGAAAATCAAACATTAAAAGTACATCACAACCTCACCTCTTTTGGTACACATTACCAATGGCTCGGGACATAGGAAGTTTAGCATTGACCCAAGGCTTACCCCAAAGAGTGACAACGATACCACCAGCTACTTCAATTCGAGCTCTTTCATCATCTCTACCTGGACTATGATCTTCTGTTAGTTCAGTAGCTGAAAGACTGGCTGTCAAGTTACCTGTCATTTTCATGTAAACATACAGATATTCAATTATTAGGTTAAAATAAGGTGAAGTTTTATACTCCTTTACTTGATGTACAACTAATGCTTAGGAAAGTCCTATTTCAAGTAAACGCATTAAGAGAAAGGAATTCTTTATCATCTTAGCACATATCTAGTAGCAAGGGCAGCCCAACAAATTTGGAGGCCTAAGGCGATATATTTAAATGGGGCCTTTTTGTTATCACTTAAATAATATTTAACTAGTATTTAATATCATAATTTTTTTATAACAAAAATCTATTCCTTTTATTTTGTAATATGCTTTTTTTTTTTTTTTTTTTTCGAAAAATGCTAAAGCTAAAAAAAAATTTACCAAATAAAACTTTCAAATGATGTAGAAATGAATGCAATTAGTGACACTTCAAGAAGATGATAAACAAGTATTTGAATGAATGATGTTAGGGATATTATAAATTTTACAACATGAGGCTTACAAAGATGTATCATTAATCACAAAAAATAATTCAAAAAAGTATTTAATAGATTATTGACATCCACATATCATATTAATTGTCACATCAATTTGCAAAATTTTCAAGTAAAATTAATGATATTTCTAACATTTTCCTATCTGTATTATTTCTTGTGATTAGTGACACATATATTTGTAAGGGAAAATGCTAGAGATACAAATTGTATTACAAAAACTTTTACAAATTGATAATGTGATGAATGATTATAGACAAATAATAAAATGATGTTATCGGTGGGCCTTGATGAGAACCAATAAGAATTTGGCCACAACAACAGTTTGTAAATATGTTGTAAAATAGTTTGAAAAACTATAGCATTACTCTATTTGTAAGATCCATGTATTTAAAGTTGTATTATCTTTAGTATTACTCAATACTTTGGGACTTCTTAAAAGTAGAGGAAAATTATAAAACTAATTTTTATTTCCTACATCTTCAAATATATATATATATATATATATATATATATATATTTTAAATATATCAATTTTTACCCCAAAATTTGAGGCCTTCCTCTAGTAGGAGGCCCTAGGCGGTGGCCTACATGGCCTAGGCCTAGGGCCGGCCTTGTCTAGTAGACACAACTAATTTCAACTCAAATCAACTAAACCTTTATTCCCACTAATTAGGATCAATTATCTTCTGGATGCAATTAATTAAAGAGTCAATAATCAATATCACTACTTAACAAAGAAAAAGGGAGATATCAGAGAACCAGTACCCTGACCAGACTAGATTTTTTTTGTGCATGAAAGGGCCTTTGAGTCACCAACATTGGCAATTAAAATCTTCCCGTCAAGAGTTTAAACCATCTCATAGTTTACGCAATACTGTAAGGCAAAGAGTGTCAATGATCACCTCAAATGCTACTGCTTGTTTGACTTGTCTTAGGTTACTAGCACTTCCTCAAAAGGTGCTAGGTAGATGTTGTCAACAATATAAACGCGTTTTGATACATGCAGGACACAAATAACATAGGATGCCTATAATCTTATCCTATTATGGCCATGCCAAAGCAATAGAATATACATATATTCACTCAAAGTAAATTGCTTAATCAAGGCAACAAGCAACCTTCTGCGGATAGACATCAATCAAGGCATTGTACATTGTGGAAGGCAGCTTCAACCCCGCAGACTTCATAACATCCAAGCACTCAATCGCATCATCAAACCTCCCCGATTTTAGTGTTTTTAGTTTATTCAAGGGTTTTAATGACCATTGCAATAAGATTAGTTATATTTTAATTAGCGCGCCAGTTTTAAGTATTTGTTTCAACGATTTTCACTGTTTCCTTGGAAAAAGTGGGTTGAAATAAGTCATGTTTTTTGTAGTGTTGTTTTGAACAATTAACCCCTTATATAGTAGACCATTGAGTATTGACAAATGAAACTTTCTATTCATATGTTATATTAACAAGTGGTGAATTTAATCATAGGATAAATTCCAAAAAACACCCCTGAGATTTGAGTTAATGACAGTTAGGTCCAAGATATTACAAAATGACTAATTTGGACTTAAAAGACAAAAAAAAAAAATAAAAAAAAAAAAAAAAAAAAAAAAAAACCCTTACACCGTTAATCCTCTTAACCCTCCATTACACTTTTCTTTTCTTGTCTTTCTCCCTCATAGACCTGCTCTCCCACTCTCCCTCTCAGTGGTTCCTTTGATTCTCACAGCCAAAACCCCACTCTCCCTCTCTAACCTCAAATCTGCTACTACCACCACTAGCCATAAAACCCAGCCAAACCATAGCATCAAGACTCAAATCCAAAAATAGCATCACCCCTACCAGATCATAGCCCACCCCCATCACCAAAACTCTCAACCACCAGCCAAATTAAACCAACCATCACTATCAACCACCACTGACAACCTCAACCACAACTGCAAAAAGCAGCCCATAACAACCCATAACCACCACAATCCACCAATACCAGATCGACACAAACCACCAAAAAAAAAAAAAAGAAGAAGAAGAAGAAGAAGCCACAACTAGATTAAAATCAAAAGGGTAAAATATCATTTTCGTCCCTAAACTACCACAAAAGTTTGTTTTTCGTCCCTAAACTTTCAAAATTTCTATTTTCGTCCCTAAACTATCACAAAAGTTCATTTTTCGTCCTTAAACTTTCAAAAGTTCTATTTTCATCCCTAAATTTTTAAAAGTTCTGACGGAGTGCTGACGTAGCTTGACAGAGTGCTGATATGGGAGGGACGTAAATCAATACGTTTGGAAAAGTTTAGGGACGAAAATAGAACTTTTGAAAGTTTAGGGACGAAAAACGAACTTTTGTGATAGTTTAGGGACGAAAATAGAACTTTTGAAAGTTTAGGGATGAAAAACAAACTTTTGTGATAGTTTAAAGATAAAAATGATATTTTACCTAAATCAAAACTAGCTGGTAAGAGAGGCAACAATCGGTGGTGGAGGTGTCTTTCAATGGTGGTGCTTGAGAACGGCGGCGTAGCTTCAAATCGGCGGTGTGGCTTCAAACTGGCTTCAAATTGTAGCTAAGATCAGTGGTGTGGCTTTAAACATGGTTAAGATCAATGGTGGGGCTTCAAAACATGGCTGAGATCGGTTCAAATCATGGCTTTGATCGGTGAAGGAGGCAAAGAGAGGCGAGATGAGAGGGAAGAGAAAGAGAGGTATAAGGAAGAAGAGAGGAAACAGAGAGACAGACAAGATTGAAAAAAAAAAAAGTAACTGAGGCTAAGAGGGTTAAAAGTGTAAGGGTATTTTTTTTTTTTTTTTTTTTGTCATTTTAAGGACCAAATTGGTCATTTTAAAAATATCTTGGACCTAACTGTCATTAACTCAAACCTCAAGAGTGTTTTCTGGAATTTATCCTTAATCATATGATGTATATGAGTTTTTTCATATCATCAATAATTTTGAGATGTCATTTTTACTATGTATACTATGCATTGCTTGATTAAGTCTACCCGAACGTGTAAAGAATTTATTGCCCAAATTGAAAGTCTAAGGAAAATAATACTCATGTCAAAAGACTCAAAACTCAAGGTAATATTTGTAAAAATCCCTTAATATAATGCCAAGTATTTTACTAAGTAATTATACTTTTGTTCCCTAAAATTTGGGATAAGTTTGATTTTACTCCTTCAAATTAAAAAAAAAAAAAAAAAAAGTTATGATTTGGTTCTTGAATTTACAAAAAATGAACAATTCCATCCCTTTGTCTATGGGTCAATTTTTTTTTGGCCCTCAAATATGAAGTTTTTTTTTTTTTTTAATTTTTTTTTATTGGTTCTTTAAATATGTGGTTGAGTAAATTTGGTCCCTAAAAAATTGGGTGCCTCATATGCCAATTAATCATGTAAATAGAAAATCGATGGAGAGGTCAAATTGTGTTCCATTTTTTAAATTTCAAGGACCAAATTTGAGGGACAAAAATCGAACGTCAAGGATGAAAAGTATAGTTTTAGGATTGATGTAAATATTAATGTTCAATTTGGAAATATGCAATTAGATAGATAATAGAATGGTAAATTATACTTTTCATCCTTGTATGTTCGATTTTTGTCCCTCAAATTTGGTCCCTGAAATTTAAAAAATGGAACACAATTTGATCTCTCCATCGATTTTCTATTTACATGATTAATTGGCATATCTACCACTTGATATTCTAGACTAATACAATCAAGTTACCAAATACCAAAAAAAAAACAAATTCCACCAAATTCTTGTAAGCTTATGTCATATTTTTGTTAGGGTTGTAAGTGAATTAAACTATTTATTAATAGCTTGGATTTAGCTAGAGAAAAACATTTTATTAATTTATTTAGCAGACGAGCCAAGCTTCAGCCTATACTTAGGGCCCGTTTGGATACAGCTTATTTTGCTGAAAACTGAAAACTGAAAACACTGTTACAAAATAATTTTTAAATGTGTGAATAGTTCTGTGGGACCCATTTTTAATGAAAGTTTTGGTGAAAAAGAGGTTTGTGGGTTCCGTAAACAGTGCATGAGACCCACTGGAAAGCATTGAAATGTACTTCTTAATGAAAAAAAGCATGAAACGCTGGAAAACGCAGACACACTCAATATAATTAGTACCCAAACGGGTACTTAGGCTTAATTTGATAGGTCTAACACCACGGGCATGGGTAACTCACTCTAAGTTCTTATGGTGCCAACTCTAGGCATAGGCCCTGCTTGGGCAATTGACTAGGTGAAGTCAGAAAAAGACTTTAAAATTTTAGAGAAAATTACATTTTATACCCTTCACTTTAGGAGTGTAACAAAAAAAGAGTTGCTTGGTACCTCATCTCAAAAATAGTTTATTTATTTATTTATTTATTTAAAATAAACAAACAAAAAACAGGTGGGTTTCACTAGTTTTTATTTGTTTGGAAATTCTTTTTTTTTTTTTTTTTAATTCGTGGAAAAAAATCTTCTAAAAACAACTTTGTGCTTTTTTCAAATCTCTCTTCTTCTTCTTCTTCTTTTGGTTGTGTGTCATTTTTGTAAGTGGTAGATATTTCTATAATATTTTTCACTTTTTTTTCGTCTTATTACTGAAAGTGAAAACACACACCAAACAAACTCTAAAACTAAACATATTAGTTTCAAAGTTAATAAATAGAATCCCAAAGTCAAAAAAAAAAAAAAAAAAATTAAACATTAAAGTTTCAAAAAGTATCGTATTAAATCTCAAACTCAGTTCTTTTTACATCAAAAAGTAAGTATTAAATCTCAAAAATAGTCCCTTTCACTTAAATGGTGTAGGGTTAGGGGCCCAAATAGTATATTGGGCCTTGGGCTTGGCCGAGAGAATAGTAATCAAAGAACAAATGAATGGTGTTGAATGGGTCAAGCCTAGAATCTAACAAGCAAGATACGAATGGGAGACTGGTTCAAGGAGGAATGTCTCCTTGGATAGACTGAGCATGGCTCAAATGTGTATCCTAAGGTTCAATGTAAACCTTCTAGGAAACTTCAGTTATAGGGACATGTATCTCAAGTGTACCAGAAGTCTGGGAGCTTAGAAATATCTAAGAGAAAGTTGCTATCACCGCATTAAATGCTCTGTAGCTAATTTTCTGGTTGCATTAATGTGGAGAAGACCCCTGAACAGTACCGCCTTGGCTATCCCAACTCACAGAGAACCTGAGGGGGTGTTCGATGGGACAAGCACTCAAGTAGTGACTTAGATGACCAACAATTGGAGGACCAAGATCATTCAAGGAAGATTAGATAGCATGAAGACCCTTCATGAAGAAAGGATCGAGAAAATTTAGAAGAAAAAACATTGTAATAGTTGGAATCATATCTGTAACCTTTTTCAATCAATATAGACCTCCTTGGATTGGTCCGAGAATAAATTTACTTAGAGAATTTCTGTCCATCTTTGCTTGATGATCTTTTAAATCCATTCTAGTCGTTGTCTAACTCATTAGGGCCTAGTTTTTTAACCCATTCTCTACAAATTTATTATTCTGAGCTCGTTGGGCCAAGATCCCTTCATATTTTTTGCTTGGGCTCAAAAACGTGTCCATACAATTGGCGCCATCTGTGGGAAGAACTTGTGTGATAGTGAGTGCAACGATCAACTATGATAGGTTCAGGTCCACACCTGGAAGAATCTATAGCATCCCAACGTGAAAATCCTTTCGCCAACCTTGAGCGTAGGAGAGATCGAGAGGGTATCGTGCATACTACGCATACAAGCAAAAGCCACTCTTGAGTTGGAAGTCACGTCTCTCAAAAGCAACATAACAAAGCCATGCAACTGAAGATTGACCAGTTAAAGAGGAAGTTGCGCCATGCATAGCGAGAACGAACCCCTTTTAACTCTGACTTTTCCTCTGAGGGTGAAGAGGATGCTAGTTATAGGCCAATGTCAAGAACTCCACCCAGCGAGTCTTTTTCCTATGATGAAGAACACCATCACAAATGTAGATACAAGAGCCTACCTCACAGAGGCATAGGAAATGACGCCATGAGCAAAGCATTGAACCAGATTTCCAAATCGCCTTTCACGCGTAAGATTGAAGCTACAATACTTCCTCGGTGATTCCACCAGCCAACGTTCACCATCTACAATGGTCAAACAGACCCTGTAAAACGTGTGAGCCACTTCAATTAGAGAATGGATGTCCATTCCAAAGACAAAGCCTCGATGTGCAAGGTGTTCCCATCCATCCTAGGACCTGTGGCGATGAGATGGTTTGACGGCCTACGAGCAAATTCCATAGACTCTTTCAAAGGGCTCACCCAGGCATTTGGCTCTCGTTTTATCATGTGTAGTAGGATCCCTAGGCCCTTGGATTCCCTACTGTCCTTATCCATGTAAGAAGGGGAGACATTGAAGACATACTCAGATAGATACTGGTAGATGTACAACGAAATAGACGGTGACTTTGATGACATATCCATCAGTACTTTCAAGGTCAACCTCCTAGCCGAGCACGGTTTAAGGAAGTATTTGATGGGGAAGCCTATCACTAGTGTGCGCCAGCTCATGGACAGGATTGATAATTATTTGAGGAACACCAGTAGCAGGGGAAAGGAAATGCTAAGGTTATCCCTCAAGAGAGAAGGAATTTCAGGTCGGATTGGTCTAACAACAACTGGCCTCGGAGGGACTTTGCTTAGCAGTCAGGGTTTGTCAATATTCAGGTAGCTAACGCGGTGTTCCGAGAACCGATGCATTAAGTTCTGGAAAAGATTAAAAATAAGCCGTTCTTCAAATGGTCAAATAAGATGGTAGGAAACCCTATGAGGCATAATCAGAACCTCTATTGCCAATATCACCAGGACTAGGGATACACCTAAGATGACTATAGAAATTTGTGGGACCATTTGGACTAGCTGGTCTAAGAAGGAAAGTTGAAGTAGCTCTTGCATCATTCCAGTGGCAAGGGGAACCAAACTGGCCAAGAAATCCGGAGAGATGCTTCTTCCAAACCACCTTTAGGCACGATAAATGTCATCTTTGCCGCTCTAGAGAGGACTGGGTCCTGCCCTTCCAGGGTGATGTCTATCGCTCGGCTGACTGCCAAGGACTCAAATTCTGAGCTAAATAGGGCTAAAGTGAGTATCCAATTGGTGTTGAGCTTTTCAGATGAAGACAAGGTTGGAACCATATAGCCCCACGAAGATGCTTTGGTGGTTTCACTCAGGATTAGGAGATATGATGTAAAGAGAGTAATGGTGGACCAAGGTAGTGGCGTTGAGATCATGTACCCCGATTTATACCGAGGGCTGAACCTAAGACCTGAGGACGTAACAGCCTACGATTCTCCTTTAGTGAGTTTTGATGGGAAAGTTGTCATTCCGAGGGGTTAGATTAGGCTGCCCATACAGGCTAGCTCAGAAGTGGTGGAGATGGACTTCATCGTGGTGGACGCTTTTTTCCCCTACACGGCCATTATGGCTAGGCCCTGGCTTCATGCCCTAGGAGCTGTCTCTTCTACTCTACACCAGAAGGTGAAATATCCATCGGGGGGCCAGATTGAAAAGATTATTAGAAGTCAATTTGCGGCTAGACAATGCCTAGTGGCCGCCATAATGCATCAGCCCGAAGTCGAGTCCTCGGCCCCTACTGAAGGAGCCTTATAACAATTAAAAACTCCAGTGTTGCTTGTCAATGGATTAGCCGAGGAGGCGAAATGTGAGGATTTGGAAATGGTCGTTATTAGTGATGATTTGGAGAAGTTCTTTTAGATCGGAGCTCAGCTGCCTCCTCAAGAAAAGGAAGAACTGATAGAGTTTCTTAGAAAAAATGTTGATGTGTTCGCGTGGAGTCCTTAAGAGGCCCCAGGGGAGGATCCGAGCTTCATCTGTCATCATTTGAACGTTAATCCCTCTGTCACCCCCAAAAAACAACCATTTCGGCACTCGTTCAAGGATCATTCTGATGTTGTCAAAGACGAGGTAATGAAACTTAAACAGGCGGGGGCTATCAAGAAGATGTTCTACCCTGAATGGCTAGCCAATACTGTGGTGGTGAAAAAAAAGAGTGGGAAATGGCGAATGTGTGTAGACTTCACGAATCTAAATAAGGCTTACCCGAAAGACCCCTTTCCTATGCCTAAGATAGACCAACTGGTGGATGCAACTGTAGGCCATCCTCGGATGAGCTTCTTAGATGCCTTTCAAGGATACCATCAGATACCACTAGCCCCAGATGATCAGGAAAAAATGGCTTTCATCACTCCCACTGGAAACTGCCATTACAAAGTGATGCCTTTTGGTTTGAAGAATGCAAGAGTACTTGAGTCAAGTTAGACATTTGTAATCAGGGTTTGAATCTTTCAACCTATTGCATATCCCTAGGAGTGGAAACACATATGCTGATTCCCTAGCCACACTTGCAACCTCCTTGGCGTAAAGCCTGCCTCAAGTGATCCTTGTAGAGGATTTGTACAATCCCACAGAGGTGAAGAGAGATATGGTCCATATTCACCAAGTTAGAGTAGGTTCTAGTTGGATAGACCCCATGGTATTATTCTTGAAGGAGGATTCCTACCCGAGGAGAAGTTAGAAGCTGACAAAGTACGAAGAAATGCTCATCGGTTTTGGCTGTCTGAGGATCAGAAATTGTACAAACGCTCATTTTTTGGGCCATACCTGCTATACATACACCCCGAGGCAACAAAACTACTCCTTGAGGAGTTACATGAAGGGATTTTTGGAAGCCACACTAGAGGAAGATCCTTGTCGCACAGAGCCATCACTCAAGGCTATTGGTTGCCAAACATGCAAAAGGAAGCATAAGAATATGTAAAAAAGTGAGACTAGTGTCAAAGATTCACACCAAACATACACCAACCAGGAGAAGTCCTTAATCCTCTGTCTAGCCCTTAGCCATTTGCTCAATGGGGCTTGAACATTGTCGATCTTTTCCCCATGGCAGTAGTAAACAAGAAGTATTTGCTGGTCAACACAGACTACTTCACTAAGTGGGCTGAAGCTAAGCCGTTGGCGAATATCAAAGATGTAAATGCCAAGAAGTTCATTTGGAGGAACATTGTTGCTCAATTTAGGGTCCCTCATACCCTCATATCGGATAATGGCCTTCAGTTCGATAGTAAATCTTTCAGGAAATACTGCTATGACTTAGGAATTACGAATAGATATTCTACCCAAGCTTATCTCGAAGGGAATGGACAAGGCGAGGCTGTTAACAAGGTCATAGTGAATGGACTTAAGAAGAGATTGGATGACGTAAAGGGAAAATGGGTGGAAGAATTGTCACATGTTCTTTCAACATACCGAACCACGCCTCGTAGATCAACCAAAGAGACCCCATTTTCAATGACTTATGGAGCTGAGGCTGTGATTCCTTTAGAAACTGGCTTCTCAACATTGAGGACTAGCTCTTTCAGTCCGAGCAATAACAATGAATCGCTAGAAAAAAGCTTAGACTTTATTGAAGAAAGAAGAGAAAATGCAATGGTTCAACTGGGATACTACCAACACAAACTCAAGCAAGGTTATCATGCCAATGTGAAGCTGAGGCCATTAGTGCCTGGGGATTTAGTGTTGACAAAAGTTTTAGGTATTGCAAAGAACCCAATATGGGGAAAGGTAGGACCCAACTAGGAAAGGCCATATCGCATCACCTTAGTGGCTAGTATAGGAGCGTACTTTCTTGAAGACCTGAATGAACACGTAATACCATGCTCATGGAATGTAAAAAACCAGAAAAGTTATTATTAATGAAAGTTTCCTTTGTCATGTGCTCGCTTATTGTATAAATACATTGTGCTTCCCATTATTGGCATCTTTCTAAGTGATTAAACAGAACCTTAGACATGTCTGGCTCATTGGACCACATGCTTTAGGGAAATTAACACTCCATGACATCTTTCTAAGTAATTAAATAGAACCTTAGACATGCCTGGCTCCTCGGACCACATGTTTCGGGTAAATTAAACAATCTACAGTATCTTTTCTGAGTGTGAAACAGAACCCTAGTCATAACAGATCCTCTGGATCACATACTAAGGAAAAATTAACACTGTGATACCTATTGGTCTTTTACTAAGTGTCAATACAAATCAAGGGTCATACCCAACTCCTCGGATCAATGATTTTGAGTAAGTTGAAGTCCTTATTTATTTATCTAAGTAATGAACAGGATGAAGATAGTCGCTTTCTTTTATTTTTTACAAAGTATATATTCATCTCTATTGGACTCAGCCTTCGCTACAAAAGGTTCAATTCTCAATACAAATATGTGATAGACCTCTTTATTGCTGGTACTTGATCAAATTACTTAAATTGTTAACAGTGTATTACTATTCGATTTTATTGAAGACAGAGTAGCAACAATTCAATGCTATTTGCAATAGTAATAAGTTTCAAAGCATATAAAGTAAAGGTGCAAGAGATAAGAAGAAAATCATTTTCATTAAATAAAATAAGTACATTATATTCACATATAGAGTGTCACTACACAAAAAAAAAAAAAAAAAAAAAAAAACACCTACAAGAAAATCCTAAGTGCTAACCCTTGGCCTTGGGAGCATGAGGGTCTTCTTTTTGGGTTGGCTGAGAGGTAGGAGCGTCTTTAGCTTAGGATAAGCATTTTTAGTCTGGGCCTCTGCGTCCTTTGTCTTAGCTGTAGCTTCTTTGTCCTTGGCAATGTCTTTGGCTTCTGAGAAGGGTTTTTTCTCCTTGCCCTTACCCATGTCTTTGGCCCCCTCAGCCTCCTGGCCTTGATCACCAGCTTAGCTGGATCCCTTCGAAGCCTCAGGGAAAGGGAGAGCAACTTGGATAGTCAAAGGCTACTCAGAAGTCTCTAGAGCAAGGGTAATGGGAGAGGGGACGGCACCTGGGACTTCACTGATATCTAGGTGATAATATATGCTCCCAAGTTGCCTCCAAACAGAGTCTGCAGGGACTCCTACAACACTAAGAGTCCTATACCATGTTACATTGCAGTAATCCCTGCATACCTCGAAAAGCTCCTCATTAAGCCTAATTTGTGTTTCTTCCTCGCCAAACAGATAGGACGCTTACTTCTCAGCCTCGGCTGCCTCCTTAGCCAGTTGAGTTGCCTTCTTGGCCTTTTGTAGCTTAGCCTTGAGATCTAGGACCAGTTGTCTTTGGGTGGCCAAGTCTATCTCGGTCAGGTGCAGTTTTTGACGTTGATCCTCGGCCTGCCTCTCCGCGGTCTTTAGACCCGCCTTAGCACTCAGGCGAGCCTTGTCTGCTTCTTTTAGCTTCTCAGACAGCCCCTCTTATTCTTGTTTGAAGGCCCCTAGGGACTTCTCAATATTAGCACAGGAGAGGGCCTTAGCATTGGCCTACGGGCATTACAGACCCACTCCTCGGCCACAAAAACTTGTTAAGTAGCCTGCACAAAAACAACAAAAGAATCACATGAATAAAAAAGCAAGGAAAGAATGAAAGTACGGCTTAGCATTTAAATTCAAGGATATGATAGATTGCTTACCATAGCGAGGTCCCTCTTCAGGGATAGGAAGAGGTCGTTCTGCTTGAAGTACCTGTAACCCTCCATGTCTCTAGGGAGGAGAAGAGGTTGCTCTAGGGCTTCAACAATGTAGCCTGCACGCCCCCTTTGGAAATCCCTGACTGGGGCATTTCAAGGGATGGCAGCCCCATCCACCTCTAGCCGATGAGACTAGATGCGTTGCAAAAGGCGCACATCGGCCCTGGTTTGCTCCTTCCAACTGTCCACAGAAGTGGACCTCTTGTCTTGAGGGTCTTTAGCCACCTTCTGCTGCTTAAACCCCTTCTAAGGGCCCACCTCCCCTTTTCAAGCTCCTTGCTTGGCCTTTTCTTCTTTAGATCTGGAATGGCCTTCAGTCCGAGGTCGGTGGGAGGTGGAGGGAGAGGAGGAGGAAATGTGGGTGGAACTTGGGACTTGGTGGCTTTTTTCTAAGTTGACACCTTGCCCCTTGTGGCCATGAGGTCCCTTAGGCTTTTATTCCCCCGGTTTAGCGCCATCTTGTCTTCCTCTTCCTCGGAGGAGTTATCTGGGTGAGCAGTCAACAGAATTGGGGCGTGAACACCTGAGTGCCTATCAGTCTCCTCCTCAGTGTCCGAGATATGAACTATTTAAACCCTTTTATTCTCCTCTTCCTCAAAATGAAATTTGTCACTGCAACTGTAACTAACAGTCACCTCCCCTCAAAATGAAATTTGTCACTCTTCGAGTGATAAACGTGAAGAGGCAGTCTCCTCCTTTGGTACTGCAACTGCTTTAGGCAGAGCTTGTTGAAGGGGTAGTATGACTGGAGGAAGGTCTTCTTGTGCGAGGAAGTTTGGGTATGACACCTTAATTCGAGCCAACCGCAGATCGCTTGCCCTTATGGCGTAGCCTATTTCTTGATATATCTCTAAGATTGGCTTGAAGTCCAAGATCAAATGGATGGCACGCAGCTACCTGTCCTCACTTACGAATATCTCGAACCTCAGTAAATAATTGAGAGCGACAATGTTGGTTAGACTGAGCCTGGGCGCCACTTGCCTCTTGTCTGCAAAAATAGCCAAAGAGAAAAGCATGGTTAGAGAGTCAAAATCCATCATCAGAGAAAGCAAAATGAAGGAGAAACAATAAAGGGTCAAAAGGTCTAAATCTCTTATTAGGGAACCTAACTCTAAGGTGTCCCACCTGGCTCTCCTTCTCGAATGGGGCAGTGAAGGCCATCATGCCACACTCCCAAAACTATCAAATAGTCGTCTTTCATACCTTATTAGATTTAGGAAGACATGATACTAGTCTGACAACTTCAGATCAAGACTTAAGATAAAATCCTGTGCTTTTAAGGGAGTGACAATTGTACATGTGGACCACATCATGCTAAGTGAGCCCTAACCCCAAATACTCATTTAGAGCATCAACGCTACCTAAGACCCTAAAGAGGTTAGGTGCGCACTGATGAGGACACAACCTATAGTTAATAAGGTAATCTTAGGTTATCCTACCTATAGGGAGAGTCATTCCCTTTTCTATGAATGCTATCATGGGGATGATGACTTCCCCTTTTTCTCTGTGTGTCACTATTTGTTCTGGGGAATAGTATTGCAAGGCGACTCTCTGTGGTATGTGGTATTCATCCTTAAAGGCCGCTATTTTGGCAGGGGAGTCTACTAGGTGCTTAAATTTACCCATTTGGACAAGATAAAGGGAAACAACTGAAATTGGTAATTAAAGAAATGAGAATTGGAAGGCCGAGGAGATTGGCTGAGGAGAAAAAGAAAAGTTTAAAGAAATAGAAACTTACAAGAACTAAGATGTGTGTTAGTCCCTAAAACCTTTAGAAAGATTTTCAAGGATTTCTTAAAGAAAAGGTGTGGGAAGTTTAGTGAGAGTTTTGAGAGTTTGAGTGCTTGGGATCTCTGGAGAACTTGAAGACTTGTGAAATAAGGGAAATGATTTCTTCGAATGCTTTATATAGACGGCGAGATCGAGTGGGAGTTATCTCGCTTGAAGCCCAATGAGAAGTATCAGCCATTGGATTAGCGCCTTATCGTTAGATGCAGGGAACATAACTGTTAAGACATATGTGTTTTATTTGTTAAGAACATATGTCACTTATTTATGTAAATTGACTAATCTTTTGACAAAACGTACTCTACTTGTAATTGGGTAGTTCTAGGTGTTTTTAATACTTCAAGAAATAAGGTTTCAAGGTCAAGTGTTGAAGTCATCAAGTCTGTTCAAGAAAAAACAAGCTGAAGTGCAATTTCATTAAAACTCGACACCTTCTCGATAGCTACCTCGACACTTGCTATCTGTTAAGATTTAAAATTTCAGATTTTCTAATCTGATTTTCTTGGAATCCGTAAATATGCTTCTGGGCCTTCTTTTCTTCTAATCCTAAACATATAAAAGGATTGTTTTAAGAGCCGTCAAGTTGTACACAAGTTGCAAAAGCAATTGAGCAATCTCTGTTCAAGAAAATTGTGATCAAAAGACAAAGTTCTTAACTTAGTTCATCTTCTTTCAAGAAGTTGCTGTATATTTGCACCAAAGGGTTTTGTAACCAAGCATCTTCCTATTATTCATTATAAAGGATGAATTGAAGAACTTTGCAGCCAACCTCTCCTTCTTAGTTGGTGTTCAGAAGTCGCGTACTAGGATCCGCGCATTGGTTAGTCACATACTTGGGAGCCGTGCATCAAAGGTAGGAACTGTCGCTATAGATCAAGTCCAATTGGGTATTGGGGTAAGGTTTCAACTGTAGGTTGGTAAGGTACTTGGGATTCCTTTACTTGTAATCGCTTGATTTGATAATAGTAGAGTTTCGGGAATAGTGACCTGAAAATCACCCGGTGGGGTTTTTGCCGTCCATTCGTAAACAAATCACCGTATTATTTAATTTTCGCTGCATATTTAGTTTTTGGTGATTTGTTTGTGCTTCTACGCAATTGCATGATTAATTGATTAATTAACAACTGGCTAATTAATTAATTAGGTTTAATTACAAGGGTCATTTAGATTGTGGCCTATCAATAATGCTGCCTAGAGCAATTAATTATGCCTCGTGGGCTCTGAAGCGTCAGTAGCAATTATAGGGCGCACAAAACGGCACTCCCACGTGTGCATATCAAAGGGCAGAATAATATTAGCGCATGAAAAATCAAAACCCCACTTTTCTCCTAGGATGAGAGGCAAAAAACCGGAGTTTTGAGGGGCTATTGTAGGGTTAGGGGCCTAAATAGTATATTGGGCCTTGGGCTTGGTTGAGAGTATAGTAACCTGAGAACAAATGGATGGTGTTGAATGGGTCAAGCCTAGAATCTAACGAGCAAGATACGAATATGAGGGTGGTCAGAAAAGGAATGTCTCCTCGGATAGACTAAGCACAGCTCAAATGTGTATCCTAAGGTTCAAGGTAAACCTTCTAGGAAATCTAATGATAAGGACGTGTATCTCGAGTGTACTAGAAGGCTGGGAGCTCAGAAATATCTAAGGGAAAGCTGCTACCACCACATTAAATGCTCTGAAGCTGACTTTCTGGCTGCATTAATGTAGAGAAGACCCTTGAACAATGCTGCCTTGGCTATCCCAACTCACAGAGAACCTGAAAGGGTGTCCAATAGGACAAACACTCAAGTAGTGATTTAGATGACCAACAAGTGGAGGACCAAGATTGTTCAAGGAAGACTTTATAACATGAAAGACCCTTCATGAAGAAGGGATCGAGAAAATTCAGAAGAAAAAACACTATAACAATTGGAATTATATCTGTAACCTTTTTCAATCAATATAGACTGGAACAAACCTCCTCGAATTGGTCCGAGAATAAATTTACTTAGAGAATTTCTGTCTATCTTTGCTTGATGATCTTTTAAATCCATTCTAACCGTTGTCCAACTTATTAGAGCCTAGTTTTCTAATCCATTCTCTACAAATTTATTGTTCTGGGCTCATTGGGCCAAGATTCCTTTATATTTTGGGCTTGGGCTTAAAAACGTATCCATACAAATGGTATTTGGCCTAATTTATCATTTTTAAATCTTAGGGTTTTGTTTATTACTTTTAAAATTATATGAGTAAATTTGTTACACTCCTTAAATTATAGGGTTTAAATTGTAATTTTATCCATCAAAAATATTGTAGTTTATTTTAAGTTAATTGTTGGTTTTCTGTTTTCTGTAAAAAGAAAGAAAAAGAATATAGGTGGGATGGGTTAAAAAAAAAAAACTAAAAACTTGAATAAAATAATTTTGTTGTTTATAAGGAACTCGTAGTCGTAGCGTGTAAATAGTTGAGCAAAGAAACAAAATCTGCTCTCATTCTCACTCTTAACTCTCCCATAGAGGTAATTCTGTATGCGCTATTAGAAACAACTAGTCGTAGACCCGCGCATTGCGCGAGATAATTTTTTTTTTAGGGTGATCTTATTAAATATATCTGGGGTAATAAGTAATAACACTTTCCCATTTTGTTTATATTAATAACAAAATATTTTAAATTTATTTAAGAATCTGTTTATAAATGTTTAACTATGGTTGTTAGTAAAGACATTACTCATAACTTTAGAATTAAAATACAAATTTATAAAATACCAAAAGATTAGAAATGACAAATCTCTCCATAACTCATTAGGAAAAGAAAAGGGAAAAAGAAGAAGAAGCAAAAGACATTACTTAATATTTTGAAATACACCTTAATTTAAAATTTTAAAATAAGAGAATTTAATTTTAAAATTAAGGATAATTTTGGAACCTACCTTAAGCACAGGCAGTTTAGTACACAATATTTTAATATTAATTTAACAAAATTTGGTTAAACAAATATAAAGGGTGAAAATATTTTTTTTCCTTTCAAGTTTAGGGTAGAGTGTCATTTCTTCAAAACTCAAGGAAGGGGAATGTAATTACCCCTATATTATTATTATTATTATTATTATTATTATTATTATTATTCTTGTTGTTGTTGTTAATAATTGATTTTTCATTTTCTTTTAAGTTAATAAAAACCTTACATCTCCTTTTAGTTATGAATTAGAGTTTAATTGCTATGATTGTGTACAATTATTGATTATTGATTCAATTTTTTAAGTGAATGTAACAGTTGATTTTATTGCACTATAAAGTTTTTAATGTTCTCCATATTGGTCATATTTATTTTTTATTTTTACTTCTCCTTACAACCTCTTTGTTTTCCAATTAATAGTTACTAATTGACATTTGATTTTTTTTTTCTTTACCATCTCTCTCTCTCTCTCCAAAGGCAACCTACTGTTTTCCAAAATTTGATGATGATTTTATTGCATCAAATATGCATTGTAGTTTTGTATTTTTTTTTTTTTAATTTAATTTTGCTACCCTTAAGTTAGTATATCCATAACTATTAGTTTCTTTATATTAAATTTGGTTTGATATCCTCATTATTCTTTTTTAATTTAGTGTTTCCCAATTGGCATTTGTTTTGTATTATATTTTTTCTTTGATGTATTGGGTTTGAGAATGAGTGTGTCCCTAGTATTACTCCACTTTATGATGACACTTTTATTTATTGAAATTAAGTATAATTTTTAATTTTTAATTTTTTAAATAAAAAGGAGAGAAAAATATAAATAATTTAATGAAATGGAAGATGTGGGGAGATGAATAGTGATATTAAGATAGAAGGTAGTGGGGAGATGAAAAGATAAAGGTAAGGAAAAAGCTTGGACAAAGTGTAAATGTAAAAAAAAAAAAAAAAAAAAAAAAAAATATTACAATTTTTTAAGGATAATTTTATTATTTAAATAAAATATTCCATATTTAACTATTAAAAAAAAAAAAAAAAAAGAGAGAAAATATAAATAATTTAATGGTGTAGAAGATGTGACTGAATTTAAATGTTGAACAACATAAGATGAGAAGAAAAAAAAAAGTAAAAATAAAATATATAACAATAAATACCAATAAAGAGAATAATTGCACATAAAAGATTTTTGTTCTTTCTTATAACTCAAATTAAGATTGATGGTTTTTTTTTTTTTTTTAATTATGTGTTTTAGGATTTTGTTCTTTCCCTTTTATAATTTTGATTGAATTTTGGTTTGGATTAATACTTAGTTGTTTTTGGAAATAGAAATTTGAATATGCCTGCCAATTTTTTGACTTATAAATTATTATAAAATCTTTTTTTTTTTCTTTAGTTTTATTTTAATTTTGGTTAAGTTAGCACTGTAATTTTGTGATGATTTTTTATTATTATGATAATTTCCTTATTCCTTAAGAGATGAGTTGTATATTAAGCAGATGTAACACACTACAACAAAGTTAGAAGAATATGGTTCACCTTAAAAATTATTAATGAAATACACAAAAAATATTAAAATGATATATTTGTAGAGATAAAAAGATTAAAAAAAATGTAAAAATCCTTTTTTTTTTTTTTTTTGAAAAAAAGACAATGCTTGAAGTAATTGTTACTTTTTGTATATTACACTTCACTGCATAATATTTATTTTCTCATGCATCGTGTGAGTCTGCGGCTAGTTTCCTATAAAAACTGAATGATTCTACAAGTCTTCTATTGGGAATAAATTCTAATTTTAGGTTGCTAAATGCAAATGTAGTAGAAACATGGTGAGAGAGAATAATGGGTTGTGCTCATGGTTTGTGTAATAAGCATGTGATATGATTGTGGGCTTCCTTTATAATAGGATCTTTTGTTTCTCTTAGACCAAAAAAAATGACGCCATTATCCCCACCCAAAATGTTTTCCTATAATGACAAGCTTTATCTTTTAACCTCTAAGAAATGCAATGCAATGGCCAAAGGATATGCCCCTTTAATATATTGTCTCTAATCAAATAAACAAAGGCTCATGTCCCCCTTAGGTACAAGTTTATACAGAATTCAATTGTTTACAATTTTTTTCTTTTCTATGTAAGAAAGAACCATCAACCTTAACTAACCAAAAAAAAAAAAAAAACAATCAAAATTAATTAGAGTTATAAGAAAGAGCAAAAAAAGGGTAACATTTAACAATTAAAGAGAAAAAAAAAAAACAATTTAAAAAACAAATCTAAATGGCATTAACCAATGTGGAGTTTTAAAGAACTCTTGGTTTACCTAGAATATAATAGAGAAAATAAAAATGAGACTAATACTAATTCTAGGAAACATATATAGAGAAATAGAAATAAGGATGCTAATTAAAGAACATTGTTAATACCATCAATCCCGTTTGAAGCTTAATCATAGCTCCACTAATTTGCTGACTTTCAACTTTTGGCTGGTATATATTTAGGCGTTCTCCAATGCCGTAAAATTCCTTATTTTCTAGCTTTACTTGAATTCCTACAAACTACCCGATTAAATTAAGTGAGAAAATTAGCATAATGATTCTAGTATAGAGAAAAAAATAATAATAATTTCCAAAGATTAGTAATTTGGCATAAATAGAAGAATGTATAAAAAATTTAT
This sequence comes from Quercus variabilis, assembly GCA_030445155.1. Taxonomy (NCBI): domain Eukaryota; kingdom Viridiplantae; phylum Streptophyta; class Magnoliopsida; order Fagales; family Fagaceae; genus Quercus; species Quercus variabilis. The sequence goes on from CP129446.1 coordinate 458,201, forward strand.
CGAAAATTGAGAGAGAAAGAGAGAGAGAACCTTTTTTTGAATTTCTGCAAACTACCCGATTAAATTAAGTGAGAAATGAGCATAATGATTCTAGTGTAGAAACACAAATAAGAAAAAAAGAAAAGAAAGGATTCCCAAAGATTAGTAATTTGGCATAAATAGAAGAATATAAAAAATTCATAGAAAAATTGAGAGAGAGAGAGAGAGAGAGAGAGAGAGAGAGAGAGCGAGAACCTTTTTTATGAGAGAAAGCCATGCATAGAATGGAATAGATAGTTACTAATTTATAGTAAGACAATGTGAATAAGAAGAGACAAAATAAAGGAAGATGAAGAGAAAGAAGAAGAATAATAGTTATGTAAAGAGTAGTGGGGAGATGAAAAGAAGAATGATAATATTTATGTAGAGGGTAGTGGGGAGATGAAAAAATAAGGATAGAGAAAAGTTGGAAAAAGTGTAAATATTAAAATAAAATAAAAATTAAATGTTAAAAAACAATTATAAGAAAATTGGAAAGAAAATAATAATGAGGTGGACGCTTATGTGGCTCAACTGGAGCATAGCAACAATAAATACTACACTTCAGCTTTTAGTAATATATAGATGGTGAAAAGTAATATTACTTGAAATGAGTGCAGCAGTAGTGAAGGTTCATTTTTTTTAAGGTGGTCCGGACCGGTCCATCTTTGTCAACCAATCAATCATCTTCTGCAATATATATATACATATACATATACATATACATATGAGATGAGATAATTAATTGTTCTAATCTATTCATTGGATTAAGATTAAGAAACTCAAAATTTCTATCTTACTGAGTTTATGACAAATCAATGTCATGTAAGGAGTTCCCATCTCATGAGGATGGGCATTATTGGATTCCTAAAAACATTATACTGTATACATGTATGTATGTAACATTGAATTTTCTACTGGAATCTCAATCTTGACAAAATCAATTTGGCTCTTTTGTTTAATGTCTATCTCTACCAGACTGAATGGTTTCTATATGATGAGGACCAATTGGCAATTGCAGAAAAACTAGAACAAATACTTGTCAGATTTGGTATTTGTACATACTCATACCTGCTTGCTTTTATCTCATTCTCATTGATGCCCAAGTGTTGATGGTAGTAGAAAACAGCACTTACTCATTTAATAGGCATCCTGTTCCTGGGTTGGATGATTCATTTTCCCTTTCTATGTCTTGCCAGTCGTCACCACCATCATTGCTTAGTCATGGGTGTCTAATTTAATCCATGTAATCTTCACCTCTTCTTTAAAACACTCAGTTCTGCTCTTACTCTTAATTTAATTCTGGTCGGTCCCTCTATTCACAGATAAGTTTTCAAGTTTAAAGAATTGCAGCCGATGCAACCCCCGACGAGTAACACTGGAATTCCTGCTTTTAGCACTCTAAGTTGTCCTATATACAAATAATTTAAATTCCTATGGTGTGGTGGTCCTTGTTCATAAGCATTTAGGTTGCTCTGTCTGTCTACTGTTTTGTTTTTATTTATTTATTTATTTATTTATTTATAAATTTGATTGATATCTTTGAGGTTGATTATATTCCATTTGGAAATTTTGGTTGAGTAAGCCCTATAAGATGTTAACTATTAAGGTACTAGAATGTATGACAATTCATTTCGACATATTTAGAGTATGAGAGTATCATTTCTTTATTTATTCAATAATTAGAATATTAATATGTGATTAATATGCTACCATCAATTATATATATAAAAATATAATACTTCTTGGGCTTTTGTTATTTGCTGAGAACTGGAAACGATGTCATCTGAAGGAGTCTGTTTAACACTAATGTTGTTGCATAGAGATTCCGGGTTTCATTTGTATTTTCATAGTAGATAGGTGTTTAGCTAGTAAACAAAGTGTTAATTGTTTTTTTTATTTTTTATTTTTTATTTTTTTTAAAAAAGGGATCTTGGAGAATATGGCTGTTATCTCACAATTCCTTCTTGTTATGATATCTGTGTATGATCCTTCATATTTATATCTTTTTATGAATACTTGCTAGGAATGAAAGCACTTTAAGACGGAGACCCCAAGTGGGGGGAGTGGGAACACGTATAATGGAGCAATATGAAATTCTAGAGCAGATTGGGAAAGGTTCTTTTGGTTCTGCTCTTCTTGTGAGGCATAGACATGAAAACAAGAAGTGAGGACACTTACTGTTTATGTTTTAACATTTAATTTGAGAGTTGAACTATGTTCGATGTGAAATTGCTTGTTTCCTATATTCAGGTATGTGTTGAAAAAATCTGTCTTGCTTGCCAGACTGATAGGACTTGCACATCTGCCCACCAGGAGGTCAGTGTTTTCATATTATTCTTCATTTTCTGAAAATGAAAACAGCTATATCAAGGTCATTATCTCTTTCCATATAAGTTTAATGGATTGAAGGAATTTACTTCTTTTATGCTGGGAAATTTCTGAAAGGTGAAATTTAAGTGTCATTTTTCGATACTGAAAGATATTTTGTTGTCAATTGATTGTATATACATAAATGGGAACCATCCATTAAGTCTTATTTGGTGCTTTTGGGAAAAATATTAAGTCTTATATTTGCTTGATGTTTGGATCCTGGTATGGTTCTTCAAAAGTACTAACTACTAAAACACATTATGTTCCCTAATGCTTTGTAGTTTAAATAATGATGCCTTTATTGTACCTCTATCTATAATTTTAGCTTGTAAGCTGCTTTCTTCTTTCTTAATTCTGCAGATGGAGCTTGTTTCCGAAGTACGGAATCCATTTATTGTAGAGTACAGAGATTCCTGGGTCGAAAGGGTTAGCATCATGTGTGCTTTAATTGTTTTACGTCTAATGAAGCCCTAAGAATTTTTTATTATGATCCCTCTAGCATTTTAAGGAACATATGTTCTCATTTATTACTAGTTCTTCAATGGACATTTTAGTCTTTTCACTTCCAGTGGGGTGTCAAATGGGTGAGTTTGAGGTGGGCATAATTGGGTTGGGTATATAAAACTCATTAATCCATTAAAACCTATTTAACTAATTGCTTCTAACACAAACCCAATCCAACCCAATTATAATGGGTAAACCCCAACCCACCTAATTACCCAATTATCAAAATTACCAAAATGCCCATAAACACAGTAACAGCTCAACGACAGGAAATAGAGGAATAAGATAAGAAACCAAGTGGTCCACCGTTTGGTTGCTGAGAAAATTTAGAAAAATAAGGAAATGAATTTTGAAAATTGGATTCCAACTCGGCAATGTCGCCCTATAGACCATTTCTGTGCATATCCAACGCTTTCAATTGCTGTAAGTTCCGAATTCCGGTAGGAAACCCATTGTAGAAGTTGTTTTGAGAGAAATTCAAGTAATTCAATCCCCAGAGATCGTTAATTCGGACCGGGATCGGGCCATAGAAGCTGTTACTGGATAGATCCCAATGCTGCAAAGTAGTGATCGTACTGAGAACCGGCCCAACCTAGCCGGTGAAGTTGTTTCTGGCGAGGTTGAGGTTTCTGAGCGCTTTGAGTTCAGTGAGAGTAGGGGTGTCAATTTGGGTTAGCATGTCGGGTTCGTGTCGTGTTGAGATAGGGATATTCGACTAAATGGCTCAACTCTAGCCCGACCCATTTAATAATCATGTCATGATCCTTCAACTTTAACCCGACCTGTTAATAAGGCAGGTTGACCTAACCTAACCCATTTGACCCGCTTAATAAACGAGTCGTGTTCGGTTGACATGAATGTAACACAACCCATTTTAACCTGCATAATATTAAATATAACATCCATCTAAAAATAATTTTTTTTACATCCCAAAAGCAGTGCATACACTTCAAGTCTTCAATCCACATTCAAAATAATATAGTTCAACAAAAATATAACATTCGTCTAGAAATAAGTTCTTTACACTCCAAAATAAATGCATATACTTCAATCCAAATTCAAAATAACATAGTTTAACAAAAATAAAATAACATAGTTCAACAAAAATATAATATCCTTGGAACTCGCCAAATGCTAAGTATCAATATTGAAAGAATTGGAGCAAATAGTAGGCTAATCTCGATTATGACTACGATCATCATCCATAGATTCTAGTTTATAAATTATCTCAATAAACCCACTTGCAAGATATGCAGACAGTGTCCAACACTAATACAAACACCAAAAAAGACACATGACACAAGACAAAAGCTACAACTGTGACTTTAATCAACAATAAATATATCTCATATATTAATAACAGCACATGGGTTCAAAGTATATAGAACAAAACCATTATGCAAAAAAAATTACTGGAAAATTTTGAAACACCAAGAAAACGGTTTTCTTTAATTCTAAAACTCACTAAACACATGAGAGAGAGAGAGAGAGAGAGAGAGAGAGAGAGAGAGAGAGAGAGAGAGAGAGAGAGAGAGAGAGCAATAACTAGTTTGAAACTTTGAGTTTGAGAATTAAGCATGAGACTATAATATAGTAAAGTGAGTAGTATGGTTGAAAAAAAAAAAAAGAAGAAGACATTTTTGAGAAGGTTTAGAGATTTAGGGTTTGTAGGGTTTAGAGATCTAGGGTTTGTAAAGTTTTAATTTCCAATTATATCCCTTGTAAGTTTTTGTAATTACTCACGTTTCTTTTTAAATTTAAAATATATGTTGGATATAAAAGGTATTTGACAAATCTAAAATAAAATGAATATTTATTTGTTATACGAGTTAAACGAGTTGTGTTAAGTGGGTCATTTCGGGTTGACACAAATAAATTGACGTGTCAAACGTGCTTATTGTGGGTTATGTGGGTTGACCCGATAATGACACATTTCTTATCATGTCGCTTTCGAGTTGACTTGTTTATGATCCAAACCCATTAAGGCCTAATCCTAACTCGCAAAAACCCGTGTCATGTTCGTGGGTTTGGTCAAACATTGACTGAAAATTCAACTCGCCGGTGAATGCGAGACCTTCGAGGACGATAGTGGTGACATTGCTGAAGTTTGCACCATCGCCACCTTCACAGAAGACGCCGTGCCAGGCAGAGAGACAATCATTGGTGTTCAACAATACAACGGTAGTCGAGTCCCAAGACGAAATGGCACCGTTGGAGTCGTTATGGATCCCTTTCTTGAATTCAAGTAAGGATTGAAGCTTCGAGTCGAAGGCAAAGTGAAGTAGTGGAGGTAGAGAGAGAGTGAGAAGAAGAAGAAGAAGAAGAAGAAGAAGAAGTGTGAGTGAAAATGGCGGTTTGGGAGCTCTCTTTTAGTGCTTTTGTTAAAGATATTAACGAAATTGGAATGCGTTTGGTTGCCGAGAAAGTTAGGGAAACAAAAATAACAAAATTAGAGTCTAATTTTGTCTGAGGGCTGGATTTTTTTTTTTTTTTTCTCTAATGAAAAGGGCCAAGTTGAATTTGGGTATATTGTTTTTGGGTTAAATGGGCTTTAACGAGTTTTTAGTTAAAACCCAATAATCACTGGGTCTAATTGGGTTGATGCCCATTTAACCCAACTAATAATTAGATAGGTTTGGGTTCAATTAGAGTGGGTGGATTTGGGTGGGCAAATAGGTTTGGGCTTACTTTGCCACCCCTAACTTCCAGGGTTGCTTTGTATTCATTGTCATAGGATGTTGTGAAGGAGGAGACATGTAAGTTATAATTCTTGCTTAATCAGCTATTTGATATATGTTTTTTTTTTTTTTTTTTACGGTAAAAATAGAATTTTATTGAACAATAGTATAGAGGTACAAAACGCCAGGCCAATGTAGTACATCATTTGAATAATTGGCTTGGCATGGCTATGCATGTGAAAAACCTTCGACACAAAAATCAGAGTAGGAAATGAAAAACCCATTGCTAAAAAACCACCGGTGTATCTATTCATTGGCAAAGCCTCTGGTAATCTTGCAGCAGTGTCATTGCTCCTCGCAGAATGTCGCAATTAGATTCTATTGTTGTAGGTATTTTTTATTATTGTCATATTATAATTCTATATTGTAGATAGTGTTTCTTTTTATTTAATTTTTAAAATCTTTTATAATTATAAATATCTATTAGAGAATATCAACTTGGATATGGAAAAATTTAGAAAGAGAGAGAATAATAGAAAAATTAAAAAGACCATATGGACCTAAATGGACTGAAGTTAGATTATATTGTTCTACATATTATTTTATTATTTTCATATTATAATTCTGTATTGTAGACTGTGGGGCCGAAGAATTTGGCAATCGCAGCTCACTTTATACTAAGCCCAAGGCCCACGCCGAGGAGGAAAAAGTGGCCGAGGACGAAAGAAGCAAGTCCAAAGTACCCTGAAACATCGCTAAAGACGATCTTGTCCTCGGCCAATCAAGATCACAGAAGAGAAGAGCGGCATGCCATCAAAGGCAGCCTCCTAGAGCATCCCAAGGAAAAGGACAGGTACAATGGGTCAGCTATGGGAGCACGGTGGAAGAGCAATTCAAGGAGAAACTGTCACCTCCGCATTAAATGCCCACAACTAATGTCCTGGCCACATTGATGAGGGAATGACCCCTGAAGAATGCTACCTCGATTGCCGCAACTTACAGAACGCCAGAGAGGATGTCTGATGGGACAGGACTCAAGTATAGGCTTGGATGATCAACAAGTTGAAGGCCAAGATCATTTAAAGATGACTATATAATAGGAGAAACCCACCATAGGAAGTGAAGGAGATAGTACTGTAACAATCTCAAAAACTTCTGTAATCATTCTCATTCAATATTTACTTGAAAGAAGCTCCTCGGATTGTGCCGAGAATAAAATTTCTTTGTTAAACTCAATTCATCTCTGTTTGATTGTCATGAACGCCATATTAACTGTTGTCTACGTGCTAAAACCTAGTTTTTTGACCCGCTCTCTACAAATTCATTGTATTGGGCTAGTTGGGTCTGAGTCCACTCATCCAACATAAGAAGTGCTCAAACCCAGTCCCTACATAGACCGTGTTTCTCTTTTTAATTTTTTATAGTTATAAATATCTATTAGAAAATATCAACTTAGATTTGGAAAATTTTAGAAAGTGAGAAAATAACAGAAAAAATAATTGAATCGCAGATAAGATCTCTTCATAATTTTATTATTAGTAATATAAAAAATACAATGACAAGTTTGTAGTTAAAAAAAAAAAAAAAAAAAAAAAAAAACCCAAAAGAGCAAGAAAATTATAAAAATAATTAGAAAATAATGAAATAATACAATAAAGAGATAACAATGAAATTAATTATAGTAATGTTCAAATATGTACTATAACAACTAGTCGTAGACCCGCGCGTTGCGCGTGATAATATTATTATTTTAGTTATTATTAGTTAATAGTTGGTTTTTCATTTTCTTTCAAGTTAATATATTGACTTTAAAAAAATATACCATCTAATATATTAATTCAACAACAACAATAATAATAATAATGTTGAATAAAATAATATGAGAAGAAAAAAAGTAAAAATAAAAGATATAACAATAAACACCAAGTTAATTATCTCTAAATAAATACCAAATTATGTAAATCATATTATGTAATATTATAATATTACATTCTTATATACTATCTTTAATTCTTTACAATGCAATATGATAAAATTTAACAACTAAAGTGAAAAAAAAAAAAAAAAAAAAAAAACTTAAAACACAATTAAATCGCATCAACCTAAAGTAGAGTTCTAAAAAATACAAAAATTTCTCAACCTAAAGCAAAGATGCAAAATATATATATATATATATATATGTGTGTGTGTGTGTGTGTGTGTGTGTGTGTATCACCAAAAATTGAGAGAAATAAATTTTTTTTGTGAAGAAAAATTATGCATATAATGGAAATGAGAGTGCCAAATTTATACTAAAAGGATAACAATAAGAAGAAACAAAATAAAGGGAAAGATGAAGAGTGATATTAAGAGAGAGGGTAGTAGGGAGATGAAAATGTAAAGGGAAAGAGAAAGGTCGAAGAAAGTGTAAATATTAAAAAAAATGAGTACAATTTAATTTATTTAAATTTAAATAAAATATTATATGTTTAATTAAAAAGAAAATATAAATAATTTAATTATATGGAGGATGTGATTGAGTTTAAATATTGAATAAAATAAGATGAAAAAATTAAAAAAGTAAAAATATAATATATATATATATAACAATAAACACCAAATTACCCAAATTATGTTATGTAATAGAATAATATATATTATATTCTTATATATAATCTTTTTTAATGTTTTTTATAACGCAATAGTATAATATTTAACAATCAAAGAGAACAAAAAAAAAACTTAAAACACAAAACTAAATCGTACCAACCCAACGTAGAGTTATAACAAACACAAAAATCTATCAACTTAAGCAGGGATGCAGGAAAAAAAAATACTCCAAAAATTATTTTGTGTGTGTGTGAGAGAGAGAGAGAGGGAGGGAAGGAGAAACAACTTTTTTGTAATGGAAAATTATGCAAAGAATGGAAGAGAGAATAACAAATTTATAGAAGATTGTGTGAATATGAAGAGACAAAATAAAGGAATAAGAATAGTGACATTAAGGTTGAGGGTAGTGGGAAGATGAAAAGGTAAGGGAGGGAAAGATGAAGAGACAAAATAAAGAAAGATAAAAAGTGATATTAAGGTTGAGGGTAGTAGGGAGATGAAAGGGTAAAGGCATGAGAAAGGTTGGAGAAAGTGCAATTATTAAAAAAAAGTAAATGATAAAAAACAATTATAGGAAAATTGGAAAGAAAAAAGATAATGACGTGGATGCTGATGTGGCTCAACGTGAACACAGTAACATTAAACGCTATGTTTCAACTTTTAGTAATATATAGAAAAATATTGAATAAAATAAGATGAAAAGATTAAAAAAGTAAAAATATAATATATATATATATATATAACAATAAACACCAAATTACTCGAATAATGTTATGTAATAGAATAATATATATTATATTCTTATATTTTAATTTTTTTTTTATAACGCAATAGTATAATATTTAACAATAAAAAAAAAAAAAAAACACTTAAAATACAAAACTAAATTGTACCAACCCAACGTAGAGTTATAACAAACACAAAAATTTATCAACTTAAGTAGAGATGCAGGAAAAAAAAATACTCCAAAAATTATTGTGTGTAAGAGAATGAGAGAGAGAGAGAGAGAAGGAGGATGAAACAACCTTTTTGTGCTGGAAAATTATGCAAAAAATGGAAGAGAATAACAAATTTATAGAAGATGGTGTGAATATGAAGAGACAAAATAAAGGAAGATAAGTGAAAAGATGAATAGTGACATTAAGGTTGAGGGTAGTGGGGAGATGAAAAGATAAGAGAGGGAAAGATGAAGAGACAAAATAAAGAAAGATGAAAAGTGATATTAAGGTTGAGAGTAGTGGGAAGATGAAGAGATAAAGGCATGAGAAAGGTTGGAGAAAGTGCAATTATTAAAAAAAAAGTAAATGATAAAAAAAAAATTATAGGAAAATTGGAAAGAAAAAGAATAATGACGTGGATGCTGATGTGGCTCAACGTGAGCACAGTAACATTAAATGTTACGCTTTAGCTTTTAGTAATATATAGATTCTTGATTATATAGAAAGACTACATTATTTTGTAAATGCATGTATCACTAACGGAATTTTACTAACAATATTTGTTATAGTTATTTATGTAAAAATGTGTTTTTCAAAGTTAAAATTGACAAAATCCTCTTTAAGATAGATTTTGTCACAAAAAGATTTAGTCAATTAGTCATATTATCAACCAATAAGAAAATTTTTGCAAAACCTAACTATAACAACAAGAAACAAGAAGAATGGATTTTAAATGAAAAAAAAAAATTAATATTTTTAATTAATATTTAAATACTATAAAAAAAATATTTTAAGTCAAAGTGTATTAAGTCGATCATAGTTCTATTTTTTAATTTGAAAGTTAAAAAAAAAAAAAAAATTAAAACCATTTGTATTGTTCTTGACATACTAGGGTCTATGATATAATAAACATCTGTCATAAAAAATTTGTGTCATGGTTTTACTACATAGGGTAAAAGAAATAAGTTAATTAAGTAACTTGTGAACAAACTCGAGCTTGTTTAACAAGAAAATGATCCAAATTTGAACATGTAATTTTGTTTGGTAATAAGCTTGAACTCGACACTGTTTGAAATAAAACTAAATTAACTTTTAATACCCAGCTCATTTCGACTCATTTATAGCTCTACTTGTAAACATCTCTTATAAAAGATATCTTGACACCACCTGCCCCTCCATTCTTCATCCCCTCTCTCCCATTCCGTTTTTCCTTCTCACTTTCCTTAGTCAATTAGTCCTTTACTCCTTTCCCATTCGCGTCAAAAAATAATGTAATCTATAACGTCCCTGCCCTAATTGTGTAGATATTGTCCACTTTGGGGCTCATACCCCTCACAGTTTTGTTCTCTCCCAAAGCACACAACAATGGGAAAAAGGTCTCTACACATTAGAGAGAGGTAACTCCTTATAAACACATTCACATATGCTTCCCTAGGTGATGTGGGATTCCATGGATTGCAAGACCCCACTTTTAGGTCTTTACAATCCACCCCCTTATGGGCACGTGTCCTCGCTTGTGGGGCCCATACTTCCTGTCACGACCTGTACTTCAGAATTTAGAGCATGACCGACATGTTAATATCAAGTTTACCTCAATACTAACGCGAACCAACCTAAACTAAAGGTGCTTATCAAGAATTATTTCCTGTATTCCTACTTATTTTCTTGCATAAAAACCATAATATACAAAAATGATGAAAACCTTGAAACTTCATTTCATTTGAACTTTGCAAGATTACCACTTGGCTGAAACGTCAGGTATTCATGTAAATATTACATAGCTAAACGTTTAGCAAAACTCTTATTACAAACCTAACCCCAAAGACATACAACTGGGGTTCAAAACAAACTAAGGTTCAGAATTACATCTGTGCTCAAGGATCAAGTACATCTTGATTCCTCCTTTACAACAAAAAAACTAAACTACTATACAACAAAAAAACTATACATTCTAACAAACGAGAATTACAGAATGCTTGTCACCTTTAATACTCTCGTTGCTTCTAGGAAGAACCTATGCACTGAAATATAATAAGGTGAGCTGCGAAGCCTAGTAAGGTTTTACGCTCTATGGGCCTTTAATAAGAGTACATGTAAATCAAATATTTTATGGATATATCATCTTTGATTAAAAAAAGCATTCATACTATTCACGTTGTTCTTAAAATAACTTATGAACTTTTAGATAAAAATACTTCATTTTCCTTTCATATAATAATAAAAGAACATAAAAGTAATTCAGTAACCTTATCTTTAAAAAGACTATAAAATACTTTATCATAAACTTCTCATCAGACTTATAACACATTCAACATATCTTTCTTATCATCATACTTTTCTTATAATTTCCAAATAGCTTAATAGCTCATTTATAATACATATTAGTTAATCCAATTATAAGTCTGTCACAACTTTGGAAGGCTTCTAGCACAAAGTGCTAGGCATCCAACATTCTCTACAATGCTAGGTAATCCCGGGATCATATTATAATACATATCTTCAACCTGGCATCCTCCACAAGTTGGTCGTTACCAACAAGGGCAGGTACAGCAGAACCAGTTCCACTTTTAATGGCCAATCAAAATTTCCATGGAAATGCCAGTACTATAACCCCTACTGACTGAGTTTAGATCATAACAATGAAATAACTGAAAACTATATTTTTCTGATAACTTTGCTTTTACATAAATATTTCACAACAATAGCATATCCACTTCATTCTTAAATATTATGTTCGTGATATAAGTAATAACATCACTATTCTAAAATTATCATGTATATAAGTTTGAACAACTCACGAACATATATTTTACTTAAATCATGCTTATATATAATATGTCTAATTAAAAGATTTTAATGCATAATAGTTTTCTAAACAATTTTATACTTATCAAACACACATGTCACATATCCCTTGCTTGAAAACAGAAGACGCAAGAGATTTGTACAAGAGGAGCTCAAGTGTCCATGTTCTTGTTCTTGTCACCTAAATGAAAGACCAAAACGTATTACGGACAAACTCTTCCTAAGTATATAAACTTATACTTTAATCACAACCTAACTCTCAAACTCAAGAAAATCTTAATTCTCATCGCATAAAGTTTTCCCAAAAACAAGGTATATTCATCAAACAAATTACATACCAAAACGTTGAGAAACCGAGGCATAAAAATTCATTTATCATCAAAAAATACCAAAGAATAAGCATATTAAATTATAGCTTAAATATTCACTCTAACTTCAAAATTAAATCCACAAAGTCAGAGTTATCCTTCATTGTTTACTGCTCATTTCAACAGCAAATTCCTCATTTGTAAAATACAAATGGGCTATCAATACACATCCAAATGTCACGAAATTTTACAGAATCAATCCCCTAGATGTCTAGTATATATCATAAAAATTTCAGAGTCAAAGCATTAAACCATGATTTATTAAAAATCATACAAGGCAGCATACTCAAATCTGTCCTGACAGAATTTCTTGTAAATTAGAAATTAAACCATTATTTTTCTATTCATCCAAATGCTATGAGACCACTTCCATAACAACCATGTGTGTCTTAGAATTCATAAAAACTACTCCTAATATCCTAATTCACAGAATATGATTTAATACGTATTTTTCTTGTTGTAAACACCAAATCTGTCACAGTGACAGCTTTAGCACATGTTCTTACAAAATCATTAACTAATAGCAATATGCCTTCATTTCATTTGGGTATTTTTATACCTATACTATACATATTAAAATACGTTAATAAGCATCCAAATGGCCATAATATTAGCAATCTTTCAAATTACTAAAACAGAATCACAAGTTCAACTTCTAAAATCAGATTAGAGAATAAAGAACTGAAACTATAGCAAATCATTACACCATTAAAATACCCATAACAGAAAATAAACATATATACTTACTCACAACTGAAGCTAAACTTTAGTAAGAGTTTGATTTCTTCTTATAGAGAGATATCTATGATTTTCGGTGAAAGAAATGGGGGGCTGTTGTGAGATGGTGTTGCCGTTTCAGAAGCAAAGAAAAAGAAAAGAAAGAAGCTAAGGAAAGATGAACAAAGATGTTTCTAGTGCAGCAAAGAAGATAAGGGAGGAAGACTTTGTGGGGCACGTGTAATGCTAAGGAAAAGAGTCAGTGAGTCAACCTTTAACTTTTAAAAATTTACTCCCCCCCCCCCTTATAAGCTTATATTCAAACAACAATATAACTTTACATATACACCCTTATCTTTATAAATTTCTTTTCATAACATTAAAAGAGCATATATGTTATATAATATCACAATATTAAAGCTTTATGCACTTAAAGTAATTAAGATAATAACAAACATATAAACCCATAAAATTAATTATGCCACTAGGTTGGGGTGTTACACTTCCAACTAGGGCATGGCGCTCATAGTTTTGTTCTTCCCTAAAGCACACAACAGTGGAGGAAAAGACCTCTACACATTAGAGGGAGGTCACTCCTTATAAGCACATCCCCATGTGCTTCCTTACAATTCACCCCCCTTATGGGAAGGTTCTGATACCATTTGTAACGACCCCATCCTAACTGTGTAGATATTTTCCACTTTGGTGCCCATACCCCTTACGGTTTTGTTCTCCCCAAAACACACAGCAGTGGTAGAAAATACCTCTACACATTAAAGGGATGTCACTCTTTATAAGTACATCCTCATGTGTTTCCTTAGACGATGTGGGATTTCATGGATTGTAAGACCCTACTTTTGGGTCTCTACAATAAATAATGTGAGGAACATCCCAAGGTTATGACTAGTGACAGGGTTGAAGTAAACAATGTTAGATAGCTAGCTTGCTTTAGCTAAGAAGAATTAATTCATGTGATATAAAATTGATTTTTCACAACCCATAAAACTATTAAAACCATGACTTCTTATAATAAATAGTTTTGTGTAATAAACACAGCCCTTCTTGGATGATTTAGGAATTTTTTTTGAGGGTGGTCATTAAGAAATTTAAATTACATATAATCTAATAAAATGAAAACTTTATATATTGACCCAAAAAAAAAAAAAAAAAAAAAACCCAAATACATAAAGTCTTACAATTTCTTTCTACGAGTTTTCTTATTTTGAAAACGTTGCATAATAATCTCATTATCAATACTGTAAGTTACATCTCTTTCAAATTATTTCTTGGTTTTTTTTTTTTTTTTTTTTTTTGGTAAAGGCCTATTATATTGTTAAGGGTACCAAAGTTTAAGGACAAAATTTAGCTACAACTTTAATTATAGCCTAAGGCTACATCTCTCATTAAACAAACTAACATGACTACATATTTTGAAAATCTAACCATTAAAGTGTATGTTCTTTATGCTCTTAAAACACATCAAATTTCATGCAAAATTTAAACATTTTATTGATAAAATATCTATCGATCTTTGATCTTCTTGAAATTTTGCAAACATGGAGGATATAAGAAGAAAATGTAATCCAACGGTAGATTTGTCAAAATTCATATCTAATAAAAAAATATTGAGTTGAGTTGTAGCCTTAGTCTACAACTAAGTTTGTTACCAAACTTTATCCAAAGTTTTATTATGTTGGGCTTTAAAAAATTTAGGGTGGTCACAAATTTTTTTTAAGAGTAAAAAAATCATAAATTTTTAAAATTTATATTTAATAATTATTATTTTTTCAGGTCAGGGTGATCACCACCCTGCCTTCAAAGTGGAGCCGCCCTTGCCTACTTATAATGAAGTCCACAACATCCTTCTTATATACTGGAGCACATGTATTGCTTACTATAAGCATTTAGCAGTACGCAGTCAGAAAAAATTCTGCAAAACCTTGAGTCCTTCCATCATTATTCCCCTTCCCCCACGTGAGCTACACGTTTGGTTTCATCCAACACCTTAGATTGTGCAGATACAGAATTTCGAAGGATAGAGATAAATATTTAGGATTTGCATCTTCCACTTTATTGCTTGCCATAGTTCTTGAATGAGAATCAGAATGTTTCAAACCAGTTTTGTTGCCTTTTTTCAAAGTAAATTGATTCTTTAATAATTTTGATAATAGAGGAGGAAAAGAAAATTGATACAGAGACCAGTATATAAAATATAAAATCATAATAAGGAATGGGAGAGAAAGGAAGCAAAATACAAAATAAAATTCTTGAAGATGAAAATTGGAATTTGGAAAAGAATGAGAAGAAAGGAAGAGAAAAGAAAAGAATAGATTGCTTTCTTCATTCCATATCAAGCTTAAGCTTCAATCTCTGCTTCATTCACTCATCTGCTCCTATATTTAAGAAGCTTGGTCTGTCCTTACAAAGGTAACCTGAAAATCATAAAGCAATCCTTGTTAGAGGATGCGAAAGACATAAATCTCTGACTCTTGAATTGATTCACAACATACGAGTTCATTATTTTCTCTAATTGGGTATCTCTAAAATTTCCCAAAATGTGGTACCTTATTCCAGTGGCAGGGATCGTCGGTGTGGCGACTTATGCTATCATACAATTCTTTTCGGTATGAAATTCATATTTCTTGTTATCAATTCAGCAGTATGAACAAACCTATTTTTGTACTTACATACCACATAACTTTCTTAGACTTGGTTTCTATCATTAAGTTTTTCCATATCCAAATTCTAAAAGCTAACCTGTGAGTAATAATAGATTACATAGTTCCTCATTCTGTATTGATTGTCATCAGCTTTTGACCATCTAGGATGCTATTTATCAAAACAAAACAAAACCATCTAGGATAATTGTATATATACTAATTATATTGATTTTACAACAACAATAAGCATTATTCAAAACTTTAAAAGGTCAGTTATATATATTCAGTAGACTAGTGAGGCTCAACTTATGTATTTTTTATCTTCATTCTAATCTATATGAAGTCATGTTCTTTTTCTTTTTGGTAAAACATGCTTATAAATTTTGCTTTTTCAAAATTTAAAATTAGCCCTCAAATTTGTAGACTAGTAAAAATAAACCCAACAAAATCCAACAAAATCAATTTGGCAAAATAACAATAATACTAATAATAATATATTTGAAAAAAAAAAAAAACCACCAAAATGGTAATAAAATTCTTAGCTAGCCCATTCCTCAACCCATGGCCCCCGAATATTAACGAAATGCTAATTCTCCTTTAACAAATTCCAAATCACCTCTCTCTCTCTCTCTCTCTCTCTCTCTCTCTCTCTCTCTATATATATATATATATATTACAGTTTTCACTTATGTGATATTTTTTAGGTTGCAATTACAAATCCTCTATAAACCCACCCCAAAAAAATAATAATAATGAACCACCAAAAAAGTAATAAAATTCTTACCTAGCCCATTCCTCAACCCGTGGCCCTTCAAATATTAACAAAACTCTAATTCTTCTTTAACAAATTCCAAATCACCTATATATATATATAAGCATTTTCACCTATTTGATATTTTTTAGGTTGCAAATGCAAATCCTCTATAACCCCTCCATCCCCAAAAAAATGAAGTTCATTGGTGGAACACATCAAATACTTCCAAGCATTTAATCACTACCCAACACTTGAGCGAGTTGGTCCCATCTCCACACTTGCCAGATCCCAAATAAAGTTCCTAAATATATTCCCTTAGTTCCCAAGCATTCTGCTCCATTGATGCCTTATTGTGAACTTTTGTAGATGGATAAGGAAAGAGAGTGGGAGAGGAGAAGAGAGGAGGAGGATGCAAGAAGGAGAAGAGAGGAGGAGGAGGATGCAAGAAGGAGAGAGGAGGAAGATGCAAGAAGGAGAAGAGAAGAGGAGGAGGATGCAAGAAGGAGAGAGGAGGAAGATGATGCAAGAAGGGGAAGAGAAGAGGAGGATGCAAGAAGGAAAAAAGAGGAGGAAGATGCAAGAAGGAGAAGAGAGGAGGAGGATGCAAGAAGGAAAAAAGAGGAGGAAGATGCAAAGGAGAAATTAGAATCTCACAAAAAAAGGATGGAGCAATTAAAAGGGCAACCTCGGCTTCCAAAATTCGCTGACCCGAAACGCTACGACATATGGCTGAAACCGGACTTGAGCACATGCAAATTTGCAGGGTCTGTGGCTATTGAGCTCAACATCGCGGCGGATACTTGCTTCATTGTCCTCAATGCAGCTGAACTCTCCATTGATACCACCTCCGTATCTTTCACTCCTCACCTAGCTACTACAGACACTTCTAATTCTAACCAGGTCACAGTTATCTAACCTATCTTATCTTTCTATCACCTTAACTACTTTACTTTTAAAGTTAGTTTAAACTAATATAACTACTTTAACTTATATATAAACTTTCTAAAAAATGTCTTGTTAAACTTTAGTTTAGTGCTTTCCATGCTTTATTGATGCGGTTGATGTTGTTGAGCTCTAGCTTATTAAGCTGATCAAAGAAATAGTCAACCTTTTTATTATTTGAATGCGAGAATGACTCATTGAATTTACATTTATCATGCCAAACCAAATGCCATGTCGTTTAAAAACAAAATGCTGAATGAATAATTGAATTAAGTTTTGGACTTGGGCAGGTGTTGAAGCCTTTATATGTTGATGTGGTTGAAGAGGATGAGATTTTGGTTTTGGACTTTTCTGACACACTTCCCATTGGGATCGGACTTCTTACCATCGCTTTTAAAGGAACTTTGAACGACAAAATAAAGGGCTTCTATACAAGGTACAATACTCAAGTGATGCTTGTTACGATAATACTACAAATTTTATTATATAACTCTTTTTATAAACTATCAGGGTGTGTGTGTGTGAGAACTTTTAAGCTTAACATAAAAAAGAAGATGCTAAACCTACTGTTGGAGTATTATTCACAAGTGAGTAGTACCGCAATTGGTGAAGTAGTGAAGTCCACATTGGATACTATTGATAAGTATAAGCAGTTAATATAACATAATTGGACTCATACTCATTGGCTTAAGTTTTTAGGTTAAGGGGTGCCCTCTATGTTATATATATATATATATATATATATTTTTAAAAGTGCTTTCAAATATGCTTAGAATGATTAAAAATTTATTTTCAATGATGGTTGAGATTATCAGGCAGGCCTTTGACCATAGTATTTAAAGATTTAAGTTGATGTATATACTCTCTTTAATGTGATTGAACCCATGAGTTCACCCTTCTCTATCTACTTATAAATGGAGCTAAATGTCTTCTGTTTTCTGCTAAATTAAATGAGAATTTTACTATTAATGTGTATATATAAGTTGATATTTTGCTTTCTAGTACATATGAGCACAACGGTGAGAAGAAGAATATGGCAGTTACACAATTTGAACCAGCCAATGCAAGGCGATGCTTTCCGTGTTGGGATGAGCCTGCTTGCAAGGTGTCTCATCTCTCTGTCTTGGTTAATTTAAGATCTTGTTCTTCTTCTCTTCTTTTGCTGAAATCAAATTTTATATCCGATAGCATTTCGTGCTGCATTTAGTGTTCCCCTCATGAAGCTAGTGTTTTGTTTATTGTGACTAAGTTACTTTTGGTTCGGAAGTAGATTTGCTTGATTCTATTTCAAATGAATGCAAACAAAAGCTTATTTGGCTATTATTATTGGGCATTGCAGGCTATGTTCAAAATCACATTGGACGTGCCATCACAACTAGTAGCTCTTTCCAACATGCCAATTATTGAAGAAAAAGTGGATGGGGATCTGAAGACAGTTTCATATCAAGAATCACCCATCATGTCTACATATTTGGTGGCAATTGTTGTTGGTTTATTTGATTATGTGGAAAATCTTACGTCTGATGGTAAAAAAAAAAACATTATTTTCACTGTTTCTTGTGTATTATGATCCTTGTTCTTGATTGTGTAATCTTACATCTCTTTACAGGAGTTAGAGTTCGAGTATACTGTCAAGTTGGTAAAGTAAATGAAGGGAAATTTGCATTGGATGTTTCTGTTAGGACACTTGAATTATACAAAGAGTAAGTTTTACCGTGAATCACCACCAAACTATTGATCACGAGACATAGTATACAAGTCTTTTGGTGCTTATGTTGTATTATTTGAAATTCCAATTAACCAAGATAATTTTCGCAGATACTTTGCGGTGCCTTACTTTCTTCCTAAATTGGATATGGTTGCAATTCCTGATTTTGCTTTTGGGGCCATGGAGAATTATGGTTTGATTACATGCTGTGAAACAACTCTGCTCTTTGACAATCAGCATTCTGCAGCTGCTAATGAGCAGAGGGTAATTTGAATGTTGTGAATATTGCTCTTTTTGTTAGAATTTTGTTTGGCTTATATATTTCGGAGCTATTGTTTTAATATCACTACCCAAAATGTTTTATTATTATTTTTCTCTATAGCTTGCGATTGTCGTAGCCCATCAACTAGCACATCAGTGGTTTGGCAATCTTGTAACGATGGAATGGTGGACTCATTTGTGGCTGAATGAGGGATTCACAATATGGGTATTTATTGCATTGTGTTATAATTGTTCCAAATTGTTTTATTTAATTATGTTTTGCACATCAGCCAGACTCAATTTTATCACCTAGTTAAATAAAATGTTAATCCTTACGTCATTTATTTTGTTTACTAATCTGAAACTTGTTCACACATATTTTGATTAAATTATTTCGTTCTCATATAAAGTCATGGTTAACTGTTCGTATATTTAAAAAATACGTGCTCACATATATATACTTATATTTTGGGTGATATTGATTAATTTACTTGATAGACTACTTCTCTTCATTTATGGCTCTATAAAAATAAAGTTCATTAACCTAGTATTTACACGTTACTTTTAACCATGAAATAGACTATTTTTATGACCAACTGAATCAGTCAAAAAACCGATAATTTTATATATCTTATGATTATATCTATAAATTTTTAAAAGAAAGTTAATTTAAAATATATATTTTATTATAAATATACAAGTCAAGCCTCGAGTTCATGAACTTGTCCACAAACTTGATATATGTTTCAACTTGATTTGTTTATCAATCAAGCCTCAAAGGTTGGCTTGAGCCTGGCTTCATTATTAAAAAAAAAAAAAAAAAAAAAACTAACATATACATTTTTTGTTGGAACGTAGCCCAAGCTCTTCGTAAATGGTTTAGTTTTTTTACAGCCAGCATGGGTCATGTCTCTATACATTATCCTTAATACACCACATGCTTTTAAATTATATATCGGTTATTTTAATGTGTTCAGGTTAGTTATTTAGCAGTTAATCACTTGTTCCCAGAATGGGAAATGTGGACTCAGTTTCTTAATGACTGTACAGAAGTTCTTAGGCTGGATGGGCTTGCAGAGTCCCATCCCATTGAGGTAATTCTGCATGCACTATTTTTTTTTCTTGGTATAATTACTTTTTGAGGAACTAGTATTATTACTTTTTTGAGTATATCTCTATATAAGCATACTTTTTTAGGTGGAGATAAATCATGCTAGAGAGATTGAGGAATTTCTTTTTGACACGATAAGTAACAAAAAAGGTGCATCTGTTATCTGGATGCTGCAAAGCTATCTTGGTGCTGAATGCTTTCAGGTTGGTTGTTGGATTTTCTTTCTTTTGGTATATAGGTCGTGTCCCAAGTAAAAATATTTCTTATTATTCAAGAAGCACTTTTCCCTCCACCCCAAATTCACATGAAATTTAAGTCATGGAAACCCTTCATAAATTATGTGATGCAGGAGGCGCAAGAAGATTGTTATTTAATATTATTTATGTTTGTAATTCAATTGTATTTTTATGTTTTAGATCCTAGTAGTAATAAGGTAATTAGGATTTCCTATGCCAAGTAGAACTGGGGTTTGGCAATCCTTTATAAGAAAACTATTGTACTCCTTTTGGAGATAGTTGATAGTTTGATAAATGAAAAAATGGCCTTTTGGTTTATTTGGTCTGATGCTGACTCCAGTTCCAGTTAGGTGTTGACTTCTAGTGATTTTCCTACTTGGTGCTGACTCCAAGCTAGACCTAGGTGTTGACTCTTTTAGCTCATATCCTTTTATTTTCTTGTCTTTCGATATTATTGCTCAATTGTTCTGGTTGTCCTGCATCATTATGTCCTTGAGAAAGATAGAGCAATAGTAACTTTCTAGTTGAAAGTTTTGAAGAGGTTACAAAGGTTTTGTTAAAAAATAGTTGGATAGTATGAAACAAGTTTAGGAAGAAATCATTTACGTGATGAATACTATATAACTAATATTTTGAAAAGTGCTCATTTCTATTTATATATAGAAACAATGGTGATACTCATCTAGATAAGAAATACTCTTAGAAAGCATATCTCTGATATGAAGCACGGGTGCATTTCCGGATTTGAGTGCGGGTACCGGTGTGGGTGCGGGACTTGGCAATTTTTGAAAAAGTAAGGTGCGGATGCGGCAATTAAAAAATTATTAAAAATATTTTTATTTTTATTTTCTATATATTACTAAGCATACTTTTTCATATAATTGTAAATATATACCAATTTAAGAATAATAGTAGATAATAACTAAAAAATGATATTCATAAATTAGAATACAACCCACAAGTTCATTTTTATTTTTTATTTTTACATGAATTTCAGCCATGATTTCGGCAGATTTTGGCCAATTTTGGCCGGAATCGGAGCCGAATCGGTGCGAATCGGCTCAAATCGGAAAAAAAAAAAAGAAAAAAAAAAAAGGGGGGGCAAATCGGCGTGTTGGAGGATTGTCGCTGCGTCAGATGCGGGTGTGGCAACCATTTTGCCGCGTCGGTGCATCATAGTTGATATCTAGTGACATAGCCTTCAGCGTGATCCAGATTCTTTCTTGGCTGCCATGTATTACTTATATGATTGTAGTTATGGTTTGTTCTTTTATGGTCCATCTTTGTCAACCAATCATCTTCTGCAATATATGAGATAATTGCTCAAATCTTTTCATTGGATTAAGAAACTCAGTTAGTCAATTTTTGCTCATTTGTAAAATATTTCTTATGTAATTGTTTGTCATTTAATTATATTTTTTCTTGCATCTATAAATCAGAGGTCACTGGCATCATTTATAAAAAAATTTGCTTGCTCGAATGCGAAGACAGAAGATTTGTGGGCTGCACTTGAGGAGGGATCTGGTGAGCCTGTGAACAAGCTAATGAATTCATGGACAAAGCAAAAGGGATTCCCAGTTGTCTCTGTCAAAGTTAAAGATCAGAAATTGGTGTTTGAGCAGGTTTCTTGTGTCTGATCTCTTTCACCCTTTTTTTTCCTGAAATAACATGTCTTAACCCTGATGCATACCAAGTTGTTTCATTTTGTAATGAGTGTCACTTAATAATATTTTGAGAACTTCGTGAGTTCTGACAAATCAATGTAATAATCTCAGTCACAATTTTTGGCAAGTGGTTATCTTGGAGAAGGGCAATGGATTGTTCCAATAACATTATGCTGTGGTATATATGATGTGCACAAGAATTTTCTACTGCAAACAAAGTCTGACACTCTTGATATGAAAGAGCTCCTGAGTGACGAAAGCAATTTAGCCTCTGCTTGGGTGAAACTTAATTTCAATCAGACTGGTTTCTATAGGGTTAAATATGATGAGGACCTTGCAGCTAAACTCCGATACGCAATAGAGAAAAAATACTTATCTACAATAGACAGATTGGGTAATTTTGATATTTGTACTCATACCTGCAATTATCTTATGATGGTATGTGTTTATGGTAGAAAAGAGCACTAAACTTATTTGTTTAACAGGCATCCTGGATGATTCATTTGCCCTTTGTATGGCTCGCCAGCAGTCTTTGAATTCATTGCTTACCTTGATGAGTGCTTATAGTGGGGAACTTGAATATACTGTGCTGTCTAATTTAATCAATGTATTGTTCACCTCTTGTTTAAGAATTAGTATATTTCAGTTGTGCTCTTAGACCTAGTTCTGATCCCTCAATTCACAGATAAGTTATAAAGTTGAAAGAATTGCAGCTGATGCAAACCCTGAGTTGCTGGAATTCGTTAAACAATTTTTTATTAGCCTGTTCCTGCGTTCAGCAATGTAAGTTGTCCTATATACAAATAATTGAAATTCCTATGGTGGTCATTGTTTATAAGTCATTCTGGTTGCTCTGTCTACTGTTTTTATTTTTATATAAGTGATATCTTTGTAGTTGATTTTATTCCATTTGGTTGAGAAAGCCCCATAAGATGTTATCTATTAAGGTACTAGAATGTATGACAATACATTTCCACAAATTTATAGCATGAGTATATCATTTCTTTATATGCTGAATAATTTTTATATTCTTTGGTGATTAATATGCTACTATCAATAATATATATATACATGACATTCTCTGTATTTAGTCAGCCTTTTTCTTTCTTAAATAGAGTTGCTAACACCAAAATAAAAAGCAAACCGAGGTATTTTATCATTAAATCTAGGAGATAACTATAAATGTCTCAGAATGTAAAAACTGTGCTTTAAGAAAGAAGAAAAAGTCACTTAAGGATCGTTGTGATTCCTCTTTCAAGTTTTGATGTGATAGACTCACAAAAATTTACCTCAGGATCTAAGATGCAGATATTTCTTGCATTATTTGACTTATATGCATATTTATTTATTTTATTTGGAGATATTCTATTTATGCTTAGTCAAGATAAAATTTGTCATACATACTAATAATTATATTGAATCAACCTTAGACATCACGTCTAAAGTTGCATAATATGTAAAAAACTTTCCAAGGAATCTTTGACTTGATGGTTGCAGACCACTGAGTTATATCAGACCTTACATGCTAATGGATACCCGGTGTGTATCACTAACCCAAATAATGAGCACTTAAAAACTTTGAGCAAGTCCAAGAGCCTTACTTGCTTAGTGGCATTGCTTGCTCTCCTTTATGAGGAGAGCCAAGATTCAAATCTCCCTCCCCCATTGCTATAACTATTGAAATTATAAAATATATATTGTCGAAGAGTTGCTTCATTTTTATTTTCAATCTTCCATTTATTTTGTTCAATGTTTGAATTTCTTTGCAGGAAGCTTGGTTGGGAGCCTAAGAAAGGTGAGAGCCATCTAGATGCAATGTTAAGAGGAGAGGTTTGGACTGCCCTTGCTGTGTTTGGATATGATCCAGCACTAAAAGAAGGAAGTAGGCGTTTTCATGCATTCTTGGACGACAGAAATACGCCACTCCTCCATCCTGACATAAGAAAGGTTGGTAAAAAAAAGCATTGGTCAATTACTAGTATTTACCCATCTACAATACCTATCAAGTTTTCTAGTGGGTTGTGGTTGCAGGCAGCA
Source organism: Quercus variabilis (assembly GCA_030445155.1). NCBI lineage: Eukaryota > Viridiplantae > Streptophyta > Magnoliopsida > Fagales > Fagaceae > Quercus > Quercus variabilis. Next base: position 482,564 of record CP129446.1, read on the forward strand.
TATGTGGCTGTCATGCGGAGAGTCAGCACCTCAAACAAATTTGGTTTTGAATCTCTTTTGAGAGTTTATAGAGAAACTGATTTGAGCCAGGAGAAAACACGCATCCTAAGTAATAACATATCATTGTTTAAAATGTTTCGAAACATTATTTGAATCTCTCTAGTATGTTGGAGACATATCTATTTTTGTGCTCTTGTAGGTTCATTAACATCTTCTCCAGATCCCGGCATAATTCTTGAAGCTCTCAACTTTTTGTTGTCTTCTGAGGTATAATTGTGAAGGTCAAAATATTTTTCCGTACAAGTTAATAAATATTGTTTGATGGAGCTTGGAATGTTGATGCTGGCTTTATTTCCTGTTTAATCTAGGTTTGTACCCAAGATGCTGTTCTTGGACTTGCAGTTAGTAGGGAAGGACGCGAAACAGCTTGGACATGGCTAAAGGTAGTACTCCATTAGTGAACATAAAATGCAAAAAGCACATTGCAGTGAAAAAATTCCGATGATCATGTGCAAGCAGCATGCACAATATCTATGTTACACATTGATTAAAATTCTCCTTAAAAAATTAAGAGACTGATCTAAGATTTGACACGTGGATATGAGGAAGACAAAGGAATTTAAGCATATTAAGGGGACAGGGCACTCACCTTCTTTCCCGTAGGAAGAACATGCATTGTGGTGCTTCTTATGTATTTATAGTTGATAAAAAGGAAAATAGGGAGATGCTAGACGCATAAATTGATCATTTGGGTTGCTCTGTTGAGAAATGAAGGGAAATTTTAGAATAGCTTCTCAACTCCCAAACCAACCCCCTTCCCCTCCCAACCCAACCCCCCCCCCCCCCCCCCCCCCGCTCAAAAAAAAAAAAAAAAGTAACCAGTAGACTTTGGGAAGAAGACAAGTTTTTTGAGTATTTGTGAAATCCCATTGGATTGATGAAAACCAGATGACTGAGCTCCAGAGAAGATGAAGTTTCTTAGTGAAAGTAGGTTGTAGGATCTTTAGATTCTGAAATATATCTTCGATTTTATGTGAGAAATATCAAGTGAAACCACATCTATATTGAAATTGCTAGTTTAAACTCAATTACATTTTTAGTTTTTATCTTGGTCAGAAATTCCATGATGCTAGTCTATAACTATTTTTTTTTTTTTTTTTTTTTTTATGTATACATGACTGAATGGGTACCTTGTTTTGATTTGCTTTGGCACAGATCCCTTATTATTCTATTCCCGTGTTCATCACAAATACATTCCACTTTGTTGTCTAATGCATATTTATGCTTTTACATGTGATTGAAATGCAGGATAACTGGGAGCATATTTCAAAAACCTGGGGTTCTGGATATCTAATAACCCGCTTTGTCAACTCAATTGTCTCACCGGTTTGTCTCTCCCTTCCTCCTCTCTTCTGTTGTTAGTTCCACAAGTATCAGTTTTTGCCCTTTGTGTCTCAATTACAAATGCATAGAAGTTAAGTTTAGCAACAACAAAAAAAAACAGATATATAGTTAAATTCAATTACACTTGGTTATTGTTATTGCTTATCATTTTTTTTTTCTTTTTTCATGTTTTGTTCTACCTTTGCCCCAGTTTGCTTCGTTTGAGAAGGCCAATGAAATAAAGGAGTTTTTTGCAAACTGTACTGAGTCCAAGATTGCTAGAATCTTGAAGCAGAGCATTGAGCAAGTTCACATAAATGCAAATTGGGTTCAGAGTGTTCAGAACGAATAACATCTTGCCAAGGCTGTGAAGGAGTTGGTACACTGGAAGCACTTGGAGACACTTTCATTTGGCCTTTGTTGTCAAGACTTAAGAAGAAAGCAGGTGGATTAAATTTCACTACTTTTAATAATGTAAATTTGTCGAACAAGTGTGATAATAATGAATCAGACACACACACATATATAGATATGTATAACGTTTGTATATTAATAATATATCTTCTGGAGTTGGTTCTTTATACTTTTGATCTCCCTTTTGTTTGTAAGGGTTTTTGCTTATTTTATCTTTCTTCTTTTTTTTCTTTTTTTCTTTTTCTTCTTTTTTTTTTTTATTTTATTTTTTATAATAGAAGTCTAATAGCATATTTGGTGTTAATGCATGTTTTCCATATTAAAAGAAGTTATTATGAGCTTCGGTCCTCTCTAATCCTTTGTCATCTAGTGTTTTTAAAATCTCACTAATCAGACTTTGACGTCAGTATTAATTTGATATTTTATTTTTGTTTTTTCTTGTAGTTATTAGCAAGTAAAAAAATAATATTAACAGTAGGTTTAGATAAGAACCAATAAAAATATGTGACATCAATAGTTTTCCCTCTCCCTTTTTTTAATCAGAATCTTTTATTCTTGTTTTAAATAATTAACCCATCATATATTACATTTTGTGATATTTTACATTCAAAGTCTGCATTTGGTAGCTGCAAAAAAAAAAAAAAAAAAAAAGTCTGCATTCAGTAAAAATGAGATATAAAACTCATGTTTTACGCATCCAACAATAAATTGTCACCTCATCCTACCACGCCAAATAATATCTTAATAAACTCCCACTTTCGTTAACGTCTTCAATTTCAAAACAAACTTAAACCCAAATCTCATTGTTTTAGCAGCAACGAGCACATATATACTGCTAGAGGGACTGCCAGATCCGTCATGACAGCGGTTTTGCGACCTCAAGGTTTATTTTTTTTTCTTGATTTATTCTTTTTCCCAAAATGGATTTTGAGATTTCTCTTAGATTTGGGAAGCACCCAATTGTCTCCTCCGCCACACAAGCGAATCTGGGAAGCACTCAAGGTTTATTTTTCTTTTTTCCCAAAATGGTTTTCATGTAATTTTGAAAATTTGCTTTTAACCCTAGTCATTTATGTACGTATCTGCTTTGTTGCGTTATGGGAGAAGTAGATAGATCTTCATAAAGTTCTATTGGTTTAATGGACATAGCTTTGTACTGTAAAATGCTATTTTGATTTTCCAAGTTGATTTTTTGAGTTCTTCCAATCTTTTCATTTGTTGTGTGTATATTGCTAGCATTGATCTATTAAAATTTCGAATTTTGTGAAGCATAGTATTAGTATGGAACAAAAGACAAACTATGAAGCATAGTAATAGTATTCGAAATCCAAAGTGAGAAAAAGAACAAAATTACCTTGTAAACAAACCTTGAAGTCACGAAACAACATTCACGGAGGCTCTGACGAGGTAATGTGGAGGGGGAAAGGAGGTTCAAGAGGGAGATGAGATTTAGATCTGGTCTGAAAATGTGAAATATGTTAAGGATAAAGATGAGTTTGCTAGTGACTCTCTCAATCTCTTGAAGAAGTGCTCAAGTTATCTTTACTTAGTGATAGACTCTACAAATTGTATTTATCATGTAATCTTCACTTAGTGATAAACTTTGCAGATTGTAGTTAGGCTGTAATTATCTTTCAGTTGTAATTTAGAGTTGTAACTTATCAACAATCTCTGTATACTTGAATATAAATACAAAATGTGGACAGCAGTGGAATGTAAGCTGCCACTTCCAATTTACAATATTTTCTTTCATGATATCAGAGCCGATAGGCTAACAGCCATACGAAGATTCTTCCATCGCATCTTCCTCTTCCTCCATGGCATCTTCCTCTTCCAATTCCACTACTGTTTTTGTTCCTCCCAATATCACCAATCTTGTTAACACTAAACTTACTGGTACCAACTACCTTGTTTGGGTTGCCCAGTTCCTTCCAGACTTACAAAGTCATGGCTTCATTGGACTTGTGGATGACACTGATCCTTGTCCATCAAAGCTCATCTCTAGTGGTAATGGAAAGGAGACCACCCTCAATCCAGATTTTTTTCTCTAGCAAAAGAGGGACCGGTTCTTGTTAAGCTGGTTCAATTCCACCATGACTGAGTGTTATTTCCTCTGTTTATCTTCTTGATACCTCTAAGCAGGTTTGGGAGTATCTGGCCAACAGATTTGCCTCTCCATCCAAATCAAGTATATCACAGCTTAAGGGTCAATTGCAGTCCCTGAAGCAAGGATCCATGTCTTGTTCAGATCTCTTGCTGCAAGTTAAGTCTTTGGCTGATCAACTATCAATTGTCGGTAAGCCAATTGATAATGATGACTTAATATCCGCTGTCAACCGTAGCTTGAATCTCTCGTATCATCCCTTTATCACATCTTATACAGTAGCCACTCGTGACAATGCATGGTCCTTTGATGAGTATCAAGCTGAACTGCTTAATTATGACATGTTACTCGCCAATCATAGGCAGTCCAGTGAACAGGATGTTGGTGGATTTGCTCTGTACTCAGAGAAGCCTTAGAGTAATGCAAATCGAAAGAACAAACCCGCTAGACCTCCTCGTCAGAATTTTTCACAACCTATAAGTTCTCCATCAAACCAAAAGAATAATTCCTTAACATAAAATCCAGGCAGTGGTTCTACTTTTCCTGCCAACAACAGACCAGCCTTTTAGATTTGTGGTAAGCAAGGACATCAAACTCTTGATTGCTTCCATAGAATGGACTTTGCTTATCAAGGCCGACACCCACCAGCTCAGTTGGCAGCTATGGCAGCCAAGTTCAACTCCGATGGTGATCAAACTTGGTTTGCAGATAGTGGCGCAAGCAATCATATCACTGTCGATATGAACAACTTGGAACTAAGTGTACCATACCTTGGCGGTGATGAGATTACAGTAGGAAATGGCTCGGGTTTGTGCATTACACACACTGGTTTTTCTACTCTTAAATCTTCTAATTCCAAATTTCTTTTAAAAAAATTTTTTCGTTGTCCACAATTTGCTGCCAATCTTCTTTCCATCCAAAAGTTTTGTAAGAACAATAATTGTTGGTTTGCACTAACTGCTAATTTTTTTTTTTTTTTTTTGGTTGTAAAGGACATGCTCACGGGTCAGATTTTGCTGCAAGGACCAAGTAAAGAGGGACTCTATCCTATCAAACTCCCTTCCTCCATCAATAAGGTCTGCAAACACATTGCTCTCCTTGGTGTGATAGCCACCTCTTCAATATGGCATGCTCGGTTGGGCCATCTATCATCTAAAATATTCAGCTGCTGAAATCACAATTTAGTTTGCCTATCAAAGATTCCATTAATCATGATGTAATATGTGAATCTTATCAATTGGCTAAAGGCAAATGTTTGCCCTTTTCTGTTTCATCTAGAGTTTCCAAGTGTCCTCTTGAATTAATACATTTAGATGTTTGGTGTTCTCCTATTTCTTCATTAAATGGATGTCGTTATTATGTTATATTCATTGATGATTTTTCTCGGTTTTCTTGGATGTTTCCTCTTCATCACAAATCTGACACCTTCAATGCCTTTGTCAAATTTAAATGTTATGTTGAGAATCAACTTTCCACTAAAATTAAAGCACTCCAATCTGAGGGTGGAGGAGAATTTATTTAAAACCAATTCAAACATTTTCTAAGTAACAATGGAATTTTGCATCGCATATCTTGTCCTCATACTCCTCAACAAAATGGCCTAGCTGAGAGAAAACACAGACATTTGGTTGAAACAGGGTTGTCTTTATTAGCTCAATCTCATCTACCAAAATCATTTTGGGTTGAAGCTTTCAATACAGCTATCTATCTTATTAATCGATTACCCACAACAGTCTTGGATAATCAGTCGCCATTTCAAATGCTCCTCAATCAAACACCTGACTATTCCATGCTTAGGACTTTTGGTTGTGCTTGCTATCCTTTACTTAGACCTTATAACAATCACAAACTACTTTTTCATTCCAAAAAGTGTTTCTTCTTGGGGTATAGTGCTAATCACAGAGGATATAGGTGCCTTGATCCAAGTATTAATAAAGTCTATTTGAGTCGACATGTGGTCTTTGATGAACTTCAATTTCCTGCTCAAAAGGACAGTCCCAACTTACTTCAGTATGCTGCAACAGATTCTGACCAGGTAAGACAGAATTCCTGCAAATCCAACTCCACAAATCAGGTAATAACCTCTTTTCCTTCAACTACTATTTCACAACCTGTCATTACCTTATCGAATTCACATATAGCAGTGCCTGAAAGCCTTAGACCAAATCCTTCTTTAACACCTGCTGTAACAATCCCTCCAACTCCTTTTGAGTCATCAAACCAACCAACAACAGATACCACCATATCATCAAACCCCTCATTGGACTCATTTTCTCCACCTATTAACGATCACCCTATGGTTACTCGGAGTAAATCTGGTGTTCACTGCACAAAGACCTTTCCAGACTATCAAGTTTATTATTCCACTAAACATCCTTTGTGTGCATTGTATTCTCATGCAATTCCTACTGAACCCTCTTCTTACACTCAAGCTGTTAAGTTTAAGGAATGGCAGAAAGCATTGCAAGATGAACTTACTGCACTGCACGCTAATGATACTTGGAGCTTATGTCCAAGACCAGCCAACAAGAATGTAATTCGCAACAAATGGGTGTATAAATTGAAGCATTGTTGTGATGGCTCTATTGAAAGGTTCAAGGCCCGATTGGTAGCTAAGGGATTCCAACAACAAGATGGTTTGGATTACAAAGAGACATTTAGTCCTGTTATCAAACCAGCAACCATTAAAGTGGTACTTGCTCTTGCAATTCATTTTAATTGGCCTCTTAAACAATTAGATGTCTCAAATGCCTTCCTCCATGGGACTTTAGAAGAAGAGATTTATATGGAGCAACCTATGGGTTTTGTTAATTCAGCATTTCCAGATTATGTGTGCAAATTGAAGAAAGCCATATATGGTCTTAAGCAAGCACCACGTGTCTGGTTTAATCGAATTACACATTCTTTATTTTGTCTTGGTTTCACTAAATCTTATGTTGATTATTTTTTGTTTATCTATGATAAATCGGGTATAAAGATTTTCATCCTGATATATGTAGACAATATTATAGTCACTGGAACTAGTCTACTATTCATTCTTCATCTGATAAACTGTCTAAAAGGTGACTTTGCTATGAAGGATTTGGGATCTTTGCATTTCTTTTTAGGAATCAAGGTTGATCGTGATACATCCAATCTATACCTCTCTCAAACCAAATATATTGTTGATATTCTTCATCGTTGCAAGATGGTTGGAGCTAAATCATGTGCTACACCAATGGCATCTGGTCTCAAATTGTCACAATACTCAGGTGATCCACTTTCTGATCCATTAGAGTACAGAAGCATTGTCAGTGCCCTTCAATACTGTACCTTGCTTGGCCCGAAAATTGCTTTCATTGTTAACCAGCTCTGTTAGGTTATGCACTCTCCAACTATTGTTCATTGTTCAGCAGCCAAGCGAGTGTTAAGATATCTCAAAGGCTCGCTTCATCGTGGTTTCTGCTTTGGCAAGGGTTCTTTGATTCTAAATGCATTCTGTGACTCTAATTGGGCAGGGGATGTTGATGATATAAGGTCTACTACTGGTTTTGCAGTTTTTCTTGGCCCTTGTTTAATCTCTTGGAGTGTAAAGAAGCAGGAGGTTGTGTCTCGATCAAGTATAGAGTTCGAGTATCGATCCATGGCTATGGTGACAGCTAAGTTATATTGGCTTTGAATGCTGCTCAAAGACCTTCGTATCCCTCTTCCTTGTCCTCTTACACTTTGGTGTGATAACCCTGGTGCATTGTCTCTTGCCACTAATCCAATGTTTCATGCTCGCACCAAGCATGTTGAAGTTGATTACCATTTCACTAGGGAGAAGGTGACATAGAGATATCTTGATTAAGTGTATCTTTACCTCAGCTCAACTTGCAGACTTATTTACCAAAGGGTTAACCTTTGCTAGATTTCACCTTCTACGTTCTAAGCTTATGATTCGTGACCTCCCCATCAACTTGTAGGGGCATGTTAAGGATAAAGATGAGTTTGTTAGTGACTCAATCTCTTGAAGAAGTGCTCAAGTTATCTTCACTTAGTGATAGACTCTACAAATTGTATTTATCGTGTAATCTTCACTTAGTGATAAAATTTGCAAATTGTAGTTTGGCTGTAATTATCTTTCAATTGTAGTTTAGAGTTGTAACTTATCAACAATCTCTGTATATTTGAATATAAATACAAAATATGGATAGCAGTGGAATGTAAGCTACCACTTCCAATTTACAATATTTTCTTTCATGATATCAGAGCCGATAGGCTAACAGCCATACGAAGATTCTTCGCATCTTCGTCTTCTTCCATGGCATCTTCCTCTTCCAATTCCACTACTGTTTTTGTTCCTCCCAATATCGCCAATCTTGTTAACACTAAACTTACTGGTACCAACTACCTTGTTTAGGTTGCCCAATTCCTTCCAACCTTACGAAGTCATGGCTTCATTGGACTTATGGATGAGAGTAATGAAATTTAATCCCTTACATTAAAAAGTGTTAGGACATATGTGATTAATATTAGGAACATATGTTACATTGGAATTGACTAATTCTTTGACAAAATGCACTTTACTTGTAATTGGGTAAATTTAGAATGTGTTTAATTCTTCAAGGAGCAAGATTTCAAGATCAAGTGTTAAATCCATGCAAGTCTGTCCAAGAATCAAGTGAAGAAGTGCTGGTTTTTAAAACTCGACAATTAGTATCTATCGAGGTTTAAAAAGCTGTTGAAGCCTGATGCTCGACAGCTAGCTCGACAGATATGCTATCTATCGAGGTTTGGGCTTTCTTTTCTCACAACCTTAAACATATATATAAGGATTGTTTTAAGGGCCATCGCAGCTGATGCAACTGAATGAAAAGGTTTTACACAAGCATATTGTGAACCGGAGACATATGCCCTAGTTCATCTTTCTATTCAAGAAGCTGCTATGTTTGTACACCGTAGGGTTTTGTAACCAAGCAACTTCGTGATCTTCATCGTGTGATGGAAAACTTTGTAGCCAACATTCTTCTCAAGTTGGTGATTAAGTCGCGTACTGAGATCCGCACAATTGGTTAGTCACGTACTGGGAGCCATGCATTAAAAGGAGAAATTGTCACTATAGAATAATTCCAATTGGATATTGGAGTAAAGGTTCAACTGTAGGTTGGTATACGGTGCTAGAATTCCTTTACTTGTAACCGCTTGTTTTGATAATAGTGGATTCTCGGGAGTGGTAACCTTAAAATCACCCAATGGGATTTTTGCTGTGTAGGTTTTCCCCATTCGTAAACAAATCACCGTATCATTTAATTTCTGCTGCATATTTAGTTATTTGGTGATTTGTTTGTACTGCCATGCAACTTGTATGTTAATCTGATTAATTAATCAACTTGGCCAATTAACTAATTAATTCATCAAAAATGGTCAATACATTCTTGGCCTATCAAAAAGTAATGAAATTTAATTACATAGTGAATATATGAGTTCTTCTACCTTATCAATTGTCTCAAATGCCAATATCACTATGTATGAATTACTTGAATTATGTCTGTCCTATTGTGCAACAGAATTGATTAAATGAAAAGCCTAAGGACCAAATTGTTAGGCATGGCTTCAAGCTAATCTATATCATATACTATATATAATAGCAGAAGCTGAGAGAAAGTGAGTTCCTATAATTAAGGAGGTGGTGACACATTTATCTTAGAAAAGTGATACATTATATTGGTTGGCAATGCTACAACACCGTTTTAAAGCCTCTGGGTATAAAAGGAAACCTAACCAGTTAAAATTAAATTAAAAGGGCTTACAATACTCCCAAAAAAACCTTGCGATACTGAGAACGGCGAAGGAGAGAGAGATTGAGAGATCAAAAATTGAAACCCAAAACTCTCTCTCTCTCTCTCTCTCTCTCTCTCTCTCTCTCTCTCTCTCTCTCTCTCTCTCTCTCTCAAACCCTAATCTTTTTCTTCAAGATGAAGAAAAGCCGTACAAAGGAAGGGAAAAACTTGCGATCCATTGAAGATTCGTACGGCCGGCCATCACCATACAGCGGAGAATCGTGCAATTAAAGGTTTCTCTTCTTTCTTTTGTTCGTTTCCTTTTGGATTTTTCTTTCTTCGTTTTGAATTTTCTATTCTAATCTGTGTGTATATGGATTTGCACAAGAGAGGTGGAAGTTAGGGTGAATCTGAACTTCCGATCGAGGACTTTCTCCTTCTCTCTCTGTATCGCTAGGTTTTTTTAGTTGCAAGCATTTTGTTTATTTTGCTTAAACCGTTTTTAATAAAAAATTTATATATATATATACACACACATAAAGCCCATATGTTCTGTTTTTAATTTTAGACAGTGGGGGTTTTTTTTTTTTTTGAAAGATCCATTTGGGCATTATTTATGATTCACGTATTTTGGTTTGATTGGTTATGATTTAGGTTTTTTGGTAGGAGTAGTTTTGTTTAATTTATGTAAATAGACGAGTTAGAATTGGTTTAATCTCTTACTCTATTGTCTTCTTTAGGTTTGCTGTCAATTTAGGGATTTGAGATACGGAGATAGAGTTCGGCGCAACTCCATGACTAACATAATCGAAACTAAACACAGACCAATGAAAGGTATGTATCAATTCTCTGTGTTTGAATATGAACTTAAATTCAGATGTTCATTCTCATTCTTTAGATGTTTTGTTGTGAATATTATTTCTTACGGCATGATCTGCATTCAGAAATGCATAATAGTGAAAGCTTTTCAAACTTGACAGAACCAAATCACAAATGCATCCTATATAGATCCCTATCACTTTTTAAATCTCTGTGCTTTTGAACGTTCGTTTATTTAATTAATGACTTTTCAAGCTCTTTGAATTGCTGCCTCTCCTCTCTTTTTACTGTTTTCTCTACCAGAAAATGAAAAACCCATTTCTTTTTTACTGTTTTCTCTACCAGAAAATGAAAATCCCTTTTCTTCTTTGATTTCTAAAATTTCAAATACAATTATAAATAATTTTTAGAAGTATTAATAAATATATATTTTAACAACTTAAACCGTTTCACACCATTTAATAAAAGTTCAAAATTGCCACATCCTCAAACGAATGGCACCTCTGTCAGTTTTTTGATTTGTCCGTACGTAGATCTTTATTTTTATAGTTTGCTTGAATGCTGATTTTCTTTTTATTTATCTCATACTTCGTTTTACATTTTGTTCATTTACTCTATTCCTGTTTCAATTGGCTTTGATTTGCATGTTTTAGCAAGCTTCTATCTTTACAAATTGATTTCTTCAGCCAATTCTCTCTTCTACTTAATTTACATCCTTACCGCTGCTTTTTGTTATTCGAATTTGAATTAAAATCCAGATGTTTATTCTGTCTCTTTCAATGTTTTGGCCTCAGATTAAAAATTTTGTTTTTCCTACTTTACTAATATTATAATCTTTTCAAAATTGGAATTATTATATTCTTTGATTATTTACTACCTTCTTTGAAATTGAAAATTATAGGTAATACTAAACAAAGGTGCACAATGTCATCAGAGACAATCTAAGTCATTTTTTGTTCTACATTCATAGGGATAGGTAGTTGGTAAAAGAAAAAATGGCCAAATAAAACCTCTCCCTCCTTCCAATTGTTAATTTGACACCCATTCTGTTTCGCTTCTTTTTTGCAGCACCTATACCCAAGGTCAGTATTTTGTTACTTGATGTGTTATACACTTTATTTTGATGCTTTCTTTTTGATTTATTGTAATCCTTTTTTTTTTGGGAGTGGCATCATGGGGTTTAGTCCTTGAGTATGTGTAGGAAAAAATACGTTTGTCGTTCAATAATGGTTGATTTCTTAGCATTTTATTTTTTTCAATGTTTGTAGGTTTTACTGTTTTGGGCTGCTCTGAATAAGTATATGATTCATAAAGTATTTCATGTTCACATAATTTTTCATATGTGCATGCATCCAGCCTTGGTGTTAGTTTTTGAGTTTTTATTGAAAATTTTGCTTTGCAACCCAATGAAAAGATAAAAAGAAGGTAGTGGGCTGATTTTATATTGATGAGTAAATATTGTATTGCTGCATTACTAAATCAAGATTTAAGGTTTGGCTAACTTTTTCCCTAATTTCCTTCTTTTTTTTTTCCCAATTTCTTGAGCTCTGTTTTGTTTAGTTTCTTGAACTGATTATGTTCTATCGATGGCTACATGCTAAAGGATTACTAAATCAAAGTTTTTTTTTTTTTTCCCAGAGTGACATGATTTGGAGGTAACAATAGATGAAGCTTTGCCTTTGTTGTTTTCCTTCTTGACATTTAATTTTACTATTATTTTTTTATTGGTATATATCCTTGATTTACTAGAATGCTTATTTTGTTTTTGTTTTATTTTTTTGGAGCATCTTACACTTTCCTTTTGCTTTAATAATAATTTCTCATATATTTTAAAATTGTTCTATTAGACTTTGTTTCTTTTAATTTATGTACTGCTCAGGCTAATAAACTTAATTTATTGGCAGGTTTTCTTAAATGTTATTGTGGTTAGCTTTGTTTATTTTCTTAATTCATTTGTTTTTATTGTGTATGTCTGTGTGTTTTGGATTGAGTGCTTATAGATGCTTTAATTTTATTCATTTATTTTATGAATAGAAGATTACATAATAATGGGTGAAAAGCTTCATGAATTCCATAACTTGGATGTGTGTATAATCTAATTTATCTGTGTGTAATTTTGAAGCAAATCCTAAAAAATTTGAGGAACTTAAGTGTAATTAATCTTGATTCTTGCTATCTTATTGAGTGCTTATGTTTAGGTGCTTTTGTTTCTTTATGATTTGGCTTTCATGAAAGTGTTAAGAAAAATTTCAAGAGGAAGGATTATTTGATTAAATGAAGGGTTTGCTTTATTTATTACAAAAGACAAACCATAGGTGAAAATTTAAAAATTTCATAATTGGTTGGAGAACACTTCTTATTCCTTCAGTTCCACATTGTAGAATACATTCAAAGATTATGTGTGCAGCAGCCAATGTGGCATGACCACAAAACTGAAGCTGCAAAGGGGTATCTAACATTTGCAGTGTTAATTACTCTCTAATCAATATTTAATTTTAGTATAAAACTTCATAAATTAACTGTGACTAAGATTACCAATTGAAAATCAGTCTTATAAAGAAAGATTGGCTATATCAATGACGTATATTAGTACTTTATTAATGTGTTTTAGATATGATCAGACGTCAAAAGGGTACGAAGCAAAATGCATCAAAGAAGGAAAAAATCTGAACTCTAATGTATATACTACCTTATTCTATGAGTCTTTATGTATTTCATTATATTGTTAAATTTTTTTAAAATTTCTTTAGAAGAGTAAACTGAATGTGCTGTTAAGTTACTATGACTGCCATATTTTCTTTACAAATTATCATATTAAATCTCCAATATACATATGTTTTAGTTTTAAACTGTTTAAAATCTGAAAAATTGGTAATTTTAACAGACTTTCTTATCCTGTTATTTTGTTAAAATTCAGATTTGTAACAATCACCAAGTGTTCTCAAGAAACATTGCTGGATGAAGCTAACAGGTTAGGACAACCTTACTATGATTCTTATCCTTTTGACTCCCACTCTCTTCAGTTCCATATTAATATGATAAAATTTATTCAATTTGTCATTGAAGTTGGTTCCATTTTTGCCTCTGCTGGTGAAAGAAAAATCGAAATAGATAGTTATCAAAGAACATTGAACCATATTTAAGAGCTGATAGGTGTTGGTGGTCACAATGAAAAGATGGAGAATTTTCTTTTTCATATTAATCTGTATTAGTGCTTTTTAAGTATTTTCTTTTGGTTCAAACACAAGCTTCTGATATGTGAGTGTATATTTATGTTAAAGCTCCTGCTATATATTGATCATAGAATAAGAAAGGTGAATGAAGAAAAGCACCAGCTATATTGACCAATGCTGTTGATAGATACTTTAATAAAGAAAGGAGGAGGGTAATGGTTGTTGTTTATCGATTTTTGCTGAAAAGTTTACTGAGTATTAAAGTAATTGCATTTTCTTCAATGATCAAAATGAAACTCATGTTTTCAAATTGAAAGATAGAAGCTTTGGAGATTTGCAAAATATCCATCTAGCTTGGCTTCTCTCAAATTTGCTTTAGGCATATGTAAGGTAGTACACTTCCAAAGTTTCTTATTGAGTTAAAATAAAGGAAAACATTATGAAAGTGTATGTAAATGATGCTGTATTGAGTCATTTTGGTGAATAGGTATAGTTTTGCTGCTGATTCAATTAAAATCTGCCATTTTAGAATCTCAAGGGAGTCTATTACCTCCACAAGCAGCATTTAGTTCAGTTGAATTTTTTTTTTTCTTTGATTTGGTTATGAACTAAAAAATATGAGTTAGTTTTGATTTAAGCTTTTGGGTTGGGTTAGTTGTATAGTGAAAAGGCATGTCTGTTTTATTTCAATGTAATTTGTCAAGCTCCTAAGTAAATACCACCAAAGTTCAAAATGTGAAGTTGTATTTCTATTGTATAATTTTATTATATTTTCACTTTGACAATTGATTTGCTGTCATTTTTAACAGCATGATCAAATGATTAAAATAAATAGAGTGAGAAGTATGATGTGTTGAGATTTGAGTACAAAGTAGAATTTACCTGCTAGGCTGACCATTATTTTAAGTTATGTGTGTTCGGCTATCTACATAAGCTCATTAGATTATTGTATATGTAAAAAATGTTGTATAGAGTCATTTTGGTGAGTAGGCACAGTTTTTCTAAAATTGAAATTGAATGTTACAATTTTTAATATTTAATTTTTAATTTTTTAATTTTTTTCCCTGGGTTGTGATGACTGAGAATCTTTAGAATATATAGTAATAATAATTTCTCTTCTACTTATGAGATTTCAAATGATCCCACGCATTGCGCGGGTTAAACACTAGTATTACAAAAAGCTGAAGCGTAGCGTTTAATGCTGCTACTCTCACGTTGCGACACATCAGCTGCCACATCATTTTTTTTAATTTTAAATATAACTTGTCCTACAATTTTAAAATGATTTTTACAATTTTCAGCCCTATAAATGCAGCCCACTACTTATTTATTTACTTCTATTATCAACCTATAATAAATCTGTATAATTAATCCAGTCTACCTCTTATTTATTTAGTTCCACTATCAAGCCCAACCCAAAACATTTTTAGTTCAGTTTAAAGTTTTGTGTGAGTTTTTTCAGTTTAAAGGAAGAAAAAAAAAAAAAAAAACATTGAAGCCTTTCAAGCTTTAGGGGTTTTTTTTTTTTTTTTTCCAATTTTTCTATAATTGTTTTTAACATTTTTTTTTTTAATATTACATTTCTCCAACCTTTTTCTCTCCCTTACCATTTCATCTCCCTACTACTTCTTCAATCTTTCTCCCTCCCTTACCTTTTCATTTCTCCACTACCCTCTACATTAATATCATTCTTCCTCTTTCCCTTCATCGTCCTTTATTTTTGTCTCTTCTTATTCACACCCTCTTACTATAAATTTGTCACTATCTCTTCTATTCTATGTATAGTTTTCCCTCACACAAAAAAAGGTTCCCTCTCTCTCTCTCTCTCTCTCTCTAAATTTTTTGGTGGATTTTTTTATTTTTCTTGCGTCTCTACTTTAGGTTGATAATTTTTTATATTCTTTAAAACTCTATTTTGGGTTAGTGCGATTTTTTTTTTTTTTTTAATTCTCTTTGATTGTTAAATGTTATCCTATTGCGTTATAAAGAATTAAATATAGCATATAAAAATATAATATTATTCTATTACATAGCATGATTTGGATAATTTGTTATTTATTCTGTTACATAACATGATTTTTTATAGTGCTCAATTTAGATGTTAAACTACGAAACTTTACTAATTTTTGTCTATTTTCTAATCCTTTGTAGTGGGCAAAGTACTCTATAATACCATTTATTTAAAGAAAAGCAAATGAAAATAATCGGATAGGTGACAAATTTTAACTTTTGCAATTTTATTTTAATTATTATTATTTTATAATAATGCATGTATAGAAATTTAATTCTTAAATTTTGCTAATAATTGTTTATTTGATAATATGTTTTGGGTGGGCGAAATTATAATTTCTACAAAGAAAATAACCTTAATAAATTATCAAAAAAAAAATTTATCCTAAAATTGGTTCAATTAATTATTATTAAGTTTTATTAATTTTTTTAAGTTTACGTTTTTTTTGGTGTTTTGGATTGTTTCTATATTACATTTATGATTGTTCCTATAATAAATAAAAATATAATTATACATTACTCATTATTAGATTAGTTTAAATTGTAAAAAAAAAATTAATAAAACTACCATAAAATAATTATCACGCGCAACGCGCGAGTTCGCAGCTAGTATTTTTAAAACCCCTGAATATAGTGCCAAATATTCTACTATGGGTATATTATACTTTTGGTCCTCGATATTTAGGATATAAGTTTGATTTTGATCCTCCAAATTTAAAAAATTCAGATTTGATCCCTAAAGTTTCAAAAAAAAAAAAAAAAAAGTCCCCCCCCCCCCCCCCCAATCAATGGGGTTGATTTGATTATGGTCCTCTAAACATGATATTTGTTATGTCTGGTTCGATTTGGTCCCTCAAAAATGGGATTCTTGGATTAATGCCAGTTTGTACCAAATTTCAAAGTTGAAAAGTATAATTAACCCTTTTATTATCTATCCAACGAAAACTTTACTACCATGGGCGTCACAAAATCAAACACTATATATTTGCATAGATCTTGAACTTAGAAGGTTTTTTCATGGCTAAATATCTTCAAAGGCATAAGAAAGAAAATAAAAGGGATAATGAAACATAGGAAAATCATTAGTTACTTTAGGAGTATAGGTAATTTGATACTCCAAACCAATAAATTAAATTACGTAATACAAATTTTTTTTTCACCAGACTTTTTGAGTTTATGTCATATTTTTTTAATTATTCACTTGTTGAAGTTGTATTGATGTGGAGTAACAAGTCACCTATATTTTGGGGGTACTTAAATAAGTACTGTGAAATAGATGGACAATACTGGGCATACTTGGCATTTTGTACGTTTTAATCTCTCTTAGTCTTACTAGAGAATACTTAAGACAAAAGGGGAAACTTTCTCAAAAAAAAAAAAAAAAAAAAGACAAAAGGGGAAAAATTGGGAGAATACATGGTGTTCCCTATAAATACCCTCCATTTAAATCTCGCCACATTGTATTTCCATCCAAACAATTAGAGAAGAATGTAACTGCCAGTGGTGCATTTAATTAATGAATCATTAATTCTTTGATCGTTCAACAGGTGCTCGGCGATCACACATATGTTGCCATTAGTATCTTCAAAGGCATATAAAGAAGAAAATAAAATGAATAACAAAGGTACTTAAGGAATATAGATGACGTGATATTCCAAACCAATACAATTAAGTTGCCGAATACAAAAAATATTTTTTTCACCAAATTTTTGTAAGCTTAAGTCACATTTTTGTTAGGGCTGTAAATAAAATACTATTTATTAGTAGCTCGGATTTGACTTTAGAAAAATCTTTTGTTTATTTACTTAGCAATTGAGCAAACTCTAACCTAAACTTAGGCTCAATGTGACAAGTCCAACTCCATGAACATGGGTAACTAACTCTCAATTCTTATGGGGCAAACTACATATTGTAGACATTGTTTTTTTTTTTTTTTAACTTTTTATAATTATAAATATCTATTGGAAAATATCGACTTGGATAAGGAAAAATTTAGAAAGAGAGAAAATAATTTAAAAATCGGTTGAACCACAAATAAGATCTCTTCATAATTTTATTATAGTAATATAAAAAATACAATGACAAATTTATATTAAAAAAAAAAAACCCAAAAGAACAGGAAAATTATAAAAAGAATTAGATATAAGAATGAAATAATACAGTAAAAAGATAACAATGAAATTAATTATAATGATGTTCAAAATATGTGTTATAAAAATTCTTGATTATATATAGAAAGACTACATTATTTTGTAAATAAATGTATCACTAACAAAATTTTATTGGCAATATTTGTTATAGTTGTTAAGCAAAAATGATTTTTTTTTTCAAAGTTAAAATTGAAAAAATCCTATTTAAGATTGGTTATCTCACAAAAAGTTTTAGTGAATTAGTCATATTATCAATTAAAAATAAAATGTTAGTAAAACCTTAATTAGTAGTTTTGCAAAAAAGAAGAATGGATTTTAAATGAAAAAATATATATAATTAAATAAATGATATTTAATTAACATTTAAATACTATAAAAAAAAGTTTTTGAGTCAAATTTTACTAAGCCAATATAGTTTTTTTTTTTTTTAATTTGAAAGGTTTAAAAAAAAAAAATTAACCATTTGTACGTATTGTTCTTGATTGACTAGGGTCTAAGATATTACAAACTGCTCTCATAAGAAAAGAAAAAAATTTAGTAGTTTTATTATATATTGGAAAAGATATAATTAAGTAGTTTGTAAATAAACTCGAGCTTGTTTAACAAGAAAATCTCCAAGTCATATGCAGTTAGTCGCACAGTTGAAGTAAACAATGGGAGATAGCGATCGCACAAGCAATGCACCAATTTTGTTTTAGCTACAAGTCTACAACTACGAAGAATCAATTCTTGTGATATAAGATTGAAGTGCTTTTAGTAGTACAGACTCAGAAAAAAAATTATGCAAAACCTTGATTCCTTAAAATTCCATTATTCATTCCCCTTCCCTCACGTGAGCTACAAGTTCAGTTTCATCCAACACCTTAGATTTATATTGAGGCTTTGCATCTAAGTGAGAATCAGAATGTTTCAAACCAGTTTTGTTGCCTTTTTTAAAACTAAACTGATTCTTTAATAATTTTGATAATAGAGGAGGAAAAGAAAATTGATACAGAGACCAGTATACAGAATATAAATCAAATCATAATAAAGAATGGGAGAGAAAGGAAGCAAAATACAAAATAAAATTCTTCAAGACGAAAATTGGAATTTAGAAAAGAATGAGAAGAAAGAAAGAAAAGAATAGATTTCTTTCTTCATTCATATCAAGCTTAAGCTTCAATCACTTATCTGCTCCCATATTTAAGAAGCTTGGTCTGTCCTTACAAAGGTAACCTAAAATTCAGAAAACAATCCTGGTTAGAGGCTGCGAAAGCTCTGAAATTGATTCATAACATCTGACTTTATTATTTTCTATCTCTAAAATTTCCCAAAATGGCGTTCCTCCTCCTACCAATTGCAGTGGCTGCCATAGGCGGCATCATTGCGGTATGAAATTCATATTTCTTGTTATCAATTCAGTAGTATGAATAAAACCTGCTTTTTTTTATATACTAGTTATCATATATATAAATATATATATATATATATATATTTGGAGATAGTTACAATATGTTACTTACCTCGCAGTTCAAACCATTTACCTCTTAGATCCCAAACACTTTGTGTATGGAAATATGCCAATTAAACTACAATGCTTTTGACAATAACACAACTTTCTTAAACCTTAGTTTCAAACATTAAGTTTTTTCATATACAAAGTCTAAAAGCTAACATATGAGTAATAATAGATTATCTCCTAACATATTTATTGAAACCTTTTACATAGTTCCTCATTCTATATTCATTGTCATCAGCATTTGACCATCTTGGTTGCTATTTTTTTAAAAAAAGAACGACCATCGAGGATGATTGCGTGGATAAAGCTGTGCACTTAATATATAATGTAATTGTATATAGATTAATTATATTGATTTTACAATAACAGTAAGCAGCTTCGTTCTCAAAACTTTAGAAAGTTGGTTATAGATATTTAATAGATTAGTGAGGCTCAACTTATGTATTTTTTTTTTTCTTCATTCTAATTTATCAAAAGACATGTTCTATTTTTGGTTAAACAAGCTTATAATATTAATTAGAAACAACCAGTCTATTACAAAAAAAACTCAACTTTATCATAATACGAAGTATGTTCACTATTGGGGGAAGGGGGGGGGTTAATTTCTTTAAAATCGCATATCAAATTACAAATTAAATAAAAATTTAGGACTTGGCTTATCTCCAATAGTTTTTTTAACTTGACATCTTCTTTTATTTAATGAAAAATTGTCACATCACCCACTAATTAAATAAAATGTGGAGATTAAAATCTACCACCACATCATTCTATCTCAACAAGAAACTAACTAAATATCCAATTAAGAAAAATACTGGAAGTAAGCCAAACCCAAAAATTTATTTAACCCCCCAAATTTTAGATTTGCTTTTTCAAAATTTAAAATTGGCCCTCAAATTTTTATACTAGTCCAATAAAAGTAAAACCCAACAAAATCAAAATTGATAATAATATAGGGTCCCGTTAATGTATGCTCTTAAGACACACATTAACTATCCATTTAAGAGAACTTTTTATGGAAAATTGAAAATGCTAACAAAAAAGCTAATCACTTTTTCATTTTCCCATAAAAAGTTTCCTAAAAGTGTTTATTAATGTATGCCCTAAGAGCACATATTAGTAAAACCCAAATAATAATAATAATAATCAACCACCAAAAAAGTAAGAAAATTCTTACCTAGCCCATTCCTCAACCTATGGCCCTCCAAATATTAACAAAACTCTAATTCTCCTTTAACAAATTCCAAATCACCTATATATATATATATATATATGATATCTTTTAGATTGCAAATGCAAATCCTCTATAACACCCCCCCCCCCCCCTCCATCCCCAAAAAAATGAAGTTCACTAGTGTAACACATCAAATACTTCCAAGCATTTAATCACTACCCAACACTTGAGCGAGTTGGTCCCATCTCCAAACTTGTCAAATCCCAAATAAATTTCCTAAATATATTCCCTTAGTTCCCATTCATTTTGCTCCATTGATGCCTTATTGTAAACTTTTGTAGGAAAATGAAAGAAAGCGGGAGAGGAGAAGAGAGGAGGAGAATGCAAGAAGGAGAAGGGAAGAGGGGGAGAATGAAAGAAGGAGAAGAGAAGAAGAGGAAAATGCAAGAAGGAGAAGAGAAAAGGAGGAGAATGAAAGAAGGATAAGAGAAGAGGAGGATGCAAGAAGGAGAAGAGAGGAGGAGGATGCAAGAAGGAAAAAAGAGGAGGAGGATGCAAAGGAGAAATTCGAATCTCACAAAAAAAGGATGGAGCAATTAAAAGGGCAACCTCGGCTTCCAAAATTTTCTGTCCCGAAACGCTACGACATATGGCTGAAACCAGACTTGAGCACTTGCAAGTTTGATGGGTCTGTGGCGATCGAGCTCAACATCATTGCGGATACCAACTTCATCGTCCTCAATGCTGCAGAACTCTCCATTGATACTACCTCTATATCTTTCACTCATCCAGCTACTGCAAACTCTTCTAATTCTAACCAGGTCACAGTTATCTAACCTATTTTATCTTTCTATCACCCTAATTACTTTACTTTCAAAATTAGTTTAAGCTAAAGTTAATTGCAAAGTACATCCCTGAAGTTTGGGTTTTTTGGATTTTACATCTTGAAGTTTGAGAAACTTGATTTTACACACTTGAAGTTTGGTTTCATTAGCAAAAACATATTCTCAATTAGTTTTGGCTATTAAATGACACATCATCACGTTGACTTTTTTTTTTTTTTTTTTTTTTCAAATTAACCCCAAAAAATGCGCCGTTTTGCCCAAAAAAAAAAAACACAATTCCACCCTTTCAAAAAAAAAAAAAAAAACACAATTCCACATATTTACACGACATCGTTTCATAGCTATTCCAAAATCAAAACAACAAAAAAACCCAAACCCCCAGATTTTCTCTTTTGTTCATCAAGAACCCCGCGAACCCAGCTATTCCCAGAGGTTCGGATGGAGAGGTTTCTAGGAGATTTGAATTTGGCGGAATAGTAAGTTTTGCAGAAACTACTGCATTGAAATAAGAGAGATGAAGACGAAGACGAAGACAAGCTGTCAAAGCGCATGAATATAACGGCAATGAAGAATAAGAAGAAGCAAATAAAGGCGCCTCCATTGTCAAAGCTCGAAAATGCAGCTCTCTCTGTCTCTCTAAGTCTCTATGTCTACCTGTGAGTGAGGACTTGAGGAAGTCAAAATTGGAGCAAAAGAGAAGAGAAAGAGAAAAGAAAGAAAACTCACCATTGCCATCGCCATTGTTATGGCGGCTGCTGTGAACCTGATTTGGTCAAGCTGATGGGTTCATGTTCACAATAAGCCACTAAGTTTTGGGTTTGTTTTTTGTTTTGTTTTGGGAATAGTTGTGAAACAGTGTCGGAAAAAAAAATGTCAACACGATGATATGTCACTTAGCAGCCAAATAATCAAAGGTGTGTTTTTGGGATTTAGATCCATTAGAGTTCTTAGGACACTCTTATCAGGTAGAGTTTTTCAAATCCTAATAATTCTTTTGAAAATAAAGGTCTAAATTTTGTCATGTCAACATCCCACTAACAAAAACCCTTAAAACAGTATCTAAAAGAAAAAAAATTATTCACAGACCCAAATATTACATGGTTAACATGAAGGACTCTCGCAAACAAAATTGAAAACAATGAAGCATAATCCCAATTCTATCACTTTATAGATACAAGAAAACTCGGATTTGTCAATTATACCCAAAGTTGACAAAGAAAGACAGACAGATAGACTCCTTCGTGCATAACACCAAATTTGCAGGGATTCTCTTCCACCATTGATCGGCCTCTACCGTCTTTTGTTGATGTCTGCACGAAGTGGGGACCGCTATAGAGAGAGAGTGAGGATTTGATTTTTTTCTTACAAACATTACGTTATGTCTGGGTGTTTTTAGAAGGGGTAAATTTGCTGTTTTAAAGGTTTTGTAAGTGGAATTCTGAGATGGCATGGCTTCATCTCGACCTTATATTTTAAAAAGAATTATTAGGAAATCTAAAAGATTTGAATCCGTGTTACACGTTGCTAAGTAAAATAAAATAAAAATATGCTGAATGAATAAATGAATTAAGTTTTGGACTTAGGCAGGTGTTGAAGCCTTTATATGTTGACGTGGTTGAAGAAGATGAGATTTTGGTTTTGGACTTTGCTGACACACTTCCTATTGGGATTGGACTTCTCACCATCGCTTTTAAAGGAATTTTGAACAACAAAATGAAGGGCTTCTATACAAGGTACAATACTTGAGTGTTGCTTGTTACAATAATAATACAAATTTTATTACATAACTCTTAAAATAAAAGAGAATATGCTATACCTACTGTTTGAATATGTAAGTAGTACCATAGTTGGTGAAGTAGTGAAGTCCCCATTAGATACTATTGAAAAGAGTGAGTAGTTAATATAACATAGTTGGACTCATACTTATTGGGTTAAGCTTTTGGGTTAAGGGCGTCCCCATAGGTTATATTTATAAATATAAAATATATATATATATATATAAAAAAAAAAAAAAAGTGCTTTCAAATATACTTAGAATGATTAGATTTTTTATTTCCAATGAAGATTGAGATTATCAGGTAGGCCTTTGACCATAGCAATTAAAGATTTAAGTTGATGTATGTACTCTCTTTAATGGGATTGAACCTAGCAATGAGTTCAATCTTCACTATTTACTTATAAATGGAGCTAAATGTCTTCTATTCTCTGCTAAATGAGAATTTCACTAGTAATGTGTATATATTTAAGTTGTTATTTTGCTTTCTAGTACATATGAGCACAATGGGGAGAAGAAGAATATGGCCGTTACACAGTTTGAACCAGCTGATGCTAGGCGATGCTTTCCGTGTTGGGATGAACCTGCTTGCAAGGTGTCACAATCTCCCTCTCTTGGTTAATTTCAGATCTTGTACTTCTTTTGCTAAAATCAAATTTTATAACTGACTACACTTTTTTTTTTTTTTGGGAGAAAATAACCAACTGCACTTCATGCTGAATTTTAGAAGCTAGCGTGCCTCTCATGAAGTAGATTTGCTTGATTCTGTTTCAAAAGAATGCAAACAAAAGCTTATTTGGCCCTTCTTATTTGGCATTGCAGGCGATGTTCAAAATTACATTGGATGTGCCATCACAATTAGTAGCTCTTTCCAACATGCCAATTATTGAAGAAAAAGTGGATGGGGATCTGAAGACAGTTTCATATCAAGAATCACCCATCATGTCTACATATTTGGTGGCAATTGTAGTTGGTTTGTTTGATTATGTCGAACATCTTACATCTGACGGTAAAAAAATACACTACGTTCATTGTTTCTTGTGTATTATGATCATTGTTCTTGATAGTGTAATCTTACATCACTTTACAGGAATTAAAGTTCGAGTATACTGTCAGGTTGGTAAAGGAAATCAAGGGAATTTCGCATTGGATGTTGCTGTTAGGACACTTGAATTGTACAAAGAGTAAGTTTTACTATGAATCATCACCAAACTATTGATCACGAGACACAGTATACAAGTCTTTAGCAAAATAATGCATTTTAAGTGAACGCTGGATTATGGATATTGGCAATCCTTCAAGTTGTTACATTTTGGTGCTTGTGTTGTGTTATTTGAAATGCCAATTAACCACGATAATTTCTGCAGATACTTTGCTGTGCCTTACTTTCTTCCCAAATTGGATATGGTTGCGATTCCTGATTTTGCTTTTGGGGCCATGGAAAATTATGGTTTGGTTACATGCTGTGAAAGAAATTTGATCTATGACAATCAGAATTCCGCAGCTGCTAATAAGCAGAGGGTAATATGCATGTTGTGCATGCTGCTCTTTTTGTTAGGATTTCGTTTGGCTAATATAGTATGGAGCTATTATTTTAATAGCACTACACAAAGTGTTTAATTATTATTTTTCTCTAGGTTGTGATTGCCGTAGCCCATGAAGTAGCACATCAGTGGTTTGGCAATCTTGTAACGATGGAATGGTGGACTCATTTGTGGTTGAATGAGGGGTTCGCAACATGGGTATATATTGCATTGGATTGCAACAGATCCAAACTGAGCTGTTTATTAAAATTTCAAGATTGGTTTCTTTATATATCAAGCATCAAAGGTTGGCTTGAGCCTGGCTTGATTATTAAAATAAACTAACATAAATATTTTTGGTGGAACGTAGCCCAAGTTCTTTGTAAATGGTTCTGTTTTTTACAGCCAGCATAGGTCATGTCCCTATACATTATTCCTTATTACACTGCATGCTTTTAAATTATATATTGGTTATTTGAATGTGTTCAGGTTAGTTATTTAGCAGCTAATCACTTGTTCCCTGAATGGGAAGTGTGGACTCAGTTTCTTAACGACTGTACAGAAGGTCTTAGGCTGGATGGGCTTGTAGAGTCCCATCCCATTGAGGTAATTCTGCATGCACTATTTTTTTTTTTTTACTTGGTATAATTGCTTTTTTAAGAAATCAGTATTGTTACTTTTTTGAGTATATCTTTATGTAAAGCATACTTTTTTAGGTGGAGATAAATCATGCTAGAGAGATTGATGAAATCTTTTTTGACACAAAGAGTGACAAAAAAGGTGCATCTGTTATCCAGATGCTGCAAAGTTATCTTGGTGTTGAATGCTTCCAGGTTGGTTGTTGGATTTTCTTTTGGTATATGCTTCATGTCCCAAGTAAAAATATTTATTGTTATTCAAGAAACTCTTTCCCCTCCACCTCATATTCACATGAAATTTATGTCATGGAAACCCTTCAGAAATTATGTCTTCGAGAAAGATGAGAGCAATAGTAACCTTCCAGTAGCAAGTTTAGGAAGAAACCATTATCGTGATAAATGCTATATAAGTACTATTTCGCAAAGTGCTCATTTCTTTTTATATATAGTAACAATGGTGATACTCATCTAGATAAGAAATACTCTTAGAAAGTTTATCTACTCGATATCTGGTAAAATTGCATTCAGCTTGATTAGCTTCCAGATTCTTTCTTGGCTGCCATGTATTACTAAAATGATTGCAATTACGGTTCATTCTTATATGGTCCATCTTCAACGAATAATCATCTCCTTCAATATATGATATAATTGTTCAAATATTTTCGTAGGATTAAGAAGCTCAGCTAGTCAATTTTTTCTCATTAGTAAAATATTTCTTATGCAATTGTATGTCAGTTAATTATCTTTTTTTCTCTCATCTGTAAATCAGAGGTCACTTGCTTCATATATAAAAAAATTTGCTTGCTCAAATGCGAAGACAGAAGATTTATGGGCTGCACTTGAGGAGGGATCCAGTGAGCCTGTGAACCAGCTAATGAATTCATGGACAAAGCAAAAGGGGTACCCAATTGTCTCTGTCAAAGTCAAGGATCAGAAATTGGTGTTTGAGCAGGTTTCTTGTGTCTGGTCTCTTTCACCCATTTTTTCCTAAAATAACATTTCTTAACCCTAAAGCATACCGAGTCGTTTCATTTTGTAATTAGTGTCACTTCATGATATTTTGAGAACTTACTGAATTCTGAAAAATCAATATAATAATGGCAGTCACAATTTTTGGCAAGTGGTTCTCTTGGGGATGGGCAGTGGATTGTTCCAATAACATTATGCCGTGGCTCATATGACGTGCACAAGAATTTTCTACTACAAACAAAGTCTGAAACTCTTGATATGAAAGAGCTCCCGAGTGACGGAAATAATTTAGCATCTTCTTGGGTAAAACTTAATGTCAATCAGACTGGCTTCTATAGGGTTAAATATGATGAGGACCTTGCAACTAAACTCCGATATGCAATAGAGAACAAATACTTATCTGCAACAGACAGATTTGGTAATTTTGATATTTGTACTCATACATCTTATGATAGTATATGTTTATGGTAGAATAGAGCACTTAACACAACCTATTTTTGTTTTAACAGGAATCCTGGATGATTCATTTGCCCTTTGTATGGCTCGCCAGCAGCCTTTGAATTCATTGCTTACCTTGATGGGTGCTTATAGTGGGGAACTTGAATATACCGTGCTGTCTAATTTAATCAATGTAACGTTCACCTCTTGTTTAAGACTTAATAGATTTCAGTTGTGCTATTAGTCCTAATTCTAATCCCTCTATTCACAGATAAGTTATAAAGTAGAAAGAATTGCAGCTGATGCAAACCCCGAGTTGCTGGAATGCATTAAACAATTTTTTATTACCCTTTTCCTGCGTTCAGCAATGTAAGTTGTCCTACATACAAATAATTGAAATTCCTTTGGTGGTCATTGTTTATAAGTCATTCTGGTTGCACTGTCTACTGTTTTTTCGATATAAGTGATATCTTTGAAGTTGATTTTATTCCATTTGATTGAGAAAGACCCGTAAGTTGTTAACTATTAAGGTACTGGAATGTTTGAAAATACGTTTCCACATATTTATAGCATGAGTGTATCATTTCTTTATATAATGAATAATTAGAATTTTAATAGGTGATTGATATGCTACTATGGATAATATATATATCTGACATTTTTTGAATTAAGTTATCTTTTTCTTTCTTAAATAGAGGTGCTAATACCAAATAAATAGCAAACAGAGGTTTTTTTTTTTTCATTAAATCATGGGGGCAACTGTAAATGTCTCAAAATGTTAAAAGTGTGCTGTAAGGAAGAAGAAAAAGTCACTTAAGGATCGTTGTGATTCCTCTTTTAATGATTTGTTGTGATAGACTCACAAAGTTTTACCTCAAGATCTAGGATATAGATATTTCTTGCATTATTTGACTTATATGCCTATTTATTTCATTTATTTGGAGATATTCTATATATGATTAGTCAAGCTTAAAATCGTCATACATACTAATAATTATATTGAATAAACCTTAGACTTCACGTCTGAAGTTGCATATTATGTATAAAACTTTCCAAGGAAGCATGTAGGATGTTAGAAAAAGCTTTAGGGGAAGGGATCTTTGACTTGATGGTTGCAGACCACCAGTGAGTTATATCAGACCTTACATGCTAATGGAAACCCGGTTTGTATCACTAACCCAAATAATGAGCAGTTAAAAACTTTGAGCAATTCCAAGAGTCTTATGCTCAGTGGCATTGTTTGCTCTCCTTTATGAGGAGAACCAAGATTCAAATCTCCCTCCCCCATTGCTGTAATATTGAAATATTAATAATATGTGTGTGTATATTGGGCAAGATTAGCTTCTTCCTCTTCTCCTTTTCTTTTTTTTCAATCTTCCATTTATTTTGTTCAATGTTTGAATTCGTTGACAGGAAGATTGGTTGGGAACCTAAGAAAGGTGAGAGCCATCTAGATGCAATGTTAAGAGGTGAGGTTTGGACTGCCCTTGCTGTGTTTGGATATGATCCAGCACTAAAAGAAGGAAGTAGGCGTTTTCATGCATTCTTGGACGACAGAAATACGCCACTCCTCCATCCTGACATAAGAAAGGTTGGTAAAAAAAGCATTGGTCAATTACTAGTATTTACCCATCTACAATACCTATCAAGTTTTCTAATGGGTTATGGTTGCAGGCAGCATATGTGGCTGTCATGCGGAGAGTCAGCAACTCAAACAGATTTGGGTTTGAAAATCTTTTGAGAGTTTACAGAGAGACTGATTTGAGCCAGGAGAAAACACGTGTCCTAAGTAATTATATATCATTGTTTGAAATATTGCAAAACATTATTTGAATCTCTCTAGTATGTTGGAGACACTTCTTTTTTTGTGCTTGTAGGTTCATTAGCATCTTCTCCAGATCCCAGCATAATTCTTGAAGCTCTCAACTTTTTGTTGTCTTCTGAGGTATTATTGCGATAATGGTTTTTCCGTACAAGTTGATAAATATTGTCCGATGGAGCTGGGGATGTTGATGCTGGCTTTATTTCCCATTTGATCTAGGTTTGTACCCAAGATGCTGTTCTTGGACTTGCTGTTAGTAGGGAAGGACGCGAAATAGCTTGGACATGGCTGAAGGTAATACTCCATTTGTAAAGTAAAATGCAGAGGCACATTGCAGTGAAGAAATTCAGACGATCATGTGCATGCACAATATCCATGTTTTACATTGATGAAAATTGTCCTTAAACAATTTAAAGACTGATCTAAGATTTGGCATGTGGATTTGAGGAATACAAAGGAATAAATAGTATATAATTTTTTATTTTAAAGAAAGTAACTGGTAGACCTTCGAGCTTTTGCTGGCTTCAAAGAAGACAAGAAGAGATGCCATTGAACCTTTACGATCTCTAAGCCCAAGTGTTGTCTGAATTGTTTTTTTTTTTTTTTTTTTTTTTTTTTTTTTTTTTTTTTTTTAAATAAATTAAAGGCTCAAGTATTTGTGGAATCCCATTGGATTGATCAAAACCTGATAACCGAGCTCTAGAGTAGATGAAGTTGTAGGATCTTTAGATTCTGAAATATATCTCTGATTTTATGTCAGAAATATCAAGTGAAGCCACATCTATATCAAAATTACTAGTTTAATCTCAAGTACGGTTATAGTTTATCTTGGTCAGAAATTCCATGATGCTAGTCTATAACCATTCTTTCTCTAGCTTATTGTCGCTAAAATCTTTATGTATGCATGAATGAAAGGGTAATTTGTTTTGATATACTTTGGCACTAATACCCTATTATTCTATTTCCATGTTCATCACGAGTACATTCCACTTTGTTGTCTATTACATTTTTTCTGCTTTGACATGTGATTGAAATGCAGGATAACTGGGAGCATATTTCAAAAACCTGGGGTTCTAGATATCTAATAAATCGTTTTGTCAGATCAATTGTCTCCCCGGTTTGCCTTTCACTTCCTCTTTCTCTCTTCTGTTGTTAGTTCCACAAGTATCAGTTTTTGTCCTTTGTATCTCAATTACAAATACATAGAAGTTAAGTTTAGGAAAAAAAAAACAGATATATATATAGTTGAATTCGATTACATTTAGTTATTGTTATTACTTATCATTTTTTTTTCTTTTTTCATGTTCTGTTCTATCTATGCCTCAGTTTGCTTCGTTTGAGAAGGCAAATGAAATAGAGGAGTTTTTTGCAAACCATACTGAGTCCAAGATCGCTAGAACCTTGAAGCAGAGCATTGAGCAAGTTCACATAAATGCAAATTGGGTTCAAAGTGTTCAGAATGAATAACATCTTGCCAAGACTGTGAAGGAGTTGGTACACAGGAAGCACTAGGAGACACTTTTATTTGGCCTTTGTTGTCAAGACTCAAGAAGAAAGCAAGTGGACTATATATTTCACAACTTTTCATAGTGTAAATTTGCCGAACAAGTGTGATAATAATGAATCAGACATATACATATATACATACATGTATGTGTGCGTATATATATATATATACACACACATATATATACCATTTGTGCATTAATAATATTATCTTCTGGAGTTGGTTCTTTCTATTTTTGGTCTCCCTTTTGTTTGTGTGAAAGTGTTCTTGTTTATTTTCTCTTTCTTCCTAATAGCATTTTTGGTGCTAGTATATGTTTCCCAGATTAAACAAAGTTATAATGGGCTTCGGTCTTTTCTAATCCATTGTTATCTAGTGTTTTTTAAATCTCACTAATTAGACTTTGATGTCAGTGTTAATTTGATCTTTTATTTTATTTTTTTTACTAATCTGAAAATTTTATTCTTGTTTTAAATAATTAAAACATTGTATATTACATTTGTGATATTTCACAGTAAAGAGTAATGAAATTTAATTACGTAGTGAATATATAAGTTCTTCTACCTTGTACTTTTGGTCGTTGATATTTAGGATAAGTTAAATTTTGATACTTCAAATTTAAAAAATTCAGATTAATTTAATCCATGAAGTTTCAAACAAAAAAAAAAATTTATGTCCCTCCATCTATGGGGTCGATTTGATTCTGGTCCTCTAAACATGATATGTGTTATACACGGTTCAATTTGGTCCCTCAAAAATGGTGTTCTTGGATTAATGGTAGTTGGTCATGTAAATATGAAAATTAAAATATATATATATATATAATAAAAAAAAATAAAAAAAAATAAAATTTATAAAAAAAAAAAAAAGAAGGAGGGACCAAATTACTTCCTTTTCGAAATTTCAAAGACCAAATTGGGACATTTTTAATTTGAGGGGCTAAAATCAAACCTATGCCAAATTTCAAATTCAAAAAGTATAATTAACCCTTTTATTATCTATCCAACGAAAACTTTACTACCATGGGTGCCAAAAAATCAAACACTATATATTTGCATCGATCTTGAACTCATATGGTTTTTTCATGGCTAAGTATCTTCAAAGGCATAAGGAAGAAAATAAAGGAATAACGAAACATATGAAAATCATTAGGTACCTCAAGAGTAGAGGTAACACAATACTCCAAACCAATAAAATTAAGTTACCTAATACAATATGTGGGTTCCAGCTAACTAAACCAGTAAAGTCTCTGATGGTTGAATAAAAGACCCTGCCTACACTAAAAACTGATTGGTGTCTTGGTTTGATGATAAAGATCTATCATTAGGAGTAAACGTCATAGGTTAAAACTCTCTCTAAAAAAAAAAAGTTACCTAA
This sequence comes from Quercus variabilis, assembly GCA_030445155.1. Classification (NCBI taxonomy): domain Eukaryota; kingdom Viridiplantae; phylum Streptophyta; class Magnoliopsida; order Fagales; family Fagaceae; genus Quercus; species Quercus variabilis. The sequence continues at coordinate 513,920 of CP129446.1, forward strand.
TACCCCAAAAAAAAAAAAACCAGACTTTTTGAGTTTATGTTATATTTTTGCAATTAATCACTTGTTGTATTGACGTGGAGTAACCCTTTTCCCAAAAAAAGAAGAAGAAGAAGAAGATGATGATGATGATGATGAAGTAACAAGTCACCTATATTTTGGGTACCTAATAAGTACTATGAAATAGATAGACAATATTGGGCATACTTGGCCTTTTGTACATTTTAATCTCTCTTACTAGAGAATACTTAAGACAAAAGGGGGGAAAACTAGGAGAATACATGGTGTTTCCTATAAATGCCCTCCATTAGCATTTTTCCACATCATATTCTCATCCAAATAAATAGAGAAGCTTGTAACTGCTAGAGGTGCATATAATATTATAATGAGTCATTAATTCCTTGATCGTTCAAAGCTGAGGTGCTTGGCGATCACGCATATATTGCCATTAATATCTTCAAAGGCATAAAGAAGAAAATAAAATGAAGGGAAATGCTAACGAGTGCCTTAAGGGAAACAAAGGAAAGTTATTAGGCGTTCAAGGAATATAGGTGATGTGATATTCCAAATCCATACAATCAAGTTACCGAATGCAAAAATATTTTTTTCACCAAATTTTGTAAGTTTAAGTCAAATTGTTGTTAAGGTTATAAATGAATTAAACCATTTATCAATAGCTTGGATTTAACTCAGGAAAAATATTTTGTTTATTTATTTAGCAATTGAGCAAGCACCAGACTAAACTTTGCTTAATGTGACAAGTTTAACTCCACCAACATGGGTAACTAACACTAAATTCTTATGGGACCAATTAAATATTGTAGACGGTGTTTCTTTTCCTTTTTTTCCTTTTTTTTGTAATTATAAATATCTATTAGAAAATATCAACGTGGATATGGAAAAATTAATTGAATCACAAATAAGATCTCTTCATAATTTTATTATTAATAATAAAAAATATACAACTTCAAATTTATATTAGAAAAAAAAAAAAAAAAAAAAACAAAACAACAAGAAAATTATAAAAAAGAATTAGAAAGAATGAAATAATACAGTAAAAATTTAACAATGAAATTAATTATAATGATGTTCAAAATGTATTATAACAATTCTTGATTATATAGAAGGACTACTTCATTTTGTAAATGCATATATCACTAACATAATTTTATTGGCAATACTTGTTATAGTTGTTTAAGCGAAAATGATTTTTTTTTTTTTTCAAAGTTAAAGTTGACAAAATCCTATTTAAGATTGATTATCTCACAAAAAGTTTTATTGAATTAGTCGTATTATCAATTAAAAAGAAAATAGTAGCAAAACTTAATTAGCAGTTTTGCAAAACAAAAAAAAAAAAAACAAAAAAAATGGATATACAGTATAATTTTAAAAATTAAATAAATAATATTTAATTTAAATTTAAATACTATAAAAAAGTTTTTAAGTCAAATTTATCAAGCTGGTCATAGTTCTTTTTTTTTTTTTTTTTTTTTGAAAGGGTTAAAAAAAAATTTTAACCATTTTTATTGTTCTTGATTGACTAGGGTCTATGATATTACAAACTTCCCTTGTATAAAAAAAAAAAAAAAAAAATTTAAAAAAGTCATAGTTTTATTATAAACGAGAAAAGAAATAAGTTAAATAAAAAGTTTGTTAACAAGCTCGAGCTTGTTTAATAAGAAAATGTATGAAACTTAAACATGTAATTTTGTTTGGTAATAAGCTTGAACTCGGCTCACATTCGAAATAAAACTAAATGAACTTTTAACACTAGACTTAGATCGGCTCATTCATAGCTCTACTAATAAGCATCTCTTATAGAAGAGATCTCGACCGCCCTTCTCCCAATAAAAAAAAGATACTTTGGGGGAGTTTGTGATTTAAAAAGAAAAAAAGAAGGTTCCCCTGCCCCTCTTGTTTTCATCCTCTCTCTCATTCCCCTTTTTTTCCTCACTCTCCTTTCCTTTACTCCTTTGCCACACGTCCAAAAAATAAAATGAGGAACATCTCAGGGTCACATGCAGTTACTCACAAAGTTGAAGTAAACAATAGGAGATAGCTTGATAGTTTTGAGGTAGCAATATGAAATAAAAATTTCTATCTTTATTCAAAGATCGTTGTACCACCAGTGGCGACACCACCTTATGGCCAGGGTGGTCCCAGGACCACCCTGACCTGGGGAAAAAAATTTATATATAATAATTTAAAATTTTATATTTATTTACCTTTAAAACAAATTTTGGGAATACCCTGAATTTTTTTTTTATACCAATAATATTAAATTTTGGTCCATAATTTGAGCAACTTAACAATATATTGGGGTTTTTCAAGCAAAAAGGAAAAACTAAAAAAAAAAAAAATTGAACTAAAATCTAAAAAAAAAATAATAATAAAACTACTAAAGATTGGGCAATGGCTTGATTCCTTGACTGAGCACACTGCCCAATACAAGACAATTTCCAACATTTTTTTATTTTTTATTATTATTTTTCCTCACTAGACATATATTACTTCTCATTTTTATTTTTTGTTCTCTTGTTTATTCTTAACCACACACGCCTTCTGTGTGTTTGGATAAATTATTTTTAGTCAACTTATATTACTATTCAGCTTATTTTTGCTACTATTTATGGGCTCTACTACACTTTTTAGTATTATTCATGGACCCACTGTACTATTTCAGCTAACTTTTACTTTTATCTACAATATTTTCAGTAAAAAAATTTCAGTTTAAGCAAAATAAGCGGTTTCCAGACACTTTTTCATCTACGTTTTAAATTTTATTACATCTTCATCTACACTTTTACATCTACGTTTTGCCTTCCTCCTTATTCATAACCTCTATGTCTTCTACCAGTACCAGTGCGGCAATGTCTCTTCTCAAGTTTTGTGTTTCAAATTTCTCAATACGATTTTTTTTTTTTTTTAGCTGTACAAGTACCTTTGTTCATTTCTTTTCTTTTCATTTTTTTTTTTTCCTTTTGAGGATTTTTGGTGTACAAAATGCAAATTTGTTTTGGTTTTAAGAACAATTTTTTTTTTTTAAGCACAAACTTCATGCCAGCCAAATCTTGAATTTCGGCTGGTATTTATCGAAACGTCCTAAAACACTCAAAATAGACCAAAATGACCCGAAATTTTTTCAAAGTAGAATAAGGTGGGCTACTGTTCCAGTTTGTTTACCAACACGGTATTTTCTGGCCGAAACGAAATGGGACAGAATTAATAACATTGAATTAAACCTAATTACCTAAAGGCTAAAAGGAAATAAAATTGTATAATTTATGCTTCTTAAGGAACTACCTAGACAAAATTCCTGGAGCTGCCACTGTGTACCACACAACCATTGATGCTAAATAAAACAAAATTGCGTACCTCTCTTAGCAACCCAAGTGTTGCCTCCCAAGATATTCACATCTCTCTCTGTTTCTTTTTGGTTTTCAAATAAGTACAATATCACTCAGTAATTCTGATGGCCAACTACTAACGTGAAAAATATTATTTATAAGACTTTAGTAAAACCCTACGTGGGATCCTTAGGGATCTTAATATTCAGTTGTAGGATCAATCAATTGCATTTTTTAAGATTATTGACTTAGCTTAAAACTCTTTCAAAAATTATTCCTTAATATTCTCAATCATATCAAGAAAATATTTGGACTTCTACAAATTGCAATAATGTCATATTGCAATTGACCCCTAAAGATTAAAGAATTACATATGAGGTCCTGTTACTTACAATTTTATATATTTGTCCTCCCATCACACTATATTCCCCATAAGCTACTAGGATTGGATTAATATTACTGTCATGTCCCTAACTTATGCAACCCTTAATTTCATAATTCTATTGGACTCCAAAATATCTTTAAAAAATACTTTTGAAAAAAGTCATTGGCCAATTTTGTCTTAAGTCTAACTCCAATATGAAAATCAATTGAATATACTGCCTTATTTAGAAATTGGTGGATTCATTATTGAACATTTACATATTTTACTCGTTACACATATAAACTAGTGTGTTTGTATATAGCCTTTGAAATAGTATCACCAATTGACATTGTCAAAACTATGTGCATAATAAACAAATATACACAAACCTCTCATGTTTAAGGACAATAAGAAATGTGTTGTGCGCTGGCTACCCAAGCTCCCAACTCATTTGGAGAATGATTCATATATTCAATTCACAATCATCCTCAGCAAAAAAACACAAACACCACAATCACATATTCACACAAACTACAAACGTATCGTGTGGAGAAACAACATCAGAGAAAAATCATATCAGTATTAGGTTTTAAATACTTGAAATTGGGTAGATTGGAATGGAGAGGTCGACGACGTGGTCGATGGGTCAGTGGCCAGTGGTGGTGGTTGTGGTTGATGCTTGATTATCTCTCAATCTCTCTCGTCTCTCTCTTTTATTTTTTTTTATTTTTTTTTTAAACAGCATATCTTTCCTTATTGGGCCGGGGCCTAGGCTAATATGTTCTTGGAGGGGCCCAAAGGCCCTAAACTTGATTTTTATACCCAATTTACCTTCTTTCTTTTCTTTTCTTTTTTTCTTTTTTTCTTTTTTTTTTTTTTTTTTTTTTTTTTTGCATTAGGGAGGGAGGGGGGCAGGCCCCTTGGGCCCCCTTTGGGCCTGTCCCTGATTAATATCCACCATTTAGAATAATTAAATAATTTATGAAAAAAGCATTACTCTTTGTTTTTTTTTTTCCTTAACCATAAAAATGATTTTTTTTACATAGATGACATCACATGCCACATTTAAACAATGAAAATACCCATAACTATCATGTATGTGAAAATGTAATTTATTATCAATAAAAATGTATAATATTGGTTTTTGAGGGGCACCTATTCTAACATAGCTATATTTTGTTTTCTCTCTCCCTTATGTGTGTGTGTTTGTTTCTAAAAAAAAAAAAATCATGTGATATAAAACTAAATATACAAAGTTTAGCTACAAAATTGTTGTAGCATAAGTCTACAACCTTACTCAATAAAATAAATATTACTGGATATTTTGAAAATCTAACTATTGAATTGCATGTTCTTTACACTATTAATACACATGTCAACTTTTGTGTCAATTAGATATTATTTATTATATAATCTATAAACTTATATTTTATACATAATTTTAAACTACAAAAAATTTGTAATTTAAAAAATTTATTGATGACGTAATTATTGATCTTTAATTTTCTATAAATTTTACAAGTATGAGGATATAAGAAGAAAATGTAATCAAACGATGGATTTATAAAAATTCAAATTAAATAAAAAAAGATATTATGCAATGTTGTAGCCTAAAGCTACAACCAATTTTGTGGCTAAATTTTGTCCAAACCGAATTGCTTTTAGTAGTAGTATACGCACTCAGAAAAAAAAAAAAAAAAATATATATATATATATATATATATATGCAAAACCTTGATTCCTTCCAAATTCCATTATTCCCATTCCCTCACGTGAGCTACAAGTTCAGTTTCATCCAACACCTTCGATTTATATTGAGGCTTTGCATCTGAGTGAGAATCAGAATGTTTCAAACCAGTTTCGTTGCCATTTTTCAAAGTAAACTGATTCTTTAATAATTTTTAATAATAGAGAGGAGGAGAAGAAAATTGATACAGAGACCAGTATATAAAAATATAAAATCAAAATAAGGAATGGTAGAGAAAGGAAGCAAAATACAAAATAAAATTCTTGAAGATGAAAATTGGAATTTAGAAAAGAATGAGAAGAAAGAAAAGAAAAGAATAGATTGCTTTCTTCATTCCATATCAAGCTTAAGCTTCAATCTCTTCTTCATTCACTCATCTGCTCCTATATTTAAGGAGCTCTGTCTGTCCTCACAAACGTAGCCTTAAAATAATAAAGCAATCCTTGTTAGAGGCTGCAAAAGCTCTGAAATTGACTTTATTGTTTTCTCTAATTGGGTATTTCCAAAATTTCCCAGAAAGTGTTATATCGTAGAGTTAGCAGTGCCACCGTCATGGGACAAACACAATCCTCTCCGCCTCCGGTATGAAATATTCATATTTCTTGTTATCAATTCAACAGTATGACCAAATTAACTATGTATCACATAACTTTTTTTTTTTTGAATCATTTTCTTCCTAATCTTTCAAGCACTTTATACATGAAAATATGTCAAATAAACTAGAAAGCCTCTTGCCAATCACATAACTTTCTTAGACTTTAGTTTCTAACGTTAAGTTTTTCCATTTCTAAAGTCTAAAAGCTAACATCTGAGTAATAATAGATAGATTATCTCCTAACCAATCCAAAAATACCGTATTATTGAAATCTTTTACATAATTACTCATTCTATATTCATTGTCATCAGCATTTGACCATCTAGTTAGGTTGCTATTTATCAAAAAATGAAAAACCATCTAGGATGATAGCGTGGATAAAGATGTCAATTTAATATATAATGTAATTGTATATAGATTAATTATATTGATTCTACAACAACAATAAGTAGCTTCATTCTCAAAACTTTGAAAGGTCGGTAATAGATATTCAATAGACTAGTGAGGCTCAACTTCTGTATTTTTTTTTCTTCATTCTAATCTATATGAAGTCTACTTTTTGTTTAAACTTGCTTATAATATTAATTAGAAACAACCATTCTATTAAAAAAATAAAAGCTCGCTTTTATCACAATACATGAAATCACAAATCAAATTACAAATTAAATAAAAATTTATTCACCCCCTCAAATTTTAAATTTACTTTTTCAAAATTTAAATTCACCCTCAAAATTTTCAACTAGTCCAATAAAAGTAAAACCCAACAAAATCAATTTGGCAAAAAAATAATTATAATAATTTTGAATAAAAAAAACCATAAAAAAAGAAACAAAATTCTTAGCTAGCCCATTCCTCAACCCATGGCCCTACCAATAATATTAACAAAACTCTAATTCTCTTTTAACAAATTCCAAATCATCAGTTCTCAAAACAAAAATAATAATAAATAAAAATTCCAAATAATCTATATCTATATATATTCATATTCAGTTTTCACTTATGTGATAATTTTTAGGTTGCAAATACAAATCCTCTATAACCACCACAATCCCCCCCCCCCCCCCAAAAAAAATGTAGTTCACTAGTTGAACATATCAAATACTGCCAAGCATTTAATCACTGCCCAACACTTGAGCGAGCTGATCCCATTTCCACACTTGCCAGATCCCAAATAAAGTTCCTTAATATATTCCCTTAGTTCCCATACATTCAGCTCCATTGATGCCTTACTGTGAACTTTTGTAATAGGACATGGAAAGCGAGTGGAGAAGGAGAAGAGAGGAGGAGGACACAAGAAGGAGAAGAGAGGAGGAGGAGAATGCAAGAAGGAAAAGGGAGGAGGAGGAGGATGCAAGAAGGAAAAAAGAGGAGGAGGAGAATGCAAGAAGGAAAAGAGAGGAGGAGGATGCAAGAAGGAAAAAAGAGGAGGAGGATGCAAGAAGGAGAAGAGAGGAGGAGGAGAATGCAAGAAGGAAAAGAGAGGAGGAGGATGCAAGAAGGAAAAGGGAGGATGAGGAGAATGCAAGAAGGAAAAAAGAGGAGGAGGATGCAAGAAGGCAAAAAGAAGAGGATGAAAAAAAGAAAAAAGAAGAGGAGGATGCAAAAAGGAAAAAGGAGGAGGAGGATGCAAAGGCGAAATTCGAATCTCACAAAAAAATGATGGAGCAATTAAAAGGGCAATCTCGGCTTCCGAAATTTGCTATCCCGAGACGCTACGAGATATGGCTGAAACCAGACTTAAGCATTTGCAAGTTTGCTGGGTCTGTGGCTATCGAGCTCAACATCGTGGCAGATACTAGCTTCATCGTCCTCAATGTTGCTGAACTCTCCATTGATACCACCTCTTTATCTTTCACTCATCACCCAACTACTGCAAACTCTTCTAATTCTAACCAGGTCACGATTATTAAACCTATCTTATCTTTCTATCAGCCTAACTACTTTACTTTAAAAGTTAGTTTAAACTAATATAACTGCTTTAACTTACATATAAACTTTCTAAATATGTCTTGTTAAACTTTAGTTTAGTGCTTTGCTTGCTTTATTGATGTTATTGATGTTGTTAAGCTCTAGCTTATTAAGCTGATCAAAGAAATAGTCAACCTTTCTATTATCTAAATGCGAGATTGACTTACTGAGTTGTCATTTATCATGCCAAACCAAATGCCATCTTGTTTAAAAATAAAACACTAAACGAATAAATGAATTAAGTTTTGGACTTAGGCAGGTGTTGAAGCCTTTATATGTTGATGTGGTTGAGGAGGATGAGATTTTGGTTTTGGACTTTGCTGACACACTTCCCATTGGGATCGGACTTCTCACCATCGCTTTCAAAGGAACTTTGAACGACAAAATGAAGGGCTTCTATACAAGGTACACCACTCAAGTGATGCTTGTTACGATAATACTAAAAAATTTATTACATAACTCTTACTATTAGAGTAATTACACTCTCTTCCCTTGAGGTTTGGGGAAATGACTCTCCACCCAAATTTGAAGGGAAAAAACACTTTCCTTTCTTTACATCCAATTGACCAAATTTTGTTAAATTAATACTGTTTAAAATGTTGTGTGGTAACCTGCCTTTTGTTTTCAAAAATTATCCTCCATTTCAGAGAATTAAAATTCATTGTTTTAAATTTTTAACTTAAGTGTATTTAAAAAATATTAAGTATGAATTTTGCTTGTTGTTATTATTTTTCTTTTTTCAATGGGTTATGGAGAGATTTACCATTGCAAGTGTTTTGATACTTGATAAATTTTGTATTTTTATTCTAAATTTATCAATCATTTTTTTATCAACCACAATTAAACTTTTGAAAAGAGATTCTTGTAGAAGTTTAGAATATTTTATTACTAATATAAACAAAATGGGTTCGTGTTAATTTTTTCAAATGTCAATGAAAGGGAGTGTTTTTTTTTTTTTTCCTCCTTTAAGTTTGGGGTGAAATGTCATTCTCCCAAACCTTAAGAGATAGCAGTGTAATTCTCTCCAAAAAAAATAATAATAATAATAACATGCCAACCCTATTGATGGACTATTATTCACATGTGTGTAATAGTGTGGGTTAAGTAGTGAAGTCCACAATTAAGACTGCCGGAGCATTTTACCATTATATTGTATTTGCACCAACAAAGACTAATGAGAAGAGTTAGTAGTTAATATAACATAGTTTGGCTCATACCCATTGGCTTAAACTTTTGGGTTAAGTGGTGTCTTCATGTGTTATATAAACTACTTAATTGCAATCTTCCCTAAGAGTCCTCTCACCCTCTATATAAAATTTTTTATAAGAAAAAAAAGTGCTTTCAAATATACTTAGAATGTTTAGATTTTTTTTATTTCCAATGAAGATTGAGAGGCAGGCCTTTGACCATAGCAATTAAAGATTTAAGTTGATGTATATACTCTCTTTAATGGGATTGAACCTAGCAATGAGTTCAATCTTCACTATTTACTTATAAATGGAGCTAAATGTCTTCTGTTCTCTGCTAAATGAGAATTTTACTAGTAATGTGTATATATTTAAGTCGTTATTTTGCTTTCTAGTACATATGAGCACAATGGTGAGAAGAAGAATATGGCAGTCACACAGTTTGAACCAGCTAATGCTAGGCGATGCTTTCCGTGTTGGGATGAACCTGCTTGCAAGGTGTCACAATCTCTCTCCCTTGGTTAACTTAAGATCTTGTCCTTCTTTTGCTAAAATCAAATTTTATAACTGACTGCATTTTTTTTTTTTTTGACAAAATAACCAACTGCACTTCATGCTGCATTTTAGATCAGAAGTAGATTTGCTTGATTTTGTTTCAAAAGAATGCAAACAAAAGCTTATTTGGCCCTTCTTATTTGGCATTGCAGGCGATGTTCAAAATTACATTGGATGTGCCATCACAATTAGTAGCTCTTTCCAACATGCCAATTATTGAAGAAAAAGTGGATGGGGATCTGAAGACAATTTCATATCAAGAATCACCCATTATGTCTACATATTTGGTGGCAATTGTAGTTGGTTTGTTTGATTATGTCGAACATCTTACATCTGATGGTAAAAAAATACACTGTGTTCATTGTTTCTTGTGTATTATGATCCTTGTTCTTGATAGTATAATCTTACATCACTTTACAGGAATTAAAGTTCGAGTATACTGTCTGGTTGGTAAAGTAAATCAAGGGAATTTCGCATTGGACGTTGCTATTAGGACGCTTGAATTATACAAAGAGTAAGTTTTACTGCAAATCATCACCAAACTATTAATCACGAGACACAGTACACAAGTCTTTAGCTAAATAATGCATTTAAGTGGACACTGGAATATGGATATTAACGATCCTTCAAATCGTTACATTTTGGTGCTTGTGTTGTGTTATTTGAAATTCCAATTAACCACGATAATTTTTGCAGATACTTTGCTGTGCCTTACTTTCTTCCCAAATTGGATATGGTTGCGATTCCTGATTTTGCTTTTAGGGCCATGGAAAATTATGGTTTGGTTACATGCTGTGAAAGAAATTTGATCTATGACAATCAACATTCCGCAGCTGCTAATAAGCAGAGGGTAATATGCATGTTGTGAATGCTGCTCTTTTTGTTAGAATTTCATTTGCCTAATATAGTATGGAGTTATTGTTTTAATAGCACTACACAAAGTGTTTAATTATTATTTTTCCTTAGGTTGTGATTGTCGTAGCCCATGAACTAGCACATCAGTGGTTTGGCAATCTTGTAACGATGGAATGGTGGACTCATTTGTGGCTAAATGAGGGGTTCGCAACATGGGTATATATTGCATTTGATTGCAACAGATCCAAACTGAGCTGTTTATTAAAATTTCAAGATTGGTTTGTTTATATATCAAGCCTCAAAGGTTGGCTTAAGCCTGGCTTGATTATTAAAATAAACTAACATAACTATTTTTGGTGGAACGTAGCCCAAGCTCTCCGTAAATGGATCTGTTTTTTACACCTAGCTTGGGTCATGTTTCTATATATTATTCCTTATTACACTGCATGCTTTTAAATTATATATTGGTTATTTGAATGTGTTTAGGCCAGTTATTTAGCAGCTAATCACTTGTTCCCAGAATGGCAAGTGTGGACTCAGTTTCTTAATGACTGTACAGAAGGCCTTAGGCTGGATGGGCTTGTAGAGTCCCATCCCATTGAGGTAATTCTGCATGCACTATTTTTTTTTTCCTAGTATAATTGTTTTTTAAGAAATTAGTATTGTTACTTTTTAGAGTATATCTTTACATAAGCATAATTTTTTAGGTGGAGATAAATCATGCTAGAGAGATTGATGAAATCTTTTTTGACACAATGAGTGACAAAAAAGGTGCATATGTTATTCAGATGCTGCAAAGCTATCTTGGTTCAGAATGCTTCCAGGTTGGTTGTTGGATTTTCTTTTGGTATATGCTTCAATTCCCAAGTACAAATATTTCTTGTTAATCAAGAAACTCTATTCCCTCCACCCCAAATTCACATGAAATTTATGTCATGGAAACCCTTCAAAAATTTTGTCTTCGAGAAAGATAGAGCAACAATAACTTTCTAGTTGCAAGTTCTAAAGAGATTACAGTGGTTTTGGTAAAAAATTGTAGGCTAGTATGAAACAGGTTTAGGAAGAAACCATTATCATGATGAATACTATATAACTACTATTTTGAAAAGTTCTTATTTCTTTTATATATAGTAACAATGGTTATACTCATCTAGATAAGAAATACTCTTAGAAAGTTTATCTACTTGATATCTGGTAACATATCCTTCAGCTTGATTAGCTTCTAGATTCTTTCTTTGCCGCCATGTATTACTTAAGTGATTGCAGTTACTGTTCATTCTGTTATGGTCCATCTTCGTCAACCGATTATCTTCGACAATATATGAGATAATTGTTCCAATTTTTCCATTGGATTAGAAGCTTAGCTAGTCAATTTTTGCTCATTTGTAAAATATTTCTTATGTAACTGTATGTCAGTTAATTATCTTTTTTCTCGCATCTGTAAATCAGAGGTCACTTGCTTCATATATAAAAAAATTTGCTTGCTCAAATGCGAAAACAGAAGATTTATGGGCTGCACTTGAGGAGGGATCCGGTGAGCCTGTGAACCAGCTAATGAATTCATGGACAAAGCAAAAGGGGTACCCAGTTGTCTCTGTCAAAGTCAAAGATCAGAAATTGGTGTTTGAGCAGGTTTCTTATGTCTAGTCTCTTTCACTCATTTTTTCCTGAAATAACATATCTTAACCCTGATGCATACTGTGTCATTTCATTTTGTAATGAGTGTCACTTAATAATATTTTGAGAACTTACTGAGTTCTGACAAATCAATATAATACTGGCAGTCACAATTTTTGGCAAGTGGTTCTCTTGGGGAAGGGCAGTGGATTATTCCAATAACATTATGCCGTGGCTCATATGATGTGCACAAGAATTTTCTACTGCAAACAAAGTCTGAAACTCTTGATATGAAAGAGCTGCCGAGTGACGGGAGCAAATTAGCATCTTCTTGGGTAAAACTTAATGTCAATCAGACTGGCTTCTATAGGGTTAAATATGATGAGGACCTTGCAACTAAACTCCGATATGCAATCGAGAACAAATATTTATCTGCAACAGATAGATTTGGTAATCTTGATATTTGTACCTGTACATCTTATGATAGTATGTGTTTATGGTAGAATAGAGCACTTAACACAACCTATTTTTGTTTTAACAGGAATCCTGGATGATTCATTTGCCCTTTGTATGGCTCGCCAGCAGCCTTTGAATTCATTGCTTACCTTGATGGGTGCTTATAGTGGGGAACTTGAATATACCGTGCTGTCTAATTTAATCAATGTAACATTCACCTCTTGTTTAAGACATAGTAGATTTCAGTTGTGCTATTAGTCCTAATTCTAATCCCTCTATTCACAGATAAGTTATAAAGTAGAAAGAATTGCAGCTGATGCAAACCCTGAATTGCTGGAATGCATTAAACAATTTTTTATTACCCTTTTCCTACGTTCAGCAATGTAAGTTGTCCTACATACAAATAATTGAAATTCTTTTGGTGGTCCTTGTTTATAAGTCATTTTGGTTGCTCTGTCTACTGTTTTTTTGATATAAGTGATATCTTTTAAGTTGATTTTATTCCATTTGATTAAGAAAGCCCCCCACGATGTTAGGTACTAGAATGTTTGAAAATACATTTCCACAGATTTATAGCATGAGTGTATCATTTCTTTATATACTGAATAATTAGATTATTAATAGGTGATTGATATGCTAATTTGATTGGGAAAGTTTTTATAGGGAATTGAAAAAACTATCAAAACGTTAATTACTTTTTCGTTTTTCCATAAAAAATTTCTTAAAATGGTTTACTAATGTATAGCCGAAGGGCACACGATAGTAAATCCCATATTTATATATCTGACATTTTCTAAATTAAGTCAATTTTTTTCGTACTTAAATAGGGCTATAAATACCAAATAAATAGCAGACAGGTTTTGTTTTTCTTTAAATCTAAGAGACAGCTGTAAATGTCTCAGAATGTAAAAAGTGTGTTGTTAAGGAAGAAGAAAAAGTCACTTAAAGGATCGTTGCAATTCCTCATTCAAGTTTTGTTGTGATCGACTCACAAAGTTTTACCTCAAGATCTAGGATATAGATATTTCTTGCATTATTTGACTTATATGAATATTTATTTCTTTTATTTGGAGATATTTTATATATGATTTGTCAAGATTAAAATCGTCATATATACTAATAATTATATTGAAAAAACCTTAGACATCAAGTCTGAAGTGCATAATATGAATAAAACTTTCTAAGGAAGCATGTAGGATGTTAGAAAAAGCTTTAAGGGGAAGAGATCTCTGACTTGACAGTTGCAGACCACGAACGACTTATATGAGACCTTACATGCTAATGAAAACCCGATTGTATGATTTTATCACTAACACAAATAATTAGCCCTTAAAAACTTTGAGCAAGTCCAAGAGCTATATTGCTCAGTAGCATAATTTGCTCTCCTTTATGAGGAGAACCAAGATTCAAATCTCCCTCCCTCATTGTTGTGACTATCGAAATATTATTTATATGTGTGTGTGTGTGTGTATAGGGCAAGATTAGCTTCTTTTTTATTTTCATTCTTCCATTTATTTTGTTCAATTTTGAATTCCTTTGCAGGAAGCTTGGTTGGGAGCCTAAGAAAGGTGAGAGCCATCTAGATGCAATGTTAAGAGGTGAGGTTTGGACTGCCCTTGCTGTGTTTGGATATGATCCGACACTAAAAGAAGCAAGTAGGCGTTTTCATGCATTCTTGGACGACAGAAATACACCACTCCTCCATCCTGACATAAGAAAGGTTGGTAAAAAAAAAAGCATTGGTCAATTACTAGTATTTACCTATCTACAATACCTATCAAGTTTTCTAATGGGCTGTGGTTGCAGGCAGCATATATGGCGGTAATGCGGAGAGTCAACAGCTCAAACAGATTTGGTTTTGAATCTCTTTTGAGAGTTTATAGAGAGACTGATTTGAACCAGGAGAAAACACGCGTCCTAAGTAATAAAAATATCATTGTTTGAAATGTTACAAAATTATTTGAATCTCTCTAGTATGTTGGAGACATGTATCTTTTTGTGCTTGTAGGTTCATTAACATCTTCTCCAGATCCCAGCATAATTCTTGAAGCTCTCAACTTTTTGTTGTCTTCTGAGGTATAATTGGGAAGGTTAAAATGTTTTTCCGTGCTAGTTGATAAATATTGTCTGATGGAGCTTAGGATATTGATGCTGGCTTTATTTCCCATTTGATCTAGGTTCGTACTCAAGATGCTGTTCTTGGCCTGGCTGTTAGTAAGGAAGGACGTGAAACAGCTTGGGCATGGCTGAAGGTAATACTCCATTAGTAATGTAAAATGCAAAAAGCACATCGATGTGAAGAATTAAGAGGCCGCTTCTAAGATTTGATAAGCATATACAGGGGACAGGGCACTCATCTTCTTTCCTGTGGGAAGAACATGCATGGTTGTGCATCTCATGTACTTATTGCTGATAAAAAGGAAAATTGTGAAATGCTAGAGGTGAAGTGTAAATTAATCATTTGGGCTGATGTGCTGAGAAATGAAGCCACATCTATATCGAAACTACTTGTTTAAATTAAAGTAGTGTTTCAGTTAATCTTAGTCAGAAATTCCATGATGCTAGTCTTAAACCATTGTTTCTCTAGCTTATTGTCGCTAAATTCTTTATGTATACATGAATGAAAGGGTACTTTGTTTTGATTTACTTTGGCACTGATCCCCTTTTATTCTATTCCCATGTTCATCACGAGTACATTCCACTTTGTTGTCTAATGCATTTTTTCTACTTTACATGTGATTGAAATGCAGGATAACTGGGAGCACATTTCAAAAACCTGGGGTTCTGGATATCTAATTACTCACTTTGTCAACTCAATTGTCTCTCCGGTTTGTCTATCCCTTCCTCCTTTCTCTTTTTTCTGTTGCTAGTTCCACAAGTATCAGCTTTTGTCCTTATCTCAATTACATATGCATAGAAGTTTAGATTAGTAAAAAACAAAAGACAAATGTATAGTTAAATACAGTTACACTTTGTTATTGTTATTGCTTATCATTTTTTTTTCTTTTTTCATGTTCTGTTCTATCTATCCCCCAGTTTGCTTCATTTGAGAAGGCCAACGAAATAGAGGAGTTTTTTGCAAATCATGCTGAGCCCAAGATTGCTAGAACCTTGAAGCAGAGCATTGAGCAAGTTCACATAAATGCAAATTGGGTTCAGAGTGTTCAAAATGAATAACATCTTGCCAAGGCTGTGAAGGAGTTGGTACACAGGAAGCACTAGGAGACACTTTTATTTGGCCTTTGTTGTCAAGACTCAAGAAGAAAGCAAGTGGACTATAAATTTCACAACTGTTCATAGTGTAAATTTGCCAAACAAGTGTGATAATAATGAATCAAACATACACACACATATATATTGTTTGTATATTAATAACATATCTTTTGGTGGGTTCTTTCTAGTTTCTACTTTTGGTCTCCCTTTTGTGTGTGTGAATGTGTTTTTGTTTGTTTTCTCTTTCTTCAATTTATTTTTAGTAAAAGTCTAATATAGCATTTTTGGTGTTAATGCATGTTCCCCACGTATTATCTCTACACTACAATAAAGTATACCCTATTTCAAGGGTATACTTCCTCCCACTCACAACTAAGTGGGTCCCATAGCTAGTGGGTCCCACCAACAGTGAGTGTGAGGAAATATACACCCTAAATCAGGTGTATTTTTTTCCTGTACTACAGGCTGATTTTAGCGGCCTCCCTTAAATGACATGCACCGTCTTTCTCCTAAAAAAAAAAAAGATAAAACAAAGTGATAATGGGTTTTCGTCCTCTCTAATCCATTGTCATCTACCGGTTTTTTTTTTTTTTTTTTGAGCAACGTCATCTAGTGTTTTTAAAATCTCATCCTCAGACTTTGATGTTAGTGTTAATTTGATCTTTTATTCTTTTCTCTTTTTTTATTCTTTTCTTTTTTTGGTCATGTTTGTATAGCATCTTTTATACTCCTGTTGAGTCACATCAATGTAACATCTTGTTCCATCTCAGTCCATTCAATCCACTTCAGTCCAATTTGATCCATCCAATCCATTTCAATTGTAAAATCTATTAGTAAATAAATAAATGAGTTAACTTAATTATTTTGTCCAAATCTTTTAGTACAAGAAATCATTTAAGCAATTTTTAAATTAATATTAATCAAACAATGAGATCTTTTAAATAACGCATCTTATGAATGTTTTCATTTAAATTTTTAATCGTAAATATAACATTTAAACGATATCATTTACTAACTAAAAAATTTACAAAGTGACATGATTTGTTAGTTTCACATCAACAACATAATAAACAAATTCCTAATTATATTTTAGCGATACTATGTGTGAGGACCAAAGGGACATACAGTAAACTAGGCCTTAGTTGGACTCTAAATGGACCTAGCTAAAGGTCTAAATGAGCTACGCAAGCCCATATAAACCGAGGGGAAGACTCTGAGAAGGTAGTTAGCCCGAAGAAGGAACTTGGAGATGGATGAGCCGAGGAAGCTAAAGAGTTTATGGGCCGAGCTAAATGTATTGGTCCAAGGAAGGTAACAGTAACTAGCCTGGATGAGGCTTGGAGGAAACTTCCTAACGAAGTTGTTGTCACCTCCACATTAAATACACTGCACCAACACAAGCCTTTATTTGGTTATTGTTACAAGATAGTAACTTTTTTATTTAGGTGTTATTATTTTATATTTAATAATTATTATACCAGCACAATTTATTTATTTTGTTATTATTATAATAATTATTTATTTGGTAATGTTTATCCGAATAAATTAGAGTATCTTTTCTTTTTTTGGTTTAATATCATAATTTTCAATTCATAACCAATTTTTTTATAACATCTTTCATATAGTTCACGCTTCATAGAATGTCATAAAGTTACCAATTCACATTATATGTAGTTAAGAAAGTACAATACAGTGGGTTTCAATTAGCTCAATTGGTAAATTATTTTACGGTTGAATAAGAGATTTAGGATTCAATTGTAATTTGCTTGTTTGTTTTAGATGATGTGGGTAGTTTTTTTTTTTTAATTTTCTTTTTTTCTAAAAGTAACGCACACCATTTACTCATTTTTAAATTCTCTAATAATAGACAAATTCAAATTTAAAAATTTATATTAAACTCAAAAACAAAAAAAGTCTCATCGCACAAACATAACGCCTGTGATAAAATTAGTAATATATTACAGTATAAGTTTATGATTTTTTATTTATTAATGAATATTATAAGTTTATAATAAAACCTTTCAATGACGGGAGTTCAACTAGTAATAGGGACACTAATGAACCATCATTGATGGACATTGCACATGACATGAGCAATTCGACTCAAGGTCTGACGCTAATAGAAGTTGCTAACTCTCCTAGTAGTGAAGGAAAAGGGCAGGGCTTGAATTCAGGCTAGACCAGACTCTTCTTTGTTTGAGCTGCTCCCACGCACACAGACTGGAAGATCTCAGTTGTCTTGGACTGGACAAGTACGTAGAGATCTTCGTGGGACTGAGGAGGGAGTCTCAGTCAATCTTTTCTAGGATTCCTTATCACACCATGCACAAAGATATTTCCATTGATAGATAAGAGGGCTCCCCCCTTGAACAAACTCTTAAAGGTTAGGTTACTACCTACCTCTACGGAAGAGGTGTATTTTGTACCACCCGGAGGTCATATAGATCGAAACCCGAAGCAATAAGAACGAAAGCTCTACCCATAGCAACAACTATTGGCACTTCAAAAGGCTTAAATTCTAAGGGCACTACTGAAAGCCTTTTTAGAGGTCGTGTAATAAGGAGGTGTAAGCCCCGAAAGCCTTTGGTACTTCGGTAGGTTGAGCAGCCCTTAAACCAAAAAAAAGGTTTGGAACCCTTCCCCTATTTCTGCATTTCATTCTCTATTCGGCCTGCCTCAAACAAAATGAGAGGCCTATTGATTCGAAGTCACTACGAAAGGGTCGGTCAATAGCATAGCTCTTTCTGTCTCAGGTCTCCTTTTGAAGGAAAGGCCTTCGCATTCCTAACCCAGTAAGGGGCCGGACGGCTTTGTTTGCCCCAGCTTGGCGGATCGCACCCCCGCACAACGACATTGTTTGTGCGCCCCTTACCATTCTCACTCAGTGTTTGCAACGGTTGGGGAGGCAATCGTAGAAGTGAAGTCTATCGCCATGCCGACCATCAAATATGAGATTGGGCCCCTTTTCAAAGATTTGATCGAATGGCCCAACCCACCCAAGAGCGCTTATGTCATATGGAAACTCATGGCTAGAAACAATCCTTATGGTTTTGATATTCGGTAGGAATAATAAGAATCAAAGTCCAGGTTGGTTGGTGAGCCTAGTGATAGGAGACTATCTAGCTTGGTTCGGAGAGCACTTGTTGGGTTAAAGATTTTTTTGTTGCTAAATGTTACGGCCTAAATGCTGAACTATTGACTCTACTTGTTCGAATGGGTGTTCACCCCAAAGTGTTCCCGGACTACATGCATACATCCATAAGTAACTTAGTGCAACATGGCAAATTTCATTGAGAGGAATCAGCAAAGAAAAGAAAAACGGGTCAACATCCTAATGTGTAATTAAGAGATTGTCCTCAGGCTGAGGAGTGTCCACATGAGTTCGTTGAGGTGTCTACACAAGAATAAAAACCTCTTTTATATTCTGTCGAGAGTTCGGATTGCTCCACCTAAGTAGAACGAAAAAGAGGAATTGGAAATTCAAAGAGGGAGCCAACAAAAGCTTCGCTTCCGGTAGCTTGCTGACTCTTCTAGTTAGAAGAAGGCTCTTTGGCGAATTATTTATATTTGGGTAGAGTCTCGCTCAGTAAAGAGAGTTGTAGATTCGTAAGATCATGAGAAAGTCCCCTTTACTTGATATTATATTGGTAAAGCACTAGCGCACTACAACTAGCATAGCAGCCCACAGAAAAGGCTCATTGAGCCCCTACTCCTAAGTTGGAGCAACAAGCAACGGATTGAGTGCATCTTTCCCCTTTCTATTAGTAAGGTTGTCAAAAGGCTTTCCTTGAGTTTGATTGCAGTAAGGGGTGCTAACACGCAGCCTTTTTCAATAAGGGGTGCCCAAACCTAGGTGCCTATAATGGCACCCGGACCGCAAAGCGGCTAGGCTTGGCTTGTTTCTTCGATAGCTCTTGACAGCCTTTTGCTTGGGCACCTAATCGAGGGTGCCTTTCTCTGCACTTACCCGCCCCTTACTGCACCTTTAGAAAAGAAATGAAGGTAGCCACTTTTGTCTCAGCTTTAGGCTAGGCTTGATGACAACCTACAGCTACTAATGAGGACCGTTCCACTCATGCCCCCCTTAGGCGGGTCTTTCTTGCACTCACCTTAAGGAACCTATGGCCATTTTTATATAAGTCGAAGGCGACCACTAAATTGTTTGAATAAGATGTCCTAGTCACTAATCGAAGGAGAAAGACTAAGACAACTCTTTTCAGGTTATGCCATAAAGAAAGACGTGTCTCTCGGTCTCCTCGATACACTACCTTAGACAACTTGTGTGAACAAAAAGTAGGCGTACTAAGGTGCTCTCCTTACGTAAGTTAACAAAGTAAGGGAGATTTTTCTTTCCACAAAAGCAGCTAGCAAGGGTTCCAAACCTTAAGTTACTTAGTCAGTAAGTCCATTCGCTGGTATGGTGAAGCAAGGAAAGCAGCTAGAAAGACAAAGAGCTAATGATGACTAGCCTTAACAGGCGCCTACTCCTCGAACTTCCATTTCAATGTGTCTTTCCCAAAATCTTTGGTATGCCTTTTCCTGGTAAGAAGTAATGGGAAAGTCAATAGGGAAACCTAGGGTTCAATATCCCCTATGTTGAAGAAAAGGGCGAATGCTTCCCTCTAAACTGGTCTTTCATAGATAAGGGTATAGTCTCACTCCTTCTATCGAGGAGTTTTCCCTCTCTTTGAATTTAGCTTTCCGCTTCAAGTTTGCCAGCGATGGAAATCTTTCTCAACTCACAGATAAGGGATGTATGATTCCCGAACCTTAACAAAAAGGATTGAGCTCCGCGCATCCCTTGATTTCCGCCTAACCAAGGCTAGGCTAGTTTTAGTCTAGGGTCCATTTGGATACAACTTATTGTTGCTGAAAACTGATTGTTGCTGAAAATACTATAGCAAAATAATTTTTAAATGTATGAATAGTGTTGTAGGACCCATTTTTAATATTTCTTTTGAATAAAATGGTTGTAGGTCCCATGAACAGTACCAAAACAGTGCGTGAACAGTATTTTTTGTCCCTGCATAGTAAATTCTATCTCCTAAACCGTGTGAAAGCAAAAAAAAAAAAAAAAATTGAAAACGCAACGCAACAATCATCTGTATCCAAACCCGCACCTAGAGTTCAATTGTAATTTGCTTGTTTGCTTTAGATCATGTGGGTAGTTTTTTTTT
This sequence comes from Quercus variabilis, assembly GCA_030445155.1. NCBI lineage: Eukaryota > Viridiplantae > Streptophyta > Magnoliopsida > Fagales > Fagaceae > Quercus > Quercus variabilis. The sequence goes on from CP129446.1 coordinate 534,998, forward strand.
TTTCTAAAAAGTAACACACACCATTTACTCATTTTTAAATTCTCTAATAATTGACAAATTCAAATTAAAAAATTATATTAGACTCAAAAACAAAAACAAAAAAAGTCCCATCCCACAAACATAGCGAGTGTGATGAAATTAGTAAAATATTAAAGTTTATGATTTTTTTTTTTTTAATGAATATTATAAGTTAACTGACAGAAGAGGAGGATAGAAACAAAGATCCACCGGTTGCGTAGAGACCTAGACTAGAGAGAGCATTGCTTGCGTTGTGTTGTGTGACTTGTGTCCTCATCCAAAATCTCTATCTTTGCTTTTGGTTTTGGTTTAACAGAGAAGAGAATCTCAATATCTATGGAGCAGTTCAAAGGGCAGTCTCGCCTCCCCAAATTCGCTGTTCCGAAGCGCTACGACATACGCCTCAAACCAGACCTCACAGCCTGCAACTTCGCCGGCTCCGTCGCCATCCACCTCCACATCGTCGCCGATACCACCTTCATCGTCCTCAATGCCGCCGATCTCTCCGTCCATTCTGCCTCCCTTTCCTTCGACTCTTCTTCTTCTTCTAAGGTAATCATCATCATCATCATCTTTGACCTTTCTTTTCATCTTCAGATTGATTGATTGATTGATTTGCTATTATCTTTGTTTATTCGTTTAGGTTTTGGAGCCCTCAAAAATTGAATTGGTTGAAGCGGATGAGATTTTGGTTCTGGACTTCCCTCACACGCTTCCCCTTGGAATCGGAGTTCTCAATATCGCTTTTCAAGGAACTTTGAACGATAAAATGAAGGGCTTCTATAGAAGGTGTAATAATAATAATAAGCTTTATACAAACAAACATTTATCTTATTTCTCAATTCAATTCAATTACATCGTTTTCATTTCTCTTTTGCATTCTGCTCAGCTCAGCTCAGTACTAACTAGAATAATTGAATCATTCCAATTTTCAAGTTTGGATTTTCGAACCATAAAAATTGTTACAAAATTTAAAGATAATATCCTACATATGTGTATATCTATTATAGGATTGAATCTATGACTTCACCATCCACCGTTTACCTTATGTGGGAGGAGATTAAGATTTCATTGGGTCCATGTCCATGGAATTTTTCTTAATCTACTATACAATTTTTTTTTTCTTTCTTTCTTTCTTTTGTTTAGAAACATGTACTATACAATATTTGAAGTTTCTATTTGCTTCTTCTTTTATTAGTTACATCTATTTAATTGAGTTCTTCTTCTGCTTCGTAGTACATATGAGCATAATGGTGAGAAAAAGAATATGGCAGTTACGCAGTTTGAACCAGCTGATGCTAGGCGATGCTTTCCATGCTGGGATGAACCTGCCTGCAAGGTGTCAGAATCTCTCTCCCCCTCTCACTTGGTTTATTAAGATCTTGTACTTATGTTGCATCTTTTGCTGAAATATGAAGTATTTTCCTCTCATTAAGAGAGTGTTTTGGACCTAGTAAAAAAAAAAAAATTAAGATAGCGTTGTTCTAGCTCAATTGACATCTCCTCCCCCTGTAAGAGCTAGGTGGCGGGTGAGGCCGTGGGTTTAAGACCCATTGGGTCAATAAAAAAGAATGGAGCTAGTGATTTGATTTTGTGGCTAAAGAGTTCTTTGATTGAAAGTAGATCTTCCTGATTATGTTTCAAATGAACACAAATAAAAGCTTATTTGGCCCTTCTTTTGTGGCATTGGGTGTTGTAGGCTACATTCAAAATCACACTGGATGTGCCATCTGAACTAATAGCTCTTTCCAACATGCCAATCATTGAAGAAAAAGTGGATGGGCATCTGAAGACAGTTTCATATCAAGAATCACCAATAATGTCTACATATTTGGTGGCAGTTGTTGTTGGATTGTTTGATTATGTGGAAGATCACACATCTGATGGTACACTTCATCCGCTATTTTCATCGCGTCTTGTGAGAATACAGCTTTTTTTTGTTGACATTGTAATCTTACATCTCCATATAGGGATCAAAGTTCGAGTATATTGTCAGGTTGGTAAGGCAGATCAAGGGAAATTTGCATTGGACGTTGCTGTGAAGACACTTGGATTATACAAAGAGTAAGATTTTCTGCGAATTACCACCAAATTAACAATGGCTTGTCAGAGAATTGCAATTATATAGCGGAGAAATACATATAATTGGACACTGGATTGTGGGTGGTAGTGATCCCTTAAGTTGTTGCATTTTGGCACTTATCAGGAATTCAGATTAACCATGATACTTTCTACAGATACTTTGCAGTGCCTTACTCTCTTCCCAAATTGGATATGATTGCAATCCCTGATTTTGCTGCTGGGGCCATGGAGAATTATGGTTTAGTTACATACCGGGAAACAGCTTTGCTCTACGACGAACAGCATTCTGCAGCTGCCAATAAGCAGAGGGTAATGTGCAATTGTGAATGTTGCTCTTTTTGTTTGTATTTAGTTTGGCAAATGTAATATGGAGCTATTGATATAATAATACCCCCACAAAACTTGTAATCATTTCTTTTGGATACTATGAAGGTTGCGACTGTCGTAGCCCATGAATTGGCACACCAGTGGTTTGGCAATCTTGTAACAATGGAATGGTGGACTCATTTATGGCTGAATGAGGGGTTCGCAACATGGGTATATTCATTAGTCATATGCCCATATAATCTTATACATAGGTGCAAAATATGCTTGTAAATTATGTCAATTATTTGTATGTGTTCAGGTTAGCTATTTAGCAACTGATAGCTTGTTTCCAGAATGGAAAATATGGACTCAGTTTCTTGATGAATCCACAGAGGGTCTGAGGCTGGATGGGCTTGCAGAGTCACACCCCATTGAGGTAACTGTGCATGGGCTATGTTTTTGTCTCAGTATGATCTATTTTAAGGAATTAGTATTAGTAATTTTATGAGCATATCTCAATTTAAGTGCTCTGTTTTTTTAGGTGGAGATAAATCATGCTAGTGAGATCGATGAAATTTTTGATGCCATAAGTTATAGAAAAGGTGCATCTGTTATCCGGATGCTGCAAAGTTATCTTGGTGCTGAATGCTTTCAGGTTGGTCATTAGGTTTATCACTTTTATATGTGTCTTGTACAAGTTAAAATATTTCTTATGATTGAAGAAACTTGTTTTTTCCCTCCATTAACCAAAATTCTCCTGAAATTTATGTTATAGAAAACCTTATAAGCTTTCAGACATAGAAAAATAGGCAATTAAATCTTCTTATTGTGACTTCAGAAGAGGTTAAGATATTTTTCTTTTAGAAAATGGTTTGATGGTAATGTGGAATTATAAAATTTATTTTTTGAAAGAGGTTTTGGAGATAACCAATAATGTGATGAATACTATGTAATTAATAATTTAAAAATTATTTCATTCTAGTTATATTGAGATGAAGTTGTGATGGTCATCTAGATTAGAGATAATCAGAAAACATATCTACCCGATATCCGGTGACATAACCCCTGCTAGGGTAGCTACCAGGTATTATTGAATTGAGTGCTGTTGAGGCTTGTGCCTTTTTATTTCCATTGGTGTCAACCAATCACCTTCTGCACTTCATGGGATTAATTTTTCAAATTTTATTTGAAAGAATTATTAGATTTAGCCGTAGTTCAATAGAGTATGCTGGTTGTTGGATCTGAGTTTGTGCGATCAGCATTATGAACATCCATCATATGGTCAGTTAATGTCAATGCCTTTCTAACAAGCGATCAATTCTGTGTAGAGAACGAGAAAGTTTCTCCTTGTACCTTTTGCTTTCAGGTGGCTTGTAAGGAAAATATACAAATATGGTTTTTTTATATCTGATAGTAATAGTGATTAGATGGTTGATTCTGTATTGAAATTAAGAAGTATACTATGGCCTGCTCATTTGAGATGAGAAATATTTGTGATGTACTTGTCAGTTAATTATCTTTTTTCTTGCATTGCCAATTTTTTTGTAGTTTTAATTGACCATTTATGCTTCTTCCCCCCCCCCCCCCCCTTTTTTTTTTCTGATTTGTGTATGTAATCAGAGGTCACTTGCTTCATATATAAAAAAACATGCTTGCTCAAATGCCAAGACAGAAGACTTATGGGCTGCTCTTGAGGAGGGATCTGGTGAGCCTGTGAACAAACTAATGAATTCGTGGACAAAGCAAAAGGGATACCCAGTTGTCTCTGTGGAAATCAAAGATCAGACATTGGTGTTTGAGCAGGTTTGTTGTGTCTGCTCTCTCTCAGCCATTTTTGTCTTGAAATAACAACTTTAACGTAGTTGTGTATTCAGCTGTTTCAATTTGTAATGAGTTTCGCTTAATAATATGTTTTAGAAGTTTCTAAATTGTGACAAATGTTTGTAATAATGGCAGTCACAATTTTTGTCAAGTGGTTCCCATGGGGATGGGCAATGGATTGTCCCTATAACATTATGCTGTGGCTCATATGATGCGCACAAGAATTTTCTACTGCAGACAAAATCTGAAACTCTTAATATCAAGGAATTCCTGAGTGATAAAAGCAATTCAGCATCTGCTTGGATAAAACTTAATGTTGATCAGGCTGGTTTCTATAGGGTGAAATATGATGAGGACCTTGCAGCTAGACTTAGATATGCAATAGAGAACAATTACTTATCTGCAACAGACAGATTTGGTAAATTGGCTATTTTGTAATTGTACTTGCTTTTTTTCTTTTTTTCCATTGATGCTGGAAAAGAGCACTTAACAACAACAACTTCCTTTAACAGGCATTCTGGATGATTCATTTGCCCTTTGTATGGCTCGCCAGCAGTCTTTGACCTCATTGCTAACCTTGATGGGCGCTTACCGGGAGGAAGTTGAATATACTGTGCTGTCTAATTTGATTAGTGTAATGTTCACCATCTTACCTCATTTATGTTCATTTCAGTTATGTTCTTAATTCTAATTCTGGTGTCTTTGTTCACAGATAAGTTATAAAATTGTAAGAATTGCAGCTGATGCAACCCCTGATTTAGTGGATTACGTTAAACAATTTTTTATTAGCCTTTTCCAGTGTTCTGCTGAGTAAGTATTTTTACATACAAATAATTGAAATTCCTATGGTGGTCCTTGTCTATAAGTCTGTGGGGTTGTGCTGTTGACTGCTTTTTTAGCATGACCTTTTAGAGTCCAATGAGATATTGACTATAAGTATTAGCCATAAGGTAATTTGAGGTACTGTAGTGCACAAAAAGGCAGCCCACATATTCCTAGCTTTTTATATGTGTGTGAGACATTTTCTGATTTAAATTTCTTTCTTAAATAAAGCTGCCATTAGCAAATAAACAGTTGGAGTTAATGCTTGATTGCGTCTAGAGATATCTATTAATGTCTCAGAAAATATTAACATTTATAAATGTGGATATAAACAGCTTTAAGGAAGAAGAAAAAGATCCAAAGAAAAAAATAGCAATCGATTAAGGTTTACTTTATTTTACTGTCAAGTTTTGTAGAGCTAAATGTACAAAACTTATATAAATTTTGTAGGGATAACTTTACAAAGTTTTTCCCTAAGATCTAGGATGTAGATATTTCTTGCAATATTTAATAGGCAAATTGTATTTGCATATTCATCTTTGTTTTTTAGGATATCTTATGTATGCTTAGTCCGGAAAAATTTGTCATGCTTACTATTATGTATATTGAATGAACCTTAGTGGTCACCTTGGAAGTTGCTAGTATAATCTGTATAATACTTGCTAAAGAAGCTGCTAGGATGTCAGAAAAGTTAGTGAGAAGAGGTCTTTGACATGGAAATTGAAGACCATCAATGAGTTATATGAGACCTTACATGCTAATGGAAACCCAGTGTGTCTTTAACCCAATTAATGAGCACTCAAAAACTTTTAGCTTCTTTTTTAATTTATTTCTCCATTTATTTTTTTCCTTTAATGTTTGAATTTCTTTGCAGGAAGCTTGGTTGGGACCCTAAGACAGGTGAGAGCCATCTAGATGCAATGTTGAGAGGAGAGGTATTGAATGCCCTTGCTTTGTTTGGACACGATCTGACACTAAATGAAGCAAGCAGGCGTTTTCATGCATTCTTGGATGACAAAAACACTCCACTCCTCCCTCCTGACACAAGAAAGGTTGGTGAAACAAGCATTGGTCCACTAGTATTTCTCCATTTACAATTGCTATTGATGTATATTGTGGGTTTGATTGCAGGCAGCATATGTGGCTGTAATGCGGAGGGTCAGCAACTCGAACAAATTGGCTTTTGAATCTCTTCTGAGATTGTACAAAGAAACTGATTTAAGCCAGGAGAAAACACGCATCCTAAGTAATATCATATCACTATTTAAGATGTTGAGCATCAGATTCTCTTTACTGAATTAGAACCATGAATCTTATTGTGCTTGTAGGTTCATTAGCATCTTCTCCAGACCCCAACATAATTCTTGAAGTTCTCAACTTTTTATTGTCTTCTGAGGTATCTTGGTTTAATATAATTGTGGAGGTTAAAAAAATTTTCATTTCAGTTGATAAATTGTAGTCAAATGGAACACTGGACACTGATGTGGACTTCATTTTCCACTTGATTAAGGTTCGTAGCCAAGATGCTGTTTATGGACTTGCTATAAGTAGGGAAGGACGTGAAACAGCTTGGACATGGCTGAAGGTAATACTCGATCAGTAATGTAAAAAGCACATTGCGGTTTGCATAATATTTGCATGATATATTGTCCTTGAAACAATTAGGAGTATTGTTATTAAAAGTCGAAGGCATACATGAGCTGCTTGTTATCTGATGTATTTTTTTTTCCCTTATAAATATGATCAAATCACAGGATAACTGGGAGCATATATCAAAAACCTGGGGTTCTGGATTTCTAATAACTCGCTTTGTTAGTGCAATTGTCTCTCCGGTTGGTCTCTCACTCCCTCCTCTGATCTGTTCTGTAGTTAGTTCTCTAGTATCAAGTTTGTGCCCTTTGTATCAATTACAGATGTTATGCTGAATTTAAATTCAAATGAAGTTAATTATTTATTACGAATGCTTCCTTTGTCTCATTTGGTTCTTCCGCTTCCCCAGTTTGCGTCATTCGAGAAGGCCAAGGAAATAGAGGAGTATTTTGCAAGCCGCAGTATGCCCTCTATTGCAAGAACCCTGAAACAGAGCATTGAACGAATTCACATCAATGCAGATTGGGTTCAGAGTGTTCAAAATGAGAAACATCTTGCTGAGGCCGTGAAGGAGTTGGCACACAGGAAGTACTAGGAAACCCCTTATTTGGCCTTGTTGTCATTTTACAAGAAAGCAAGTGGATCAAATTTCCTTTGTTTTGATAAATTCAAATATGCCCTAACAAGTGATTCCCGAACAACAGCACTCTTAATAATATTTTCTGGAGTCAGTTCTTAATTAGGGTTTTGCCTTTATTTTTCATTTTTTTCTTGTTGTTGTATCTCGCGTGTATGAAAGCTGTGTGGATGAATTTATTTTACCCCCTTCCATAGAAGTTCAAATTGCATATTATTTCATTTACTTATTTTTATTAATAGTATGATAGTTACAAGTTACAACAACACAGGCAATATAGGAGAGAGAATTTGAACTCCGGTTATCCTTATAAGAGACAACATACAATGCTACTAAAAGTTATAAAGTTCTTTGACAAGTATCACTATTGAAGGAGATAGATGATTCAAAGGGCGTATATGTGTTAATACATGTTTACTACTAAAATAAAACTGTCAAGTTCTCAAAAATATATATAAAATAAACTCGTCAGTTATTTTTTTTAAAGAAACCCATCTTAAAAGTTAAAATCCAAGGTCGAAAGGAAACCAATGGATATCATTTAAGATTCACTGCTATGCTTAAATTTGCATATTATAACCTAATTAGTCTAAGTTTCGTAGACTCATGATAAATGAAAATAGTAAATGAAACTTATAAATATTAGTCACAGGTCCTTAAAATACAGCCATTACTCTAACAAAGTATAGTTGACATAATATATTAGGTTTTTTAAATTAGGTAATCTATATTTGTTATTTGAAAGTGTTTCAAATTTTATAAGTTTGTTATTTTTTATTTTTAAGGAAACATAATACATTTTACATTCAATTATTTATTTTTGTAAATAATGTAATATGCAGTTGGAATTTATTTTTAGTGCTTCTTACAAATAGTACGTGCTCTATATGTCTTGAATGACCTAAAGATGAAGTAAATATAAGTAAATCTATCACTTTTATTATTAAAAAAAAAAAATACGATACTTTAATAACATATAAGAAAAATGTAATTTTATTAAGAACCTATCAATATTACACTAAGAATGTAACATAATTGTCAATAACGCAATTCCTCTTTCTACACAAACATTTTCTCCTAAAACATCACCAAAGTAGATCAAAATGCTAGGCTGATGTGGCTCAGTAGGAGTATAGCAACTATAAATGTTACGCTTCAACTTTTAGATATTACTAATCACAGACTCACCAATACATGAGAATATATAATTATTTTGAGATGTGGTATAAATATAACGTATAATTTATTCTTTAAATTTTATTGAAGATAATTTGTTCTCCCTACAAATTAAACAATTTATAAAAGTAATTTCTATCTCTTTATTTTTACAAATATATAATTTTATCATTTTTGGTATTTTTTTATTGATATTTTTTTTTTAACTAATTCATATTCTTCTAACTATCATTATTATGCATTATATTTTCCTAATTTCTTTTGGTGGAACTAAAATTTTTAAGTTTCAAATTTATTATTCAAATTTATCATTATCTTAAGGAGATCATTATGATAATCAAAACTTATCACATAATTACAATTAATATTATTCAAATAATAGATAGGCACATTCAAATACATAGCCATATAGATTGTGTTTTTATATAAATTCAAATTCTCACTTCCAAATTAACAAAGGATTAACTAAAAAAAGATCAAACCAAAGCTATAAGAGGGAGAGAGAGAGAACTTATGATGGGGAAGTTAAAAGACACAACACCAAAACATATCAGTCCATAGTAGAGATATTAAAAAACATAAAAATTTCATCAGCCTAAAGTAAAATTGCAAGAAAGAATTAAAAATCTAGAATGAGAGATAACATAACCACTTTTTTCTTAAGGAGAGAATATGAGAGAGAATAGCAAATTTATAGTGTAAGGACATAGTTTGAGTCCCTAGCCCAAAGGATGGATGACCTTAGGCTCAAAAAGCCCAATTTAATGTATTTGTAGAGAGTGGGTCAGAAAATTGGGTTTTAATGAGTTGGACAACAAGTAAAGTGGATTCAGATGACAAGAAAATGAAAATAGACTGGTTTAATCTAAAAAAAATCGTCATCGGAACAATTCGAGGAAATCAGTTCTTATATATTTCTCTTAAATTTGATTACAAGTTCAACTCTTGATTGCTACAGTGTTTTTCTCTCAATTTCTCGATCCCCTCCCCTTAGAGTCTTCTTTCTATTTTATACTATCCTCTCCCTTCATCTCTACCCTCCACATGTAGACTAGATTGCTAGTTTTGATCCTTGTTCTATCAGTACCTTCTTAAAGTCTTTGGGGAGTAGCTGTAAAACTAAAAGATACTGTTCAAGTATCATTTTTTTATTAATGCATTCAGAGAGTTAACTGCAAAGTATTTAATGCGATGATAGTGGCTTTCCTTTTAGATATTTCATGGCCTCCCTCTGTCCTGTTTCTTTTTGATACTTATCTTCACCAATGGAATCATCCAGAACATTGCTCTTGATGTCAAAGCGCACTTTCTGACCTCGGCTTTGCTCAACCGAGGAAGCATTCCTCCTCGGACTACCTTCTTGGATGATCATGATCAGACTTCACCTCTTTATTTACCAACATGGATTCTTAGGAAGATGTTTACCTGTCCTCGGACTACTTAATGTCCTCGGATTGAGCCCTTGGCCCAATATATACATAGATATGTACTCCTGTGCCTATCACCCCTACATATAGAATAAAATATAATGGGAATAATATTCAAAATAAAAAGTATAGATGTAAATACCACATTATCCAAGTCATGCTGTGTAATAAAATAACATTATATCATTATATACTATATTTATTATAAAATAGGATTATATCTAACAATCAAAGAAAAAAATGATAACAGCCTTATTTATTTTTAGTTTATACTCATCCACAAATATATATATATATATATATATATATATATATATATATATATCATATTCCACAATTGTATTCATATATGTATGCTAATGATTCAAGGCTAAATTGAAACGTCCAATTTCACTTTCGCTTAAAGAACCATATGCCATTCTCATCAACTTTAAGAGATAGAAATAGTAAAGATAACAACTTTATTTATTTTTAGTAATACTCACCTGAAATGGACCGACATGGACTAAATTGGGCCAAATGGATTGAATTGGACCAAACTAAACAGAATTTGACCAAAGTTGACGATATTGGACTGAAATGCACCAAATTGATTGAATTGAACCAAAGTGGACTGGAACGGACCGAAATAGACCAAAACGAACTAAATTGAATAGAAATAGACCAAAATGGACCAAAGTGGGTGTTTATTATCCCTATCTCTTGAAGTTAATGAAAATAACATGTGGTTATCTAAGTAGGAGCCAAACTGGACCCTCCAACCTAGTCTTGAATACTACACTAGCATACAATGATGAATATAGTGGTGGAATAGGATTTTTTTTCGTGTGAGTATAAACTAAAAATAAATAAATGGTGCCTCTGCCCAAGTTGTTTGTATTATATGTATTTTTTATTATAAGTTTCATTTAGGTTCAAGAATGTGTAAAGTTATGGTAGTAAAAAGTGACGGTCCTATCATGATTAGTAAGTTACAATTAGTTTTGACTTTTGAGAATGTGTAAATGAATAATGTATTATTGCATACATTAATATATATATATATATATATATATATATTAATTAAAAGATGGGAAGAAAATGATGACATAGTCGCTAATTTGGCTCGATAGATGACCAAGTGGCAAGTTCTTTTCCTACTTTTAAGTTTTAACAAAAAATAACCAACTTTTCTGCCAATGATATAAAAAGTTATTATAATAGTCATATTTCAGAAATTGATTGTGAGTGGTGGGCATTCATTTTCGTATAAACTCATCACTTTTTCTTTACCCATAGTTGACCACATCAAAATCTATATCTATATATATATATATATATATATATATATATATATCTAAAAGCTGAAGCGTGGCATTTATTATTACTACGCTCCTATTAAACCACCTCATCCTCCACGTCATTGCCACATCACTATTGTTTTTCATAATTATTTTTTACCTTTTTTTTTTTTAAAATATATAAATACATTGGCTTTACAAATTTATCTTAGACAGTTTTAATTTTACATATTTACCAACTTTAATTTTGATGTTATAACTAAGTATTGTCTATATATATTCCTTTTAGACGGTTTTAACTTTACATATAATTTTGTCCTTTTATCTTCATTTATTTTGACTTTTCTTATTCTCGTCTTCTTCTTATTATAAATTTGTCATATTCTTCTTCTTATTATAAATTTGTCATATTCTCCCATTTTATGCATATTTTTCCCACACAAAAAAAGTTATTTCTCTCTCTCTCTCTCTCTCTCTCTCTCTCTCTCTCTCTCTCTCTTATTTTTCATTTTTTGTTGGATTTTTTTATGAGGTTTGTACTCCTATTGTCTTATTATTGACTAATTTATATGTGTTACTTAATGCAAGTATTTTTTTAGGGATAATTACAGTAAACCCACCTAAGGTTAGACCCGTTTACGCTTTGGCTACCCGTAGTTCAAAACTTATCACTTTTAGTCCAATTTGTTATCCATCCATTACCCACCTTTGGCTTTTCTGTTAGAAAACAACTTTTACAACCAAAATACAACACAACATGAATCAAAAAGTTAGGGTTTGAATTTTTTCTAAAAAGATTGGAATATGGGGTTTTGTGTCTCTATGCAACAACAACCTTGTCATCTCTCTCTCTCTCTCTCTCTCTCTCTCTCTCAACCTCCATGGACCTCCAGCTACTCAAAGTTACATGCCTCAGCTTATGCACCTCCAGCTACTTTGAAGTTAGCCTTAAAAGTATATCCACTTCTAGCCACCCTGCACCTAAACTAAACATTAACACCAAGAAATCTTGAAGAGACCCACCTGTCCATGGGCTTATCAAAACCATTATTCCATACACATGGTTATTTGGACCAGTTTGCTATGAAGAGCTTATGCTATCCAATCTTCGTTCTACATGTGGCTTAAGGCCAAAATAAAACAATAGAGATCTTTTAAGCTGAAATTAAACAATCATCTAAATAAAAGATCTTTTTGATCATCTATATCGGTCTTGGGCAGCCATGTAGGTCCTTTCCCTAAAGTACGAACATTTAGATTGAAATATGGAGGTATTTTGTTCGCCAAACCCTTCAACCCAGCGTTCTTCAAATCCCTGCGACTGCATCTCCAGCAACTGCATCGGTTCAAACGGTTCCATCTCCAGCGATTGTGACTTCAATCCGCCTCTCTCTCTCTCTCTGCTATCTTATTTTCTTTGTTGTGGGTGTAGTGGGTCTGTGTTTGTGTTGCTAGGTGTGGTGGGTCTGAGTTATGAAGAGGGGTTTGCTTTGGTTTTGGTTTGAGATTTGAGAGAGAACGAAGCCGTGTATGATTTTTGTGAATGACTAAAAGGATTTTTGTGAAATTAGAGTACAACACTTTCAAGCGTAGGATTTTTGTAAATGTTTTTTAAGATTTGTGCGAATATGAAAATTTTATTCAGATTAATTGGCTTAAGACTATTTATACCAAGAGCAAGTGTGTTCTTGAACCCAAGCTACAAAACTCCCCTCTTTGATCATGTTTGTTTAAGTTTTCTTTGTTATTTTTTGTTTTTAGAGGAGAGAGACATAAAAGTGAAGATAAAATACATGTTTTGAAGCACGGGTAGGCAAAGCGCAAACGGGCTTAACCTCAGGTGGGTTTATTGTAATTATCCCATTTTTTTATCATTTTATTTACAACACAAAATAGTTTTAATGTTGTTGACCAAATTTAAGGAAAAATTATTTTATAATATGTCCATATTTTGTGTTGTTGTCAAGTTTTAATTTATTTGAAAAACAGTAAAATAGTTTGGACAATACGATAAAGAATAGTTAATGTAGTTGAAGAAGATAGTATTTGTGCAGTTTCCTTTCATTACTTGTAAATATTTTGCTTAACAAATTAGCAACAAATTGTTATGTCTCTATTATATGATATTTTAAGATGCTTGAGTAATTGTTTTAAGCATTTACGAATATTTTGTATTGCTCATATGTCTTATCTCATTTGTGTATTCTTTGAGATTTTTAAGAAAAAAATTCAATTTTGTGTTTAAAATTACTTATTTATCTACTCATTTTCCATATGTTGGATTAGGTGTTAGATTAGATTATGATGGTATTAACACAATAATTCTTATTTTTACAAAACAATTTCTCTAAATTTCCCCTTTGTACTCTTAGTTACAATCATCTATATCTATATCTATATCTATATATTATTAAAAGCTGAAGCGTGGCATTTATTGCTGCTAAATTCCTGTTGCGTCACCTCATCACCACGTCATTCGCCACATAATTATTATTTATTATTTATTCCTTTTTTTTTACAAAAAAAATATATATAAATAGATTATTGACTTTACATATTCATCTTTGTTGGTTTTAACATCCATATATATTTCTACTTTATTTCCAATTTTCCTATAATTTTTTTTACACTCACTTATTTTTTAAATATTTACACTTTTTTCAACCTTTCTTCTTCCCTTACCTTTTCATTTTTCCACTACCCTCTACTTTAATATTGCTATTCATCTTTCCCTTCATCTTCCTTTATTTGTCTCTTCTTATCCCTTCCCTCTTATTATAAATTTGTCACTCTTTTCCATTCTTTGCATAGTTTTCTCTCACAAAATTAAAGGCTCTTCTCTCTCTCTCTCTCTCTCTCTCTCTCTCTCTCGTGGTGGATTTTTATTTTTTATTGCATCTCTCCTTTAGATTGATAAATTTTTGTGTTTTTAAGAACTCTAATTTAGGTTGATACGATTTAGTTTTGTTATTTTTGTGTTTTCTCTCACAGGAAGCATGTTGAGTTTTCTACGGTCTAAACCATTTCTTGGAATCATCTACGTTGTATACTTGTACACCTCTCAATGCCTACTGTTTTTAGCATCAAAGACATATCCAGGATTTTTCTAATTCTAATTTTAGCCTCCTTTGTTTAGATGTAATCTACATAATATGTCGTGCATGAACATTCTTGACATTTCTGAAACATTTAATTTGAGATTTAAATTTTTGGACAAGGTAATAAATATATTGCAAAAGTGAGAAATATATTTGATGTTATTAGTGAACACTATTGTTTTGAAGGTTGAAATTCTGCAATCTTATTCAGCAATGAAACATTTTATCCTCAGCTCTACTGAACTTGATTTGAGTCACTTGCCAGTGATGTCCAGAACAATTAACTTGCCCACTCTCCCACAACACACACACACACACACACACAAAGACCTGCTAGAACTGTTTGGTAACTAAGCTTTCATCTCTCCGACCTTTAACTTTTAAGGGAGGGCATCTAGAAGGCTTACTACTATTTAGAAATACTTTACTTGCTGTATAGTATCAAAATTAAACCTACGCAAGAGAAGACACTGGATTGTTCATTCATCATGGCTAATTCGACATAGTTGCAGTTAATGATTGATGAATAAAAAGGCTAGCCGCTTCTTGAGGAGAAAAAGAAGAAATGAGATTCACACTTGCCACTGCAATCGATCCTGTGTTCCTTTCACATTGTGCTTAAATTGTGCTCATCAAATTGTACTCTTTTTTTTTTAACATTTACACTTTCTCTAACCTTTCTCCTTCTCTTTACCTTTTCATCTCTCCGAACATTCTACTTTGATATCACTCTTCCTCTTTCCTTTTATCTTCCTTTATTTTGTTACTTTTCATTATCATCCTCTTACTATAAATTTGTCATTCACTCTTTCATTCTTTACATAATTTTCTCTCACAAAAAAGTGGTTATTTCCCACTCTTTCTCCCTCAATTTTTTGGTGGATTTTTATTTTTCTTGCATCTCAATTTTAGCTTGATAAAGTTTTGTATTCTTTAGAACTCTATTTTGGTTGATGGGATTTAGTTTTGTGTTTTTTTTTTTTGTTTTTTTTTTTTACTTTGATTGTTAAATATTATCATATTGCATTATAAATAATTAAAAATAGTATATAAGAATGTACTATTATTATATTGCATAGAATTATTGGGATAAATTAGTGTTTATTATTATGTATTTTATTTTTATTTTTTTCTCATATCATTTTATTTAACATTTAAATTTAGCCACACCCCCAATATATATCATTAAATTATTTATATTCCCACTCCTTTTTTATTTTAAAAAATTTTAAATATAATATTTTGCCTAAATTAAATAAATAAAATTGTCCACATTAGGTGGAGTAATGCTAGGGAAACACTCATTCTCACACCCAATGCATCAAAGGAAGAATGAAATACAAAAAAAAATCAAGTCAGAAACACTAAATTAAAAAAAAAAAAAAAAAAAAAAAAAAAAAAAAAAAAACTAATAATGCATATTTAATGTCATAGAATCATCATCAAATTTTGGAAAACGATGGGTTGCCAATGGAGAGAGAGAGAGAGAGAGAGAGAGAGAGAGAGAGAGAGAGAGAGAGAGAGAGAGAGAGAGAGAGAGAGAGAGAGAGAGAGAGAGAGAGAGAGAGAGAGAGAGATGGTATAAAAAAATAAAAAAAATAAAACCAATACAAAGTAATAAAAAGTAGATAAAGAAAAAAAAATCAAACATCAATTAGTAATCGTTGATTGGAAAAGCAAAGAGGTTGTAAGGAGAAATAAAAAATAAAATAGAGATTACCGTGTGGAAAGCTTTAAAAACTTTACAGTGTAGTAACATAAACTCTTAAATTTACTTAAAAAATTAAATCAACAATCAACAATTAAATACAATCATAGTACTAAATTTAAATATAAAACTAATCAAACTCTAACTATGGAAACCATATTAATCATAACTAAAAAAGAGGTGTTCTCTGATAGTAGTAGAAATTACATAAGAAATAAAGTTAGAAAATTTAAAAATCCAAATTTTGACATTTCATTTAACCTTATTTATAATATATATATATATATATATATATATATATATATATATATATGTAAATATAATTTTCATATACTATTACTTTCGAAAATCTAATGAACAATGCTACTTCTCATTTATCATCTTTGTTATGCAAATCATCAATTAATAAATATATGATAATAGTAAGAAGCGTTACAAATGAGATCACTAAAATATATATATATATATATATATATATATATAATTAATTAGCTACTATCATTATGGAGTAGTAGTCTATAATTTTACGCATCCAAAAAAGTGGAATTAATAGAGTTTTCTTAAAGGTATGTATAAAGATTCACTCTCTGTGTGTGTGTGTGTGTGTGTGTGTGTGTGTGTGTGTGAAGGTAAAAAAATGTATATTTAAGGTTTTTATTAAATTAAAAACTAATGAAAAATCAATGGTTAATAACTAAAATTATAGTATTAATAAAATATTTAATGAGACAATCCAAAAAAAAATTATCACGCACAATGCGCGGATATGCGACTAGTTATATATAAAGTTAAAACCAACACTTTTTTTTTTTTGGGAATAATGACATTTCTATTGCGTCACTTCAAAATCTTATTAAAAATTTTGAATTTGATTATGCATTGGATATTTGGCTTGATCGCATCACGTTTGAAATGTTTTACATATTCGGAAGAAGAAGTTTGACTTTGGTGTGATTTCTATTTTTCTCTTTCTTTTTTTGAATTGTAATTTTTGTTGATTTTTTTTTAATAAGTTTTTTGGTGTTTTTGATTGTACATAGATACAATTGGATTTGAAAAAGCTTTTTTAAAATAATAATTTTTAAATTTTATATACTTTTTAATGATACACAAAGTGTTATGAATAATTTTTATTAAAAAATTAATATTGTTACTACCTTTTGAATTCTTGAGAAAAATTGTATTGTTTTCATTTTGGTACAACAAAAATTATATATATTACATTTGTTATTGTTTCTATAATAAATGAAATTATGATTATGAAATACATTACTATTTATTAAATTAGTCTAAATTGCAAAAAATAAATTTAATGAGATCATCCTAAAAATATTATCACGCACAACATGCGGATCCGCAACTAGTTGTGATAAAAATTGTAACACAAAAGTTTTATTGTTATTGTTAGACTTTCTCTGCGTAGAAATGAAACAGGAGGATGTTTAATACATGGTTGAGCCGTTGGATCTAATGGCCCTACCATAAAAACAAACTAAACAAGAGGGCGTTTAATCCATGAGATTTTTAAACCAAGATAACATGCAATACAGGAGGTGATTTCCATCAGTCTAAATTCCCTTGTTGCTTTCCAACAGCTGTTTTCCCTCAATCCTTGACCCTATACATAGATTGCTGATCAATCAAATTCTATTTGATTGGATTTCTTAAGTTACATAGATATTATTTCAATGATCATGAGCCTTGTTGACCAAAAATGGATTCCATTCGAGTCTCATTGAGTTTACACAACTAAGATGTCTTTTTGGATGGGTGGCTCACACCAATTCACATTTTAATAAGTGGCTTTCCAAGAATCCTACTCATATTGTTGCAAGAGACGCAAAAAATTTGAGGATTTGTTGGCTTCTTAAGTGTACGAGCTAAAACAAATATATGACAAATCCACCTAAGTCATAAGTGGATTCTACATGCATCTGAAATGAACATTACACACTCCAATCAGTTACACATTGCTACTAATGGCATGCAGAAAACACAACACACGTTTCCTAACTTCCATCTAACACCTCCATTTAGTCACTTTTTCTATAGGTAAAGGCAATCAATGATCCCACTCAATCATCTTCAAATACTGCCCATCACTATCTGAACGGCTAATACTAGAAACAACAATTTTTACTATCCTTTTTCACAATTCACAATGTCTGACATGACAAATTACATGTGGCCTACGCTAACATCACTTTTATTAACACCAATCACAACATGCCTTTTCATTGTTATGAACAAAAGTTATCAGAATCGTTATAACCATAGACTGCCGCAAATCCACCTTTATCACTTTATGCCACTGTTCCATTGCCATTATCAGCAGAGCAGCCACTTATACCGCACCATATCCATTGCTATCTCAAAAAATGAGCAGAGAGTTCTAGCAAAAGCAATTGGTACAATGTTTGAGACTTTTAAAAAAAATTCATTAGTACCGCACAGTTGAAATAATACGAGGTAAATACCTCACAGAGCCATTTAACTCGGAGGCATAATGAATACAATTTAGCCACAATGCTAAAACATGGAACTGTCACCATCTATTGTCCTACAATAAGCTGATAAGATTTACATACCCAGAACTCAGCACAGTCTACAACAAGACTCTTGAAACAGTGAGAAGTTCTAGAATCATGGATATTCTACAGTAAATAAAGACTGCTATTCTCAATAAGCCATAAAGCCCAGGTGAAAAGAAGATGGGCAAAACTATATTGGATCATATTTTATACTCCAACATACAATCATGAATCAAACAGCTAATAGGAGGGTGAACGAACCATCATGTTTTACTTTTGAACTTCCTTTGAGCTTTCAAATCCACCACAATCACAGTTATGTTGTCCTTACTTCCTTTTTGAATAGCACGGCTTGAGAGGAATTCTGCTGCTGCTTGAGCTGCTGGATCAATTCCCTCACCTCTTTCAGTGGGAAGAGTAACACCATTCTTTTTGTGCCACCAAAGTATTCTTTTCCGAGCCAAGTCACATACCTCTTCATTTGTCATGACATCCCATAAACCATCACTAGCTAAAATAAGGCATTCATCTTCTTTTGACCGTGGAATAAACATCACCTCTGGTTCTGGAATTATCCACGGTTTCAAATATCTATCGCCTGCAACCCACAACCAAGTCAGACAAACTACTTGTATTTTAATTGCTGAAGTTCTTTTTGATATGTAATTGCTGAAGTACTTAACTAAAAAGAATAAATTATCATCTCTGGAGTCTAAGTAGCATGAAAATCTCACAAGAGGAAAAATCATATTGTGTTATACTGCACATAATCTATCATTTTTTGGATGAAGCAAGGCTCCAACAGTAAAGTGAAAATGATAGGAATTACAAACTCTAAGGAAGAAGAAGCTAGTTTGAAATGATCTGCATAAGACCGTTACAATAAACAATTAAAGAAGTAAATTATTATGAGGTTTGATTTCAGAAAGGCATCAATGTCCTTTACAAATATCAATATTCTATTGTGCGTGTGTTCACAGGTCAACTTTAGGAGTTGAACCTGAGACCCCTGCCCTCATTGGAATATAAATTAATTATATAATATTGACAGAACCAGAATAAAATTATTTCAAATACCACAGAAAAAGACATCCGCTAATTTAGTTTCTAGTTTCTACGTGATTTCCAAATTTTAAGGATATTAACACAGAAGACGTGGTTTGTACAAATTAAAACTATATACTTGAGGAACGATGGTAGGCTTTTAAAAGTTTAAAGGAATAGTGTATATCCACGATGTTCTACTCTTCTTACATGAAAGCTTAGCAGACTTAGAAGTTAGAAAACTGTCCACACATATCAAATGCAACCCAAAATAGAGTTCATCAGGATATAACAGATATTCCAAACTTTCTAAGGCACTTCCATGAGCACAAGAATCAGAAACTCTCATTGACAACTCAAAAGTTGCTTTCATAACATGGTGAAATAATTAAAGTGAACCAGTTATAAAAACTGCTTAAATATGATCTGCTAATTTCAGTTTCCCTTCATTTCCCTCTTTACAAATTAATTTAGGTTGAAATCAGACTAATCCAATCAGTATCCTGATTCAGCGGCATAGTGAAGCTTACATCTCAAGGTTAGCCCAAAAAATTTAGAGGAAGAATCTCCAGAGGTCATAACACCTCAGCACACAACTGCACTTAATTTTAATGCTGTAAACTACGCGAGCCACAAATTGGCGCATACAAAATGCAATACATTCATAAACATAACTCCAGGTTGGCATCCAAATATACATGTGGAGCAGAATTGGTATATCCCATATGACCATACAAATTATTTAAAATGTAACTAGTGATTAACATCACGATGGGGCAACCAGCCTATAACAAAGCTATTGACAAAAGAAACCCCTGGTGCGGGGGCAACCTCAGGGAAACTCAAAGATCAAAACATGCAATGAGATTGGATAAAGTAATGGTGAAGAAGCACACACCAATAGACCTTGACATTGCAAGAACTCCAAAAACACGATGCCCATTCCACTGTATGACCTTGCCTCCGGCTGCCTCAATTCTAGCATATTCATCTTCTCGATTTGGCTGAAACAATATCAACAAAAAAATTTATTAAATGATTATCAGTTTCCTAAAATCAATTATTACTATAGAAAGATGCAAAACTACTATTAGAGGTCTATTACTTTATGATCAACTGACAATGCCATAGGTTCTTTTCCACGACACAGAACTGCTCTTGAATCTCCACAGTTTGCAACAATGATATGTGAGGAACAAATAATGGCAACCACAGCTGTAGAACCAACAGTTTCCGGGGCAACAGGCTCAAGACCAGTTTTTCCTCCAACTTCGTCGTCAACCTTAAGAAAACAATTGGTGAATGCTTTTTTCCACTGCTCTTGGCAATTGTCCTTGATACTTCCATCGGTTAGGCCTTTCTTAACAAATTCTATCTCCTCAGCCAAAGCCATATGGATACGACCACAACAATAGTTTGCAACCTGAACAAATTAGTACCTCATGGGAGTAAATCAGTGGTCATGAAGACCGTTATGCATCATTTGACAGTAAGGAAAAGAAAAGGAGAGAGTTTATGTAAAGGAAGGAAACAAAATAAATGGTACCTGAGACCCTCCATGGCCATCATAGACTCCAAAGAAATGAACAGTCTGGTCAGGTAAACATCTAGTCATGCCATCAAATACACGGTCACCGATTAGCATTTGGATAGGAATCTTCAGAAAATGAGGCACAGTAGCAAAAGCATCTTCCATCTCAGGTCTTCTTCCACACATAGATGTAAAACCCCAAAGAGGCAGAAACTCTACCTCAAAAACACTGCGGCCGGATGATGTTCCACTGGCCCCTCTTTCCAGACGAAGAGGTAAGTGATGAACGATTGCAGATGGCTTTGGGTCAGAACCATCACCAGCTTCTTCAACAGGATCGCTCACAATCTGTGTCTTAGTCTCATCATTTCGTTCTTCTGAATTGGGGGCCTTAGCAACAACATCAACATCAACATCACCACATATGTTCTTCTCGATGTCCATGGAAGTTGGTGTTCTTATATCAAGAGCAAAGATATCCTCTCCCTCTCCACATAAACTACTGGTCTCACTCGCCACTGAAAAAGAACAAGAGCTATCAAGAATCTGATCACCCTCCAACTCCAATGATAAGGAATCATCTTCCTCACTTCCACGGGCTATCACACCGTTATCATCAGCAGCAGCGGCAGCCCAATTGGTTTCATTTTGAGATACGTTATCCAACACCTTAACTTCATTCACCACATCACCAGCAGCAACAGAATCAGATAATAGACCAGCCGTGTCTGCCATTAGCTTAAGTGTACCAGCTATGGTCGGGTTATCACACACTGAGACCGAGTTACCTACTCTAAATGGCACCGTGACCGCCGGAGACATCTCCTCCATGAAAATCAAAACCCTTATCTAGGCAGCAGCAGTAGTACAAAAAGTTACCCCCCAAACCTTCACGGCCTGTCATTTTTCAACTACTAATCCATTACCTTCTTTTCTTCTGGTTAATAAGAATGATATTGGAATGTGAATGGCGAGTCTGAACACACCATTAATTCCCCCCATTGCCTATGACTTATGATGCAAACTTTACCTTGCTTTGCTTTGAGGTTTGAGCTAAATAAAAAGGTTGTGATAGGGATAGGGAAATGGGTAGTAAAAGTCAGATCTGGTCAACACATAACCAACAAGGGATCCCCAACTTCCATATATAGAAATAGATATATAAACCTAAAATGGATAGCATAGACCTGTTTCAGTTGGGGCCTTATCAACTTCATCTCTGGACTCTTCTTTATCTACTTCCATCATCAACTACAATGAGAGAGAAACACCCAGAAACAAAAAGAAAACAACTTTAATTGGACACACACACACATACAAAGCCAAATAAAAACTGTGATAACGAAATTACATTAAATTATTTAAATTTGAAACCAACCCCTTTTTTTTCCTAACACAAGAAAGATAGAGAAAAAAGGGTGTCATGAAAAAGAAACACAAAGTCCCAAGAATCACAGGAAAACCCTAGAAAAGATGGCACCTTTTTTCACTTATTACTTAGACTTCCCTGGATCTGAGGCAACCCATCTCAGCCTCTAGTAATAATAGACCCAGCTCTCTCTCTCTCTCTCTGTCTCTCTATGGACTAATTAATCAATCATGACAAAGACGGTGAAAGAAGAAGGAGAAGAAAGTCAGTAGTGAGTGGTGACTACCTAATTTGTCAACAGTACAGTCTTCTCTTCCATCTCTTTCTTTCTTTTAGCTTCTTTATTTCTCTCTTATATAGACTTTTTGACATATGAAAGCCATTGAAAGAATAAAAGAATGAAGAAACAAAAAAGATACATGGAAAAAGGTTTGCTTACCATTAAAAAATAACATCTCAAAATGAAGTCTTTCTTTTTAATAATAAATTTGTATTGATGTGGGTGTGGGTGTAGGTGTGGGCGTTGAAGTTCAACTTCAAACTCAAACATGAAACTTTGAAGAGCAAGAAAGGGAGTGGAGAGCAAGATAGATAAATAAATAAATAAACACTAGTATTATTACTTAAAAATAAATAAAAAGAAAAAGGTAAGAGAGAGAGAGTATGTGGGGTGTGATGAGTTATGAGAAGGACAGATGTCAAATCTAGAAGAGCATATTAAAGCATCTCCACCCATCTAATCTCATCTCATGCTCCTTGCCCCTTCCTTTTCATTTTCCAATCCTCCTAATAACTCCATCCAAAAATTACTTTTCTTACGTACACAACAGTGCACACTCTGCATTGCATTGCTTTTGGGTTTTGTTTCAGTACATCATAGATGAAGTAACTATTGAATTTCATTACTTTGAATTATTAGAAGGATGGTTGTTTGCTTCTCAAAGAAAAAAAAAAAAAAAAAAAAAAAGATAGTTGTTTTCCAAATGGAAAATTTTAGAGACGGAATCTTTTTCACACCCAAATCTACAATATTTTAGCTTGTGAATGATACACCTAAATCTATTTTTTCTCAATTATCAATGGTCATCATATATGTATGTGATAATCGTGAATCACAAATTAACGTACATGTATGCTATGAATTTAAAAGAAAAAAATAAAAACAAAATATAGTTGAGTTTGCACAAAGACTCTAATTATTTGCACATAATGCAAATCTTTGTAGCTTAAATACATTTCTTTTCTATTTTCAATAAAGAAATCCATAATCCAAATTATATCTCTCCCATTGTTATAACTATTACATTATAAAAAATAAAATTAAAAAAAAAAGTGTTTTTTATTTCCAATGAAAATTAAATCCAACTTATCAAATACTTTAATTTAATTAAAAAACCTTAGGTGTTGTATGTAAGGAACTTTAACTAATTTTAGCTTAAATAAAATAGATGTGTAGATAAAAAATAAATAAATAAATTTAAAGTGGGATATATCATATACATGTGAATTTTATTTACTTATTTATTGCAAATTTAAAGTGGGCCACCAATAAGACTCTAGATTTGCTAGGTTGATATATCAAACTTTAATGAATTTAATTGATCACGTGCTTCTTGTATGTGGCAAAATTGTCCAATAAATTGGACTCAATCTAGAAGAGCGTTAGCTTCTTTATTTTGTTTTAATTTGTCTGTAAATGTCAACTTAAATGAATTCAATTCCTCTATGAAGATGCATGACTACATTTGCACGTGCAAAGAAGAAAATTTTAGACTTTTGCAACCATTGGCTTGCTGTATGAACTTATTATGCATCCTTCATTACCATCCTTCCTTAATTAAGAGGGAAAAAAAAGATAATGCATGCATGTACATGTGCATTTGTATTTAAACTGAATTAGGGTTATTAATTAAAACAGATTTGTTTATTGCTTTTCATTATCATCAATTTATTATATGGATAGTACTAGTCTCGTGACTTAATGGTATATCTCTTTTCTAGAGTTTGGACCTCGGTGTTCCACTTCCAACCTTGCAAGGGGAAAATTGTTTTATTGTTTGGCAGAGATGAAAAAAGAAACAAACAAGCTAGAAAATGTAGTTTTTTTTTTTTACTGAATTTCTTTTCTTTTTTACCAAGGTCCTCTTGTCATATATTCATATATATATTTGCTGACTACAAGGAAATGTTACCAAGAAAATGTTACAACTAGGCATCCTCGTTCAATCTTCTCCAAAAAAAAAAAAAAAAAAAAAAAAAAAAAAAAGGCATCCTCGTTGAAGATGTATTCTCGATTCCAGCCAAAAGATGATATAAATTTTTAAATCCAAGCATTACAGTAAGATCCTCGTGATTCGTATACTCATTCTTGGAGTAGCTAGTAGATAGCCCACGGGTGACTTTGTTAGCATTTCTTCCTACAAAACCAAAGACCACAACTACAATCTCTCTTCCCTTAATAATTATCCCTCTAATAATTAATATCGAATGCATTCGATATATACATCATTCGTTTCACAATGTATTAATCTTGTAACCATCGCATAAAACTCACAAGCCATGCGAGAAATTAGAAAAGATAAATATATCTAATACATTCAAGACTCAAAATCCTCTAAATGTATTGTAAACTTTAAAAGGACATTCCACAGCTAGAATAATCAAAATTCAGAAAGTAATTAAATGACACATTCTAACACCTCCCGAGTCTTATACCTTGCGGCAATATATTTAAATAGCTAGTTTGTCACTTGTGCCCATCAAGGCTTGCAAACAGTTGCAGTGAATAATTTCTTAATTTAACACGTCTATTGAGTCTCTCCTGGTAACTTGGCATTAATTAAAATTTGACCAGAAACTGCCACTAGAGAAGGCAAGTATAACTCTGCCAACCTGGGCAGCCAGGATACAAGTTCCAGAACTCTCTGCTCTAAATTCTTAATTCTAATACACAAATTCTTTCAGCTAATTAAAGCCTCATTTTCCCTCCACTGGGCTCTTTAAGAAGTTCTTCAAATACTGCTGTACACTTAAATGGTGGTTATATGTAAAAATTGCCATGGCAGCCAAGCTACAACATATGCAAACATCCAGGTGGCAAGCAAACTTGCCATTTTGTCACCCCATGATTTTATTTTATGGTAACATGGGATCACCTGATGATGCAAGCATCTGCACCTCTGTGTCCTCAGCTGTCTGTTTAGTAGTATAATCTGTCCTAGAATTACCTGCAAATACTGGCTATCAATTTTCCATTCATTTAAATTACACAAAACTTGCTGGTTGTTATGAATATATCCTTTACTTTAAGGAGGAGATGATAAAAGAAGATTCCTTACTAAATATAGAATCAATAGATGGCCGTTTTGGTGACATACTTCTTTTGAGATCTGTAAAGGTTAAAAGAGTTCAAAAAATCACATTTCTTCCCTAATAGCGAGAAGCAAAAAAATTGGAAATTTTCAGAAAATATCCCAACAGTTTACCGTTACCAGAAATTCAAAATTACCACAAGGACATTTGGAGATAGCACAGACACATATCATTGCATGATATCTATGGCATTAAATAAATAGGTGCTCTGTGTTCCAAATATGCTTAATAATCATTTCAAAATCTCATCCTGTGATATGAGTATGACATTAACTATATTTCAAACTATAAATTCCACTCCTTGTATTAACATGAAAATTGGGGCACAGAGTGGATGTTTGAACACTGAACCAGAAGTACTTGCAAAAGGGTTTTTTTGGTCAGATTCCACTAATTGTCACACTTTTTTCCCTGGATTCACCCAATGAGATCATGAGAATAGTTGCCTTGTTTTCCAGAAAAATTCCACTTGAACATAGGCATTTTATGGGAAGCATGAAACCTCCATTCTACCTTAAGTGGATTTCACCCATGCAAGTGCACTACCTAGGAACCCCTCCCAAAGGCATTATTTTGGCCATGATTGGGTTCAACCACTGTTGGGTTGGTTCCATGTCATAGTTGCACTCATTGATGTGCCCTACTAAAAAATTTAAGTGCTACTAAACCCTAATGCCCAACAAAAGATTGTAGCCCGAATTCTCGTTCTAACGAATCTTGTCCTATCATTCAGTTGTGGGACACAATTCATTAGATTTTGTTCCCCACACAGACAAAAAGGAGGACCAGCAATTTATTGGACCCACTTAACAGCACAACTTAACCAACCCATTGAGGGAAGAACTGTTGGATAAACTATTCCTGTCTGAAAAGCATCTGTACACTCTACTCTCAATAATCTGTCCTCCCAAACCTGAACCTTTACACTGACATCCTTGTTCAGCACTGAAAAGAATCAGGGTTTGGACAGGTCATTCACGTTCAAAATCAACATTAATATGGACAATAAAATTGACCATAATGCCAGAACTGGTATAACACGAAATATATACTTCATTTTCTGCACATGGTGAATTATAGTTTTAAATTCGGTTCAGTTCCGCCCAGAACAGCCGGAATTTTCCATTCCAATTAGTTAACCAATACAAATCACTCATCTATTCCATCTCGTTCTAAATTTCGGCCCTTTCAGCTCCATTCCACCTATTTCAGTCCATTCCACTAAATTCCACCCGGTATGGTGATTTTGATTAGTATATAAACGAATCAGTATTTTTTTCCTAAACTAATTTTTTTTTTATTACTTCACTCACATATGACATTTTATTCTTATTTTGCTTTGACAATATGTTTTTCTTGTTTACTTTACTCACATATGACATTGTTTTTCTTCATTAATATATATTTTTTCTTTACTTATATATGACATGTTGTATACTTATATTATGTGATGATGATATCAAAAATGTACATTATTTGATTTTGAATTAATAATTTGATATGTTATAATATCATGGGATGCAAACTTAAGGTATGTAAATTATTTAATATATATAACTTTAGCAGTAACCCCCGAAATGTTAGGCTGAAACAGACCGATACTGAAATATTTTTTTTTCCAATGGACAAACCATGACGGGTCTGAAATGGAATTCAGAACATTCTAAATACACAAATAAGTAGAAAAGAAAGAAAACTAAAGGAGGATGCATAAACAAATATGCTTGCAGATGCCCACTAAGAGAGGAATTCATGCATGTTGACGAATACAAGAAAAGTAAATGCTGCAATTATTCAGAGAAAGCAAACTGCTGAAATCAAAAGTAAAAAATGCATACCAAAAGTTTGGTTAAGTCCTTTCACAGCATCAAAATTCTTGTATGTATAGCCAACGAAGCTTAGATCTTTTGGGGTTAATAGCATCTGCATGAAATAAGGAGTAAAACCATCAAGCTTCATACTAATTCTAAGAATAAAACAGGCTTAAAATTCATATAATCTGGAGAAACTGGCAAGTTCTTTTAATTACAATGCACCCTATAGCCCAAAGACAGGAATGCCTGAGATTTTGAATAATATTTTAGTCATATTAGATGGCATCAATTAAAATTATGGTAAAATTACAACAACCCTCTTTGATGTTTCACAAAATGACACTTATTCCCAAACCTTAATCAAAATGATAATCAACCATAAACTCAGGGGCAGCACCGCCGCCTTATGGCCAGGATGGTCCCAGGACCACCCTGACCTGGAAAAAAAAAAATTATACATAATAATTTAAAATTTTATATTTATCTACCTTTAAAAAAAAATTTGCGAAGACCCTAATTTTTTGTATACCAATAAAATTAAATTTTGGTCCATAATTAAAGCAACTTAACAATATATTAGGGTCTTTCAAGCAAAAAGAACCATGTGCTTTTATATTCTTTTAAGCCTATACTATGGTTTTACTTTTAGTTTTTGCTTTACCTGACACAGTGTCATTTTACGACTACTTTTCCTCAAAAACATTATAATATATATTATACAACTAATTGGTCAAAGTCACGTAAATTTAGCTTTTTTCATTGCACAACTACTTTTCTTTTTTCTTTTTCCGATAATTTTGATTAGAAAAAAATAGTAGTTTTAGTTAATTAAGTGAATAAACTTAAAAAGTTACTTAATTTTTATATAACCTCAATTAATTCAATATATATATATAATAAACTTTTTATTTTTATTATTATAATTAAACATGTGATTGTCCATTCTAAGGAAATTTGATTAAATTTACATGAAAAGTGTCACTAAATATTATGTTTTTACATTTTGCTATCATATTATTAGTAATAAACTTATTATATTTTTATTTATATAATCTAAAATTTTATTAATTATATTATTTATGAAGTCACCGGTTCGATCATCAGTCCGATCTCGGTCCGACCAAAAAACCAGTAATCAGTCACTTTTTCGGTTCTTTCACTGTACTGGTTTATTAAAAAAAATAAATAAATAAATAAAAATAAAAAAATAAAAAAATAAAAAATAAAAAAAAAAACCTTGAATGAAAATCTGGGAAAAAATATATATAATAAAACCACTAACAAGGCCCAAACCAAATGCCAATAGAAAAGTCCAGTACAAGACCAATCTCATCTCAAACTAAGACTATCACTACTCCAACACCAACACGATTACATTTTTAATTCAACAAATATTATAATAATAAAAAAATCCTCACTGCTCCAGTGCCTCGCAGATTCACAAGTCATTAAACAATTTAAACTAAAACTAAATCAAACCTAAAGGCTAAAAAGAAATAAGAAACTCACTTACTCTCCCCAGACATCGTCGTCCATCCCTGTTGAGTAACACTAACAACAACCACAACTGGACTCTACAAGCTTTATGTTGTAAAACTTCATGTATTTGTGTGTTTTTTTTATTGTTGTTGTTGTCAATATATAAATTTTTCTTTTTATTAGATTGTGTAATTTATGCTTCTTAAAGAACACCCTAGAAAAAAAAATCCTGGAGCGCCACTACATAAACTTGAGGTTTGACCTAACTATGTGAAATGAGCATTTGCATTTTTTGGACTATTTGCCCCTTGGTTAAAAGAAATCTTCCTACTTTAAGAGAAATTATACAGTCCTCATGATAGACCACGTCACTTGTCTATCATTCCACTAAAAGACTCCCACTTGTTTAAAATTACTGAGTCAGTAATTAGTTTCTGTTTTAAAAAAATTTCTGACTCAACAATTTTAAACAAGTGGGAGTCTTTTAGTAGAATGGTGGACTACGTCACTTGACTACTATAAAGATCTTATAATTTCTCCTACTTTACCCTTTCTACATGGGTAGAATGACCATTTTCCCATGAGTAACAATTTTTAACCAAAAAGGCCCACAAACTATAAAATTCCTGAGATTTACCCCTGGAATAAACACAGAAACCCCATATTTCCCTTTAATGAAACATGAAAACCCAAGAATGCCCCTTTTTTCTCTTCTTTCTCTGCCTCTTCTTCTTTTTTCTGCCTCTTCTTTCTCACCGCTGGTTTCTCTCTTTGCAGCCAAACCCATTTCACTAAGACAGTTCTATGGCTCTCACTCATCATCTTAAAGTGGTCGACAGTGTGGGTTACTTGTGATTTTGGGTAAGCCTTAGATCAAGGATTTGATTCTTTGTTGTTGGCTGTCGTTGGTGGGGATGGGAGCTATGAGTAAGTGAAAAACCTAAGCATTGGAGATTGGGGGTTTTGGATTGGCCAGTTTGGTACCACTTATATTTTTAGCATTTTGAAGATGGGTTGTGTTGTGAGATGCTAAACGGGCAAAGAATAGAATATAAGTTACCGTACTAAGTTTGAGTGTGAGATATAATCATGCACAGCAGAAACTTAAGCAGCAGTTGTCTGAAGCATCCATGGTTTGATCAGAAAATGTGAGTGGGATTATCAGAGCTTATCAGAGAGCTTTACATCAATGAAGAGGAAACAACCTTGTGGTGGTTCAGCTTGCATATATTATTAGTATTAGAAAGTAATTATGCAGTACGAAATTATATATGATCCTTCAGCTCATCTTTGCTTTTCAAATGAATTGGGTTTTCAGTTTCTTATTTCTTATTCATCCTTTTTTTTTTTTTTGGCAGGGGGGTTTGAATACTTCAAATTTTTTTTTTTACTGAACCTTTTTCCTAGTGCTTTCAGAATATTTTAGCTTTACCAAATCGTTTAAGATCAATCTTGCAAGAAAGAAAGGGGGGATGTAATTTAGTCCGTAGTCTGGAGGTGAGTGTCATTTCATGAATTCTTAAGAAAGGTGAAAGCAAGCAGGCAAATAATCAAAGCACCACAAAGCATAATTGCAACAAACCTTCCGTGAGGGGCCTGAGCCAGTTCTTGCTTGGGCTGGAGGATCCAACTAAAAGCAAATTCAAAGTATCCAATTTGTTAGACAAGGAAATCCATAAAGGGTCATAATAGACATATGAGTAATGAAGTAAGCATCTAGATACAACATACAATGAAATAAGGAAAACCTAAACATCTCAATGTTTAGTGGACCTTCAATTTGCACAATTACTAAAATGCATTTCCAGAGAGTTAACCGGTAACGTCCACCAGCATTCTCTTACTCTATTTTATGTGAAACCGCTGATCAATATTTTGAAGATAGGAAAACAATAAGATATAAGATGTATAACCTAAATTTGTGCCAAATAGAAGTTCCATGGGTAAGAAAATGGTGAGAGATCGCAAAAGTATAGACAATAATCAAGAAAAATCAAGAGTACGAAAGAAAAACCTTTCCATTCATTCCACTGTGAAAGAAATTATAGAAGCTCCATAATGCACACAAAGAATAACTAATCTATGAATATCGCCCTAGTTCATTGTATGAAAAGAGCATGATAATTTCAAGAAAAGTGTAAGCCTGGTCATGATTTTGCAATTGATGCAAATTTGAGCTTCCACGCATTTATGAATGCTGCTGCTTGTTGCAGTGACCACAACACCATAATATCAACTAATTTATCAACCATTTATATTAATTAGAATTTCCCTTAAATGTTAACAAATAATTGTTAAGTGATTAAATTCATCATTTCCTATTAGATTAAGCTTTTGGGATTAGTGGTAGTTTATCATAATATTAGAGTAGGTAGTTCTAAGTTCACACCTTGTCTCCACTTTACCTCCCATTTAAAATAGATAAAAATTTTACATGTTGAACCCCATTTATTGAGGGAGAGTCTAGCCCACATGTGAGGGGTGTTAGACTAACGATTAAGTGATTAAATTCACCTTCTCCTACTAGCTTTAGTTTTTTGGGAAAAGTTTTTTATCAACAACTCTTAAATCATAGTAAGAGAGAGTGACGGCCAGTAACTCGAGATAATCTGATGCTTTTGGTGGTGGAAATAGATTAAGTGGTATTAGTGGTAGCAAAGGAATGACAGCAGAAGCAACAATAATAGTATGGTGAAAAATTAGTAGCAGTAACAATAGTTGTGGTAGATGACTTATACTTCATCAAACTTCATAAAGTTCTGTGTATCTAGCTCCCCGTTGACTTCTGGCTTGAATGCTGCCTCCATTTCATAGAGTTTATCCCACACAACATCTTTGAACCAAGGATGAGCCTGATAAAACAGTTTTCAGAAGGCAGACAAGAAAGCTAATGGACTCTTTGAAACATTTACATTTTGGTGGACAAAAAAACCTTACTTTAATTTGGCATGCCCCTCCAGTGCCTAGCCTTTGCTCAACATCACACAGCAACCTGCAAATAAGATCCTTGGCCTCTAGTGTCAACTTTGCTTCTTCTGGGAATCTTAAGTGATTTCTCCAGTGAACAATCTAGCAGCAATTGACAATATAATATCAGTGAAGAATTATACGCCCATCCATTTAAATATACATGATTGAAAGACCTTACATATTAAAGTCAAACATGAGGAGATAGTTCGGAAAACTGGCAACAGCAGCAGAAGAAGAATAGCAAGGATATGGTAAAGATGTCAAAAGAAGAGGCTAAATAAAGATGGCGTCACATTTTTCCTTCTGGCATGTGAGCTGAGCTAACTACTAAGGCAGCTGAGCCAAAATTTGATCTATGAAAGTTAACTATATTCTCTTGAGATAGATAGACATGAATAACATAAAAATGTATTTTGTACAATATGTTATATCCTAAGACACTTAAAAACTGTGCCTATCCTACAAGAAGGAACTTTATAGTGATAGTCTGTAACTCAAAAGAAATTTAATTTGACATTAAACTCAATTAAGACTTATGATAAGATCTCCATTTATTCCAACCCATGCCATGACTAAATATAGTAAAGGTTAAAGTGTCATAAATTAGTTCAAACTAATGACATGAAGAAGTTTCATGCCTACAGAAATTAAACTTCCATGTGAAGAGTTTTGAGCTTGTTACCTTTCTGCAAGTGGTCATTGGATCGTCTGAATAAAAGGGAGGGTAACCAACAAGCATTTCATACATTATTGCTCCCAATGACCACCTGTTTCAAGTCCAAATAAATAAATACATGCAGTACCTCAAAAAAGGAAAAAAACGTAACATAATTCCCCTGTTTGTTTGTTTCAATAACATTCCGCTCATTCAATTAAAAAAAAAGGGCAACATAATACTTGCAGAGTATATGTTAAGTCCAGTCCATGAGAGGATAAGTTTGGGACTTCCTTGTGTTTTAGGAATCCCAATGATGAGAAAGCCAATTCCATTAGGAGTATTAGTCCCACATTAATAAGAAAAAATTGCGGGGGTGTGATAGTCTCTATAAATAGTGGTGGTATATCTTTGTTATGTGTATGAGACAGTGAGAGCTAGAAGACAAAGTGTTGTCTTGTGAGAGAGTTAAAGACTAAGCTATGTCTAGTGTGCTATTGTGAGGACACTTGTGGGTTTTATTGGGTATTTGGATTAATTTATATTTGCGAGGTTTGTGAGAGTTTTACTGTAGTTATATTTCCTATTATTGTTGACGTTACTCGTGGATGTAGGAATAGAGTTTGTCAAACCACATTAAATCTTTTGTTGTGCGGCTTATTATTATTATTATTTTGTTTTTTTTGTGTTTTTTCTTTTTTTTTTCTTTTACAACATTAAAGATAATACTTAATCAATGGCTTGATAAAACTTTGAAATGTAGAAGTTCGTGATAATTTGAGGGAGATAAGAGAAGACATGAGGGTCTTAAATGGTTTGACCACGTGGTCTACATTCATGGACCAGAGCCAAAGGCTACATTTTTCTCATTTATTTTTCTTGACTATATATTACAATGGAATCCATATTTATAATGAATACTACACAATGTTCTTGAGCAATCAATCCATTGATTTATTAACCAATCCCATGATTTTCTATGACAATCAATGTTTTGATTTGGTCTTCAAGGAAATAGAAGGTAAATTGTAGTTTTCTAAGGGTGTGTTTGGTTGGGGTGGAAATAGGGAGGATGGAAAATAGGGTAAAAAATGTTGTTTTCTACTGTTTGGTTGGGGAAGGAAAATAGGAAAGATAGAAAACAGGGGAGAAAGTTTTCTCCCCTAGGCCCAATTTTTTAATCCTCCCAAATTGGGAGGAAAATATGGAGAGAAAGCTTTCACAAATACCCTCTCACCTACCCCTCATTCATGATCTGATGACTTTCTCTTCTCATCCTTTATCACTTTTGCCTCTTCTCATCCTTAAATTCACAACACACCAACGTCAAGTTCTCTTCTCTCTCTCTCTTTTTTTTTTTTTTCTTCCAACATGACCTGATCAAGAAAGTTTGCCCAATTCCATCTTAATAATAGTTTGCCCACAAAAGTTTGCTGACCATGTTTTTGTGGGCTGAATGTAGTGTAAATTTGCACCACGTTTTTGTTGGTTACAAAATCTTTTGCCCAATTAAATTTATATGTATACTATTCTAATTTTTAAATTATAATAATATAAATAATAATATAAATTTATATGTATGATATGGTAAATTTTATATTATTTAATAAGTACAAATAAATCTATTTCTTACATATTATGTAACAAGAGTATAATAGTCAATTTATATAAATTACATTTTTCATCCTTCCATTTTTCTCTCCAAATAAATAAAAGAATTTTCTACCCTCCCACTTTTCCACCCCTCCAAATAAACACACAAGAGGGAAAACTAAATATTTTCTATCCTCCCACTTTTCCATCCCCCCACAATTTTCCATCCTCCCACTTTTCCACTCGTCTAACCAAACGGACCCTAAAGGGAAAACTAGCAAGATGTCACAAAATTACATATCCATCTTGTAGGGGAAAATTTAAGATATCAGCAACCATAATAGTGGCAAATTTTGCCATAACATATTACACACGCAAACACAAAGATTTCTAGATGCCATCATTTTGTTAAAATTAAAAGGACTATATATGGGTAACAATGTTGCTTTATACAAGGAGAGCTAGAGCTTTTCTTGGTCCTATACTTTTTTTTTTTTCCCTGATCAGTAACAAAACTTTATTACAAAAAAGACTTTGAGGTATACCCTGTATACAAAGAGAGAAAAAAAAAAAAAAAAAAACAAAACAAAACAAAACAAAACAAAAACAGCATCAGCCTCTCAAATATCCTTCCCCCCCCCCCCCCCCCCCTCTCTCCCCCCCTTCTCTTCAACAGATACATAAAATTGTATAAGAATCAGCAACCTAAGGAATTGTCTGCCTATTAAATAAAATCATACATAAGAAGTAGATATAGAAGTACAACAATAACAACAAGCCTTTGTCTCAAAATTTGCAGTCAGTTATGGATCCTCACTAGACTAGTCAGGATCAGCCATATGATTCTTTTCCTCCATTATATTATATTTGAACCCATACTTTTGTTACCTCCTTAATTGACATGTCATTTTTTATTATTTTTACTAATATTGTTTTAGGTCTTCATCCACCTTTTATCATTCCCTCATCTTTTCATCAATAGGGGCCATCTCTAACTTTAAGCAAATCCTTATTTTGAATCCTATCTTTTTCTTGTATTTCCACTTATCCATTTTAACATTATCATTTCAGCTATACCCATTTTATGAACATGTTGCTTCTTAATTGTCCAACTATAGCAATACAGTAGCTCAAATAAGATAATAGAAGTAGAAGAACTTTTATTTTATTATTGTATATAAGAAGTAGCAATTGAAGTAGAAACTCCCTTATTTAATACTCCCTCCATCCCAATTTGTTTGTCCTATTTCAAAAATCCAAATTTTTAAAGGAACATTATTTATAGTCTTGTCTGCTATATAAAATGTATAAATTTTTAAAACTACTCTTCAATAAATTTATCAAAAATGGTTTTAAAAATAAAGTAGGGGCATAATAAGAACATTAGTAAATTAATGGTTTTTAATTTTAGAAACAGAACAATATTTTGGGACATCCCAAAATGAAATAAAGGACAAACAAATTGAGACAGAGAGAGTAAGTGTCATGTTTAAACATTAGCTATACAGTCAGAATTCATCACTGATTGTAAAGACAACTAAGATTTCTCCAAAATTGTCAGCCTCAACAAAAGGACGCTAATGACATTTTGAAGTTCAAGGTCACAACTTGCACATCAAGGACAAGAAAAACAGATAACTCATGGAGTCTGAAGAGAACAGAAATAAAGACTAAAAATTAAAATTAGATTTTTTTTATAATAAAAAAATTTTAATTAAATAAAATAAAATAAAATAAAATAACATTGGGAATTAGTACCACCAATGGAAAATTTTTCTCTTATCCAAAAAATAAATAAATAAACAACAAAGGAAACTGTGCAAGAATGATAAGATAGATAACATTAAGAATAGACTAACCAATCGCATTCCATTCCATATCCCTTCTTCAGCAATACTTCAGGAGCTATATAGTCCGGTGTTCCCACAGTTGAAAATGCCTTTCAAAACGAAGCATCAATTGTGAATAAAGAAGTTTTTTACAATCTTAGCAACAACAGTAATGTACAAACCAAGTGAACTAGTAATTAAATGACCATGATATAGACACATTACTGTTTGTTACGGTTTCAAAGTTATAATGATTGTAATGGTTATCCATAGTGATGTTATTTTGTTAATCCACTTCCAACACTAAAAACACTGACTTCAAAATTTTAAGAACATCAGGATGGCTGAGTGGGTAGGTGTGGATAGGTGTGGTGTGACTCATCAGAAAAATATGTCTGCAAGTGTGCCATTAGACCCAAAGAAACACACTCAAGTAGCAAATCAGACATGCACTAGAACGCCTTGCAGTGGACCATTGCCTCCATAATATATCACAGTCCAGTCAATATAGGAAGAAACAACAGAGCGTTTTCATCTAACAATTATCCACAAAGGCAAACCCTTTTTAACTAATACTGTTTTAGCCCTCATACTAGTTGTACATATATAAACTGAAATTTACTTTAAAGATACATACCGCAAAAATGTCACTGAACTACTGAAGATGACTTACCAACTTCCTCCTGTTCATCTGCCAGTGTTGAAGCTGTTCACGGGGGCTCTTCCAAGTACTCCCATTAACCGCATCAGGAAAACATCCATCAATATCCATTGGTTCTGTCAAATTTTCATCATCCATGGTTCTATTTTCATGCAGTGCAGGTAAAGTAGTACAATCAAGAGGCTTACAAAGGCCAAAATCTGAAAGCTTCATGTGCCCGTTTTTGTCCAGAAGAAGGTTGTCAGGCTTAATATCTCTGGAAAGACAGTGATGGTAAACTTATGAGAAATGTTAAAAGCATATTAAAAACATCGACCTAAATTACCACACTTCCAGCACCTAACACATTGATTTGATGACATCATCAACAGTAAGATACTCACCTGTGAATGTAATTGTGCTTGTGAATAGATTCTATGGCCAGGACACTCTGAGCAATGTAAAATCTAGCCACATTTTCTGTTAAGGTGTCTGCCCTCATCAGCAGAGTCATCATGTCCCCGCCAGGCAGATATTCCATAATCAAATACAAAAACTCGGCATCCTGAAATGAGTAATAAAGTTTCACAATGCAATGGCTGGCTACTTCTGCCAGCAAGTTCCTCTCAGCTCTAACATGCTCCACCTATGACCAAAAGAAAAGGAGAGTGCATATTTAACAAATTTGACATAAGGTACAAAAATATTAAATATATACATATCTTACATTCTTAAATTGACAAATAACATAAACAGAACTGCTTTCCCACATGCTAGTTCAAGTCTACATTCACCATAAACTACCGAAAATGGCTGAACTCTCTCATTTTAAAGAAAAATCACAAATGAACTAAGCAACAGCCAAAGCAATTCAAAATAGAGATGATATGTTATAGTGAGAATAAAACCCATGAAGATGCATCTCATAATATTGAGAGTACCAACCATTAGTACAAATCTGTAAATAATATCTAAAAAGTGCATAGTGTGGGTCTCCAATATACAGGAACTTATATACTAGTATACTAAGCATCAGCTGTAGGTTCTGTAGCAAATGTAATTTTGTATGTTCTCACCTGTCCTCTCTTAACCATTTCAGATTTCTTCAACTTTTTCATGGCATAAATATTGCCAGATTTTTTCTCCTGACACAATCGAACCTGTAGATTGAGAAAGTATTAGCAAAACATATGCTAAATAGCTGTTCATAACAAGTTTACATAAGGAAAAAAGAAGATAGTTTCACAATGGCAGTTGCCCAAATGGTTAATTATATCAATTGTAAGATATTATGTATGATCCTGACCTCACCAAAGGCCCCCCTCCCAATGATGGTTAAAAGCTCAAAATCATCAACACATATCTTGTGCCTTTTAAGTCGCATAAATTCCGTCTCTTTTCGCTCTAAATCCTTGATCAGGTTGATCTGTTCCTCCTCGGGCACATCTGAGGTAGCTAATTTCCTCTCTAACACCCATCGTCTGGAATGGAAACAAAACAAATACAGGTTATTACTTATCCAACTGAAACTTTGTTTCCCAATTTTTATTCTTTTTACTTTGCTAGGTTATCACCAACCGATTTCAGTTGAGACCAATTCCTATGAATGCACAACTTCAATCACAAGCCACATACATTGCAGCAATCCAGAGAATTGAACCTTAGCTGTCTGGTCTTTATTTATTTATTTATTTTTAAATTCCCTTTTTGGTTGGTAAGTTACACAGTCACCCAAAGGGTTTTGAATCCACAGCTTCAACCTCCATCCATTCTTGTGGGAGAAGAAAGTGTCATTTGAGCTACAGCTCATTGGCATTAATTTTTTTTTTTTTGGGGTAAATTTACAATCTTTATAAGCTCACATTTTCTTAATCCATTGTCTCAGCCAATCAATGTATCCACACGCATTTATTTAAGCCCAATCATTACAAGTAAATATTTCCCCAATTTATGGAGTGTAATGTTTGGGAAAGTGAAGCAGATTCTGAGATAATGGACAGTAGCAAATTTCAGATTCAGTCTTGAGTGGCCTTTCTGATTTGGGAGTGACACTTTTAGGGAAAGTTTTAATTTTTGCTTTAAGACAAATCCATGACTTCATTAATGAATGATGTTCTCCATCTATTCTAGTTGACATATAGTAATTAGACTCCTCAACCGTATTAGACAAAAGACAACAGAAAGAACAAAGTACAAAACTAAGCCAGCTGGTTTAGATTTAAGAGCTCCCTCTTAGAAATTGATATTCCAAATAATCATACACTTAAGAGTTTGATTCAAAACAAGACAAGAGGGGATGCACTCGCTCACTGCAGCAGCAAACTCAACAGTCAAATAAAATAAAAATAAAAAACACCCTCTTTGAGTCTCAGTTGTGTGAGTGAATCTGCTTGTTTCCAAAATCTAAAGCCCCAAGCATTGGATTCTTTACTCATCCTACATTTTCAGAGCCACCAGATGAAGAAATTGAAAACAAAATTTTGAGAAACAAGATCTAAAGCCTAGCAATCTCAGTTTTACTTCAGCTAGTAGTAAAAATGCAATCAGAACTGCAAGACTTATAGTTCAAAGGAATGCCTAATTCACTTTTCCTACTACATTTTCACCCTGCGTACAGTCTTAATCAAAAAGGAAAAGGCCATAGCATAACCAATAGCTAAAATATTCATATATAAATTATAAGTTTACCTCTCTTTGCGCTCTTGAATGTTCTTCATCTGAGCTCTGTAGTGATTTTCTATGAACTGCTTGGCTGCCGCCACTTTCTCCATAGTCAAGCTCGACCCTAACACCTCTTCTTCCTCCTTCCGATCCTCCATTCTCTCTCTCCCTCTCTCTACAACTACCACTTTCTTTCAGTTTCTCACTCTAAAACTCTCTCTTCCACTATCTGTATCTGTATCTGTATCTGTGTTGTGTTTAGAAGAAGAAGAAGAAGAAGAAGAAGAAGCTGCTGCTGCTGCTTATTAAGCTCTCTTTTTTTCTTTTTTTCTTTTTAATGCTTATTTATTTTATTTTAATGTTTATTGCGACAAAACAACGAGGTAAAACTAAAAAACCCGATTGATTGTTTTTAATGTTAGGGTCGTCTTTATCCCCTGTGACCACGCCGTATACATAACACACCTCATCATAACTTTATCGAATGCCACGTGGATTCTTTGCCTTTATTTATGACGTGGCAGTATCCGGCGGCGGGAGTTTCTAGTTAGGTGAAAGTAGGTGATCGTAGACTCCTTTTTTTTTTTTTGTATTTTTAATTAAATTAATCAGTAAGTTTCGCTATGGTTGTCCGAGATTGAGAGAGAGATTTGTAGTTGACGCGCTGGATAGTGTGCGTGTGTAGCAATCAACGTTGCGGAGGGGAGTCAGTGTCAGTGTCAGACATTTTAACCACAATTGAAAAAAGTGGGAATACCCACGAGGTGGGTCCCACTGTTTTTTTTGGGTGTAGTTGGGGGGGCGTGGTGTCCACTCTCCTTGAACGGGTTGTTGGGCTTGGGGGTATATTAAATTCTCTTGTCAGTAATTGGGTTGTCTCTCCCTCTCAACCCCAGAGTCAGAGAGACTCTCTCCTCTCTATTACGAGGGTCTTTGAGGATATTATTATTAGTCTATATGCTCTGTCTCTCTCGCACACTCACACTTGCATTTACTATAGTGTGAAATTTATGCGGCATTTTATTAGGATTTTAGGACTCTCTTGTCTTTCTGTTTCAGCTCCCCAACCTTACTTTTTTACTACGAGTTTTAGCTCCTTCGCTTAACCACCACTTTTGATCATTTTATAATGCAATTTTGATTTTTTTTTTTTTTTATTATAGGGAATTGGGCCCATTTTAACTTAAGAAGTTCTTATTTTTACTAGTTTTTGTTATATTCTAATGTAGTTTAAAATTCTCCTTCACGAGTGCACAATGACGCTCACTCATTTAACAAATGCTGTATCTCTTTTTTTTTAATAATTTAATAGATTGTGAGAGGATGATTTGAATTTTAAATATCTCCATTAAAAATATCATATATCAATTGATGAGTTAAAAGACTATTAGTCATTTAAAAAAAATGAGTATAATAATTGACAACGTCTGAAAGTAAATAAAATTTTCAAATAAAACAATGGAATCGCAACAAGGACTATGATAGTGACTAAACAATGACGAATCCTTACAATAAGATGGGTATCCTAGTACTACTACCAAAAAGAAAATCTCAGTTTAGTCTACTGAAGTTAACTAGTATGATTAAATCAATAAACCAATAAACAGCAAGAAGAATGAGAAATGAAAATGGTAGGTTCTTAACATATGAATCTAAATACTTCATTAAGTAGAACTGAGGCATATTCATAGAGCATGTGGAATCATATTTCGTGGAAATTCTCTTAAAACAGATAGTGAACCGACCAACTAATTGTCCACTCAAGTTAACTAAGGAGGCACATTTGGGCAATAGTAGGATCTGCAAATGAATCGGATAGGTCCAATGGCTTTTTGGCATAATAGATATTTATGTGAATGAAGGTATTAGACACTACTTTTAAGGGTGACTATAGTGACTGATCAATTGAGAAGAAGGAATCTCCAAACCAATGGACGAGATAATGAAGAAATCTATAAGTTGTCCAAGTTCCAAATTACTAAATCAAGATTATATATGGTCTTTGATTTAGGGTCTGGTCCTCTATAGACCAACCCCTTGGATTCACATCATCTTAAGGTTTCCCATGACCCATTAATATTGTTCAACATAATGAAGTTTAAGCATATTTTGGGGAATCAATTCAAAATCCAGAAAAAATCAAATGATATGAATTTGATATATATATTTTTGGTCATGAGTGTCACAAGGAAACAAATTGATGTGTACTCTCTCTTCTTTTTGGCCTTTTAAAGTACAAAATTAAACTGTATAACAAGATAGAGAAAAGTACATATAACCATACTATTTTTACTTTTAAAATTTTGTATATTTCAGATAATTTCAAAAGGATTTATCAATAGGTGCATAATTTTGGGGATATCAATTTGTTTTTATTTTTTTTTTGGACTAAATAGAGTTGTATTTTTGTGTGTGTAAAATGTGGACATTTTAGTTGTTATTTGTTAAAAAGGTAGACAGGTATTTAAGAATAAACAAATGTCCAGTGTGTTACCAAAAAAAAAAAAAAAAAATGAAAGTCCAGTGAAATCCAAGCTTTGAAGTGTAAACCAGCAGCATTCAGCCAAAACAAATGTTATCTAAAGTGGCATGGGTTGCACGTACCATAATTAGAAGTGGAATAATCTGGTGCATGCCACCTCCACCAAAACGTGGCAAACTCTATTTTTATCTAGTCAATGGTACTGTGTATGGAGGGTGGGTTGGTCTTCTTTTTTTTTTTTTTGATACGAGGGTGGGTTGGTCTTGGTCCTAGAACTTCTCAAAGGTGATGCATCACATTACACTCTTCTTCTTCTTGCAGATGCAGTACTACTGTACTGCTGTTGCTTTCTACTTCTACCATTTTTCAAATTAATAAAAATGTCAGTTTAGCACGAGGCTTCCTAGCTGTCAGGTTGGTGTTGTAGTCTGTCTTTGAGATGAGATCTGTTGTTATATACAACTCAACTGCAGATCTAGGACAAAACATGCATAAAATCTTTGAAATTTTCAATTATTTCATAAAGTTTCAATTTAATCCATTTAATTATTAATTAATTAGTCTTTTTGGACCGGTACCAAAGTAGCTTTAAAAGCAGAAAAATGTGTTGTTTTTAGGTTTACATTATAATTAATTGTTTGTTCCAAGTTGCCTCTACCTCTACCACATCCCACATGGTAAGTTCAGCAAAGCATATGATGTGAGTAGGAAGAAATAATAATGCCACACTCATATCATTTATATATCATTTATATTAACCTGAGCCGACTAGTTTGTTGTAGTAATTGTTTAGATTAGAAGCATTGGGGTCTGATCTGAAATTCAGAATCTCTCTTTATTTGAAACTTTCTGCAAAACGTACAGCTAATTGTATTTGTGGGTAACTTTTCATTTGTTAAAATGTCAAAATTCATGTATTGATGCACCAACTAAAAGTAACTTTTTCTTTAATTGGCGATTAAAAATTTCTCCATTTGTACAGAGGAAGCCAAGCGGGGGATGAAGTCTGTCTTTGACTTTAATGGACCTATTCCTTCAAAACTTCACATGCCAAATTAATGGTTTGATAAAGCAGCTCTATCAACAAGTTGGACTTAACATGCAATTTTTTTTTTTTTTTTTTGAAGTGAACGGTAGAAATTTTATTGAACAAACTATAAAAAGGTTACAATAAATCACTTAAGAAAGTGATCCTCCCCACATTTTAGAAAAATCCAAACCCATTACAACAATTAATAAGTTTCAAACAAAACTAGTGTTGGTAGCATGTGTAAGGCACACGCTTGGTTTATTGGAAGAATTTTTTCTATTAGGTAATATTATAATTGTGAGTTTCAGTTAACTTAACTGGTAAAGTCTTTCACCATCGAATAAGAGATTTGAGTTTCGATTCCTCTAACACCAAAAACCAATTGGTATATTGGTCTAATGATAAGATAAAGAGCTCTTATCAAGAACAGATATCATAGATTAAAATTTTCTCTAAAAAAAAATACTATAATATGTTGTATGATATTTAACATTAAAAGAAATTAATCTAATAGCAAAGACTTGCTATTAAAAGTGGAACTCACCACCACACACCCTTATGGACACTCAACAAGTATTAGTATTTGTGGGGTGTGGAGGTTAAGAGCCGGAGTTCAAGACTTCAAGATGGAGCTTTCACACACATATACACTTAGATTAAGCTAGGATGGTTACAATCTTAAGTCACTAAGTTTCTCTCTGACAAGAAAAGTTTTGGATACACCGAAACTTCTCTTTCCTTGTAGAATTTGTTGTCCCTTTAAGTAAGGTTGTCTGTCCCTAGATAAAGACTGTTTATTAAAGGGCTTTGTGGGGTTTTTTCTTTGGGGTCTAGGAAACACAAGTGTCTTCAACCTATGGAAGGGATAATGAAACACTAGAGTAAACTGTCTCTGAATGAAAGAGAGGATGGTACTTTGCAATTGACTAGAGAAAGATCATTTAGAGAAACAATGTTGGCTGCTAAGTTCTTCACCAAGCGAGCACTCAATACAGAAGTAGTCATTCAAACCTTTAACCCATTATGGCGCTCAAAAAATGGTTTTCAAGTTCAGACAATAGGAAAT
Organism: Quercus variabilis; assembly: GCA_030445155.1. Classification (NCBI taxonomy): domain Eukaryota; kingdom Viridiplantae; phylum Streptophyta; class Magnoliopsida; order Fagales; family Fagaceae; genus Quercus; species Quercus variabilis. Next base: position 579,029 of record CP129446.1, read on the forward strand.
CACATCCTCCTCTTCACTTTTGATAACAAAGAAGAGGCAGAAAAGATATTCTCACTCCAACCATGGAGCTTTGATAAGCACTTGGTTGTCCTATGTCGCTATGATAGTGCTACCCCTATTAACGAACTCAACTTCAATAAAGTTACAATGTAGGTCCAAGTACATGATATTCCATTGCCCTTTTTAAACAAGGGAGTCACCGAGGATCTCTACAATTTATTTGGAGAAGTGTGCAAGGATACAAAGCTTTCTGAGATGGAGGGTGGGCATTACTTCCAAGTAAAAACTACAGTGGATGTTACTATCCCTTTGTGTCGTGGTTGGAAAATATCCCTAGAGAATAGTGAAATAGGTTGGGTAAACTTCAAATATGAAAGATTACCAATTATCTGTTACTGGTGTGGTTGCCTCGACCATGTAGATAAAGATTGTGACAGATGGATTGAAAGTAAGGGCACCTTGTCTCTTGAAGACCAGGAATATGGTCCATGGATTAGAGCTTCCCCTTTCATCATGCCTCAGAAAACTGTGATCAAAGTCCCAGGATACTATTAAGCGCTGAAAAAAGAGAAAGACCTGAAAACAAACAATCATGAACATCCAGCGATTACAAACCCAACGGACTCATCTCCCGCGACTTAGAACCAGGTCACAAGGCAAATAGAGTCCACAATCAGCATTAATAATGATACGTTACAGGGAGTTACTACTATCAACTGATTGGGGAAATCCTTTATCGATACGTTACTTGATATTGATCAGGAAATAAAGAAGTTTGATTGCAAAGCACACATTAATCAAGGAGTAAATGTCGTGGAGGCTAGGGCAATAGAATTTGACTCAAACTTGGACTCTTCAATACCGTACCCTACCCCTCCTATACAACCCTTGAACTAAAGTGATCACGTGCAACACCACGCCTCTCACCCAAACTCTATTGCAAATCTGTGCGCCCCTCATAACACTCCAAGAACCTGGAAAAGAATCCCACGATCACCACAAGACCCAAACTCTGCCCAGAACAACACCCTCCCTTACAAACGTACCCTCTCACCAGAAGATGCTCTTGAACAACCAAGCAAAAAAAGAGTGCTTTCCCATGATTCAGAATTTTGATTGGCGGCGACTGTACCTCAGCCCCACCATGAACAATGAGTCTACTTTGTTGGAATTGTTGTGGGCTTGGGAACCTATAGACAATTCAGGAACTCGGTGACTTAGTTCGAGCACAAGATCTTGCAGTCATGTTCTTAGTCGAAACATGGCTAGATGAAGCTAAGCTAATCGAATTATGAAATAAAATGGGATTTGGAGATACTTTTGGAGTTTCCGGAGTCACAAGAGGTGACTAGCTTTGTTTTAGAAAAAAGATGTTGAACTATCGGTTGAAAATTCCTCGCTAAATTATATTGATGCCATTATCAACAAAAGGAAGGATAACAATTGGAGGTTTACAGGTTTTTATGGCTTCTCGAAGACCCGGAATCACATGGAGTCATGGAATAAATTGCGATGGCTCCATCATAAGTCTTCCCTTCCTTGGATATGTGCTGGTGACTTTAATGAGATTTTAAAATCTCATGAAAAAGTTAGTGGCAGACCACGACCAAATGGGCAAATGCAGGAGTTTAGAGATGTTATTGATGAGTGTGGGATCATCGACATGGGATATGTGGGAAATAAGTTCACTTGGTACAAAAATTATCCGAATGGCAATTCAATATGGGAGTGGCTTAACAAGGTCGTGGCAACCCAAGAATAGCTGAATCTATTTCCAACATCAAAGGTGCTCACTCTTGAGTGCAGTACCTTAGATCATAAACCCATCATAATCCATCCCATGGGCATTCCAAGAAGAAAGCAAAGCCCTTGGAGATTTGAACAAGTATGGTTGGATGATAAAGGCTATCATGAAACAGTCCACATGGCATGGAGTCAGAATTTTGGGACCTTTCCTATGATTAATGTTGCTGGAAAAATTAGCAAATGCCAATCAAGTTTGCAACGATGGTGTAAGCAGAATTTTGGTAATATTACAAGATAGACAGCAAAGAAGAAAAGATAATTGAAATAAGTAGAGAGTGTAGCGGCTCAGGTAAACAATCTTGACGAGGTACAACAACTGAAACATGAAATAAATGGGTTGCTGGTGGCGGAGGAAAAACTTTGGCACCAAAAGTCTCAATCTCATTGGATCAAATCCGGGGATAGAAATACTAGTTACTTTCACAGTAGAACTTCTCATAGATTTCACCACAATAATATCCATGGTCTTCAAAATGCAAATGGGGAGATGTGCATTGGGGATGACAATATAGCCGCCCTCTTGGTGGAGTATTATACAGGTTTATTCACCACGGTAACTCCATGTGACACTGAATCAATATTGCAGCATGTTCTATGGACTGTTACCAAAAAGATGAACACCCTCCTTGGCTGAGAGTTTCAAGGGCAGAGGTAGACACAACTATATCTCAAATGGCTCCACTAAAAGCCCCAGGTCCTGATGAGATGCCTCCAATTTTTTTCCAACACTATTGGAAGGATATTGGAAGTGATGTAGCCGCCGTAGTTCTCTCATGCCTCAATTCAGCCCACATTCCAGCAAGTATAAACCACACCTATCTCACTCTTATTCCAAAAGTGAAAAGTCCTAAACATGTAACTGAATTTCGGCCCATAGCGTTGTGTAATATTGTGTATAAACTTATTTCAAAGGTCTTAGAAAATCGCTTAAAAGCCATATTACTTGATATTATATCTGAAACTAAAAGTGCTTTTCAATCTGACAAAGCTATTTCAGATAATATATTAGTTGCTTTTAAGACATTGCACCACATGAAAACAAAGAAATAAGGGAAAATTGGCTCTATGGTGCTCAAACTCAACATGAGCAAGGCTTTCGATAGAGTAGAATGGACTTTTCTCCTACAACTGATGGAAAAGATGGGTTTCAATAGAAGATGGGTAAATCTGCTTTCTGAATGTATCGGCACTATTACCTATTCCATCCTAGTGAACGGTGAACCAAAAGGTAATATTGTCCCTTCAAGAGGCCTCAGACAAGGTGACCCTTTGTCACCGTATCTCTTTCTGTTGTGCTCAGAAGGCCTAAATGCTCTCATCCAACAAGTTGTGAATGAAGACAAAATTGGGGGGGTACTCCCTTTGCCAGTATGGTCCAAAAATCTCTCATTTATTATTTGCTGATGATAGCTTGCTATTTTGTCGTGCTTAGATAAGTGATATTCAAGCCATACAAGAAATTTTGGACTTATATGAGAAAGCTTCACTATAACGTATCAACAAGGAAAAGCCCACTCTTTTCTTCAGCAAAACTGTATCCATGATGGTGAAAAATGATATAAAAATTTTCCTTGGGGTTCCAGAGATTAAGGAATATGAAAAATATTTAAGCCTTCCAGCAGTGGGGGGTAAAAATAGAAGTGTCAATCTGAATTTCATCAAGGAAAGGGTGTGGGGAAAAATCCAAGGATGGAAAGAGAAAATGTTGTCACAAGACTGTAAAGAATTTTTCCTCAAAGCAATAGTACAAGCAATCCCCACCTTTGTAATAAGTTGCTTTCGCTTGCCGGTTGGTTTTTGTAGAAACATTGAAATGATGATACGTAAATTTTGGTGGGGGCAAAGGGATGATCGGAGAAAAATTCACTAGAAAAATTGGGAGACCTTATGTAAGCAAAAGGACAATGGAGGCATGGGGTTCAAAGATCTTTACAAATTCAACGAAGCTATGTTAGCCAAACAAGTGTGGAGGTTAGTGCATGACACAACTTCTCTTTTCTACAAGGTGTTCAAAGCCAAATATTTTCTAAATTGTAGTGTATTTGAGGCAAAGGTGAAATCTGGTTCATTCGCTTGGAGAAGTATTTTATATGCTAGGAAACTCATTTTAATGGGTGCCAAATGGAGAGCGGGAGATGATTCTCAAATCAAGATCTATGGAGCAAACTGGCTACCTAGAAAGACACAAGGCCGTGTGGTGTCACCCCTTTCACCTACACTTAACTCAACAACTGTTTCAACCTTAGTTGATATACTCACGAATGGTTGGAACTCTTACATTATTGACAACACTTTCTTGCCTTTTGAAGTCGAGCAAATCAAGTCTATTCCACTAGGACTCACCAAACAACTGGTGGAACTAATCCTTAATAAACCCCATCAACTGGAGCTCTTCACCGCCATTGCATGGTTCCTTTGGCCAAGGCACTGAAAGAGGAAGTACTCCCTCTAATCCATGTTGTCTTGGAGCCAAAGAGGTTCCTGTCACTCCATCAGCAACTAGTCAGCAAGTTCCCAAGGCAGCAAGCACGTGCAAAAGAAGCAAAGTGGATACCTCCAGACCTACATAGCTTCAAAACAAATTTTGATGGTGCCATGTTCACAGACTTGGGAGAGGTAAGCTTGGGTTTGGTGATACAAGACCATGCAGGGGAAATCATTACAGCACTCTTTGAAAAAATTCCACAACCACCTTCAGTCACCTACTTGGAACTACTTGTAGCAAGGCGGGTTGCCATTTTTGTCCACAAAGTAGGTCTTCAAGATTCCATATTGGAAGGAGACTCGGAAATAGTTAACAACTCCCTTCAAAAAGGTGATATATTTCAATCTGCTTATGGTCATCTCTTTAAGGATACTTTATTCTATATACACTCCTTGAGGAGTTTTAGTTTCTCTCATTCCTATAGGAAGGGAAATTCTGTAGCTGATGCTTTAGCAAAGAAAGCTAGCTTTTGTTCTAATTTAACCGTTTGGATGGAGTATGTTCCTTCAGATATCAATACTTTTGTATTGGCTGACAAGCCCTCTTCTTAATTTAATAAAACATTACGGAGTGGACTCTCCCAAAAAAAAAAAAAAGGTGGAACTCATTTCCACATTAATATTCCAATAATGGCATAACTACCTCCATAAATTAACATATGACAATTTAGAAGGAAAGTACTTGTAAAAGGTTTGGTGTCTTAATGATTTTTTAACCATACAAATTTTCTTTTATTGATGTTTGTACTTCATAAAGAAAACTAAAACCCAATCATAGAAATAAATAAAAATATACAAAATGCATGTTTGAAATTCTATCATCCATGCATTATGATTGATTGACTAATTTGAGAGTCAATCATTACTTGAAGGAAACAACATGTGTGAGAAATCATTTGAGAGTCAATCCATGGCATTCTACAACATTGCAACTGTGAAAACGTGTGGGAGGGAAACAAAATCAAGGAGAAATTGTATTACATTAGTTGAAATAATAATTGGAATAAATTAGAACCACAAAAAGAAAGAACGTGGCAATAAAACTATAATAATAGCATCCTATCATTTGTATTGTGTTCAACTCCTCCATCATGTATTTTGTTAAAGCTTACGCTTGATGCTTCCCAAACTTTTTATTTCATAGTTTCTTTTAATGCAAATTTACTTTCACCAACAAAAAAAAAAATTGGTAAATTTGTTTGCCATTGCTATCCATCACTAAAATAAGCATCTATCATCATTTAGCCTTTTTTTTTTAGAATATTGATTACATTAACTTGAGTCCTAGAAATTACAATTAAAAAAAAAAAACATAAAAGCCTAATTCAAATAAGTAATAGTCTATTCTTTTACCTTCCATGGAGAAAACAAAGATAAGATATCAATAATTACACAATAATCAAACAGAAAACTGAATAATTATCAAGCATAAAATAAAGAAAATTTTGTATGGGTGTCTTATATATATATATTAAGACATGAAACCCACATTTAAATATAAAACATTTATCCCTAGGAGTAAACTATAGATACATGGCTCCACCTGTCATTTCTCAAATTTACTCTTCTTTTTCATTATTTTAGACTCTCTTTTAACTTTATTATTCTGATTTCAAGATTTTCAATTCTCCCTTTATCTCTCATCAATTCATTCTTACATTTTTATCTTGTTACTAGAAAGAAATTGTAAAATTCTATATATTTAGTTATATTTTTTGGTGACATAGATGTATTAAATTTTTCTTCCTTTTTTTTAATAAAGATTTTGAATAATTAATTTTTCTTTGTAATATTGACATATTAAAATTATCTTCATATTAAATTTTATATAATTTAAAATTTTTAATAGCTTACTATCATAACACAAAAAAATAAAATAAAATAAAATAATAAATAGTGGGAACCAAACCGGTAGAAGCCATTAGGCCATTAAGGACCAAACGACGTCGTTTAAAAGTGTAAACGGAAGAGGTTTCAGGCGAAGCTGAGAGAGAGAGAGAGAGAGAGATGGCGGATCCGTACAGTAGATACGGTGCAGGCATGGCAGATAGAGATAGAGATAGAGATAGAGGTAATCCATCTATCCAAACTGCTGCTGCTGCCTTTTAACTAAATTTCCAAATTTAGTCTTAGACTTACTCCGATCAACTTGTACATTTCTATCTCTATATCATAACTGTAGAGTAAATGTCATATGATTTTTAATATCTTTTTTTATTATTTATTATTTTATATGATTATTTGTTCACATTTATACTACAAAATTATATGTAAGACTGTAGAGATCATGATTGTCCTCAATCAAATAACAACTCTAATACATGTGATGTGATGTGGCCAACCCTAATTACTCTCTTCTCTTCACAATCTGTAACCAACTTTCCCAAATTTTGGGACTAATAAGGCGTCGTTGTTTATAGACAAATTGGACTGTTGTTCTTAATATGAATTTTATTTAATTCAGACAAATGCTAGTAGTTATATACCATTGATCTTAAGTCTTAACATAACAGCCAGTGTTTCAAGGCCTTCCTTTCCGGGCTATCTCTCATCCGAACCCCCATCATTGGCATTGGCCTCCACTGACATGCATCCTTCTTCTTCTGATTTCCTCAACAAAGATGTAAGCAAATTTTTTAGAGACTTTTAATAATAATAATATTAATAATGTGTGTAACAAACATATATGTCTTGTGTTGTGTGATTTTGCTTGCAGATAAATTCCTTGCAACCTGGGGCATATGGCTTTGATGCTATTGCCGCTACTGCAGCAGCCGTTGGACCTAGCATTAAGGGATTCCCATCCCCTCTAAACGATCCTACATCCGGCATTACCCAAACCATTCGTGATGTGAGTAATGAACGACCTAGCTCTTTGAGAAATCTTGATGGTCTTGCAGTTCCAGGTCGGGAATCCAACGTTCTCTTTGTTGATAAACTTCCAAATGACTGTACCCGAAGAGAAGTAGGCCGTATCCTTTTCCTTTGCAATGTATTTTCATGTTATCATGCATATGTGATATCTTGTGTTGCTCAGTGCTATATTTACTTTTTAACAGGGGAATGAGGTTTCATTCTTTCATATTACATGGATTTATAGTTTTTAAAAATCATACTTCTCATTCCCCATTTGGTGGGAACTGTTTCTAGATGAAAGAATTACGCCTTCAAAGTTTAAGGAAATGTACTGTAATGTTCTTGAAGATCATTAGTTTTATATTGCCCTCTGCTGTCATTTGGAACCTTGACATAAAATAAAAGATCTTTTCCGTCCATTTATTGGCTATAAAGATATCAAAGTTGTTCACAAGGAACCCAGGCGTGTAAGTCTACAAATAAACCTTCTTCCTTTTTCTTTTCTTTTTTTGTTTTGGGGGAGGGCAGAATCTGTTTGAAAATGGAAATACCTTTGATCATGTGTATTTCAACTTTGAGAGAGGGAGCCAAAATAGATTGGAAGAGATCCACTTAGAGAATCCAATAATTATTAAGTCCCTGTAGATATTTTGTGAAAGCTTAATTTAAAAAAAGAAAAAAAAGAAAAAAAGATATTTTGTAAAAGCTTGATTTTATTTGCTTTGAAACTGCCAGGAGAGAGGGAGGGAGTTTGCAGCAGCAGTTTCTGTTCTATATTTCTAGTTCCTGCTCAAAATAGATTGGTAGAAATCCACTTAGAGAATCTAATAATTATAAATTTACTTGGAAATATTTTTAAGAATTTGAATTCATTTGCTTTGAAACTGCCAACACACACACATATTGATTAGTAAATTACACACACACTTGCTGGGTCTTGAACCACCAACCCATTTTAGTTAGAGCTCATAGGCAGATAAATCATAAATCATGTAAAATTCTACAAGTCATGTGTGACTTGTTTTTAAATTTTTGCGAAGTTCTACTCACGTAAACTTAGAAAAGAAATGAAGATATTAGCTATATACAGTCATTTTGATTTATTTCAGTTTTGCTAATTTGGTCTATCAGGCCTGTGTCATATTATCAAATCTTATGACTGTTAGGTTTCATCTTATGAGAAGATCTGCTTTATGGTTCAATTTTCATTGTATATATCCAAGCAGTCAGGCTGTACACATCAACTTGTCATTATTATTTCTTCAGGGAGCATAGGTTTTGTTGTTGACTTGTTTTGAAAATGAAATGTTTGCATGATACAGTCTTGATTTTTTTCTCACATGTTTAACTAGTAGTTTGATAAACGAGTAAACTGCAGAGCGGAGATAAGGCTATGGTTTTGTGCTTTGTGGAGTTTGTCGACTCTAATTGTGCTCTGACTGCCATGGAAGCTCTTCAAGGTAAATTATATATAAATAATTTATGATTATTTGACATCTATCTGCTAATGCTTTTGGGTTTAATCTTTTGCCCTTTTGTTCCTTTAGGAGATATGGAACAAGGAATAGAACATTTCTATGGTATATAAACCTGTGATTTTACCATGGGCGCCTGTATGCTAATATATGAATTTCCTTAGAACGTACAATTTAAGTTTGATTAAATTACAAAACATAAATTTCAGGTTATAAATCAATATTCACACGCTACTATTTTCCAACTGATTTGGGGTTCAGGCTCATCGAGCTCAAACCCCTGGTGGGACCTTGATCTCAATCTGCATCCACGGGAAGAAGTAGAAGTTCCCGCTGAGATATACATTACTTTAGCTAATGTGATTAATTTTAGGGTATATTACAATTTATCTCCATGTGGTATACCCCAATAACAATTTATATGATCATCTCCCTAGCTTCTGAAAATTGACACTAAATCTCTCTATAGTCTATACTTATAGATAAAATTGAACTTGTTACTTTTTTCTATCAATATTAACACTAAACTTACATGTGAAGTTCACATGACTTGGGTGGCTAATGACAAAAGGGGCATGTCATCAACTCTTGTTTATGCTACTAAGAGATATAATTACTTAATCGGACAACTCCCTCACTCTCTAAACACACACACACACATGTAAGTTTGACAAGAACACCAATAGATTAATATATCTATTCCACAATTTTAATGTAAATATACATAATAAAAAATTTCAAATTAAAAAAAAAAAAAATTATAATTGAAGAAACTCTTAGTAAATCCAGCATATATGGTTATCAGATGGGTTTTTCTTTATCTTTTTTTTTTTTTTTTTTTTTTAATGTTTTTTTGATAACTCTATGGTTGGGGGAGGGGGGACTTGAACTCTGATTCTCCGTTGGAAATACCATGAGGTGTCAACCAATTAAGCTACAAGACTCTTGGAAATATACATAATATATATTGAATTTACTAAATTTTAGAGTATGAAAATTGGGTTAAACCAGCTACCTATATGGAGTCTGGATGGAACTATCTGTAGTAGAAATTTTAAGTCATTTCCCACATTTTCAATAGGGAAAAAGGAAAAGAAAGAAAATACTTTTCTTACTAACAAATGCTATCCAAACTCGCCACCTGATATATCTCCATCCTTGTCAATCTTCACAAACAAGGGAGTGGAAAAGCCAAATCAGCTCATATGACAACATGGTGAGAGAGAGAGTTGTACATATACAACAGGCTAGCAAGCGATGACCATAGCAACTGTTCTTGCCCACTTTTCCACTTTGGTTGGCCAGTACTGCTGGTTGAAATTGGGCTATTTCCAATCCAAACTGATTCCAAACCCTCCCACCCTGCCAAGCCCAAACTCAATCCAACACCAAAAGACCTGATCCCAGCTTCCCCTAAGTTGACATCATTACTCTTCAGCCTTCACCATGACCCTACTCTATCCACTGCTTCTTCTTTTTTCTTTTTTTCTTTCTTTCTTTTATTTCCTATTCTCTTTTTGTTTGCCTACATGGTTCTTCTCTCTCTTTGATTTTCTTTTATTCATGGTACATTCTCTGCAAGTTTATTTTTTCCTTCCCCTTGTAAAATTTTGCAAGAAGAATATCTTAGGGGTTTCTTTTGGCAAATCACAAAACTGGTTCAATTCTGATATAATCTGAACCAAAAATAAAACCATTTTAAGATTGAATTGATTTTATTTTATATCTCGTTTTCTAGACTTAGGCTAAAACCAATTTTGGTGGGTTATGTATGTGAAAATGCCAAATTTTAAAACTAGATTTAGGTTGGAATATGCACGTGCATTTAAAATAATAATAATAATAAATAACCAAATCTTAATATTGCTTTTGGGAAGATACCTGGTCCACTCTTGAACTAGTTTTTTGAACTGCAAATTTTAACCAACTGAAAACAAATAAAACCTATTATATTGTTCCTAGCTGATGAGGTTCTATGACATTGGCAAACACCCCTGAAGAAAGGTAGTGTGTAATGATGGTCTAAATAAAGAATAAAGTGTCTTCATCATATTGGCATATTAGGTTATGCATATCTGCTGCTGATTTGGGTGGGAAAATCAATATTAATCCAAAGTATACAAGGATAGCGTCTGTGTTCATAGGGAGGTAAATTGTAGTTAGGGTATCCCACAAAGAGGTGAATTTTAATTCTCTCATTTTTAAATGTTTTCATTGTAGTCTTGCGTAATGAAATTGTGGGCTCTAGTTAGCTCAACTGATAAACTTTCTTATCATCGATTAAGAGATCTGGGGTTCATACTTTGCTTACACAAAAAACAATTGGTGTATTGGCTTGATGATAAAGAACAATCATCATGGAGCAGACGCCATAAATAGAAGTGTTGTCGTATCTATATAAAGAAGAAAAAAAAAAGTCTTGTGTGATGAAATTGATATCTGAAAATCAATTTAAAGTCAGGCGTTAATGCATCATTGAATCACTATGTGGAATGTGAGATTTCTTCAGGTTACAAGTTTGATGACAAGAAACCTGACGCCCCTGCGTTGAGGATCCAGTTTGCACATTTTCCATTCAAGCTACCTGATCATGATGAGCAACAAAATGGGGTCCCACGCTGACTACAAGGGCATCAATGGATGACCATTACTAAAAGAAACATTCTCTTCCATTCTGAACTGTGTAGATGGGTTATTAGCGCAATATGTACAGCATTTTGTTGGACTAGAAACAGTTTTAGCAAAAAGGCACCATTGTTACGTGGGTGCATGTGTGTTGGTTAGAGTTTTCATGACCATTTGTAATGATACTCCCAAGTCATATGCGACTGCTATGCTAGATATTTGACCCATTTCAAAATGAAAAATTTTGGGTACTCAATTATACATTTTCTAAGGAATTCTTTTGGACGTGAACTTGTGCAATATTATAATGGTATGCAATGTTTGTTACCAAGTCCTTTTTCATTCAAAGATTGGCTTGCCAGTGTATTTGGGCTTTGGACTTTGGTAGGTACCTACATGGAATATTGAATTGTGCTTGTTTATCTACTACGTCAACAGAATGGAGAATGGATGGTGCTTGTTGACTGGTGTGAACGGAGAGGGTTGATCTGAAATATGCCGATGCTGTTTCCTAGTAAGTTGCTGGCTTTGAGCCCATTTCACTTCAGTATGACTTTCCAAATCACGACTGAGCCATTTGTAAAAAAGTCCAGCATATTAGCATATACCTCAGTGCATTCACATCAGGTGACTATTAGCTTCAGAATGACCTACTATGAAGTTCTTTGATGACTGCACATATGAAGTCACTAGTGTTAATAGTTCCAGGAAAAAATAGAAGAGTGATTGATTCATATTTGAACACCACTGGGGTTAATGACTTATTAATGTCACTTTGTTGCGAGCCTTGTATCAGGCAATAAAACAATTAGAGACTATTAAGGATGTCATCATTAATTATCTTGACTTGATCTCCAAAGTCCAAAGAAAGAGATGCAAGAAACCAGAATTAAAACAAGATCATGCTAACGAGTGCCTTTAATGTATTGGTTAACAATTTATTTTAGGAAAGTTTTGACACTACTTACTTTTATGGAAAATGAAAAAAACTATCGAAACATTAATTACTTTTTTTTTTTTCTTTTTCCATAAAAATTTTCTTTAAATGAATTATTAACCAATGTCTTACGGGTATTCGTTAGCATTTTCCTTCAAACAATTACCAAATTCGAAAACCACTTGGACTAATATATATATATATATATATTTGTAGGGCAACCTCCCTGTTAGGTAAACTATACTTTGAAAAGAGAACAGAACACGTCCCAGTACCCTTAGTTTGGAATTGGGTGGAAAGACTAACTGGAGGGGGCTCACAACCTTTCCGTCCACTTACTGCTTACTGGTATCCATTCCGTACTGATCTGTCACTGAATTTGAAGTTAGGTATTCTAAGCTCATATATTAATTTAGAGCTTTCTCTAGTTAATTGGTTAACAAGAATATGCATATTCATTATTCATTCTTCTCCTACTTATAAACAAGCTTACTTTCATATGCAAGATAAATACAAGATTTGGATCTGGTTCACCATGCAATTACCATCTCACATTGAGATGTCAAAGTTAGTTGGATAAAAAGTAAAAGGTTAAAAAAGTTTTTTTTTTTTTTTATTTATTTATTTTTAATTACCCTATCAACTTTACATCTCATATGAGATGATAATTACATGGTACAATAACCCTAACTATTACAACCGATTTCAATTCATATTACTTATCTCTATTTTATGCATATTTATTAGCCAAACTTGGAATCTTATCATTATGCATGATGGACTAAGAAGCATGCACACGGCCACCAACACATATGGTTAAGAATTAGGACACGACATTGCGTTGATACAAAAATTAATTACTTAATTGATATATCTTTAGGTCTATTTTATTTTATAGAATGTAGAGATATGACAATTAATTACTAAATTAATATATCTTTAGGTATATAAAAATCTTATATTCTCAAGAATCTTATTAGATTCCTAACCCAACCAAACATAAGAATAATAAATTTCCAAGCTTCAAGATTGTCCGATAACTTTCCTCTAGAAAAAAAAAAAAAAGAAAAAAAAAAAAAAAGGATTGTCCGATAACATATTTCCAAGAATCTAGATGCGGGGACTAACATTAATGCCCCCAAACCAAAGGCTCCCCGGAGGTTTTGGAATATTGGTGCTTAGATTGATGGAACCTAACCAATAGCATATTCTTTGAAATTAAAACCAATGGTTTTGCCGTACCGATTTACATAAACCAACTGATAAAGGACAAAGCTCAAAGCAATCATGTCAAATATCCAAGGAACTAAGGAATTTCTTCCTCTAAGGAACTAATTCTATTGGCCCAATGTAATTGCTGCAGACCTGTAATAGTGAAACTTGATAGTCAAGAACCCATAATCCCAAATTTCCAAGCCAGTTCTCTATCTATGATAGCTCCAAAGATTCATTTCCAATTCCACATTAATCCAAAAAACTACATCATTTTTGTCTTCTAAAAGTGAAACTTTTTCCAACTTCAGACATCAATTCTACCAATGAAATCTACCAACTGATTAAACTATTGTGTCCAGATCATGGAGGTACTCAAAGTCTCAAAATCAAACAAAAAATAAGGCAAACGCACTCCACATCATTTGGAAAAATCTTTCCACTTCCAACCTAGGCTCAATTTCATGCAAGAATCATCGTATCAGTTGTTAATAAATTCAAACCAAACAGTGTGCAGTGCTGGAACTAAAAATCACTGTGAACAATCAGTGTAGCTGGGGTCAGAATCACTTTGCCTTAATCTGTCCAATGAACAATTGATGCGACAAACAAGAAGCAGATTCAGTTTCATATACAACAACATTGACAACTAAGCTGAAGTCCCGACATTTTTGGAATCAGTAATAGATCCTCAACAACTGATAAGGATCGAGCACATGCTTTTACTTCCTCAGTTTCAGAGACATTAGAGGAAAGACTCTTCTACTTGAGAATATAATTGTCGTCCTCTGCAAGTATCTTGCTAGCCATGAGGAGACAAGCTCATTATGGGTAAAACTAGAAGCATATTCTAAAATCAAGATGCATTTAAAATTTTTTTAAAACAAGAAATGCATTGCCATCGAACTTAGGAGAATGCTAGTAAACTTACTATATTAAGATTCATAATTCATAGCAAACAAAAGAATAAAAAAAGTTGCTTTGATTGTATTCATCTGATATTTTGGTAATTGAAGTATGGAACCTAGGTTACAGCGGGTCTCAGTGATGTTTTTTTTTTTTTATTTTTTTTTTAGGTACAACTTAAGGTTGTCTACAAAGACTAAAACCATCCATTTGAGGTAGGGGAAACTATATATATTTCTTTCACAGACCCCCTTCAACAAATAATGATGAACAACTTGTATAAAACATAATATGAGAGAGTCAATAACAATTAACAAGCAAAAGAACCAAAAAAAGAAAAAAGAATTCCACTACACAAACCGAGTGCCTCCAATTCCATGATGCAAAATATTATGAGCAATGGCATCCCTAGCCTTTGTTGACGCATTTGATCTCACAGCCTGTTCCGGAACCATCTCATCATCAACAAGCTCAAAGCGAAACTCCGGATCCATTTCCTCATTCCTCAACTCACAAATATTATGCAAAACACAACAAGCCCCAAGCACCACAGGCAAGTCTTGCAGTTTCACCTCAGTCCTCTTCTGCAAACAACACCACCTCCCTTTCAATCTAGCGAATGCATCCTTAGCCACCCTTTGAATCTCCCCAATCTTCTCATTAAACGCATTCTGAGGCCAAGTCAGATTAGGATGTGTATAAGGCACCAAAACCCAATCCAACAAAGGGTACCCAGAATTCCCAACAATCCAAACACCCTTTAAAAGCCCCCCATTTGCTCTATGATAAAGCGCACTTTTCTCAAGCACCTGATCATCAGGCATCGATCCAGGCCATCCAATGCACACGTCACTAAATACCCCTTTGGGGTCCACGACACCTTGAACCGTAATCGAATACGAGGTTTTTTGGTTCCTCTCAGTATGTCTCCTATTAAAGTAAGCAGCAACACTAACCTTAGGCGCAATAATAGGTATGTGTGTCGTGTACATCGACCCGACAACGTTTGGAATCCCCGAAATCGACTCGAACTCCTCTTTAATTTTTCTGACCGCATTCTCGTCGGGCCATTGCAAATACTTAGGCATTAAGACCGTTCGAATAGCGGAACAAACCTCGAGAACCAGTTTATGACAAGTCGAGATGCCTAGGCCGAAACGTTTGGACACGAGCCGAAGTGGGTCCCCGGTGGCTAGCCTCCACAGACAAACGGCGACCCTTTGTTTCACCGGAATCGCATTGCGGAGAGTGGTGTCTTCCTTAGCTATCACCGAATTGAGCTCCTCGCAAATCGAATCGAACGTGGCTCGACCCATTCGAAACGCTTTCTTGAACTCTTCTTCTGGGAAATCCGGACTGTTACACTCGTCCCACCACGCGTTCGACCTGTCTTTGACCCACAACCTTCGATGGGTACTTTCGCTCCGGAGGTTCGAGACGGCCTTTTCCTCGGCGGTGGCGGCAACAGCGGCGGCGGTGGTGGCAACTGCGCCAGCGACGGAAAGGCGGGATTTTTTACGTGAGGTTTGGTCGAGGTGCTCGAGTTCGGTGCAATAGTCTTGGATGTTGGAGTAGTAGTATTCGACCATTTGTTTGGTTTTCTTCCTGTGGTTTGAATCGATGAAGAGCCTCTCTTCATTGGCGTCTCTGTCCAGCTCTTCTTGCTCCTGTTTTTCTTCTTCTTCTAATAAAATATAGGAACTAAGAATACCCTTCAAATCCTTAGTCGTCGTCTTCTTCTTCCTAGTATTGTTGTTCTTCGTCTTCTTGTTGTTGTTGTTGTTCTTGTTGTTGAGTTCTCTGTCACTGTCTCCATCTTCAGCCTCAGCTCCCTCATCTTCGAGCTTTCTCTGCCGCTTCTTGGAGTTGTTGCTGTCTTTCATTTCTTACCGATGTGAGACAAGTGTTAAGAGTTTTCTGGGTTTATTATAACAAAAGGGAAGGGATGGGGTTGAGAGTTGATACACGCAGGGAGAGGGGAAAGGTCTTAGTCTTGGCTTTCAAGAGTGTGAACGAAACAATGTGTCAACGCAAAGATTGAAAAAAGCTGATGGCTTAGTTTTGTATCTAATATCAGACTACAATAATGACCAGGGCATGTTTATGTTGTGGTGCACTCCATCCTTGCTACTGTGGACTTCATCTTTACACGTCCACTTACCATACCAAGGACTAATCCTCATCGTTTCTAAAAAGCATTTTGACAATGGATAATATCACCAGAAAATTTAGGACTACAACTTTTTGTGCCACAATTCTAATTAGGAATTCCATAAACGGTGGAGTGAATATGATAAATCTATGTGAAAGTAATTAGCAATCTATTACAATTTGTCATGTAAGATAGTTATGAAAAATTGTATAATAAAAATTGTGATATTTTAATAACTCTAAGAACAACGGTTAATTTCATTCAATTAAAGTGTTACTTCATTTATTAAATATGAAAAATCATAGTTTCAAAAATCCATGAGTTTAACTTATTTATATAAAACACGTTTATTAAGTTGTATTGTTAATTAAAAAAATGCCTTGATAATTTAAGTTTTGTCATTTAATTAAGAAAAGTATGCTAAAAATGTTATATACCCCTTTCTATTGTCATATGTGTACAAAAATAGGTGAAGTCTCTTTAATTTGCCCTCCATTTGCATGTTAAATTAATAGCATTGTGAAGTTTTAGGATGAAATCTAAATTTCTCAATCTAGATTACATATAATATTATGTTATATACAAAGGGGATTGGATAGCTAATTAGGATTGGTGATGAACGGACTAGGCCAACTTGTGTTAGTACAGTGCTAAAAATTGTCAATGTAATGCTTGATGTTAATCATTGTCTCAGCCAACTGGACTTTCTATCACCTTATGATGAATTGAGTGCCTCAAAAGCTCAAGTAAGTTCTTGAGTGAATCCCCCTCTGATCTAACCATACATTTTTCTCAATAGAAGAGCTTACTGAACATTATCAACTTTCTTTCATGTTAGCATCTATTGCACCTCACCAAGTTTCAATCACATTAAATGAGATCAAATTTGCCTATCATCTATTGCTAAGGCACATCGCTAGATACACACCATTAGTTAACCAAAGAGGTTAGTGTTGGCAGTGGTACAATTAAAAGTTTGCATTGGGGGCATGATTTTAACTAACACACACAAAAAGGGGGAAAAAAACATCACTCCTTATGAACATCCATTAGTTTTGTTGATCCAAATATGACATTTCTAATAATGGTTACTCTAAGAATTTGAGTTTAGAAAATAGTATAGTGTTGGTTTAATCATCAAAGTATCTTTAGTCAACTCCCACCTCAAGTTAACCTTAGATTTTTCTTACAGAAAGGGTAATATTTTAATGGAAGTTAATCTTGCTTGATCAATTAAGAGAATCTTCTGATTGCTCCATTCTTTCCTTTTAATCAACTACCTACAACATAAAATTAATTATTAGGAGGAAATTATAATTTCAAAAGAAACGGGCCTTTTAAAGGGGGTAAATTTACATGAATTGATGACCCCTACCAAATTGAAAATAATAAAAGAGGTTAACTAACTAAAAACACCATAATAAAAAAGGAATAATGTTGGTGATGATGGAGAAGTAGAACCAATGAAGTGAAGAAGTTGGTAGTTGTTATGATAGATAGCAAAGCATGGAATAAAAGGGCGAAGGAAGTAATAGGTGTGAACGCGGTTGTGGAAATGTGTGGAGAAAAGAGAATAGAATAGTAAAGGAAGGGGATGTGGTGACGGTTGGTAAATGGTAATGGGACGGTGACATTGGTTGGGATGACGCGGTTTTGTATTTTTATGTGTCCATCCCCCTCCTTCGAAGAAGTTTCCTTCCAGTGCTCTTATCTAGGGAAGAATATCAACTATATCTATATGTAATATCTATTAATCTATATCAATCCTCCTCTAATCTTTCTTTTTTTTTTTTTTTTTTTTTGATTCACAATCCTCCTCTAATCTATTTTCTTCTGTTACTTATTAATTAATTCCTTCCCAATATTATATACTTCCCAGTATTACAGTACAAGTTTTGCTTGCAGAATCTGCACCAATTTTCGAAACTAAAAGTGTGCCAAATTGGACCCACTTTGTGGTGGGCCAATATTTTGGATACAAAGTATCTGATATTCCCGGTGGGCCGTCCCTTCCCTTTCCTTTCCCCCCTCATGCTGACATGGACGGTTCTACTGGAATTTGTGTCCAACCATAAGATAAAAAATATATATATGTTTCACATTAAGGACAAGACAATCCAATTTTGGGAAAGCTATCTTCGTTGAAAAGAGACAGCTTTCATCAAAATTCTGTAGCTAAATGCAGTATGAACGCCTAATTTTGTTTTTTTTTTTTAATAATTCATTTTGTTTTGTTTCCCCCCCCCCCCCCCCCCCCCCCCTAATTTGACTTAATTCATTACTCTACACTAGATTATAAAGCTATAGGTAAAAATTAGTGAAGTCTCAAGGACAATACTTTTATTGAATAAACAACTAGTACAATATTACTTCTGTTGGGTTACACGTGTGAGTGAAGTCCCACATTGAATAAAGATAAGAAGAATAAGTGGTTAATATAACATAATTGAGCACATACCCATTGGGTTTAGGCCTTTTGGGTTTAAGTGTGTCTCTATATGTTATATTAATTACTCAAGGAAGCTCCTCAAGGTATTTATCTCCCTAACATCTTCTTCTTCTTCTTTTTTCCTTTTTTTTTTTCAAAAACATTTTGCCATATTCCAAGATGTGAAAAGTTGTGCAAGAAAATAGCAATGTGAAAACTTTGTTATTGCTGTAAAATAATACATGATCTCAAGTAACCCACAAAATATGCTGTCCTATATATTCATATAGATTTTTTTTTTTTTTGGGATGAAATATATTGAAATAGAGTTATTTTTATATCTATTAGTGTGTAGAGTGATACTCTTCCCTACCTCCCAAGTCCCAACCCTAAAAAAAAAAACCACAAACCACACATTATAATTGAAACTTAAAGACCATTGCACACTCTTGGTGCAATAGTCACTCTACAAGTATAAGTGTTTGCGTAGTGTGAGAGAGAGGAGGGGGGAGACCGAGGTTCAAGTCTTCAAAAGAGAGTTTCACACATATATATACTTAAATTAAGATAGAGTATAATTTTTATCTTATAAATAAATAAATTAAAGCTTTAGGAAATAATGAAAAAATAAGAGTGATGAGTTTCTTCAGTAGTTTACCTAAAATTCAAAATAAGGACATTGAAGACTAGACTTTCATGGTCATATATATGTTTTCTCTTAAGAGGAAATTGCACGTTTGACCATTGCAAATAGGGTTTAATGAGTAAGAATTATTCTTTTGAAGAAGGAGAGGATCGGAGGGTGTAAGTCCTATAAAGCATAATTAACACCCCCCCCCCCCCCCCCCCCAAAAAAAAAAATCTAACAAGCATTTACATTTTTCTGAAATTTATGAAATATTTAAAAAGGAATCGAGATTTAGCTTTATTGATGAGATGAGATTTTCAGATTTGTCCAATAACTTTATAAACCTCTCAATCAAGCAGATAAAATAATCATAGTCTACCACAAAATCAGGAGCTTAAAAAGTCATCATAACCAAAGATATGAATAATATAATCTAGTTCAGATTGTTTAATTTATTGATTGGAGATCAATGATCAACCGTTTGTCTTTTATTAATAATCTAATTCTGATCACATGATGATACAAGATAGAAAAAGGCAAAACAAATTCATTATGTATTGGAACCCTTCTGTCATTGACGTCGGAGCTGGCTTGATTTGATTTTTATTTTTATATTTTTGGAAAAAATTACACGTTATTTCCTCATAGTTTTGGTCCAGCTCCACCCGTAAACCCATGATTAAAAATAAGACAAGCCTAGATCATTTTATCTTCATTAGTCTGAACTCATAAGTAGATAAAGTATAATGTTTGTTAACTTTTCCCATGTTTTTAACCATAAATTAGTAAATCACTCTCAAAATTTGAACTTGTTTGATCAGTTTGATCTCGAAGCTTTTTAAACCATAAATTGGAACATCACTCTCAAAATTGAACCTGTTTGATCAGTCTAATCTCGAAATTATGAACGCCACTAATGAAAATAAAAACAATATAAATATGTTGTTGGGGTCGACAAGACACTCGCGGGTACTAAAATCAATAGAGGTGAAATTCAGACTATATTCTCAAGAAGTGATGACTGAACTTTATTTTATATCTTATATTGATGTTAATGTGATTCTTATACAGGGTGTGTGGTGATTGGTCCTAAGACAAATAAGACTTTTCAGCAGATCACTTGCATTAGTACTTGTATAATAGATAAAAAAATGTCACATTTTACCCAACCAAGCCCAAAACTCATTCACATAATAAGTCTATGCAAAGTTATGTAAAAATACATAGTTGCTACAATAATCTTGTAAATTTATATTGTCACTATTCATTTTGCATTTTGTTTTTCATTTTTTCTTTACATATCTCAAGAATAAAGAAAGATAGTAAATGGTAGTTGTTGTTTGTTAAAAAAGAGAAACAACTAAAAAAAATCAAGAAAAATTGATGTATAAATGAAATATAGTATGAAATAGATAATCTGATGTGAAAATTTTAGAAAAGTGATTGTATAGAATAGAAAAAGTAGGTTTTTATGCTAAAATAGTCATAGATATTTGCACAAATTGATGCGATTGCCCTTATGGAATATAATCAGATTCAAAATGGAAAAATCTTGGATATATATATATATACACACACACACATATATATAATTTCTAGAACAATCTCAAAAGTCAACTTGGGCGGGAGCTTCCTCCACTTAGTCCTTTTTTTTTCCCTTCCTTTTTAGGATCACTAGGAATTATTTTTCATTCAAATAACTGGAATATCAGAAGTAACAAAAACTAAAATGTCTCGCGGAATAAATTCTATCTAGACTAATAGAGGAAAAGAAAGCATAACTCTTTTGGCTAAGACAGAAGCTACAAAATTGCTCTACCTCCTAATATGAGAAGGAGGAATGAGTCCGTAAAGACCCTGCAATAGACCCAATGTCTTTAACAATATGACCAATGGAAGAGAAATCTCCTAGTTTCAATTGTGTGTATATTTATTTAACTTTTTGTCAATTGCTTCTTTCTTTTTTTCTTTCTTTTTTTGTCAATTGCTTTTTGTTGAAACTTGAAAGTATTTGTATTTTGATAAAGTGAGAAAAAATAAAGTTTAAATTTCTTATTAAATAAGCTGGAGGCAAAAAAAAAAAAAAAAAAAATTTGCATCTAAGCCCAAAGTGAGGAGTGAGGTCGAGCGCCACACATGCCACGTCACTACTATGTCACTAAGAACAATAGATGATGGTAGATGATTAAAAGTATATTTACTTTTTCTTTTTATTTTTGCAAACTTGGGTTGCTTTAAATCAAAGAAATTCTATAATGTGTACAAAAAGCAGTATACAAGGATTATATATTTCGACATTTGGCTTTTTGTATTTATATAATATATAGGAGATCCGCCGAAAGGTTGATAAAAATGTAAGTCCGTAAGTTAGATGGGCCTACCTCGATCCTGGAGGTAAGAAAATTCAACAATATACGCTGCCCTTTTGACCCCAAGGCTAGGTACAACTCCGTGGCCGAAATTAAACCAATTGGAAAAGGTCAAAAAAAGAGAAAGCTGCCTAACAGTAACACACAGAGGGAGAGCATCAACCACGTTCATTGATTGTGTCTTAAGTTAAAATCGTCCAAGTCTTCTTAACATAAAAAAAGCCGACACAACAAACAAGGACTTCCAAATAGCCAAATTGAAAGAGACTTGAGATTTTAAGCTGACAATGGAGACTGGAGAGATTTATTAACTTCTTGTGTAATAAGTCATAAATAAATCCTAGCCTGCAAAGCAATGTCCATGTCCTACTCGGAAGGAAGAAATTCTTTACGTGATACAAAAGCAAAAAATTAAAATCCCCGCAGAGCTGGAAAAAGTTGGATTTGCACTTTAATACTAGTCCAAATCATCTACATTTGGTTTTAATTTAATTAGTATACATAAATTTCAATTTTTGAGAAACTAATAAGGCCTAGCCACCCCCAAGAGAGTGGCGGGAATATGTATATTGTTGAATCTCTGAACTAAACAACTTTTCATTACAAAAGTTTTTAATGCTTGATTCCTGCTTCTTCTTTCTGGCATCATATCAGTGTGAACTAGAACGAAAAAGCAAACGTGTATCTTGGAGTTTTCCTCAGATTTTTCTGTTTGGCCGCAAAAATTGCCACATTTTTCTTTTCCCACACATTCAAAAACCGTTTTATTCATGGACAGAATGACAACGTGACAGACAGACAGTCAACATAATACATGTGCTTTTCGAGGAAGGTGTTCTTCAGGGGTGGATGCGTCGTAATTAAATAAGTAATGCCACAATGCCTTCAACACGTCTATAGACTAGTGGATTCTTAATTCTTATTGTCAAAGATGAAAACAAAGGCTTGTTTGGTTGGAGGAAAAGAAAAGTGAGAAGATGGAAAATTATGGGAGGATGGAAAATTAAGAGGATAGAAAAGTTTGGTTTTTCCTCATGTGTGTTTGATTGGAGGAGTGGAAAAAATGGAAGGGTGAAAAACTTTTTTGTTTGGTTAGAGTGAAAAGTGGGAGGATGGAAAATATAGTTTATATAAATTGACTATTATGTCTTTGTTATAATAAAATACTAAAGGGTCTAATAAGTGTGAAAAAATGAGAGTATTTGTATAATTTACTACCTACATTATCTTTTTTCCTTAATTTTTCTCCCAAATTGGGAGGACAAAATTTTGTGGGCCTGAAGGGAAAATTTTCCACACTATTTTTTTTCCCTCTTGTTTTCTCTCTTGAACCAAACAAGGGAAAATTTAATTTTCCACCCTATTTTCCTCTCCTTCTTTTCCATCTTTCCCGTTTTCATCCCAACCAAACGGGGTTTAAATTGCATGCATTCTTGAAGCTTTAAGATCAAGTCTTGGCTAGACATTTGCAATTTCAAAAAAGTAGTGTTGGTATTCTATATTATATTTAGAAATTAGAAGTGTAGTATTTATTATTACTACGCTTCTATTAAGTCAAGTCTCATGATATAGCATTTTGGTCCATTAAGAGTCTGTTTGAGATTTGCTTATTTTACTGAAATATAAATTTTTTTTGCTGAAAGTTTTATAGATAAAAGTAAAAGTTAGATGAAATAGTATAATAAGATTTATAAATAGTATCAAAAAGTATAATGAGACCCATGAATAATAAAAAAATAAGTTGAATAGTAAAATAAGTTGGTAAAAATAATATTTACCACATAAACACTAAGTTTATTTCGATCTACTCAATCCTATTTTGCCCATTCCAATCCACTTAGCTCCAACAAAAATTAGAGATTTGTTTCCTAAAAAAGTAATAAAAATGATAAGTATGCACAACATTATCTTAAAATTCAAGTTTAATAATATAAACATTATACTTATAGGATTTGAAAAGAAAAAAAAAATGTTACAATTTTAAACTAATATAATATTTAAAATTTAATGTAACATTTTACATATGTACTTTTTTTTTTTTGGTAAAAATACGATTGCATTAAGAACTACGGAACCAAAGAAGATTCAGTACACATCCTAATTAAATACAAACCATTCAAATCAGAATTGAAAACAGTAACTAAGTCCACAGGCGGACACAAGAAAAGCTTAAACTGACCATCCTGAGCAGCTCCCATCCTAGCTAACCTGTCTGCACTTTGATTAGCTTCCCGAAAACAATGCTTAAAGCGAATTTGGTGAATCTGTGTAGCCAGTTGTCTGCAGTCTTCAACCAAGGGAGCAACCAAACTATTAGTGCATTTTGAAGCAAAAAGAACATCAATTACAGCTTTGGCATCCAATTCAACTTCAACAGCATTAAAATTCCTATGAGCACAAATCAACAACCCGTCCCTTAATGCCCATAATTCTGCTATGAAACTAGAAGAAATTCCTATATTCCTTGCAAATCCCACAACCCAGGCACCTTCTTCATCACGAATAAGTCCCCCACCCCCTGCTAACCCCGGATTTCCAAGGGAAGACCCATCTGTGTTCAACTTAACCCATCCACGCCCAGGTTTCTCCCATCGTATCTGCTTGGCAACTAGTTGGGATGCTATTTTTGGGAAGTAAGCACAATAAAAGAACTCTGTGGCTCTGTGAACTATATCTTTAGCTAATGATGGATTGGGTGTTTTGCTGTTGAACACAACCTGATTTCTATGACTCCATAAAGTCCAAACAGCAAAGGAAAACACAATTTTCCAAGGAATGGGAGGGCACAAATCTGCCTTATCATTTGCACAGTTAGATGATAACCACGAATGAAAGTTTTGCACAAAAAAGTTCCCATTATTGACCGATACTCCCAGCTGAAACCATATATCCTTGATAGTGGGACAATCTCGAAGAGCATGAGAGATTGTTTCAACACCGGATTGGCATAAAGGGCAGGTGACATCAGTATTAATGCCTCTTGCTGCTATGCGCTCTCTAACCCCAACACTATTGTGGCAGCATTTCCATAGAAAAAACTGAATTCTAGGGAGAGTTTTTAAATCCCAAACCCACTTCCCATGGAAAGGTTCAACAGCTCCCAAATTTTCTGCAAGTCTATAAGCACTATGAAGATCGAAATCTCCATGTTTGGCCCCCACCCAAACCAGTCTATCTTGACTTCTAGTAGTTAGAGCGAAAGGAATTGCTTGGATCTCCTTCTTGTAATTCAAAGGGAGATCAAAAGGAATTAGATCCCAATTCCACCCTGATTCATTAACAACATCTCTAATCTTCAGCTTCTCACTTTCCAAAGGCAAAGGCCCTTGAACCACCTGCCTTAAAGGACCTTGGCTTGTCCAAGAATCAAACCAAAAACTCAGATTGCTCTCCTTGCCAGGAAACCACCTTGTTCCATTGTGAAAAACAGTTTTAGCCTTCCTCATTCCAGCCCAAACTTGTGAGCAAGGAAGCTTATCACTGTTCCTTGATCTCAGTCTTTGCTGGGAACAATACTTGCTTTTGATTACTTTGGCCCATAAGGAGTATATATATAAAATATGTAATTTAATAAAAATATCGAAATTATGTAATTATAATATTGTTTTATATAACATAGAAAATGTTGTTTGAAGGATTTTTTTTTTTTTTTTTAAATATGTCATAACCAGTTGATGAATATGAATATATCCTATATTCATCAACTGGTTATGACATATTTAAAAAAAAAAAAAATATCCTTCAAACAACATTTTCTATGTTATATAAAACAATATTATAATTACATAATTTCGATATTTTTATTAAATTACATTTATATATATATATATATAATTTTTTTTAAATATAAAATACATTATATGTTCTATTACATAAAACTTGTAAAAATAAAAAATATTTTTAACCAACAAATTTTATATCTTATAAAGTAACTATATTACATTTTATCACGCATCATGGGTTTATAACTAGTTGAATATAACTGCTTGGTCCAGGCCCTCTAAAATTATGATCACAGTTAATTTATCTTGAAAAAAAGAAAAGAAAAGAATTGAAGATACGATTTTTTCCCAGATTGCATGAGGTTGACATCAATTAAACCACTGCCACATTAACACGTTCAGGATAAATATGTACATTTTTGTAGACAAGGTCCACATCAACTAAAAAAAAGTGAGCAAAACCAAAGAAGACGAGAGAGGAAACGCAAGATTGCTGCTTTTTTTTTTGCCAGGCATCATTTTGCATTTTGCACCTCAAGCTAGGAACTTTTCCTGCATGATTCTGAGCAACGATGTAGCAGTCAAACCACATAGCAAAGTCAAATTGGCACATGACCCAACTCGTCAATTCCATTCAGCCTTCAATTTTTACGAGCCTGACTTGTTGGCAAAGACGAGATCAAGTAAGAGGTCTCCCAGCCCATTCCCGTTCACGTCGCTTTTGCTTGGCTTGCATACGGTTGAACTTCTCTTTCCCCTTCTCCAGAAGAGGGTCGTGCACGACATAGTCATTTGGGTCATCATTGCGGGACATGTGATCCTGCATAAAACAGCCAACCTAAAAGTCAAGCAAGATAATAACTAAAGGGATTAGTTAGCCAACAAAGATTCAAAGAACATAAATCAAATTGTGCCAAACATCTACTTATCAACAAAAAAACAGTGCAAAACATCTTTGAAATTGGAGAAGGGTCTACTTAAGAACTAAAATAGTCAATCACTTTCAAATTTGATAAAGTGATCCAATTTCAATCATAACTACCATTCGCAGGTTTATATAGTTTCTGATTCTGAGAAAAAAAGTACAAATATTCAACTGAAATGAATTCACAATGTGAAATATGAAGCTTACCTTGCCAGACTCTGGAGCAAACTCTAACTTAATTGATTTCCAGTCAGATAAATCCTCACGATTGCCACCTCCAGATTCACTACTTGAGGCCAAGGGTTTTCCAGAGAAGGCTGCCTTAAAGTTCTCTAGTTTTGCTAGAACCTAAAAGTAACAAAACAAGAAGTCAATATAAAAAGTATATTAATTAATTTATCTAACTACATACACAGGAAAAGTAGGGCACATAAAGATTGACACAAATTAAAATTCAATGACACCTATAAATGGAGAGAACACTTCCAATTTCCATATAAATTGAGATTTTTCTGACCCCACCCCTCCATCTTTCCCCAGTAACCTTTTTTCCAAACTGCTATATTAGGTTGTTAAAAACTATGGTAAACAGCAAACACAGTCCATATGATTCCCAAGAGGACAAGGGAAGAAATTTGGAACCCTAAAAATTATTTATGTTAGGTAGCATTCTACAAGCCCCAGATTTCTTTTCCTTCCTCGATGACCTCAGAAATCCAGCAGTGCGCTAAAATATGATAAGTTTAATTCCATTTTCTAATTTCCAAAGACTTGGGAGTGAAAACATAAGGGCTTAAATTCAAATTTGAAACAATAACCAATTTCATAAATTGATGGCAAGTCTTCCCTAGAGGACATATCCCAGAAAAAAAACAATATGATCTCTATGCAAATGAGAAACACAATGGGTTTAAGTCTAGATGTCAATGACATCTTAGTGAGCTCCCAATCATTCCATGGTTCTCCTTGAAATATCCAGCCTCATTCTCTAAAGAATTCCTCACATGTACTTATCAAAAAGAATTCCTCACATGCAAACTTAACCAAAAAAAAAAAACATTAATCACACACATGATGCCAAGATTAACCAATACCGTCAGTGTCTGATTTCTGGTTTTGTCTCTATTATTAATCATTTGCAGGTTAGCATTTCCTATCACTTGCATATTTTGATGGTCCAAAAGATGGATCACTTCTTGTTCAGCCTTTTCTCAATAGGCAAGAACATAGGAAACAAGCTAAGATAAGAAGGATGAAACAAATAAGAACCATAACTTGTAACTTACATCTTCTTCACGTCCTTGAAGACTGCGCTTTTTTTGTTTTTGCAACTGCCTTCCTCGTTCACCTTCACCTAACAGCTGTAAGTCTACATCTGCATTAGCCATTCGTTCAGCTCTGGCTTCTGATCCGAGTCCCCTTTTCTTCAGAGACAACTTTTCTACCCTCGGTTGCTCATCATCAATGCTTTCAGCTTTAGACCTGGTGAGAAGAGAACAACAACATTATTTTTCATATTAACAAGTTCTCAAAGCTTCTTTCTTGACTGCCAATGAGCCTTGGCTCAATTAGAACTTCCTCCTAGGTGTGTGTATGACTTTAGCCAATCAGCTTGTGGGTTCAAATCCAATGGGTGTGTGTATAACTTACCATTTAAAATAAATATATAATTAACTTTTATCTTCACCACTGAGTCATAGAAAATCTAGGATAAGGACCAAGAGGAGAAATTTTTGTCTTCCAATGATTCATTTGACATGTGTATTAATGCAGTTTGCTTTTGTTAATTGAGATTAGGAAGACAATAGTCAGCCTCGCAGATTACCTGCATGCATAGAATGCAAGCAAGCATCGTATATAAATGTTCAATGTTGTACTTGCAGCATAGTATCCACAAGCCCCTATGTCAGCACCATGTGCCATGTAAAGAAAAGAAGATATAAAGGAGTGAACAAATGGGATAGGCCTTGGCTAGGGATTATAATGATGAAAGAGACTAAGAGAGTGAATCTTGTTGAAAAGAATTGGAGCAGCCTACTCCCACGCATGATGTGTTATGCAAAGAAAAGAAGACATAAAGGTGCGAACAAACAGTATGAACAACAACAAGAAGTCAACAACAAATGGTATAAGCCTTGTCTAATAATTATAATGCTGAAAGACGTGTGAGTTTTGTTGCTGAAAAAAAGGGAGCTGATGCCTACTCCAACAATCCACCTTGGCAATGGAACCTTGATGATCAATCAGAGGGCAAACTATCTTCAGCCTCTATCACAAGTTAAAGAATAATTACTGCACTATATTACATATTCTCACTCCCACAGACTTTTTCATTACTCAGTGTCCGTTTGGCATGATTAATTTTGCCAATTTATTTTACTATTTAGCTTATTTTTGCTATTATTCATATATCTCACTATACTTTTTGATACTATTCATAGATCTCATTGTACTATTTCAGCTAACTTTTAACTTTATTTACAATACTTTCAATAAAAAATTTTCAGTTTCAGCAAAATAAATGGATCCTAAACAGACCCTCAGTCCCCCATTACTAGTTAAAAATTAATTACCACACTATGTTACTCTTTATAAATTTTTTGATAAGTAAAATAATTTTATTCAAAAGGGAAGCGAGTTCAAATATAGTGTGCATTGAACCTCCCAAAATCCAAATTCCCACCAGTGGATTAGGTGTCCTCAACACACGTCACACATCCTGAATTCCACATCAATATGATCTCATTTATTATCCATCAGTGAGTTTGGCAACATATTGATCAAATGAAAAGTTACCAAGTGGTGTAATATTGTCAAAGAGTTATACCAAGTTTATATTGCAACTAACACCCCAACACACACATTTACATATATATATATACACACACACACATACACAAATATTTTACCTTGATATAGATATTTCTTGGTTCTTTGGGCTAGAATTCCCTGCATATGCCAATTAAAAAATAAAAAATTAAATTTGCATCAAAAAATTTTATTTTTTATATGTAAGAAAAATTATATTAACAAAAAAGAACTACATCATACAATAAGAATGAAGCAGCCAAAAAAACATATGTACAAAAAAAGAAACAAAAACAAAAAAAATTGCTTACAATACAACAAGAAACAGGATCTAAAAACGACAGAATAGAATCCCTAGAAGTGAATCCCCAAGCATGAGACTAGGCAAACAAAGTCCCTACAAACAGTACTAACAGCTGGTCTCGTCTGCTCCAAATCCTCAAATGTCCAACTATTATGCTTCCTCCATACGATAATTAAAGCATTTAAAATGAACAAAATAATTTCAAAAAGGAAGAAGGATGTAAACGACAAATGCAATAGATTTCAAGGCTATTTAATTTAACTAAGAGGATAACAATACACTACTTTCATGGTTTTGATGCTGACAAATAAACCCCCTTTTACTAAGAATAGGTTGCTACTCAATATTAGTTGTTTGAAACTCCCATAATCAATTTTTTAACTGTGTATTTTATTTTGTAAATGGCTTTAACCTGCAATATGCAAAGTTAGTGAAGAGATAACAGACTGTGAATTAATATATGCTCTTCTTCTTTTATTATTGTTTTTTCCAATTTCCTTGGTCATTTAAACTTTAGACTGTAATCTCTTGTTGGACCTTTTCTACATCTACCATGTACTTAGGGCTCTCCTTTATCCTTTTCAACAAATTTATCACTTATCAAGAACAAAAATGAGGAGCAAATAAAAAAAAAACATTTGTCAACATAGATCTTCAATTTATAAATGTCAGTGGCAGGAGCCTAAAAAAACACTTCAGACAATAAATTACTGGCAGTAATCAGTAATAATTTTATCTACTAGTATAAAAGAGCTTGCCCCAATGCCATGCCAATGTATTTTACTGAGTTTGCATGTCTGTATTATTTTGCAACAACAGCAGTATTCCAATCTTGTTTCATTATCAAAAAAATAAAAAATTATCAAAAACAGATAGTACTTTTGAAACTAGAGAGATGTTTGGTTTTAATAACAATGCAACAAGTAACTTAGCCATTTTCCTATTTTTGTTTTATACATATATTGCTAGGCATTAAGTTAACTTTCTGGTGGAAGGTTTTCCCTGCTATTATTTCAGTTTCACCATTGCACAGACATTCTTTAATATCTTTTTAAAAGGGTATGCGGATTGATGCCTATGACAATGGCACCACAAATTCAAGGATTACTGTCCTATAAACTTCTATGTTGAAAAAAGAAAGAAAGAAAAAAGAGTTCTATATTAAACATCCACAGGTTTGAGAATTTACTAACTGAATTATGCTAAGATGATTACGGTACCATCGTGCAATTTTCGCTTGGCGGGGTTATCGTCCAACTCCTTTTGTCTTCTGAGTATTTGCTGACGCATTCGTGCATCAAAGTTGGCCTCATCATCATCACTATAATCAAGAAGATTATAAAATCCAGCTTTTGAATCATTCTGTGACTCTTCTTTCTTTGAGCTTAGAGCTTCTCTTACAGATAACTGCATATCCCTTTTCTTTTTTACATCAGATGAGTCCTGCATTTGAAAAGTGCTTTAGAGATATGCCATGTTGATCATCAATTGCTTGTTGTATGGTAAAAACATGTCATGCATATAACTAATGCTGGCAAGTGGTTGCAGCTGATGTTTTTGCTTTTTTTTGAGGAATTCCATAAGTACTGTAAGTTTGAAAGATCTCTTAATGCTCCTTTTATAGTGTTAATCCCTAAAAAGACTAATCCTATCAATATAAGGGACTTTAGACCCATTAGCTTGATTGGAAGTGTCTATCAAATTTTGGCAAAGATGTTGGCCAATAGATTGAAAAGGATCTTGGATAAACCTATCTCTGCACCTCAAAATGCATTTGTTGGTGAGAGGCAGATTTTGGATTCAATGTTGATTGCTAATGAGTGTGTGGATAGCAAGATAAAAAGTCACATCCCTAGTATAATTTGTAAGCTGGATATATAAAAAAGCTTATGATCACGTTAATTGGGAGTTTTCTGTATTTATTGGAGAGGATAGCGTTTAGAGAAAAATGGAGAGGATGGATTCGTATTTGAATTATCACAGTACAATTTTCTGTTTTGGTTAATGGTTCTCCTTGTGGGTTTTTTTTTTTTTTTTTTTTCCCAGCACTTCTAGGGGATTGCCTCAAGGCAATCCATTATCTCCTTTGCCATTTATTTTAGTCATGGAGGTTCTCAGTAGAATGCCGAGGAGGAAAGGACTTATTACAGTCTTTGAGGTAGGGAATACTGAAGGTGGTGGATTATTCATTTCCCATTTAGTTGGGTGTCACCCTGTGTAATTGGGGTAATTGGGTATCTCTTTTTTTATATCAATAAATCTTTATTACTTATCCCCATAGGTTAAGAGTTAATTTGGGGAAAATTGAGATTGTGCCTGTATGTGAGGTGGAAAATGTGAATCAATTGGCTGATATTTTATATTGCAGGGTTGATTCTTTACCCATGACTTACCTTGGTATGCCACTGGGGGCTTCATTCAAATCAATGGCAATTTGGAATCCTATTTTGGGGTGTCTAGCAGGTTGGAAGAGATTAAAATTATCAAAAGGAGGTAGATTAACACTTTTGAAGAGCACTCTTTCGAGCTTGCACACTTGTTATCTATCGTTGTTCACCATTCCTACTTGTGTGGTGAATAGAATAGAGAGGATATAGAGGAATTTTCTATGGGGTGGTTTAGGAGAGGAGTTCAAACATCATTTGGTTGGATAGGATAAGGTGTGCTCTCCCTTGGTTGATGGAGGGTTGGGGATTCAGAAACTTACTACTTTCAATCAATCTTTGTAAGGTAAGTGGTTATGGCGGTCTCAGTTGGAGGGGAATCGATTATGGAGACATGATTATTGTGAAGTATGGGGAGGAGTGGGGTGGGTGGTATTCAAAACCTGTTTGAGGTTCTCATGGTTGTGGGTTATGGACAGTACATTTGGTTTGTGGTGGGCTCTATCACTCTGGTAGTCGAACCTGATTCTCGCACAACTGTTGGTGTAGGTATCAATGAGATTTCCAATGCTATTTGAAACTGCATTGGATAAGGATGCTTCTTTGGAGTCTTTGTTGGAGATACAGCAGGTGGGGGGATGGGGGGGCAGAGGAGTTGGGGTGTGGGATTCATGAGAAATTTTAACGATTGGGAGATTGATAGGGTGGCTACATTCCTCCATTTACTAGAATCTTATATTCCCACTAGGGAGGGGGTAGATCAGATGAGAGGGAAACTAAGGAGCAATGGGGAATTTATGTGAGATCTTTTTATGAGACCTTATGGGGTTCATCTTCTATGTCTTTTCCTTGGAAAGCCTTATGGAGGGTTAAGGCTCCTTGTAGAGTTTCCTTTTTTTTGTGTGGATAGCGGCTTTGGGGAAAATTCTTACTTGTGATAATCTTGTGAAGAGGGGTTACACAATGGTGAGTTGGTGTTGCATTTGTCGATGCAATGGGGAGACTATGGACCACCTTTTGACACATTGCAATGTGGCTTATGTTGTTATGTTTTTTGGACGTTTGGGATTTAGTGGGTATTACCGGAGAATGTTCATGATTTATTATGTGGATGGCAGATTGGGGACTCTTATCATTTGTCAGCTATTTGGAAGCTTGTACCCTTATGTGTGCTATGGTTATTTGGTGCGAAAAAAATCAACACACTATTGAACATGTGGAGTGAACGGCAACTCAATTACAAGCATCTTTCATTAGTTCTCTTTATGAGAGGTCTTTTGCTTTGGGTCTCGCAGATGGTACTTTGGTTCAAAATTTCATAGAGTCAACTCATATGTAAATATTTTTCAATTGTAAATATTTAGGCTACTTCATGTTTTATTTTTATTTTTATGAAGTAGTCTCTTCTCAATAAAATTATTCTTAACTATCAAAAACAAAAAAGTATATAAAGCAAAAGTAGAGATACAGGATTCAATATATCCATATAAAATAAGCCAAAGCAGGCATCAATGCAATCAAATCGAAGGGATACATGATGGTTTTAGAGAGAGAGAGAGAGAGATGAGATGAAAATTTCAAATAACTGGAACCAATTAATGAGAACTCCAAAGCAAGTTAGTCAGATTGAACCAAGCTTGCATTAAGGTAAGCTCAGATTGAATCCAGCCCCCATCAAATGGCCATGTGTTGCACCACATTTTATATGATCATATCATCATAATATGGCATAAGTATAGCTGACCCCAATTTAACTGAGATTATGACTTAGTTGAGTTGAATAAAACAACATATAGGAATTAAAACAGATGGAGTTGAGTTGAATAAAACAACATATAGGAATTAAAACAGATGGTAGATTGTTACCAATTCACTACTTGGAACATCTTCCTTTAAAAGACGAGGATCATCCAATACATCATGACTGCTTTTGATCTTTCGCTTTACGGCAGCCAATTCTTTCTCCTCTTCTTCAGCTTCTTCTCCAAATGAAAGCAAGTTGAGCTTTCTGCATTACATAAATATAAAGCATGCATAGCTTAGGCAATAAACATAATAACCAATTCACAACATATGTTGGTATTACTGTTACATCCACAGAAAATACAATTACACGAGGTAGGAGAAAGAACTCACTTCACAGCTTTCTTCTTGGTATCTTTCTTGTCAGAATCAGCTGCGGATTCAAGCAAAGGCTTTGACAATGCTCTTGGAACAATGTCATCAAAAGGGTTCCATAACACCTAAAACAACGAATTTAAGAAAAACACCAGCTGATCACTTCCTTCCCAAATAATAATTTTATCAAAGAAGTAAAGGGGGCAACATTTTTCACAATTGCTGACATGGCCTGTTGTGATTGGTGCATAATAAAAGAAGTGTTTGAAAGTGGTGTTACTCCAATCACAACTTGCGACCTTAGCATGATGTGAAAAATGTTGTAAAAGCCCCTAGCATTGCTCTTGAATGTGAAAGTGATGTTAAAGCAATGGCAGGTAGTGAAACTAGTTGGTGTCTCTAGAATTATTCCATTAACATTTAACAGTATGTATGTATGTTTGTTTGTTTGATTCTACTGACCTCAACGGATAAAATCTTGGGTGGATCCAAGGGCCTGTCATCCTTATCAGTTTCAATTTCAGATAATCTAGTCAGATTATATATCGAATCCCCGGTGACCTGAAACAAAACAAGTTGAATTCAAATTTTGCCACAAATTGATAAAAATTCGAAAAAAGAAAAAGAGAAAAATACCTTGCCAAAAATGGTATTCTTCTTATCAAGCCAATCACAGCGGTCCAAGGAGATAAAGAACTGACTGCCATTAGAATTAGGTGAGCCAGCATTAGCACACGCAACCAATCCTCTGTGCTTGAATCTCAACCGCGAATGAAACTCATCACCAAAAGGACCGCCGTATATACTTTCACCGCCTGAGAAATTAAACCAAATCATCTCTAAAAATCTTGATTGTGAATAAGAAACCCTAAAATTTGAAAATATATATATAGAGAGAGAGCGAGAGAGTACCGGTGCCGGTGCCGGTGGGATCGCCGGCCTGGACGAGAAAGGCCTTGATGATGCGGTGGAAGATGGTGTGGTTGTAGTAGCCTTCGAGGCAGAGCTGGACGAAGTTGCGAACAGCTTTTGGAGCCTCTTTAGGCCAGAGCTCTATGTCGAGAGGGCCGTGGGTGGTATTCAACACCACCTTCCCCTTCGTCGGTGGCTCTAACACGTAAATCGTCGACATTTATTTATTTATTTATTTCCCACTTCGCTCTCTCGCTTTTTATTCAACTCAATTCTTTCTTTCTTTGCTCACTGCACTGCACTTCTCACAACAAATACACTTACAATTTCAACAATGGATGACCTTTTTTTATCGTTCATTTGTCTTTTCATATATATTATTGGCCGTATTGCTTCTTCTTTATTTTTGCTTCCTAAATTACAAATTACACACTTTTAATTTTGCCTAAAATTCATTTAACTCATTTACTTGGATACTTTAACTTTTAATTTTGATTAATTCAATTCTCTCGTTAACTTCAATTAGAATTGAGAAGTTAATAACTCCCAAACAAATATTAAAATTTCAAGTTTTTGCAATTTAAATTATGTATAAAAAATAAGATTATTGATCAAATAATGAATAGCATCCGACTTGAATAAAATTTGATATGCATGTTAATAATATAAGGGACATGATATTCAACGGTTAGATTTTCAAAATTCATACCCAAAAAAGATATATATGAGAAATTTGGAGAGTTTATGAATTTTTTTTGCAAAATAATATCATTTTGCTAATAATTTTGCTAGTTAGCAATATTTCCAAACTATTTAGAAAATTAGCATTTGGAGTTTGTTAGACTCAATTTCCCTGTAACAACTCAAGTCTTAGAGACTCGAATTTTATGTGCTAACAACACTGAGGTGGAAAGATTATCCACGTGGAACTCGGATCTTTAAGACTCAAGTTCCATAAGGACAACAAACCTAGCAAAGAAGGATACAGAGAGGAAGAGCAAAGAAAAACTTAGCAACATGTACGCTTCTTCTTCACTCCTTGATTGAGAAATAAACATCTTCAAACATTTAAGCTCAACAGAGAGGAAGATCAACGGAGAGGCATCAAAACCCAGCAATGCATGCTTTGTCTCAACGTTCGTGGTGCCAACAGGTTGTGAAGTTTGTTCATTTTGTTAAAGAATGTCAATTTTTGATTTAGTTCTATTGAGCAAATTTGGGGCTTTTGTGACAACAAAACTAAACCCAAGCTGAGATCGAAACTACCATGGGGTTGTCTTTGATTTATGTATGGAGAATGGGTATTTTTTTTGGGGTGGGTGGGGGGAGGGGGGTTTGGGTTTATGAGAAATGGGTTTGGTTGTTCTTCTTCTTATTTGGTCAAATTCTTCTTCTTCGATCAGATCTTGATTTTTCTTCTTCTTCTTCACCCTGTACGCTTCTTCACTCCATTGTTATAGTTCTATGGAAACTCGAGTTCCATGTGGATAATTTTATCCACCTCGGCTTGGAACTCGAGTGTTTAATACTCGATTTTTACTTTGAACTCGAGTTTGTTGGACTCGAGATGCTAGTTTCCTAAATAATTTCGAAAACCTGCTAACAAACGAAACTGTTCCTAAAATGGTGTTAAACAGAAAAAAAAAAAAAAAAAAAAAAAAAAAAAAAAAAAAAAAATCTAGAGTTTCTCTCCAAACTAGTTTGGAGAGAAACTATGTTATGTAAAAACCCTATGGTGGAGGAGCCCAACAGACTAGGCCTGTTATTTAGTCTATACAAGGACCCTTCTTATGAATGTCAAAAAACTCCATCACTGAATCCTTTGCTTGTCTACTAATCTTGTGGAGAGGCCACGCTAATTGTTTTTAGCTAAGCTTGTTCCTTTTTGCCATAAACCCCAAGCAACACACACACACACACACACATATGTGTGTGTATATATTAATAAAATTTGCACTTCATACTTAGATTCAATTTTCTACTATATAATATTTGTTTTTGTTTTCTCACTCTAAGCAAAAATTTCTCTTTCTATGATCTTTGTTAAATGGTTGTCAAATTGATAAAATCAAGATCTATGACCTAATTTCTTTTGTTTTTGATAGTTGATAACCTAATTTATTTTGTTTTTGGTAATGGATAATAGAGAGGAGTAGGGGCAACCGACCAATCAAGCTCCTCTAATAAAACTCAAGGATGAAATAAAGGACATTGGATGGGTACCCATGTCTTACAAAAAAGGACTCAACAACAACTTTAGCTTCACCTTTGGCTTTGAATAGAACATAGGAGTAAGTTAAGGTGAACAACAGTTGAGACAGCCAAGAAATTAAGCAACATTCACTTCAACCGAAGTAGGGAAATTGGAGACATGTGAGGTAGTCCAAACATATATTTTGGAATATTGCAAAGCCGAAGAAGGTGCAAAGATTGTTACATCAACATCATCAAAGTTTATTTAAAACAAACCTTTAGATGAAGTTTGGAATGGAGGGGATCTCATCTAAGTGTGTTTTAGGAAGTTGCATGCGAGGAGTAAGAGAGGTTGATCTCAGTTGCAAAGAGTGTGAGCATTCATTTATCTGATTTGTCAATATCTATATGTGTAGAAATTAAGGTGGAGGAGTATCCTTATCTAGGTAGGGGCATTGTGGCGGTAAAAGGAGAGAAACATTTAAGGGCCATTTTGAGTTCATCTATTATCCAATTATCCATACAATAGTTGCATATGGGCATTGCAAAAAAAAACATGAATGACAATGGATGGGTCTTCGCATGGCAACCCTGGGAGGACAGATGGAGGTAGGCTCATTCGAGACCAGAACGGCAACTGGGTTATAGGTTTCAGCCATAATATTGGGATAGCTATTGGTGTGGATGTTGAGTTGTGGGCTCTTAAGGATGGGTTAGCTTTTTGTAGAGAGTTAAATCTATTAGTTGTTGAGATTGAGATTGATGCTAAAGTTGTCCCTGGGTGGGTTTCAGATACTTATAATTGTAACTTACACCATGCAGCTCTTATTTTGGATTGCAGGACCCTCATTAGCCAAATTCCTCAGGTGAGGATGAACCACTATTTTTGTGAAGCAAAAAAGTGCGCGGATGGCCTTGCAAGGAGAGGATTGGAGCTGGATCAAGATTTTATTGTTTTTGATAGTCTGATTATGGACATTGTTATGTTGCTTTATTATGATAAGTTGGGTGGGTACTATATATGAGAGGCTTTGTCCTTAAACTTTTGCTGATGTTGCTTAGTTCTTAATTCTATCTGTTTTCTACCCAAAATAAAAACATGAATGATAGTTTCCATACTTTTGTGGTAGCATGGGTGGACTGATATCTTGGATTTGCATTCAACTTTAAACATAAAATTTAACCTTTCTTTGAATTGGGCTAATGCTCAAACTTGGGTCAAAATTTAATAATTTGGAATTTGGTTTGGAACTCTTAAAATTGTATATCATATCTATATCTATATAATATCTAAAAGTTAAAGCGTAACATTTATTATTGTTACACTCCACATCAGCGTTGCATTTTGGTAAACTTAGGTCTATTTTGTTCATTTCGGTCCAATTCAGTTTACTTTGGTCAATTCGGTCTACTTCAGTCCATTTTGATCCAATTTGTTCCATTTGGTCCATTTCAGTCCAAATCTATACCCTTTGGTCCATGCAGTTTACTTCTGTCCATTTTGGTCTAATTTGTTCCATTTGGTCCACTTTTGTCTATTTTGGTCCAATTTGTTCCATTCCATATATTTCAGTCCAATTCATTCCATACAGTCATTTCGGACTAATTGGGCCTTCAATTGATTCATTTTGTAGGTTTTCTTTTCAATTTTAGGCTCAAAATTTTATTTTTTCCTTAATTTTTGGGTTGAAAAGTATGAAATGTTATTCTATTTGAGCCAAACTATTTAGTTTTGGGCTAAAAAAAATACAAAAAAAAAAAGCATTAGAAATTAGAGATATGGACCTTAAAAAATATAAAAATTAAATGATTACTTGAAAGTATGAAACTTGAAATTGGAAAATTCTTTTAAATAATACATGCACTATTTAATCCACAAATTTTATATTATATTCTTGTAAAATAATTATATTACATTTTCTCACGCATCATATGAGTTTGCAAGTAGTATAATATATTAAATTGGAAGCTTAATAAAAAATTCAAACTAGATTTTAATTGCACTCCAATTTTGCTTCCAAGTGTTTTTCTAGTTGCCCTATAATTTAATGGAAAGTATCACTTCATTCATAGTCTAATTTATATTTACATGAAAACTCATGTATTTAAATTTAGAAAGTATTAAGAGACTCAATTTGATTTTTTTTATGCTACTAAATAATATTATAAATGTGTATAATCTATTACTTTGATATATGTATAATCTATTACTTATTTGGTAAAAATGTCTATTGTGCCGGTGCATATATAAGAGTTATAAGCAAATAATGGCTAGTTTTCTCGATAATATGCGACAACCTTCTACTCAAATAATAATAATAATAATAATAATAATAATACAAAATTTCTTATAACATATTAAAGATGTCAAGTTTTGATTGGTGCAACATCAATTTTGTAGACTCATCACTGACGCTACCTTTATTACACATCAATTCCAATATATTATTTCAACAATTTTGAAACAAATTAGAAAAAAAATTGTGTTAATAGACTCATTGATAAAATAAATTGACCAACGTGAACAATAGATTGACTAAAAATAAACATAAGTAGAATTAAAAGGCTAAGAATCTTGTAACTTAGTGACATAGCACGCTCTCCATTATTAGAAGATCTAATCCACAATAGTTATCATTGTTGCAACTATAAATTAAAAATAGAAAAAAAAAAAAAAAAGAGAAAAAATAAAGGAGAATTTAGAGGATTGGTAGTGTGAAACATGTGCAGGCTACTGACAGTGTGCAATCTTTTATTTTGTGCAAAAACTGAAAACCGTTGGTTGTTAACAGTAAATCATCCTATTAACTCACTAACCACTCCTCCTTTAGACTGCTCATCCCAAGATTTATTCTACTAATAATTATCTAAAGACAGGTATATGAGGCAGCGAATATTCTAGGATTAGTACTTAGCAAAGTGCTACACAATATTTTTATAATAATTTTTTAGTGATAAGTTATTATTGGTTATGATTTAAGTTTATCACTGAAATTACTTTTTTATTTACCAATAATAACATGTCATTTAAAATTTATTATGAAATTGTTGTGAATATAACATTTCTCAAATAATATTTCAAGATTAGCCAAAGTGCTTAAACTAACTCCTATTTATTTGTGGACTAAATTGGAAAATATTCCTTTAGACTAAAATTACATACAAATAAGCCCCAAATTGAACTCTATTTTGCTTCAATTACGAATTAGTAAAAACTAGATCGAAAGAAAGGTAAATACTTACTTTTACAAGAAAATGCTTGGAATATTACACTACAAGCTAAAAAATTTAATATGAGTCTGTTTAGATATTGCTTATTTTGCTAAAAACTGAAAATTTATTACTGAAATATTGTAGCAAAATATTTTTTAATGAATGATGAGTGCCATGGAAATCAACCAAAAGGCAAATTCACAAATGCTAACATTCATTTGCACGCAAATGCACGCATAGTCGTTAATTGTCAAAGCACTAAAGTAAGTTTATACGTTCAATATTATTGATTTTTGGGTCTCAGTGTCTTGAGAAATAGTATCCTCAAAGTTAGGAGGCTACTTTCTTATAAATACAAATATATATATATATATATATTATAATTTTTTAAAAATAAAATCCATTTTACTTGTGATACCATCACAAATACTCATTTTAATTTAAAACTCAATAATGGAAAAATTCATAGTGCCCCTAACTAATTTTTTTTTTTAGACAAAATCTTGAGTTCTTCATAATCAAATGATTCAAATCTAGTTTTGACACAAAATTTTTGAATTTTTTTTATACAACATAGAAATTCTATTATAACCTAATCTAAGTGTATGTGTGTAAAGCTCCCTTCTAGTGACTTGAACTTCAACTTTTGCCTCCCCCCCCACATCTCACAAGCATTAATTATATCTGTAGAGTGACCATCACACCAAATATGCGTGGTGGTAAAATTTTTGATCTTGATCAGGCAAAAAGCTAGCATGCTACCATGTGTATTTAAAAAAAAAAAAAAGAAGTAAAGGCAGGCAAGTGCACATAGAAGTAGAACCAACAAATACAAATCTTTTGTACAACTTTTTATGTTCTATTTTATATTCCACAAATCACAACTTACCATGTATTTATTTAATTTTTCTTATTAAAAAAAATCAAATTTATGGCAAATTGTGATTGGTAAAACATGAAATGAAACACAAAAAGTGATACAAATAATTTATATTGAGAACGAACCATACCTGTCTCATTTTTTTTTCTCTCTCTCTCTCCAAAAGTTAAAGTTAAATCCCTAAGATATGGTCATAAATTAATTAAGGAACTGACTAGTCGGTTTTTAATTAAAGATTGGCCAGTTGTTCATTTGGTCAAATTGGCTAAATCAAGCGAATGGCTGAGAGTTACATGTAAAGAATTAGTTAGTAACTTCCGTTTTCCTATTGGTCTCACCTACACCATGCACCTTCATTCACAAAGTCACAAAAAACAACAACAGCAACAGCGACAAAGAACTAAGCCTAAGCCTCAAACCAGCTGCTGCATCTTTCTCCCTTTCTTCTTCTTCTTCTTCTTCTTCTTCTTCTTCTTCTTCTTCTTCTTCTAATTCTTAGATAGCAGCACTGGTTTTGAGGCTGTGGCCATTGGTGATGGTGGTTCTAATCTTTCATTGTTGTATCAACACTCCTATAACATCAACAACAACATCGTCATCATAGCAACATTATTAATATCTCCAAAAGTATTTGTAGTCTTGCAAAAAATTAACAATAATGGCTCCAAACTATTC
Organism: Quercus variabilis; assembly: GCA_030445155.1. NCBI lineage: Eukaryota > Viridiplantae > Streptophyta > Magnoliopsida > Fagales > Fagaceae > Quercus > Quercus variabilis. Next base: position 621,041 of record CP129446.1, read on the forward strand.
TGCCAACGATAGTCATAGTACTCCACCCATCAAGTCCACCGCGGTGGCCATTGATAAGGATAAGAACAGCCCTTATGCTGTCAGATGGGCTATTGATCATCTTATGGTTATTAGCAACCCCTTAATCACCCTAATCCATGTTAGGCCCAAAACCAACCACCTCAATCGTAGGTACTCTCTCTCTTTATTTCATTATTATTTGGCATATATATTGCCATGCAGATATTATAGCATGCATATGTCTATATGTATCATTTGGTTTTTGTTTTTGGTTCTGATTTTGGTTTTTGTTTTTTGAGAGTTTTTGCAGAGGGCGCCAATGATGCTAATAACTCAGCCGAATCTGAAAACAACAGTCTCTTCATCCCATACCGCGGATATTGTGCTCGTAAAGGGGTACGTACGTAGTTGCATTTATTTGATTAGCCAAGTGACAAACAAGCCAGGCAAATTTATGTGAAATTATTCTGTGCACCTGGTGTATTACATTCTCTCTCATGTAAGAATAATTTCTCAACAATTTAGCCATATACAGTAGTAGTATGTTTGTGAAAGATGTCATTATTTGGGGGTGATCAAAAAGGTTGCATTATGCAAATTAAAAGATGGCCCATTTCGAAACTATCTATGTATATGAGTATAAATTGGGAGGCCGGTCCATGTAATTAAACTGACATCAGATATAAAATTCTGAACTTCAGGTTCAATTGAAAGAGGTTGTCCTTGAGGAATATGATGCTCCTAAAGCAATTTTGGATTACATCCACAAGAACTTCATCAACAGTATTGTTGTTGGTGCATCAACGAGAAGTGCTCTCGCAAGGTCTCTCTCACACAAATATTTAAATTGTTCAGAAATAGTGAATTTAATCATTTAACTGTTGTTCTAAAACTAAGCTATCTGTCTGGGTTCATACAGAAAGTTCAAAGGTTATGATGTACCAGGCAGCTTAATGAAATCTGCACCAAATTTCTGTTCTGTTTATGTAATTTCAAAAGGGAAAATATTGTCAGCTAGGACAGCAGTAAGGCCCATGGCAAATACTGCTACCCCACCAAAACAAGTCTCATCAGGAGGACTTCCACCAACACCTGAACAAAATGGAGAAGAAACCAGGTATGTACCCAAAATGTTAGATATTAGTCCATCAATCCACGTGGATGTGATCGTAGTTCTTTAAGTTCAACACCTAAGAAACTGTACTTAAACTTTACACTATATGAATATAACAAGTGTAACTTAAGACATCAAAAACGAATAGTGGTGGTCTTGTTATATTCAGTTTCCAAGTTTGCCTGTAAATATCCATTCTTTTATTTATTTTCTTACATATTGTTTCTTGCCAAAACACAGATCTGTAAGGGGATGGAGAAGTGCAGGACCAGGTTATGAGAGATTTTACTTGGAAAAGAGCAGTGATGCGTCGAGGACATCACGCGAGCGAAGCAGGAATAGTCCAAAGAATCTCTCATTGGAGAATATCGAGATTACCAACCGTGGGGCAAGGTCTTCATTTGGCCAAGATTCTGTCAGGGATGAAAGTGATCTTTCAGGGGTGCTGATGTTCGGATCAGTGGATATCTCAGGCCAAAATTTAGATTTCAGCATTGCAGCAAGTTCTCCCAAGGAACAATCCACCAAATATTCTGCAGTAAGTGCAGATTGGTATTGAATATTGAATGCTAGTAATTAAGAAGGGTCTAAAATTTTGAACACTCTGTAGTCTGTTACCACACAGTAATAATTCTATATCCTATTCCTAACATTAAGAAGCGGTCTCATTATCGTCAAGTAATCTAACTATGAGCTGCTGGTTTATTACAGCGAGAGATAGAAGCTGAGATGAAAAAATTGAAGCTTGAACTAAAGCAAACCATGGACATGTACAGCTCAGCTTGCAGAGAAGCAATCTCAGCCAAAAAGAAGGTGACTTTAATTTTTCTTACAACAATTGGGGGAGGGGATTTGAACCAAGTTCTTCCCATGTTGGAGACTGGGCAATGCTACTGAGGCACAAGGTTCTTGGAGAATGTGACCTTATATTGTCACACAAAAAATTCAAATGACCTGCCTTATTTGCTAGCACTCTTCAATGAGCTGTCCTTCGAATTAACTTTGTTTCAAAAGAAAACACTGCATTTAAATTTTTAGCAATATGATCCTTAAAAATTAGTTTTCTTCACTTGCCACTGTATCTCAATCTTATATTGACACATTCCAATTACAAGCCAGCCAACCAAAAATAAAAAATAAAAATCCAATTTGTTAGTCCACTGTAGCATACTAGATGCCATAGGTTTCCGAGGTTTATTGATAAATGATTATAGCTCAGGCAGTAATCATTACCATTTATTAGAAAGGAGAAAAAGAAATAGGCACAGTACACAAAAATCCTAGCCTAGAAACAATTAAAATAATTTTGTCAATGGCTGTCAGGCTAAAGAGCTTCATCAGTGGAAGGTGGAGGAGGCTCGCAAGTTTGAAGAAGCCAAGAATGCTGAAGAAGCAGCTCTTGCTGTTGCAGAAATGGAGAAGGCTAAGTGCAAAGCTGCCATTGAAGCAGCAGAGGCGGCGCAGAGGCTAGCTGAGAAGGAATCACAGAGAAGAAAACTGGCAGAGATAAAGGCCAGGCGAGAGGCAGAAGAGAAAAATCGAGCATTGTCTGCATTGGCACAGAATGATATCCGGTATAGAAAATACACCATAGATGAGATTGAAGCAGCAACTGACAAGTTCTCTGAATCAATGAAAATTGGTGAAGGTGGATATGGACCTGTATATAAAGGCAAACTTGATCACACCCCAGTTGCCATCAAAGTTTTGAGACCTGATGCTGCTCAAGGGAGGAAGCAATTCCAACAAGAGGCATGATATTCACACTCTCTTTCTTTAAAAAAAGAAAAAAAGAAAAAAAGATTAGGAATCTTATATGGAGCATGTTATTGCATAAATTAAGTAAATTGTTAAGGAGTATCAGAGCATGCTCACAGGTAGCAATCAACAGATGTTACAGATCAGTATTTTTTTTTTTCTTTTATTGTGATTATGCAGTGTACCAGCTCAACTAATAATGTGTCATACATATTTCGCTTCAGTCCCTGTGAACTTGGGCATCCTCTACACCATTTATGAAGTCTGGATATGATAAATCATTCAAAAAAGAAAGATAATTGGATGAATCTGAGTGCCATAACTAATAAAACAAGATAACTTAAAAAGTTTTAATCACCATACCTAGTGCCTACTATCATTTTGATAGTTCTCATGATCTCAACTCTTAATGTAGATTGTCTATAACATATGCAGGTTGAGGTCCTTAGCTGCATTAGACATCCTAACATGGTCCTCCTCCTTGGTGCCTGCCCTGAGTATGGATGCTTGATTTATGAGTACATGAATAATGGCAGCTTAGAAGATAGACTGTTTAGAAGAGGTCACACCACTCCAATTTCCTGGAGGAGAAGATTCAAAATAGCCGCTGAGATTGCAACTGCTCTTCTATTCCTTCACCAAGCAAAGCCAGAACCCCTAGTGCACCGGGACCTAAAACCAGCAAACATCCTCTTAGACCGCAATTTTGTGAGCAAAATTAGTGATGTTGGCCTAGCACGTCTAGTCCCACCTTCTGTGGCTAATAGTGTCACACAATATCACATGACTTCAGCTGCAGGGACTTTTTGTTACATAGATCCTGAGTATCAACAAACAGGCATGTTGACAACCAAATCAGATATATACTCATTTGGGATAATGCTACTCCAAATTATCACAGCCAAGCCCCCTATGGGTCTTGCACACCATGTTCAAAAGGCCATTGAAAAAGGTACATTTGAAGAGCTGCTTGACCCCACAGTGCCAGACTGGCCTGTTGATGATGCTCTAGAATTTGCTAAATTGGCACTAAAGTGTGCAGAGCTAAGGAAAAAGGACAGGCCAGATCTTGCAACTATTATATTGCCAGAGCTCAACCGGTTAAGAGACCTTGGAAGGAACTGTGAAATATACAGCAGTAATAGTAGTCAGAATCACAGCCATTTGCCACGTCATCCCACAACAATTTCACATTCAAGGACAACTGCAAATCAGGTTTTTGACTTTGTCATAACAGACACTAGATGCACTTTCAAATTCAAGCACAAGATCATTAACTTTGATATTTCAGCTCAAACATAAAAAACCACCAACTTTTGTAGGAGAAGTTATTGAATCATTTAACTTATTATATTTCACCATTCCTCCTCAATGTTGGGCCTCAAAATTCATTATTTTGAAATATGTTTGTTTTTTCTCACACTGTTCTGAATATCATTTACTAGGAGCCAATGTTAGACCAGTGATGGGGCATGGAACATAGATTTCAAACAAAAGAAGATGGCAGCAGGTGAAATTGAAGACCACTGGATTCAAAGAACCACTAGCCATAAAGCTGCTTGCATTGGAAGAAACAAGTGGTTTGTATATGTTAAAGGACTGATTTTGGACAAGTAAGTACTCAGGTTTGTTGTAAGAAAAAAATGGGAAAAGAAATGTACATATTCAAGCTTCTTTCAGTGCTTGGAAAATGTCACTTCTGAAAGCTGTATTGGGAAAGTTCCATTAGTTTCTGTTATGTTGGCAACATCATACATAGTGATTCTGTTAATAACAATTCAATGATTTTCAAAACGTGGAAAGTGCCTTTGTTCTTTTCTTGAGATGTTTTATCCATGAAGTAAAGTTGGTAAGCTAATAGCACGGTCACAATGATACATACTACATAGCCTCATTTGACATGGATCTGTATTCTTTCCTGACTTTGTATCCATTAAAACAAGTGCTGCTTTGATATACTCTTCAATTTGACACACCCTAATCAGGTTTCTTTTATGGCTGTATGATACAGTCGTGTACTTGAGATATGTTCAACACCATCAGGGACTAATACTACTACATAAATGGTTGCTGCCTCTTCAAATAAATGATTAAAGGCACAATTTCCTGACAGTTTAAACTTTTTGAACAAGCAAAAATTTATCAGATCGGTGATAATTTATCAGGTTAAACAAAATGAAAATGTTATTTGCACATTATCCCAAGAAGGTATTGTCTTTAGCAATGGAAACATTCAAAATAGTGGGGTGGTCAAGATTATCGTCTAAGACTCCTCAAGTCATCCAAGGTGGTGCACCACTCGATTCTTATATGGCATGTCTACTTTATGGATAATACTAAAATCAGATAAGAATTTCCTCGAACCTGCAATGGAAGAGGACATACAGAAGTCCCCCTTGCAAAGAAAAGTATAAATAAAGAAGAAGCATAGTGTGCTACCGTGAAAAGAGAATTGATCCACACAATGATGGATTACGATTGGAGAAAGGCATAAGAAAAAGAGAGAATTAGATTGTCAAAGAAGCTTTGCTTAGGATTCCCTCCCCATGAAAATGAAAGAATACAATATTACATGCTTCAAACTCCAAGGAGATAATAAAGTAATAATGACTTGTATTTGACAGTGTCCTATAAACGTGATTACACACCGTTTTATGGGTCCCTCAATTATTCATCATACGCTTCACATCTAAATATCACTTTCAAGTTTCAAATGGTTCATAAAGTAATAAGCAATACGACGAATTATTATCACAATAATTATACATTAGAGGTCTTCTAGGTGGGACATATTATCGCAAAATCAGCTGAAGACTTCATGATGTTGGGCCCCAGATGGTCAATCTTTCTTGCTTTGTCCATTTACACAAATAAATTACCAGCCACCACCGAAAGAGAAAAAATGTACTGTAAACCATCTCAATTCAAACAAACTAGAATTATCTGCTTATTTAAAGGCCACCAGTTCAGACTTTCCCATTCTGAACACGAACACTCTTTGTGCATTCCAAGATTAATTCTAAGAAGTCAAGGCCAATATTAGCCTTTTTTTACATGTTTTAAGGATATTGGGTGTCCAAAATATAGCCCTTTGAGAAATATTAAATCAGATCGTCTTTTTCTTGTTTCTTTTGATCTTTTGGATATGTTTTGTGTATCATACCACCTTTTTTTCTACTACCCCCCAAAAAGAGAGAGGGAAAGAGAGGAGAGAGACATAGTAAATAGAACACTTGAGAAACCAAATACAAAAAGGGTATTAGGAAATGTCCTCCTTAACGGAAATACACACCAATTCATCATTAAAGAAGAAGCCTCTAAATTTAACTTTTTAAAAGAGTCATCCACACACATGTATGCGTTAAAGTAACCTATCTAGTATTTGTCAAAAAATAAAAAAAAATTTTAACCTATCTAGTACTAGTTGGCCTCATTTGGTTCCGTCCCAAAAAAGTCCCAGAGCACATTAAGTATGACAAGTTTCATTCCCAAAGACACAATGCCTTATGCCAATCCAATTCAGATGGGTCACTGCAACCACTTGGCTTCTATGAGAAACAAATGGTGTTCTTGGTTCTGCAGGATATGGATCATGGGGCTACTAATGTTTGCGAATGTAACATCTGAGGATCAAATTGGAGCTCCCTCATCCGGTTCACTATGTATCAGTGATTGTGCCACATGTCCTGTCATATGTTCACCACCACCTCCTCTGCTAGAGTCATTTCCACCACCATCACCTCCGGTGCACCACTCACCACCCAAGACCTACTACTCCAAACCTCCTCCACCACCATCACTGCCATCATCACCACCAGCGTCGCCGCCAAAGTCTTCCTCGTACCCTTCATGGGGAACTCCTCCACCTCCCTTCAAGTACTACAACAATATGCCTCCTTCAGGTAGGATGCCACCTATGGCAGGACCCAATGATTACCCCTATCCTTACTACTACTTTTATGCCTCCAAGGCAGCTTCTTCCCTTCCACTTGATGCTTCTTTTTACTTTATGTTACTATTTTTCTTTCATTGTGTCTTTTATTTTTGGTGAGTGTACTAGCAAGGTCCCAAGTTGTTCAATGGGAAAATCTAGCTGATAAATTTGAAGGAACCATTTGTACTTATGTTTATTTGCTTCCTCTTGTTATATTTAGAGATAAACTTGTTTTTTTTTTTTTTTTGGAATGATTTAAGATGTATTTATTTGATTTGTATAGTGTGTTTGTTATGAGAAAATAAAGTACAAGCATGCATATTATTTAGCAACCAATCATGGAGACGAATTTATGGTTCTTATGATGGATGTATTGCCTGACCAAGAACTTAACTTTGATGGCAATCAGAGTATACCGATAATTTTTCTTTAGATTTTACTCAAAACCAAATAAGATATATTCTTCGATCAAGAATTAATTAAATTTTCCCGCAATTTCCTGGAATTGAACTTGAACATCCATGTAATCATGTATAAGTGGTGAAAAAGCCAGTGCAGCTGGTGTTTCTTGACTTTCTTCTATTTGATATCCAAAAGTGAGTCATTTTACAGGTTGGAAGAAGAAAAAAAGTCACTCTAGTCTAGTAGCAACTATTAGTCAATTTCCTTTGGGGTGCCTATGCAGGGCAATGATGACATGATTCCTTATAAACATGATTTGTTGAAGAGAAAGTTAAATTCTTAGTGGGGCTGGTCCACAAGATAAGATTTTTTTTTTTATTATAATTTTATTATCAGAGAAGATAAGTATAAGCAGATTTTTGGAATTAACCCAAAAACAAACTACTACCATCAAAAGCCGCTAAAATTGTGGTTTGGTCGTTCATCACCATTGGTTTTTCCAATTTCTCATGCATCAATGGTTACACCTGCTGTGAGGCCCAATTAGCTTTTGCTTCCGCTTGGATAGGGAGGTTGGTTAAGTGCAAGAGTATATAAAAGAATATTGATTTCCTTATCCAATGGGATGCCAACTTGCGGGGTGGAGTTGGATCATAGGTGCCCTCCCCTTCCCATTTCCTCTTTAGGGTGAAAGCAGGACAAATTGGGTTTGGAAATGACAACCATCAGTTTTGGAAATGATATAAAAGATTAAATCATATGTATAGCGTATACATGGCTTGGAACTATATTAAATAAAATATGTCCATATACATTTAGATTGGGACAAGCAAAAGCTATCTACAGGTAGAATGATTGTTTACTCAACAGAAATATTAGGTTGTCGTTTACTCATTTGTTCTATTGAGTAAATTGATTTGTTAATAGTTAGTTAAATAACATACTTTTTTTTTATATAGAAACAATCACATATTTGAAAAAGAGAAAATGAGGTTTTAACACAAAGACACATTATAGACTCTACGTAAAGGATATTAAGGTTAAATGACGAACTCTATTGTGCATCTGATGTGTTTTTCTGTTAGAACTCATTTTTCTCCTTTATGAATATGTTTGTTTCTGCATATTAAAAAAAAGAAAAAGAAAACAAACTATTAACTTTCTACCACGAATACTGTAATTGGAGATTAATTTGTAAAGTTCGTTCCCAACATTAAAATCAATCCATAAATTAAACTTGTCCTTTGCAATGTACATCCTAAAAAAAAAAACACTAATATACAAAATTTTGTAGTTTAGAATAAAGCTATAAATTTTACTCAAGAAAATTGAAGTGGCAAAAAAAAGGAAAGCCAAAGAAAATTGATTATAAAATGAAATAGTAAAACAAACGGTGAAGATGAGATGATGACGTTGATCTGAAAAGTGAAAACCGTTGAAATCCATTGGGACCCACTCCCAACAGAAGAAGTAGCCTTGGATTGGCGCTTACAACTCTCACCTCACTGGATCCAAATCCAGATCCGATTCTCAGAGCTCATCGATCGGAGCAGATCTTCTTTGGAAATGGACTCGGAAAATGCAGCAGAGGAAACGACGCCGTCGTCGCTGTCGAGCCTCATCTCTCTCGCCTTCGCTTCCTCCTCCTCCTCCTCCTCCTCCTCCTCCGCTCAACAACCTTACTTCTCCGAGCTCCTCTCCTTCAATCTCGATCGTCTCCAAAAGGTTTTGGTTCTCTCTCTCTCTGCTTTTGTTTTCTTGTGTGAGTAAATTTTGATACAACAACTTGTAGGAGCCGGAGCTTCTTCGAGTCGATGCGGAGCGGATCCGGAGGCAAATGCAAGAGGTGGCTGTTGGAAGCTACCGAGCATTCATTGCCGCATCCGGTGCATTGTCTACTATTGGAGAACAAGTTTCTGCTATCGATAACTATCTTGAATCTTTGGTATTCATTCTTCTTTTTTATTTTCTTGTTTTAGATGCCTTACTACTGTATTGAGTTTTGCTGCTTCGGTTTTGTTCTTAATGTAGATTTATGGTAAATTTTGATTTAGATTTGAATCTAAAGTAGGAATTATATATATGGTTTCTGATCTATTCTGGTTAGGGTTTATGATTAAAATAGAAGAACAATGTGTAAAACCCCAAATCTTGGACCAATCGACCAAACAAAGTTTTCAATTGATCTAAGGAGCTCTCCATTTCTTCAAAAGTAAGTCTATTTTGCTCCTTCCGGCAAGCCAACACCATGTTCCACATCTCTGAGCCATGTTTGCCAAACCAATTTCTCCTTCTAAATAGCAAAGAAGCAACATTCCTTGGCATAACCCAATGAATCCCAAACATCTGAAAAACATCACCCCACAAAGCATAAGCAATGTCACAATGGTTAAAAAGGTGAGCAGCTGTTTCCCCTTGACTACGGCACATACAACATCAATTAACCAATGATAAACCCCCTCCTTGTGAGGTTAAACCTTCACAGAACAAATGCCTTGATGGAGAAAGGATATGGTACTTGTTAGTAAATCAGAGTTGTTGTTGGTAATACAAAAGTGACAGAACGAATTGAAGAAATAGAGTACATGGTGCTATTGTAGCTGTAAGGTTAAGAAGGGACATGAATCTTAGTTTAGAATTTAGGTGGAAAACTTCAGTTTAGTTATCCATCTATCCATCTATAAATGATTTTATAAAGGGTAAAGCTGAAAGTTATCAATTTAGACACCAAATATTATGACTTAGTCAATTTGAAGCTAACTAGAGAAATTAAGTCCAGTTGTTCAAGTTATTAACCAATTGACATGAGCATGGATAGATAAGCACAAAAACAATCCCAATCACAAAAATCAAGCACCCACAAGAACATTGAAGTGAAGGAGAGAAGAACACGAGAATCGGGAAAAAAAAAAAAAAAACTCTTCAGGGCCTCTAGCACCAAAAGATCCACTTATCAAAAGAATAGTTGTAGTACATTACATATCACTTGCAAAACCCTCCAAGCTGAGTAATGACTATGTACTCAAGCCTCCAGCTCCTGCTAGCAACCGATTCCTCGAATCCTTTCTTCTTGATGGTCTCTGGATCACGGGATTGCTCCAATGATTCCCCAACACCAATCTAGGCTATGAGCTTTGAAGCTTTCAATGTGAGTGATGGTTTGAATATCCTCTCATAGAATTTGGCAATTTGAGAGGGAGAAGGTAGAGAGAAGAGAAGGGTTTTAGCTCTAGCATTTATGTGTTTGCTCTAGCTCTTCAAGTGGAATTGGATGATGAAATTTGTGGGAAATAAGGGTTAATAGTGAGGGTAAAAGGCTGGAAAAATGGAGAAATTTGTAACAGAATTCTCTCAGGTTCTGGCATTTTTGCATGACTGAGAGAGAGGCAAAGGGGCGAAATCTCCGATCTAACTGAATTTCCAAATCTGGATTCGCTTCTTATTTTGCCCAACGCTTCCAATTTTGTATGAGCGAGATTCTACAAATGCGAACTTCAGTTTTCTACACTCACATTTCACGTACCCATACAAATTTAAACTCACAACAGTACATGAACATAAAGAAATTACAAATTCAAATTACATCCAATTTGTCATGTAATTAGCCAACCACTAAGGATCCTAACAGTTACTTGAGTGTTGCAGCTTAGGTTCTCCAATTAAATTCAACCATGTGGTTGCATTGAGTAATGGATCCCATGATTGTATATATTGTCATTGGAAAAAGATAATGTTGTTTGTGTTGCATTGATCAACACAACTATTTGATTGAATCTAATTAGGGTATCTAAGGTACAACACCTAAGGAATTGTTCCTAAATTTTACCCTTGTATGAATAAGTACTTTTGTATTAGTTATGATGTGAACATAATGATGTATTTTTCTTCTCGGTTAGGCTTGTTTGTTGTGGAAATCTCTAAGACAAACAATGCAAGAATACACTAAAGTTGTTCATGTTGCCAATGAGCTTTAACCTTTAAACCTACTTGGTTTTTCCATTATAAGAATAGGGTGGAGGGTGAGGTTTCGGATTCAAGACACATTAGGTGCATGTGTAGATTATCAATTAAAAGAAAGTAAATAAAATTGAAGTTGGTCATTTGGACGATTTTAATAATTCTAAGGCTATGTTCATTACACAAAAATGCAAGAATAATTAATTTTTGAAACATCATGAAAATTTAAATTTTTTTGGAGGGTAAATTCCCCATCTTACAATGCCTATGAATATACCAATTATCATGAAACGCAAGGATTTTAACTCTCAAATTTTAGGTAGGAAATGAAAGTTCTCCCATATCTTGTATTTGTAAGTAATACTAATGTGAGAGTTAAATTCAACTTTTCATTGAAAAAATAACCACATATAATTAAATTTAAAAAACAATTCTTTATATTTCATCCAAAAACATGTTTATCGACATTCATGTGTATTTTTCTCATTTAAAAATTATCCATAATGGTCAAATTATTAATTCTCTTAACTGATTATGTATAAGATTTAAACAATCAAATCTTATATATATATATATATATTTATTTATTTATTTATTTATTTTTTAAATAGTTTTTCTAAAATATTATGTTAATTAAAATTTTAAGCATATTATAAAAATATTAATTTCAATAACTCTCACTTATCTCCCCCAAAGAAGAAGAAGAAGAAAAACTGTTGAGGACTCTAGTTTTTATGAGATTAAACTCTCAATTAACAATAACTCTTGAGATTTGAATTTCTTAGCAACCAAACAGACCTTAAATAATTGTGAAGTATTTGATGACAAAAGGTATACTGATATGTAATTTTCCTCCTCTGCAGATAAATGAGACCCCAAATTTGACGTCTGGTGGCACTGAATTTTTAGAAGCTGCAGAAGAGATTTTAGAGAAGAGGAAGATGAACCAAACATTGCTTGCAAATCACAGTATAGTGCTTGACTTGCTTGAAATTCCCCAGCTTATGGACACGTATGTGTTTCAGTAAATTTGAAGGTCACTTGTTAAAATTGAATCACTAATCCATGACTAAGAGGTCTCATATGGTGTATGCCAAGTATGAAATTTGAATTTATTTCCTGAAACTCCTCATGCATTCTTGATTGAAAATATTATGAAGATTGATTTATTTTGTTGTTTAGAGAAGTTATCCTTCCATTATATGTGTAACAAGTTGATAACCTGCACTTGGTTTTCTTTAACTCTAGCAATCAGATAGTTGCCTTGCCTTGGGGTTTATACAGTTCATTTGTCAAAGCAGGGAGAAAATTTTGTCTTTGTCTTTCTAGTGTTGAATCAACCACATTTATTTATTGCATGTTTGATATGTTTTTGGCGTTAAACATTTAATGTTATATCTACAGCCCTTAAACTATTTTAGGTGATTGATGTGTGAATGATGATGGGGAACTAGACAATGGTTTTTTTTTTTTCCTCGAAGTAACTGAGAGATAATGAAATGCTTAAGTAGGAGAAATAATATTAAGAATCAACTGATGTAATGTCATGTTTATATGCATTTACAAGATTTTTTTTGGGGCCCTGCCGGGGGGGGGGGGGGGGAGCTGTAAATTGCCCTCTATTTGTGCTAGTTGGAATAGGAGGATCTTTGAGAGGCCTAGTTGCAGACTGAGGATCTGGAAAGTAGAGTTATTCTATTGATTTTGTGTTTACTTAAAAAAATTTGGGAGGATATTTATTGTTGACCTTTGTGGGTGTCTATTATGAGTTGTTTATGGAAAGTGGCATGATGATATTTTTTTTTCTAAAAACTGGTATGTTACACATGAACAAAGTGAGTTCTGAAACTATGACCTTAATCTTTTCATCCCTTGCTCCTGGTGCCATTTGAACCAAAGCGCTTGGCAAGTGGCATGATGACTGATCAGTTATAAATGATGTCCTTGCTTCCCCTTGCCTCTTTCTTCTTTCTAGCAATTCTATGTCTTTGTGATTTTCTGATGCAATTCTTTACCTTTATGGTGAAAGAAAAATCATTTGGTAATATTTTTGAAAAGTAATTAGCATTTTTGTTAAATGTTAAGAATTTACTCACCGACAGTGGATTGTTGGCTTTCATTATTCATGCAATTATTGTTTCTTTTGTTAGACAGGTTTATAATTAAGAATACTATATTTTGTTACTTATCAAAAAAATTTAGTATACTATATTATTCAGAAATCAGGACTACAAATATTACAATTTGAATGGCATACTATCATCATCCTTTCTGCAGATTATTTTGACTTGAAAGATCATATTTGTAAATAGTGAATTGCTTTTCCCTAAGAAAGCAGGATACTGGTTATTTCATATGAAGTAACATTTTAATGGCATTGTTTTTGTTGGTAGGCGGGCATAATTATTGTAAGACCTGTCTTTCTTAGTGCAGCCATTCTTCTCATATGGTATCTACTACAAAGCTTGTTGACTCTCCTCTTTATGCAGTTGTGTAAGGAATGGAAATTATGATGAAGCTCTTGACTTAGAAGCATTTGTTTGTAAACTTTCAACTATGCACCCCAAGTGAGTTATATCTTTTTTGTTCTTCTCACTAGCTAGTATTTGTTTTGGCTGTTAACATTGTGGAAGGCCGCTTGCTGAGGCTCTGACCTTTATCTTTAAGGTTACCTGTTATTCAAGCACTGGCTGCAGAAGTCAGGCAGACAACCCAGTCTCTTCTTTATCAGCTTCTCCAGAAACTTCGCTCAAATATTCAGGTATTCAGTGGCATAGTTCTGTTGGATCATTTACATTGATGCTACTTGATTCATTTAAAAAATTATATGTTTTTGTGGATGTATCCTTGTGTATTGCAGTTACCAGAATGCCTTCGTATTATTGGATATCTACGTCGAATAGGAGTGTTTAGTGAGTATGAGATGCGTTTGCAGGTATTTGTGAATGCTTATCATGCGTAATTTATAATTGTGTTAAATGTGATGCTAAAAACTTGATATTCAACACTGGTTGCTGATAGTGCTGCTGGTTTAATGAACTTAAGTGGCTTTTGTTCTTTTTATAGTTGATAGTTCTATGTTTGAATCTGACCAAGATTATTTTTCAAGCGTTACAGTTTTTGAGGTGTCGAGAGGCTTGGCTTACTGGACTTCTTGAGGATCTGGACCAGAGAAATCCTTATGAGTACTTAAAAGGAATGATAAACTGTCATAGGATGCATCTTTTTGATGTAGTTAACCAGTATCGAGCTATATTTGCTGATGATACATCAGGAAGTGAAGAAAACTATGACGGTGGGCTTATTTTTAGTTGGGCTATGCATCAGATTACCTCACACCTTAAAACTCTTAAAGTGATGCTCCCAAAGATAACTGAAGGCGGATCTCTCTCAAATATCTTGGATCAATGCATGGTGAGCATCTTCCATTTAGAATTCAATGCTTGCTTGGCTTGTGCATTTATTCATAGCTTTTGATAGAAAGGATAAACTATATCTTGAAATGAGCCACATCATATTTTTGTGATGGCATGACTACCAATTTGGATGGAGGATTACATTACTTACAATGAAGAAGTTTAGTGATAAAATTGAAAAATTTTAAATCGTAGGGGCCAAATTAGAATTTACTCTATTTGTCAAGGACCGAAAGTACAGCTTGTTAGGAAGATATCCCTAGAGCTCTTTTTATTTTCCTGGCTAAATGATAGAATAACTCCACCCCCCTCAAATCCCCACCCATAACATGTCAAACTACATACCTTCATTAGGCTATAAGGTCACTCCTGGAATGTATTCATATAAAATATCATTGTTTGTGCAGTTAATGACTTGAGGAGGAATGTTATCTTTCACTTTTAACTTTTCCTTCCCTTAGATAAGTATCCATTTTATTTTTGCATATGGCAATAATCATAGTCTGTAATTCAATGTTTTTCTGTTTTGCATGGACATATTTTCATGAATCAGGACTATCCAGAATTTGTTGACTGTTCTTTTGTGCTATTGACAGTACTGTGCTATGGGGCTTGGTTGGGTTGGGCTAGATTTTCGGGGCCTGCTTCCATCGCTTTTTGAAGAGTAATATTCTGTTTTATATATTCATTTATCTCTGCCATAATAATCCTTCCATTTTTTTGGTATCTTATATTAAAATTGAGTTTGGTCACTTTATAGGGCAGTTCTCAACTTATTCTCAAAAAATATGAGTACAGCAGTTGAAAATTTTCAGGTAAATTGACCAGAGGTGAAGTTTAATATTTATTTCTGATTTTAGCAAGATATTTTAATTATATGTTCCTTATGAATAAGAGGCACGTTTGGCTGGTAATTTCACTTTGTACCAGCCTTATGCCTTATATTTGGTGTTATGTAACTTGATGTTGTAGCTCTACTCTAGGTGGTCCTGGATTCACATCGTTGGGTCCCACTGCCAGCAGTTGGCTTTTCAGCAAATAGTGTTGGTGATGATAGTCAGGAGGATGTCACTCCGCCATCTTATCTGATGGAACATCCGCCTCTTGCTGTGTTCATCAATGGTAAGTTCAATATATGCTTCTTAGCTGGGTGCCATTTTAGAACTGATTGTTCTTCACCCTCCCTTGATGATTTTCTTCCTGTGAACCTTGGTGGTTGTAATATGCCTACACTAAATTATCAGTTGGTGGCTTCATATGATGTGGAATTGTTCAGATTAAAGGGTTTCCTCCCCCTGGGCGCATGGTGGGGATCTGGGAAGATTTGATAGTAAAAATTTGCAAATAGTTACATAGACAACTCTCAACTCTCATCATCACATTTAATGATGACCTTTTTTTCAGTCTGATGGCTGAATTCCTGTCTGGGAATTGACTCTTCCCATTTGTTCTTTGTAATGTCTAGAGTTTTGCTATTTACCCACAGCTATAGGTCCTCTAATGGTTTTTGGTTTAGACTGACTGGTCGCTATTGATTATTATTTTATAATATAATAACACATGATGTTTTAGAATATTTTTTCTTTGTTCATTTCTTATCCTCTTTGGCATTCATCTCACTTTCTGGTGGTTGTAGGTGTATCTGCAGCAATGAACGAGCTACGTCCTTGTGCCCCTATAAGTTTGAAACATTTACTTGCTCAAGAATTAATTAAGGGGTTGCGGACGGTTTCTGACTCTTTGTTGAGGTACAATACAACTAGGATGCTCAGAGAAAGTGAGTCTGGACTTTTCTTCACTCTTTGCCGGGCATTTATTGAGGTGCTATTCTTACTCATTGAGCTGATTGCAACTGCAATGTGTCTATTAATCATATTGACAGCTTCCTTTAATATTTATGAACCCTCTCCTTCATAGGTTGCTTACCCACATTGTGCTACATGCTTTGGCCGTTGTTACCCTGGTGGAGCTGCTCTTATCATGGATGCAAAGAGCTTATATGATGGAATTGGTCGCCTTCTGACAGTCTCTCCCTCAAGAGATCTTATCAAACCAGCCAATACTGCAGAAGCAAAGAGCATATCGGAAAATGGTGACTTGCCAGTGGTCGAAAATGGACTTATGCCTGGTGTTGAACAAACCGAGGGCACTGATGCTGATGAAAAGGAGAATAGTCCTACTTTGCAAACCGATGAAAGGCACAGTGATGAGTGAAAGCACCTCAACGAGCTTAAATTTTTCAGCTTTCCGTACCTTAAAACAAAAGGAGAGAAGAGTAGAATAAAACTGGGTCTTATCAGTAGCTTGTAATTATTTCTGTTCGAAGATAGATCAATTTTTTTAAGAAGTCAAAACCAAGATGTATATTAGAAGAGGAATAGACTATCTCAGAGAGTCATTTGAGCGTAGATCAGCAAAAATAGTTAGAAAACTTCATCCTGTGTCTTTTATAGTACACTTTTTTTTTTTAATTCTTTTTTTTTAATTCTCTTACATTTCATTCCATACAATGAAAGGCTATTATTTTTGAACTCTGATTATATGCTTTATACATAAGATGAACATCGGTTTCTTTACTCTTTACTTTTTTCATAGTCAATGTTAGTTTTTGAAGGTGTGATTGGGATGTCTGTCACTTTCTCATAGATTCACAATTTTTTTTTTCCACTGCTTATAGTCAGCCATATCATAGAGTTGTAAAAATAGGTGTGGAATTGGTTGTGAATTGTAATCTTAGAATTTTTCTTTTGAAGGTAAGGCCCTCCGAGTCCCACAACCATATCAGAACCACAAGAAATAATTCCATGCACCAAGAGAGCCACATTAAGAGTGTTCAGTGGCTCTCCCACCCAATAAAAAACATATCGCTTACTCACTTAATTTCTCACCTTATTGAGTTGTTAATTTATGGTAGGGGTAATATCACTTTCATATTGGATCACCACTAACACTTAATTTATTTTACATCAATCACAACACATTAATTGGGTGTCAAATTAGATGTCCCTAAACTTGATAAAAAAAAATGCTAGGTGTTTTAATTTGATAGCTTGATCATAGTCACATAATAAATAGAAATAAAATAGAGCACATAGCTTTGGAGGGGGAGGAAGGGGGAGTTGGATATTAGTTTTATAAGTTACTAGTCAGCACCGGCCACCAAACCGCCAACACCAACTGCCTAGTCCACTAGACCAAAGACCTAGCCACCAAATAGGAAAGAGAACCATTGTGTGTTTTTGTAAAATATTTTATCAAAATTTTAAAGGTAAAACGTTTAACAATACAAATGAGTTAGTTCACAAATGAATTACTAAATAGAGAAGAGAACTAACGTATGTTTTTGTAAAATATTTTATCAAAATTTCAAAAGGCAAAACGTTAAACAATATAAAAGATTTTACGATCAACAAAAAACATTTTCTTGGTTAACCAAAATTTACGATGAAATAAACACTATAAAATGCTAAAAATGTTTTTCCGTAAAACATTTTACTGGGGAACAAACGGAGCGTTAATTCCTCACGTGACTAACCGATGGGTCGAACTAGCGACGTGAGAAAAAAAAAAGTATAGTCTAGAGCAGCGCAGTGACGAACAAACAAAACCCTTAGCTGTGTCTGGTCTGGGGTTTGAAAGAAAGATGGCGAGTGATGTGCAAGAAGGCGAGGAGCAAGAGCAACAACAGGCACCCCAGAGGATCCAGATATTCCCTACCCCTACCAATGCTATCACCCCTTTTTGGAGAGGTTTCTCTCTCTCTCTCTCTCTCTCTCATTTTATAGAGAGATTGTTTGTTTGTAAGTATATTTCTTATTGAATATTATGTGTTTTATATATGAATCTTCTGTGGCAGAGAAATATGAAAGAGAAGCTAAGAAGTATTGGGACATCTTTTACAAACACCATCAAGATAGAGTAATTCTTATTCTATATCTACTCATTTCTCTGCTTATTCAAATGCTATTTACTTGCTTTTTTTTTTTTTTTTTTTATTTCTGTCACTATAAATAGTACTACCATTAATCCTCTTCACCCATATAATTTGATGCCCACTATTTCTTTTTTTCTTTTCTTTCTTCAGTTTTTCAAAGATAGGCACTACTTGGACAAGGAGTGGGGCCACTATTTCTCTGTCAGTATTGGTTTTTTGTTCCTTTTTATATTTGGAAATTTCTTCAATGATTTAAGATGTATAAATCTTCTATGGATTTTTTTTGGTTTTTCAGGGATCAGGAAAAAAAGTGCTTTTGGAGGTAAATTACATTGACACAGACTCCCTCTCTCTCTTGCAAAACCAGCCTAACTTTTTCTTGATAAAAATTATGTATAATTCCTTGGGTGTTGTAACTTTGAATTCAACGATGTGGCTTTATTTATCATTGTTGAATATAATGGTTATTGGAAAAGGTTGCAAGAGTCATATAGCTTAGTGGCATTGCCTAGTCTTCTGTATGACAAGAACTAGGGCTCGAATACTGCCCTCCCCCACTTGTTATAGCAATTGAATTATCCAAAAAAAGTCATTGGAAAATATATCATAGTATTGTTTTTACTGCATTAGTCAATGTGACCGTGTGTATGAATTCAATTGGGGAACCTAAGTTAAAGCGTCTAAGGAATTGTATCTAAGTTTCGCCATTGAAGTTTGTACTTTAGTTTTATGTCACCTTATTTTATCTTTGTACGATGCTGCATCTTTGACTGAAATTTTGATTAATTGAGTTGGATGGAAATAGAGATGTTTGAGACATTGCACATCTTTTGGGAAGTGCCTATGTTGTTATTGGAATTGTTGCGTCAAAATGTTTTGTCTTACAGGTTGAGTTTGAAGTAGTTTAGCTTGTTTAATTACTTTTTGTACCTATGGTTTCAATCAACTGAACTATTTCTCATTCTTTTCCTTCTTATTTATTTCCACTACAATGAATGCATGCTTTTTTTTTCCCCATCTCTTCCATTACTTTTACTGATATGGGTTAGAACTTATCAAATTTATCATGGCTATTCTAATTCTCATAGTATTACTCTTTTTTTTTTTTTTTTTTTAATAATATTGTGGGGGAAGTGGTATGGCTCATTTTCCTATTAGAAGCACCTTAACTGCTCTTAAGAGGTTACTATATTTTGGGTTATTAATGTTTGTTGTTGTTAGCAGGTTGGCTGCGGAGCTGGAAATACTATCTTTCCCCTGCTTGCTACATATCCAGATGTTTTTGTTTATGCATGTGATTTCTCACCACGTGCTGTTAACTTGGTTAAGGTTTGATTTTATTTTTTTGCTCTTGCTAAATCATTGTTGAATATTTATGACTGGACACTTGTGAGAACTTGGTTCATAATGTATCGTGCATAGATAACTTGAATCTGGAATAATTATGGTCGAGTAGTGGAGTTGTTGAAGTTTACCAAAAAGCCCATAATATTGGTGAAAAACTCTAAAATTAATATTGGAGGGAGAGGGAGACTAAGCCTTCAATCTTACTATTAAGCTCTAAATTCTAATGGTAATGAAATTGGGCTGAATGTTCCATTGTCTGATAATTTGAAGTTTTCTCCTGTTTGATTGCTTCTTTATATTCTACCAACAAACTTAATGACATGCTACCTGTATATGCTTCAGAAAAGCTACAACTGGTATGTTGACCAGTTTAATAATGAGTCAAAACTTTGGTGGAAATATGTTTTCTTTTGACCTTTCATTGTACCATGAAGATTATGCATAAATGTGAAGAGATATGTTAAGTTTGGGCTCTAATCATTGTAAAAGATGTGCTATACACCATGAGTTCAATTCATTGTTTTCACCTTGTACACTTGGCCTTGAATGGCTGGCTTTATTATTTTTGGCATGGGGGAATCTTATGACTTCTTAAATTTCCACCAATCTTAGAATTTATTGAAAACTAGGGGTAAGACTACCTATTAATCACCTCTTAGACCCCACAGAAGTGGGTGTTTTGTGCATTGGGTACTTTGGGTGGTGACATACATCAATTTTGTTGTTTTATGTGCTTTATCATTTGTAGCTTTAGGAGTCATTTTGTCCAATTGTAAAACATATAGTTTAAGCAGGTATATTTGGCTGAGTGTATTCATTTTGCTTATTGCAGATGCATAAGGACTTCAAAGAATCCCAAGTTAGTGCATTTGTTTGTGATTTGACAGTTGATGATCTGATCAAGGAGATTCCACCATCTTCAATTGATATTGTGACCATGGTATTTAAATGGAAGTTAGAATCTATCAGTTTACATGCTTATTGGACATCTGTTCATTCATGTTCATTGATAAACAATTGCATTTCTACCTAATTTATAATTGAACAATATGTTCTTGTGCTTAAGTTTCACTTTGGTGTTTGTTATCCTGTCAACTAGCTGACTTGTTAAGCAGATTTTTGTGTTATCTGCAGTCTCCCCAGAGAAGATGCCTCTAGCATTGCAGAACATTAGAAAAATTCTGAAGGTACGATATCAGCATACTTACAATTGTGAAACATATTAATTTTATTGACTTTGGTGAAATTAACTCTATGAAATTTGAAATTCCAATTTGTACTTTTCAGCCAAATGGTTGTGTGCTGTTTCGTGATTATGCTATTGGTGACCTTGCTCAGGTTGATCCTCTCTCTCTCTCTGTGAAATTTTTTGCTAAGATTGATAAAACTCTGTAAATCTCTGCCAAAGAACTTGAATCCCCCCCCCCCCCCCCCACCCTTCCAAAAAAAAAATCTTGAAATGGCTGAGGTTTAGTGTTTGGAAAAGGTGATGCTTTAATAAGTTGTACATGGTTATGGTAAAAAAGGAAAAGAGAAACAAGAAGGGGGGGGGGGGGGGGGGGGTGTCTAATTGCCTCTTTTGATAGTTGATGAAACTTGACTCCTGCATGGGTCTAAACCCGTCACCCGTGTTCTCACCCCTCAGCAATTATTTTCCATATCATTGGTGAAGTAAGGTTTCACTATCTTCTACCGAATATTCCCATCCTTCAATGTGCTTGCTTGAGATGAAGTGGTTTGGTGTATCCTGGGTGATTTAATGCTCTCCTCTTGAAGAATATGAGCAGCCATAATATCTTTTAATACAATATGAGCATCCCTGTTCCGTCAAACATAATTTTGATTGTTCAACCTAAAACAGGGTGGATCACAAAACTAAAATTCTTATTTAATTCATCTATAAAAAATAAAATAAAATATCTCATTTAGTTTGTGGCAAATCACCTCCCCACACCCCCCCCCCCCCCCCCTGCCAAACCCCTCCAAAAAATTTGTTTAAGTTATGCGAATCTTATATTGGTTACTTGTTGTCTTTATATAGAGTTTTTCTATATTTTTTTATACTATGTTTGCAGGAGAGGTTTACTTGCAAGGATCAAAAGATTAGTGAAAACTTTTATGTCAGGGGTGATGGCACTGTAAGTTCCAGTCTTGTTTATATGATGTGTCTAGTTTCTTGAGTTAGCCACTTATTTATGTAAAACTTTATTGTTATTATTTCTCTTTTCAGCGAGCTTTCTATTTTTCTAATGAGTTCTTGACAAGTCTATTTGAAGAAAATGGATTTCATGTTGAAGAACTTGGTTTGTGCTGCAAACAAGTAGAGAACCGCTCAAGGGAGTTGGTGATGAATCGGTAGGTGATTGTCTTAAATTTCCATTGCAGTTTTTTATTTTATATTTTTACATTTAAGTTTTTCCTTTTACTTATGATAGCGTAATAGATATCGCGTTAATGTGAATTTAGTAATCTGTCTATTTAAGGCTCTAAATTGAATTGTTTTGTCAAGTCATTAGCTCAACAATTTAATAAGAAAAAACTTTGCTCTTGGCAATTTTATTTTTATTTTTTGGTGCCGGCCACTTTGTTTAAATTGTATTAAAAGATCATCTCTTTGATGAATGTATGTTTTGTTTGTCATGATTCTAGGCGTTGGATCCAAGCTGTTTTCCGCCATTCAGATGATGCAAGCTCTTCTTCCAGTATGGAAGCTTCAGTTAAGATAGACTTGCCTGGTGAAGAGTATATTGAGCCTAAAGTCAGGGAGAATACATTGACGGAGGTTGTGAATAATTTTGATGTTGACATGTCAGAGGGTGTGGCAGTTGATATGTTTGGGATTTCACCTTCCAATGATAATGAGGTAAATTTTTACCTTTTTCCTTTTATCTTTCTAGTTGTACCTAAATCTTTCTAGACTATTGCAACAATTTCTCACCTATGCTTAGGCTGTTAAAAATTCAATACTCTGCATATGTAACTTGTTTTGTTGGTTACTTCAATGGTAGATTTCATTGTTATTTGAACAGGAAAGATATAGATATTTGAATAAGCTTATAAAAAAAAAAATTTGAATTGGCAGAAGTCAAACATGTTTTTGTTTTACTAATTTTTGCCTTTTGGGGTGCTGAACTGATCTTTTAGTACTGGTCATTTAATTAGAAAGAGCATTGTTACTCACTTTTTCTTGGTTTTTTCTTTTAGACTATTGTGGTCAACCTTGGAGAATCTAACTACAAGATTGAAGTACTGTCCAAGGAGTATCAACACACCTGCAAATCAACTGGCTTGATGCTGTGGGAATCAGCTCGTTTGATGGCTTCTGTACTAGCAGGAAATCCTACTATTGTTGCAGGGAAAACGGTCTTAGAGTTGGGGTGTGGCTGTGGAGGCATCTGCTCTATGGCTGCTGTTGTATCTGCTGACCTAGTAGTTGCCACTGATGGAGATACAAATGCTCTTGATCTACTGTTCCGAAATGTCAATTCAAATATTAAGCCACCATTCCTTGACAAATTGATCACAAAGAGACTACAATGGGGAAACAGAGACCACATAGAAGCCATCAAGGAAATAAATAATGGAGGTTTTGATGTCATTGTAGGCACAGATGTGACTTATATTCCCGAAGCTATTTTGCCCTTGTTTGCAACTGCAAAAGAAATGATTTCATCGAAAGGAGGCATTACAGTGGATTGGGCACCAGCATTAATCCTTTGCCATGTATTTCGCAGAGTAGATGAACCATCTATACTGTCAGCTGCATCCAAATTTGGTTTTAGGCTAGTCGATAAGTGGCATGCAGGAACTCCAAGTAATCAATCTAAAAGCATTATCAATTCTTGGTTCTCAGAGAATGCTTTCAAGGATTGTATTCCAAGTACTGCCCTGAATATTATGTACTTTCAAATAGAGTGAAGTCATTGTCGGGCTTCTGATTTTATAGCAATTTTCATCGTTATCAATTAGTATAATGAGAAGGAAAAAGCTTAAGATGAGTGACATTTTAGCTTGTAAGAGAGTATGCAGACTACGAAAGCAGAATTGTAGTTAAAAGTGAAGTAATATTTGAAGTTTAGTAATTATTGAATGGGTAATTTTTCTATTTTATCTTTTTCATCAGTATTATGATTGTTTCTCACTAACTGTTTTATTTCCCTTTCTTGAAAAGATTTGAACTCAAACCCACCTGGCTATAAATAAAGTTTATTTATATATATTAAAGTTTAAAATCAGATTTAGATTTGACTATTAAATGAGTCAAACTAAAACAGGATATATAATACATTCATGAAATCTGAATAGGATCATAAATATGTGTCTCAATTTTTAATATTTTAGAAGCAATAAATTTAAGGATACAACAATTTTCATAAATTTTTTTCGCAATTAGTAAGTTGGTATGTTGTTAAGAACTCAAGACAAAGTCAAGATAACCAAAAGGAAGCAAAAACTATGGCAGTAAATCCAAGTGCCGATTGGCACAGAGGTCTCCAATTTGGACTTCAACCCCCTCAAATTGGCACGCTAACCTCTGCTTGCCTAAAATGCATTCCAATTCATACCTAGCCAAGTCCAACACATGAAAGACATCCAACAATCAATTTTGGGATTGAATTAGAGTTGTAATTAACGCAAGTGGAAAACTAATTGAGCACACATCCTAGTAGTTGGTTAGGCTTAGATTTAGTTGGAAGTTACTTAGGGTAAGTGCACATGTAGCACAACTATATTCTTTAATCACATGCCTTGCGATTGAGTTCATCCAATTGTAATGAGTCATGTGGCCATTGAGAATGAGGTAAGTAATGCATAAATTGTGCCATGTCATCATCCTTGTCATGGATGGAAGAACAATCAAGTTGTCGCCTAATTTTCTTATTTTCTAATGGAGGTAGGGACTCCCTTGAGGTAGTCTCACCCTTTCTCTGTTTAGTTTTCTTGGAGAAGTTAAGTCATTCGAAGCAATCACAACTCATTCAATCATCAAGTACATTCATAGTAAACCTTCATAATTAAAACCCCAGAAGTGTTTTCACACAAGCCTTAATCTCTTAAACCACCCTAACCTTAAGGCCAAACCTTAAACTGTAAGGCCTTAAACATTGAGTTCTAGCATCTAAACCATCAAAAACTATCTTGAATCATCCAAGAACCCTAATCCTAACTGAGTTAATTACATATGTAATGATTAGTGCTAAGAAAAATGATATTGTTTCAATCACAATTTTATAAGATATTCACTATAAATATGCTAATAGATTAAGTTAATTCTATAAAAGGTCCTTCATGAGCATAAGTTAGATGAGAGATACCAAGCTTTTATTTTTGGGTACTTGTTTTTTTTCAAATTAGACAACTCTCATATATTCATTACAGTTTAGAAGATGATAAGTTCTTTTAATTTCAAAGTTGATAATTTTGTATATAATATATTTATGACTAATGATTTACTTTAGAGTTAGAAAATAAAGAAAATAAAGTTTTTTTTTTTTTTTTTATACCTCATACACACATGTAACTAGTATGTGTGTGTGCTCACACACACGTATTTTGAATTTTTCTTGTCTAGTATATATGTACATCAATACCATAATAACACGAGTCTCTCATCAAACAAAATTCACAACTCCACTCCTAAACATATTAATTCATTTATTTAAAAAGACAAAAAAAAAAGAGTAAACATAACTCACTTAATTTTTATTTTGAATATCATTGTTGAATATATATCTAGTATATCTACAAGTTAAGTTTAACGTGACACAACAGCTAACTGAAAACAAAATAAAACAAGAAATGGAATCAAGTATTAAGAATATTTTCTTTGTAATAAAAAATACGGTTATTTCGTTTCTTTGGTACATTTACTTAGATTTTGTTTTCTTATTATTTATTCAGAATTTAACTAGTAAAAAATTGGGAAGATTTCAAATTTGTATAAAGAATGTTTTAATACACAATTAAAATCATGAGATATATTCTTTAGAAGTGATATGAAGGATTTATTTTTTGAATGGATAGAAGACATATGAAGGATTAATAATGCAAGAAACACATTAAAACTCATCCAACACTCAACTTTTGACATGCTATATATCTTCCCTTCCAATTGTGGATTTTGATCCTCTATCAATGTATAAATGCTGATAATTAAGTAAATAAATTGATGCATATAGAAGATTTTACTAGAGTTGGAAAGGAATTTAAATCCATATAAACATATATATGTTTATTTTGTAAAATTGAATTCCTATATATTAAGTAATATAATTTTTGAAATCATTTTTGACTAAAGAGTAAGGAGGGCCACGTAGTATAATGGATTTTTTTTTTGGGGTGGGGATGGGGGGGAGGATGGTCCCCTGGTCCTCATGTGGCTCT
This sequence comes from Quercus variabilis, assembly GCA_030445155.1. NCBI lineage: Eukaryota > Viridiplantae > Streptophyta > Magnoliopsida > Fagales > Fagaceae > Quercus > Quercus variabilis. The sequence goes on from CP129446.1 coordinate 647,287, forward strand.
CTTCCACTAGTAGTTATCAAACTATCCAAAAATCTAATACAAATAACATAAATTAATTTTATATTCTATATCGTATATATCTATGATAAAGACTTAATATACAAATACATACATATCAATTATATTACAAAACCTGCTTTAAGTACACACACATATATATAATAGAAAACATTATTAGGGTTATTCTCAAATTTCAACGTACAAAACAATAAAAAAATAGGTTAAAAGGTCAAAGATGTTTGTATCGTATATGAAGCTATGAATCACGCTAACAGTTGCTTGCTTAATAAACTATATAAGGTATCAATATTCCCGTGTAAAGGTGTGAATTTGGTATTTATATTTTGTGAACAGTAATTAGGATTTCAGGTGGTGGTGGTGGGGATACTGCTAGACCTATACTGATAGATGGAATTGCATGCGTATTGCTATCTTCGAAAAAAACATGTGAATGTATTTACGTTTTTGTGAGCAGTTTAATTTAGTGCTCACTGCTCTGCAACACCTCCATATTGGGCCAATTGCATGCGTATTGCTAGACTGATAGGTCTGGATAATACATGTGATCAAGCACATGGCTATACCCTCTCTCTCTCTCTCTCTCTCTCTCTCTCTCTGCCTCTGATATATATTGCAGTAGTAATTAAAAAGATGCATGCTGCATGGTTTGTCTTGAGTTGCAAAACCAGGTATGAGGCATGCACTCATAGTGAGGATCAACCTGCAGATATTGATCAGCGATCTATACTTAGATATTATTTTCAAACGTTCTCTTCATATTGATTGTTTATAGAGATTTACATCACGTTGTTTGATTCCTTAATTTATCGGCTATTGACTATTGTGAGCTAGGTAGCCAAAGTTGAGTTCCAAAACCAAGTGCTTCCTCATTTTATCTTAATTATTATGTAAAATATATTCTATGGTGATTTGGTATCCATTCATGCAGGTAACTTAATTATATATGTATATATATAGAGATAAGGTTTTGGCCACTAAGATTTAGTATATATAGAACATTTAATACTTGTTTTATTGAATTATTGCATTTACTTGCTGATAAAAAAAAAAATATTTATCGATCTACTTATTGTGATGTTTGGCTACTCAAGGTACTTTTGAGAGGTTTAGGGTCGTTAAGCTCAAACCTTTTTTTTTTCTTCTTCTTAATTTTAGGGGTAAAATGAAAATTTTAATCCTAGCACAACTTTTAGTGTTAGTTTGGTACAGCATACCAGTATACCACCATGGGTTTATTTTGCATAAAAATAAGTTAGATAAAATTATTGTTGTACTTAAAAAAGGAAAAAAAAGAAAAAAAAAAAGAGGTATTAAAAAATGCACATACACAAGTAAGTAAAATAATTCCAAAAAAAAAAAAATCAAACAAGATAGTGTAACCATGTAAGTGTATTTATTTATTTTGTTTTTGAAATTTACTCCTCAGTAAATTAACGAACCACAAAAAAAAAGACTACAATATGCATGAACTAATCTCATCTCGCTCCAGATTTCTAAGGACAAAAAAAAAATTGCAAATTATACACTTGAAGTTTAGGGGTATTTGGATTTTATATTCTGAAATTTTAGAATTGAGATTTTAACTCCTGAAGTTTGGGGCGTTTAGATTTTACACCATAATATTTCAAAATTTAGATTTTACCCCATAAAGTTCAGGGGTGTTTAAGTTGAAATTTTATGGTGTAAAATCTAAACAACCCCAAACTTTGGATGTGGTATTAGGTGTTTCAGATGTATGCATTCTCCCACTCTCATGAGGATGGGAGGATGCATGCATTTGAAACATCTTGTATTTTCTTCAAACTTTGAGGAGTAAAATTCAAATACCACTAAAATTTAGGGGGCAAAATCTAAATTCTAAAACGTCATGATGTAAAATTTAAACATCCTCAAATTTTAAGGGATAAAATCTAAATTCTAAAATTTCAGGGTGTAAAATTCAAATATCTCCAAACTTTATGGGTGTAATTTGTAATTTACTTAAAAAAAAAAATTAAGGATCGTGGAGACAAAGTCTTTGCATAACAATTACACAAAAGAGCCCATTTGGTAATATTAGGGGAAAAAAAATTTGCTCCTTTAAAAATATGATTAAAAATTCAATTTGAAAAGGAGCTTATTATTAATTTACTCCTACCAATAATATTTCCAATGGCCCCATGGGTGGAAGTTGAATTCTGAAATGGTTAGACCACGTTCAAAGCGTCTCATTCACAAATTACAAATTTGAACTCCAAAGCCTCTGATCTTTCTGCTGCTAGGGATTTATTAATTTTAAGAGTCACATGTATTGTCTCTGCATTCTTTTGTCATGGGATGTGCCTTTCACCTTATAGATTATTGACAAACTTTCTTTGTTTTTCTCTACTAACAATATTGACTTTAATTTTCCCATGGAGAAACTTACTTAATAAAAAATTCACCCTAAATATATAATATGAACATTGACTAACAAACCCCAAGTCATATAAAAATCAAAGTATATATTTGGAGTAATAACTCAATAATTACTTAATAAAAAATTCACCCTAATTATATAACATGAACATTGTCTACCAAACACCAAGTCCTATAAAAATCAAAGTCTTTTGGAGTAATAAATCAATAATTACTTAATAATAAAAAAGTCACCCTCAATATATAATATGAGTTGTAGGGGTATTAGGCCTGGAGGTCCATTATACATTCTGTATAATGGATCTAAGGCTCAAGCCGAGGACTAAAAGCATCTAAGATGGGGGTAAACACTGTCAAAAAGGACCATATTAACAAACAGAGAAGTTAATTTAGATCATAACGACCTAAGGGGTTGTGCCGAGAATAAGAGCCACTTCGGCTGACCGAGGCCGAGGTCCGTAGAGATGGTCTGCTATTTGAAGAAACGTTATAGAAATACTTAGTTGATACGGATAAGCACTATAGAAGCTCAAGACATGGAAGGATTCTAAAATATCTAAGGAGAAATTTACTACCTCCACATTAAATGCATTATAGCTAACTCTCTGGCTGCATTAATGTGGAGGTGATACTTGAACAGTGGATTTCAGCTTTACAATTACTATATCTCACTTATGGGAGGTGCTAATGAAACAAGTATCAAGATCAATCATCTGGCATGCACGTGGAAGATAGGGATGAAAAGGAAAATGAGTATAAAAGGAGAGAGAGGTAGCGAGAAAAGTAGATCGGAAAAGTAAGGGTAAAGCACTGTAGCAATCTAGAACCAAACTTCTAACCCCATCTAAGATCATTATATAAGAATCAGTCTCCTCGGATATTGCCGAGGATATTTATTACTCATTTTACAATTGTCCATCTTCATTCTTTCACCATCAACCTACTTAATTTGTTGTTTGATTAACTAAAACCCAATTTTCTAACTCATTTTTTTACAAATTCATTATTTTGGGTTTTTTGGGTCTAAGTCCATTCATATCTTTGGGCTAGGAATTCAAATTTGGTCCTTACATGAACATTGACTACCAAATACCAAAAATCATATAAAAATCAAGGTCTTTTGAAGTAATAACTCAATAATGAACTATAATACACATTTTTCAAATAAAAAAAATATTTGTTAGTAATAAATTAGTTTGGAAACATAAATTGATTATGCGTGGTTGTTTAATACTTAATAATTAAGGTGTTGATTATATAAAAAAATAATAATATTAAGGTTTTGTTAGAGTAATAAATAGTAAAGAGGCTTTTGTCGATGAGTGCTCCAAGGACATAAGTTAAGGTGCATTAATACTCCATTAAATAATGTTTTTATACATTTTAAAAAAATAAAGTCGATCAAATTGTGCACAGACATAACAAAAGCATATTTAATCACAATGAACGTGTACGTGTAAACCAATGTTGGATAGTTTTATTAATTGCTACGTAACGGGGTTGAAAGATATTCCACTAAATTGGCATGAAGGAAAACTTAATTCTTAAAAAAATGTATAAGAATATCATTTAAATGAACCTTTAATTAATTTGTGCTTTAAGAACACTTGTTAACAAAAGTAAATAATCAAACCGATCTATTCGCATGTGATCCTCTCCATGAGCACTTAGATGATGGAAATTCTTAGAATATCTTATTTTTGAAAAAAGAAAAAGAAAAAACAAATCTTTGGGCATGCAACATGTGGTCTTCATATACCAAATTCATGGTTGGAATTCAACCAACAAGCAGCTAACCCTGGAATGCCACTTGGAAAAACCCTATGGAAGCTCAATACATGTCATCAAACCCAATTTGGTTGCCGAAAGTAGATGAAGATGGATAGGGATGCATGAGAACATGATATGATACTACTTCAGTGATAGAGGTCTTCTTTACCTGCCATTAGGGCTACCAAAAAGGTACACTGTCCCAGTCCCATTCCCATAGCAGCCGCAGATGCTTATCATTATTGGTGATGATGCAAGTTGGCACTCTCCCTTTTGAACGTCTATTATTTGCTTCGAAACTCCATTTTGGAATCAACATATATGTTATGTAAGCACTTCCCTCATTCCCCACTCCTCTAAAGGGAAAGTCCAGATCATCATATACAAATTCCCACTTTCCCTAATGGGAAACCTTTTTCCTTTTTTCTTTTCCTTTGTACCCACCAAGTCTCATCATTCATTTCAACCAATTCAACAATAACTCATCAATAATATCAACATATCGATCATATTGCAATTTCTCTCTTCATCATTGTCACTCACTTGGATATGACACACCTAAGAATCAATGGCTTTGATTGGCTTTAAGGATAAGCTTTGCTGTATATTGTCGAATCATGACGTTATATAAGGTACATGCATGACATATATATGATATATAAAAAAGATGTTTAACTGACCAATAATATTATAGTTAGTTTTTGCATAACTACTGTTACGCAAGTATCAAATCTAATCTTAATTACACTGCTAAAAAAAAAAGATTGTAAAAAAGTCATGACGTCCATTTGCAGTGATTGGTCCAAATATTATCAATGATTCTTTGTATCATTATGGTTTAATTAATTAAAAAGCATATATACTTTAGGTTGCTTTAGCGCCGCATTAGATCTTTGCCTGGCCTTTGTGTTTATGAGCCACTGTCAAGCTCTCATTTGTTAATTCGTTTCTGAACTTTTATTTTTTCTTTCCCCTCATCTTTCTCCAAGGGAGGGGGGGACCTGCCATTATAGTTCCATGTTGTAAGCTTCAAATTGATTTTCAGTTAATTAACATAAAGTATAAACCAAGGCACCTTGTACATTCCTTGCAAAAAAGATACATTCCATTTTGTTTGTCTTCGCATGCAATGGACCTATCCTCTTGAACTTGATATAAATTCGAGCATCCACAAATCTATATATATTTTTTTTTAATAAAGCACATTGAATACTTCATTTTAAATCTTTTGGAGAACATAATGCTGAATAAATGTGAAAAGATGTTTAATTTTTTTAAGTCAATGAACAGTTACAAACAATTTTGCACCAGTCAAAGTGACAAAGCCTAGCTAGCTAATACAGTTACCATTAATACATGAAAATCATTGTGATTGATTAGATGTTTATCCTGAAAGGCCACATCCTTATCTTTATGATCATTATATTCTTGAATCTAATTATCAATATGATCATTTATTGAAGTGCCACGTGAAATGTCCAAACATATGATAGCATTAACATCAGCATGGTAAAAATATATGGTATAAGGCCAAAAAAAGACACCTATATTAATATATCTATTCATTAAGCAAAATGGGATTTTGCTACACTAGTATTGTGCAAATGTATGTCATAGTAGCTTATGCAAAATGATTTTTTTTAATTCTTTCTTTGTGTTTTTTGGGAGTGAATGATAATTTTTATGTGTGAAGAGGGTGAAACCATTAAAAAAATCAAGAAATTTTGAAATTTGAATGAAATAGAATATAAAATAGATAATAAAATGTAATTTTTGTATAAATTAATGTGAATACTCTTAATATTTCATCCAACTTGTTTACATAAAATGATGGAGGTACCTACAAGCACAAATCTCTCTCTCTCTCTCTCTCTCTCTCTCTCTCTCTCTTAATTATAATTTGATAGATGGGAAAAGGGGGGGGGGGGGTTGGGAGATTTGGACCCTAGAAACATTAAAAGGTGAAAGCTCTTGACAAAAATCTTTTTCAATTATTAGATGATTGCATTCACCTATTATTCACAAGTTTGGGTTTGATTGTTATAGAAAATATATTTTTTTATTTTTTTTTAAATTTTTTTTATTGGAAAATATAATCATCTAATTGAATTCAATTGACAAATCTACATTTTACATTTCTTAAAAATGTAAACTTCGACAGTTTTTTTTTCCCCTGAAAAAACCCTTTCATAGATACAACTGATATAAGGAGAGCATGGCAAGGCATGGGATTGGGATTTGGGATTGGGATTGGGATTGGGATGAAGAAGTGAGGTGATAAAGGAGGAAGAGGAAGGATTGGTGGGTTACAAATTTAGAATTACAAGATGCATTGGTAACTGTAATTGAATAAATGAGTCTGGTTAGATTATATGCATATGGGGAGTGAACAAGAAGATAAAGTTTCTAGACTACTTTTTTCTTTTCTCTCTCATCTGTAAAAATGGTATTAAAATATTAGGCAGTGAGCAGGATGATAAACCCACACATAATTATTCCATATTCCATATATACGTGATGCAACCATTCTCTTTCTAACTTTCCGATGCTATATAAAGCCCAAGAACTTCACTTCTTCTTCACACAACAAATCCTAGCTTTGTTTCAAGTAAATGAAACTGGTCTAAATTGGGTTTGGCAAAGATACAGCAAAAGACTGTTTTACTTTGGCGTGTGCAGTTACAGGCTAGCTTAGCAGGAATGCTATTTTTTGGTCATCAAGGATTAAAGGGTAAGGGAGGTGACAGAAGAGAGTGAGCACACATGGTATTTCTTGCATGCTGGGTTTCATGCTTGAAGCTCTGCGTGCTCACTCTCTATCTGTCACCCCACCACCTCTCTCTCTCTCTCTCTCCCTCTCTCTCTCTCCTTGTGTGCTTTTCAAACCTAATTTCTCTCTCTCCTTGTTTGCTTTTCAAACCTAATTTCTCTCTCTCCTTGTGTGTATGAATTTTGTGTGCTTTTTTCAAACCTAAAACCTTCTCAAACCCGTGTAGATTTGAAGAATCTTGTTATTCCCATCTCTCTCATCGCTTGTATCTGAGAAATCCTAACTCATCTTTAAACTTGTCAGTTTATTCAATTGTGCTTACACAAGATCTATCTGAGGTTAATGTTAAATTTTAAAATAAAATCTAACCACATTCAAGCATAGATGAAAACCATAAGATCACTATATTTAATTATAACATGAGTTAAGTAGTATTAATCATTCAATTTGTATAAAGTTTTATTAAACACTTAGGTATTTTATAAGGAGACAAAGAAATAGGGGGGCGGGGGGGGGGGGGGGGGTGGGGGAGAAACTTAAGATTTTTAACTATTATTAATTTTTATATTTGGGTTTAGATCAGATTCTCAAAACCTAAACCAATCTCTTATATAAACCTGAAAATTTCTCGATTCTTTCCAAAAAATAAATTTCAAACTCATCTTATTAGAATCAAGATTGGTTAGAAAACCCATTAAAACGTTATTTCTAGGTTTTTTTTTTTTTGTGACTTTACTAACTTGTTTCTGCAGCTCAAAATCCATAACCAACCTTCAAATATTGGCACTAAGGCTTGTTTGTTATCATTATTGTTGTTGTTTACTAACTTTATTTCTATTTGTAATCTTTTAAAAGTCTATGCATCAGATCTAGCTATATTATATATGTTTGATATGGCTTGCCCTAATTATGTGGACCTGTGGTCTTTTCTTCTTTGACACAAACTCAGAATGACTTGTGTTGTTGTTGTTGTGTGCAATAAGTGCCAGTTTGTCAGTTTTTTGTTTTCATTTCAGAACTAAGGGGGGATGGGGAATCAGTTTTGTTATAGAGTCATATTCTAATTAATGCATGGCTGCTGAATTTTTGGTCCTGTACTACTTTGTACCTTCATCAGAAGATAAGATTTGTCTGACTTGGTTGGCTTGTCATATAATTGAGTCTATCACCATACTATCTGAAGAGCTTTATTCTTCACTGAAAAATGGGATTTTTAAGTGTCAAATATGGTCTTTGTGTAGGGGTCTAGAGAGAAAGAGACGGCCTGAGAGAATGGATGGTTTTTACTGTCTAGAACTATGCATGTTGCCCTTAGTGTAGGATAATTAGGGGGGGTATTTATTTTTTTTTTTGGGTGGTAAATCTGACTGCAAATATATTATCTTTTTATTTTTATTCACAACTTAATTTTAGACATTTAAGGACTTTGTACAGGAGGAAGTTAAATGCAAAATGTAGAAACCAAAGGAGTTAATGACTTTATTATGTACCAACCTAGTATGTCTTGTTCTTCTTCTCTTCACCCATTTTTTCTTGGGCTTTTCTTTTTCTTTCTCACATAATAATGAATTCAGGTAAGGTGCAGAAATTCTTTGGTTTCTTGAAGATCCACCTCAGAGTCAGTTTCACAAGCTGTACGCTGTAGCTGAGGCAAGGAGAATTTTGCTTATTTTGATTTGTTTTTTGGGCTTAATTTTTTTTAAAAAAGTAATAGATGGTTTGCAAATAAACTTCATTCTTTCCCAATAGCTTGTAAATTAAAATCCCTTTGGGGTTTTAATGCTTCTCCTGTAAACCAATTCTATAAATAAGTTGACAAAGAATTTTTCTTATGACTATTCAATTTGTGTTGCAGGTTTTGGAAGTATTTTCCCATTAAATTGTTTTGTAGTGTCATGTTTTAGCCAAATAGTAGTTATGGGAACGATTGGAAGAATCTGATAGCTACAAGCGTGTTTACAGGAGAAGAAGATTGAGATCTTGTATGACAATTCTCCAACATGAATAAAGTGGCTTACACTATTTAATGGTTCTTTAGCCTCTAGTTAAACTAGTATTACGCACAACATGTCCAAATGATAGAGAAGACTCATTTGGTATATATTGTGTTGGTGCTATTTTCTTTAATTTCTTTTATTATATTTAGAACAACTGAATTACCTTATAAAGTCAGATCAAAGAATTGTTAGAGACAGCCTTGTGGATGCCAGTTATCTTGACCAAGCCGCTTGAAGAAACCTCTAGCTGTTTGTCTGATCTTGAGTTCATCTAAAACCAAGAATAATCAGCAGGTTAATTATGTGAAACAACTTTTCTATTTTTTTTATTGGAATGATGAGGTAAATGCAAGACTTGGTAATTAAGAAACAAATATATCTTGTTTTTCATTTTGGTGAAAAAGACTTTGAGATTTGACCAAAGGGAATATATCTCTACTGACGAATATGGAGATAAGGGCTGTCATAATGTTGGATTTCTCAGGCTGAAATAATTTCCTTAAAAAAATCTAATGGACTCTGAGGCTCTAAGGTCTAAGCAACAATTCATTCTTTAGGGGCAAGAAGATTTTGATTCTTTCTTCTTCTTTTTTTCTTAATTTAAATATGATATTGGGTAATCATAGAAAATCTCAATTAGTGAATTAAGTTAAAATTACATGGTCAGAACTTGGAAATGCTATAAAACAGTTTAACTCGATCAGATATGGATTTACCATCAATTGTTTTTGTCAGTGTAAATTAAAATGGGTTGCAATTTTGATTTCTTGTTTATAGTGACTTATATCACTGTTCCCAACAAGAAAAGTTTCATATGCATCCGTACATTGTTCTCGAATCAATTAAGGTTGGTAATTGTTGTAAAAATGCCTGGATGTCAGATTTATTATGATTAGATAAATGCAACCTTTAGAACAAATTGTCAATAACGAATAGCACTAATAGCTTTTTTAATTTTTTACCATATATTCTTGTCACCACTTCATGGTTTTATGCTTATATCATCCATATTTTTACATATCAGATCTTTGACTCCGACATTCTGCCTGCACATCATAATCATGAAATTAATTAAAATGGTAACCCATGTCCGAAACAAAATCTTTGCAATACTTTAATTAAAACTCATGAACGGTTCCCATAATATCTGGTCGAAAAAGAAAAAAAAAAAAAAGATTATTAAAAAAAATGGAACATTAAAGAAAAAAAAAAAAGGAAAAATTACTATTATTGTTTTGCTAAGATATATAATTGTGTCGTGGCAACTTGTAAAAAGGGCTATCCTTGGCATTTAAGTGAGGAACACATTTATACTATGTGCATATTTTCCCAGAATGCTTGTGAATATGAGTACACTATAACTAGCAAAAAATTCAAGCTTACTAAATCATTCACTAGGTTAGATTTAAGTTTAACACTGGATTGTCGACACTCGGAGAATGGCTATAGTTTCATAGAGAACACACACAGTGTGCAGAGTTTCCACTCTTCCTTGTCAACATTAACTTAAAACTGTTTGATACCCTCAAGGCTTGTCCATATATTTCCTGATAATTTCTAGTGAGCCTTGGTAATTGTAGCAGAAGTGTACACCAGCCTGAACTTCTGAAGGGAATTGCTAGAGAAGATATCATCAATCTAAAAGTAAACATGTCAAAGTTAGTAGACCATGGCAATATGCCCAAAAAGACAGAGCAGATGATGAAAACTCTCTTAATATAAGATAACCACACATTAGAGTTAGAGAAGACCTCGGAAGTACCGAAGTAGTATCAATTTATATATACTTAGACATGCAAAGAAAACCCACGTTTAGGAACACACTATACAAAAGCGAAATATTACATGTAAGAGCTAGTAATATTGAAATAATGGTTAATCAATTAATGTAGATAACTTTAGCTTCAAATCAAGGAAAGAAAAATCTATAAGCAGCTAGAAAATTTCTCTTTTGTAAAGTGTAATGGTTCATGTAGATAGCTTTAGCTTTAATATCAAGGAAACTCTCTCTCTCCATCTCTCCTAGAAACTTCCCATGCTCCCCCCCACCGCCGCAAGAAAAAGAAAGTCTTAATATATCCATTTCCTTTTCCTTTTCTACTTCTCAAGTAGAGGAGGAAAATTGGAGCTCTAAACATCTCAATAAAAAAACACTAAGAAATTTCAATTAATCTAAAGATTATTGACAGCTTAATATACCCAACTTCATGTAAGACAAACTTTATTCCTCTGCAAAACTAAAACTGATATACTTCCCTCAATACCCAAAAAAGAAATTGGAGAAAATATGACAAATTTTTTTTAGGACATGACATGCACATTGCAAGCTCTAAAGAGCATAATGGGAGCAATTCAAGGGAGGAAAGACCATATCTTTTAAACCTAGAGAAAGCATCTCATCAGCCTCATCCAACACAAACATTTTGATGTTGTTGACACGAAGTGACAGCCTTTGCAACAGGGTTGTTCAAATATAAACAAGAAAATATAGAAGAAGACTAGATATCCCTAAACATTTATGTTATATATATTGAATTATACGTTACATTAATTACAAAATTTCTATACTATCTATAAGAAGATTCTCCTATTTGAACTTGACTTTTTTTTGGTTTAAAAATACCCTTATTAACAAAGGGCAATCTATCTTAGAAATATAGTCATAAATGTCAAGTAACAATTTTCGAATTCAAAAAGAGAACTCTTAAATATAGGATTTTTTCCCCTTCACATTCATCTTTTTATTTCTTAAAATTTAGCCTTCTTTATTCATTTTTCAACCGAATAAAAGTAAAACACCCCAATTTAACAATTTAAAAATTAAAAACTAAAAAAAACTCCTAAAATGTAGCATTTTTCCCCCTCACGTTCATCTTATTTTTTGTAGCTAAACTTTTCTTTATATCACTGCACCACTTTAAAAAAAGAAATTATAGTTACTCTTTATCTCTAAAATTTATCTTTTTTATTTGTTTGAAAAAATATGTATTTCTAAATTATAATAAATGCAAATTATTAACCTTTATTCAAAAAAATAGAAGAGCCTCTGAGCATGCGTCTATTTATAAAAATATATTAGTTTTAGCATGATAACCCTAAAACTAAAACTATGATAGCTCATGGTATTACAAATTTACAATATCCTATTTTATTCTACAAAACCATGGTGGAGGATGTTCCATCACATGCTTATCCTTTATTGCAAGTTGATAAAGCCGTTTTGTCTTAATAAAATTGGAAGTCTTTTCTCTTAAAAAAAATGGTCTACACATTTATAACAATATCTTAATATATATTTTAATTAGCTACACTTTTATGAATCTATGATAATGCCATAATTATTCGAACATTGTCCTCTCAAATTCAAGGAACTTGAGTTTGGAATGAATTTTTCAATGCAAGCAAGGCTTTTAAGCCCAATTGAATGAATAGCGACCCACCAAAAAAAAACCTAAAAAGGATCATTATCTAGAGGAAGAAACTTGTGAAATGAGTGTTGTACATGAAAAAAAAAAAAACATACACACACACATACAAAAAAAAAAAAAAAAAAAGTTTTGGTGTGAGAGCGCTAGTAGACTCATCTCCAACAAGTGTTTTGTGTGGATTAAGGACTCATGGAAGCTAGAAAATAGGTCAAGTCTGTTGACAAGACAAAACTGGTGAGTAAAAACTCTAAACTCATGTGAGACACAAGGATGGTGTCTTCAGAGAGGAAATGGTGTGCAAGGTTGTCAAACCTGGACCGGACTAAACCGGTTAGTCCGACCGGGTTAACCGAAAATCGGATTGAAATTCGGTTTTTTAGGCTAGCAGAACCGAATTTCAAACAAATCCTGTGAACCACTTGACCCACGGTTGGATCGTCCGATTCAGGTAGAATTGGTAGGGGTTCAATCACGGTCCTACCTTACTTGATAAATTAGAACTTTGGCTAAATTGGGTTAGCTTTAGAGTCTTACCACTTGGCTATATTTGAGTGTTGGTGCTCTAAGTGAAAACTAAATATACTTAATATAAACTTAACAGAATTCATACCAATAAATTAAATAAACTTTCATTACTACTTTTATTGTATATCATAACTAATATTCATAATATTTTATTATATTATATTTTTTAATTAGCCATCTCTCAAAGGGAGTATATGAATATATTCATACTTTTATACTTCAAAAATTAATTATTACTTTTAAAGTTTTTTTTTTCATGCTTTATTATTTTACTTTTATTAAATTTCTTTATAACATGCTTCAAAATCATTTAATTTTACCCATATATATATATATATATATAATTTTATAAATATAATATCAATATTTGTATTTAATTTATTAATAAGGTAATTATGACATCATTGCGATTCGATCTCGGTTCAACCTTAAAAACCTTAAACCTCTCCCCTTACCAATTCTGTGAATGGTTTGGGTTTGAAAACCATGATAGTGAGTGAAACCATAAAGAAGTGCATGATTGAGATTGAGATGGTGCATGTGGGTGTGTGTGATATATATTGTAATGATGAGTATGAGAAGAACTAGATGCATATTTGAGGAGTCAAGAGTATACATGAGATCCCCATGGGTTGTTGGGGAACGTGCAAGAATGATCTCAAAGCATGTTTTAGTTTGTTGCTTAGGTAAGGAAAAACACCAAAAAAATGTTTCAACAAAGAGACTAGGGGCTGTTTGGTAGTGTATTTTGAACAATAATTTTCATTATTTAAACAATATTACACGTATTTCTACACATTTTTTCACTCACACATATTTTCAAAAAATACAAAGAACCTTACTAGAACAACATTATCAAACCGGGCCTTGGTTTAATGACATAGACCTTGGTGCCATCTAAAAATATAAATAAGAAAATAAAAGGAAGGAGAGAGAGAGAGAGAGAGAGAGAGAGAGAGAGAGAGAGAGAGAGAGAGAGAGAGAGAATGAACACATATGTCTACAACAAAGGAATTACCCCAGGCTTTGTCCTAAGTTCTCTGTTTCAGTTTAGTTAAATGTGATTTCCCTTTTCACCAAAAAAAAAAAAAAAAAAAAAAAAAAAAAAAAAAAAAGAACAAAAGCCAATAACAACAACGTTTTTCTATTAGAAGTATATGGCTAAAAGATTAAATTTACTATATACCAATAATTTAAATTTTTAGAATAATCGGTAATTTAACATGGTATCAAAGCAATAGGCCTTGAGTTTAATCCTTATCTCTTCTACTCTACCTCCCATTTAAATTCTCATATGTTGTGCCTCACCTATTAAAAGTAGTTTTAGCTCACATGTAAGGGGGAGTTTTAGAAGTATGTAATTAAATATTTAAATTTATCATATCTTAATAGTTTGAATTTTTAAAATAATCGGTAATTTAACATTTTCTATATTGAATTATGTGTTACAATGCACCCAATATTAACACATATGTCTACAACAAAAGCCATAAACGACTACGTTTTTCTGTTAGAAGTATATGGTTAAAAGATTAAAAATTTACTATATACCAATAATTTAAATTTTTAGAATAATCGGTAATTTAACATGGTATCAAAGCAATAGGCTTTGAGTTTAATCCTTATCTCTTCTACTCTACCTCCCATTTAAATTCTCATATGTTGTGCCTCACCTATTAAAAGTAGTTTTAGCTCGCATGTAAGGGGGAGTTTTAGAAGTATGTAGTTAAATATTTAAATTTATCATATCTTAATAGTTTGAATTTTTAAAATAATCGGTAATTTAACATTTTCTATATTGAATTATGTGTTACAATGCACCCAATATTAACACATATGTCTACAACAAAAGCCATAAACGACTACGTTTTTCTGTTAGAAGTATATGGTTAAAAGATTAAATTTACCATATTCCAATAGTTTAAATTTTTATGATAATCGATAATTTAACATGGTATCAAAACAATATGTCATGAGTTTGATCCTTATCTCTTCCACTCTACCTCCCATTTAAATTTTTATGTGTTGGGCCTCACCTATTAAAAGGTAGTTTCGGCCCACACGTGAGGGGAAGTTTTAGAAGTATGTGGTTAAGTAATTAAATTTACTATATTCTAATAATTTAAGTTTTTGGAACAATTGGTAATTTAACATTTTCTATATTGAATTATGTGTTACAATGCACCCAATATATAAAGAAATACGTTAGGTTTAGTTGGTAATCCTAAAAGTATGATAATCCATATTATTCAATGAAATTATTATCTACACATTTATGGCAATTTTTTAATTTTTTAATTTTTTTTTTTATAAAAGATGAAAATTCTACTATAGTTTAATTTAAGTGTATATGTGTGTGAAATTCTCTCATAGACTAAAAACTTAAACTCTGGCCATTGCCCCCATATCCCACACGCACTTATACTCATGGCAATTTCTCAATATAATTTAATGAGCTACATATTTATGAATATCCTAATATATTTTAACAATTCCATTCATGGGACTTTGAGTAACAACAACATGATGATTTCCAACAAAAATAATTCAGTTGCTCACGAACAATAGTCCCAACAACACACATAAATCTTCACCCACCCCCCAAAAAAAAATATCAAGGCCAGTTTGACCACCTCAATCTATAGCTTGCTCTTTACTTTAGTAGAAGCAAGCACCAAGGCTTAATTATCAATAGGATTTTTTGTTCAATCAACATCCAAGTAGGTTTAAAGAACCAGAGGAGCCGTTGGAAGAGAGTCGCATTGAGATAGCAAATGATGCCAAAGTATTGCGTTATAGTAAGAAGACTATAGAGCAAACATGAAGTGAGTCGTCTTATACATGACATAAGATGTCTTGGGTTGATTTTGGTGATTGTTTAATTTGGTCATTAAATATAAAAAAAGAAGATGCAGTTTCTTTTGGTTTTTCAGTACGCTTTTAATGATTCAAAATAGTCACGTAGATAGACAGAAATAAATGATCATTTGAAAACTAAACCAACTTATCGAACCAAAATGAAAACAAGCACAATCCTTAATCCTTAAGGGTCAAAAAAAGTTGTTAGTAAATACTTGCTAGAGCTTATTTATAGCTTCTCAAATTTATTTTGACTTAGTACTCGTTTAGATACAGCTAAAACAGACTCAGTGTCTGCATTTTGGCCTTTTTTTTTTTTTTTTTTTTTTGAGAACGTGCACTATGGGTCCCGAGCAAGAAAAGAGGAGCATTTATTTTGCTTTTTTAGTGGATTTTATGCACCATTCACAGAACTTACAAATACTTTATTAAAAAAAAAAACTTTAAAACTGAGTATCACAGTACTATTCATATATTTAAAAATTATTATTTTTATAATATTTTTAGTTTTTAATTTTTAACAAAATAAGTGATATTCAAACATATCCTTAATTACAGTTATATTGAGCAAACGAGCACTAATAATTAATTTTTTTTTTTTTCAACGCTAATTTACAGCTCACAGACAGCTCTATAAGTTTTTAGTAGTTTCACTTTCACCTTTCTTATTTAGGACAAATTAAAACATCTAATAATCGATGTTTTATATACGAATACGACTTTTCTGGTATAGAATCCAACGACGTCGTAACAAAAACAAAAACGAAAACGGCTATGAGAAAAACAGTCACAGTAAAAAAGCAATAACAAAGAAGTATGAAGGGCAAAACTGCCAAAACCGAAAAAGCCGATGCGATCACAAAAATCCAAAATCCCTAAATTAAAAACACATTTTTTCCTTCCCCAAGCGAATCAATCCTCTTTTATTGCTTTTTAGCCTCTTCTTCCTCTCTTCCTCTCTCTCTCTCTCTCTGCGTTTCATTGCTTTATTCCCCTAACTCCTCCAACCTAAGATCCGAGGAGTTTGGGAAAAGAAACCCTAA
The DNA here is from genome assembly GCA_030445155.1 of Quercus variabilis. Classification (NCBI taxonomy): domain Eukaryota; kingdom Viridiplantae; phylum Streptophyta; class Magnoliopsida; order Fagales; family Fagaceae; genus Quercus; species Quercus variabilis. The sequence goes on from CP129446.1 coordinate 664,097, forward strand.
CCCTTAAAACCCCTTTTAATCAAACAATCTCTCTTTCTCTCTCGTTATCGCTTTCACTTCAAGGTAAAGCTTGCTTCTTCTTTTTCCGTTTGAGTATGGATTTGCTTGTTGATGATTCGTTTTATTGTGTTTGTGAGCTTGGATCGATGATTAATTTTCTGGGCTTTGTTTGTTTTTCGAGAAATTTTTGAAAAGATAGGAAATTTGGTTTATACATGTGCTTATTGTTCTTAATCTGTCATTGATTTTAATGAAACTCTCTGGGTTTAGCTCATCTAGTTTGATTTTTGTGTATCTTACTGGACAAGATCAGCTCTGATTTAGTTCATTAAATGTGTTAACTAGGATTCGTTTGTGAATAATTTGCTCCTGAATTATTTGTATAAGGTTTTTCTACCACTTGGTGATGATGGATGGGTTCATTAGGTTGTGTGGTTGAGTATATTTTGGGGGAGTGGGGGTGTTGTCTGGGTGGACATGGATTTGAAAATTTACGGGTAAGCTGTAATGTAATTCGCTTTTCAACTAATGAAGTTGAAGGAATGAATAAGGATATGCATGTAGCATATTGTATAGGGATTATTGACAGATTTATAATTTCAGCTATGTAATAAAAATGTTAAACAAGTTGCATACATAGTGTTCCGATTTGTCTGTGATAAATCTTTTTTTTTTTTTCATCCACTCAACTTAGATATACCTTTATCTGCACTTTCTATCATCCAACATCTCTGAATTATTTCAGTTTAGAGATAGCATTCTGGATTCTGGGCTCTTTTAATGATGCTTGTGCTCCACCCCTTGAAATAATGATGCTTTACAAAATGGTTATCAAACGGATCTTGATGAATCTACTATGCTTACCATGTTGCCCTTTTGTACTTGTTTTTTCATGAGCTGGGATCATTTATGCAAATTGATTCGTTTGGCAGCAAGAGAACATAAAGAGAAATAATCCCCTTCATGTAATTGTGCTTGTATATAGCATGTCATGTTGTCTTTGGTGGCTTTGGTTGGAATTATATGGAAATATGCTGTTGATTTAGCTGGAACCTTTTTTCTGTTTGTGTTTCTTCTTCTTAGGATTCAGTAAAACTAGTTTTGGAAATAAATCTTTCATTTTTTTATGGATTTATCTTTACCTCTAATAACCTCAGGAAAACAATATATTTAGTTTCTTCCTAAGTGGCTTAGTGAATTCAAATTGACATCTTTTTAGCGAGACTTGGATCTTGCCTTGTACGTTAATACAAATTCATAAAATTGTTAGCATCAATAATACATAGAAGATTTACTTAGTTATTGGTATGCATAACTAAATCAAGGTTGGCTTAAGTATATTAAGAGTTTATTATTATTTTTTTTGATAAGTATTATTTACTGCCTACTCTTTGCAGTCATGGCTGGTTTGGTACCAGAGGGATCGCAATTTGATGCTCGTCAATATGATGCTAAAATGAGTGAATTGTAAGTTATTTCCCTTCTATTTTTTTTTTCCCCAAAATATTCTACACATGCATTGCTGGTGATGTGTACTTATTTTGGCATATCATGCTTATCATATGATGCCTACAATAAAAGACTCATGCTTTGTTGATGAATTATTGGGAGCAGATTGGGTACTGATGGGCAAGAGTTCTTCACGTCATATGATGAAGTTTTTGAGAGTTTTGATGCTATGGGGTTGCAAGAGAACCTCCTAAGAGGAATCTATGCTTATGGTATGTCTGATCATGCCTTTTGCTTTTGAAAGAAATTCAAACTTTCTGAGTTGGTGTATCTTGTTGAGGTAGTAAATGCAACCCACAGACATATGTGTTTCCCTGTAGAAAAAAAAAAAGTGTCATGATTTTAGATTTTTTATAAATATTTTAGGAAGATTGAACGCACAGACATATATGTTTAAGAACGTCCGATTTCTTTTGTCCATCATGGCTTTGTAAGCAGATTCATTTTTTCTGGCAATATACTCTAATTGTTTTTATGTTCACGACTACCATGGCTTCAAAAATTGTTTTATGAATCAGGTTGTAAAATTTCTTGTGTGTGCGAAGGATGGTGTTCATTTAAAGTGATGTTTTGCTGTATAACATGATAAGTCAATGTCTCTTTTCTCTAATATGTACTCTGAGACTTGACTTCAAACTTGTGGTAACATGGGAAGCTGATATTTGGATGAAACTTTTTTGAAGGTTTTGAGAAGCCCTCTGCAATTCAGCAAAGGGGGATTGTTCCTTTCTGCAAGGGACTCGATGTGATTCAACAAGCACAGTCTGGAACTGGAAAAACTGCTACTTTTTGCTCTGGAATTTTGCAGCAGCTTGACTATGGCTTGGTTGAATGCCAGGCATTAGTTCTTGCTCCCACTAGAGAGCTTGCTCAACAGATTGAGAAGGTCATGCGGGCCCTCGGTGACTATTTGGGTGTCAAGGTTCATGCCTGTGTTGGTGGAACTAGTGTCCGCGAGGATCAACGAATTCTTTCTGCTGGGGTCCATGTTGTTGTTGGTACCCCAGGTCGTGTGTTTGACATGCTGCGGAGGCAATCACTTCGCCCTGATTACATTAAGATGTTTGTGTTAGATGAAGCAGATGAAATGCTTTCACGAGGGTTCAAGGATCAGGTGCTTGCTATTCTTTTAATACGAATCTATTATTTTTGTGCTGCCTTCAACTATTATCTAGAAATGTGAGTTTGAGGTTTTTTTTTAGAAGAATTAATGTGATATTCATACTTCATTCAAGATAATGGGAAAATATATTACTCATTTCATGCTAGTTATTGGTAAAACTTGTGTTGGCATCTGGTGTGCTTATTCTTTTTAAATAAATGTGTGGCCTTGCAAGCTGAATTTTGCTCCAGTGTGTTAAAGATCAGTTTTCACTTAATCTAAATGCTGTCCATTTTGGTAGGCCTTGTTCTAACAAGCAGGGTTTCTATTTTCTAGATCTATGATATCTTCCAGTTGCTGCCACCAAAAATTCAGGTTGGGGTTTTCTCTGCCACAATGCCACCTGAGGCCCTCGAGATCACGAGGAAGTTCATGAATAAACCTGTGAGGATTCTTGTTAAACGTGATGAACTAACCCTTGAGGGTATCAAGCAATTCCATGTTAATGTTGAAAAGGAGGAATGGAAGCTCGAGACTCTCTGTGATCTTTATGAAACCTTGGCAATCACACAAAGTGTCATTTTTGTGAACACCAGGCGCAAGGTTGATTGGCTGACAGACAAGATGCGAAGCCGTGATCATACAGTGTCTGCCACCCACGGAGACATGGACCAAAACACAAGGGACATCATCATGCGGGAATTCCGGTCTGGGTCTTCTCGTGTTCTCATCACTACTGATCTCCTGGCCAGGGGTATTGATGTCCAGCAAGTCTCTCTTGTGATAAATTATGATCTTCCAACTCAGCCAGAGAACTACCTCCATCGAATTGGTCGTAGTGGAAGGTTTGGGAGGAAGGGTGTTGCCATCAATTTTGTGACCAAGGATGATGAGAGGATGCTCTTTGACATCCAAAAGTTCTACAATGTGGTGATTGAGGAGCTGCCAGCAAATGTTGCTGATCTCCTTTGATGCGCTTTTAGCTGGCATGTTCGGAGGATTTTCTAATCTGGAAGTAATAATTATTACTTTATTTCTAGTAGGTCTAGGGCTTTTTATAAGCATGGATTGGACTTGCCTAAAAATGGGGGGTTTTGGGTTCTCTGCATTTGAGATGGGAGGCCATTCCCAATTTGGGCAAAGTATCCATTTTTGCAAATTTTGTCGTGAGTTTGCTTTGTACTTTTGATGTCTTATTAAAGTAAAAGATTTGCAGAATCGATTGTAGCTTGGGTTGGTCTCATTTGATCTAAGCTTGGTTTTACGTGTATGTGTGAGAAGGGATGTTATGTAGAGTTGAAACATGATTTGATTATGTTGGGATGTTATTTAGTGTTTCTCTTTGAGCTGTTAACTTGCTATACCTAGTCTATTTCTGCGTCTCTTCACTTTAAAATAATTATTTCTTTGGTACTTTAATCTGGAAGATGAAGCTGTTTCTGCGTATCAACTACTTTACACTTGAACGTACATCAAATTTGATCTTTTGGACTGGACTATTTATTCCGTTCTTTATTCTCTCTCTCTCTCATTTGTATCTGTCAAATATGTTTTTGCTTCCTGGCCTAATCCTTTGTGAAGGATGTGAGGTTTCTCTATGTATCGTGTGTTTTATGCTCTTTTAAGTGTGCTATGGAGGATCGTGTATGGTTTTGAATTGAACAACAAAATATTGCCTCTTTAAGTGATTCTCCACCCTCTGTTACCCACTTGCTGGAGGATGGTTATAGGATCTCTCCACGAGGAATTCCCTAAGATATGGTTCAGAATATGTTGTTTTATGAGGAACTTTCAAAATGCAATGGTAACATTATGAACTCTTTCTATTATAATTATACAGAGGGATGTCTATGTGCGTCAGGGAGACCAAAGGGATTCAGAAAGGGGAATTTAAAAAAGCACGATGACCTTTTCTATTCATATTTTTATTATGCAACCAAACATGGCAGCCGACATAATAATTTGCACCCTCGGGTACTCCAAAATCATCTTCATATTTATTATTTGGCGATTGATAAATCTTTTCTCCTTCCATGCAAATTGATCCAGAATTTGATTGGCCTTTTCTTAATTACAAAAAGCTCCCCTTATTTTATGGCCAGTGTCGGTTTAGGAACTGTTATTTTGCTAAAATTAAAAATATTTTATTGAAAATACGATAAATAAAGGTAAAAGTTAATTGAAATAGTACAATGAGATTCATGAATAGTATCAAAAAATATGGTGAGACTCATGAATAATAGTAAAAATAAGCTGAATAGTAAAATAAGTTGAAAAAAAATAATTTTTGCCAAACGCACACTTAAAGTTCAAGATTTTTTTTTTAATTTTTTATTTTTATACAAGATAGAAATTGTACTGTAGTCTAATCTAAGTGTATATGTGTGTGAAACTATCTCTTAAAGATTTGAACTCTGGTCCTTACTCTTCACACCCCACAAGCATTTATACTTGTGAAGTGACCACCACACTAAGGATGCGCAGTGGTAAATTCAAGATTTTAAGATATAGCCAAATGCAGCTATAATTATTTAGTTTATTCATAGAGCCAAATAATTAAATGAAAAACAAAGTATGCCAAAGGAACACGAAAAAGGAAATAGGATTTTACTTTAGAGCACACAATAGTAAACCAATTTTAAAAAAAGTTTATTGGGAATTGAAAAAGTTTTAACAACTTTTTTCAATTTGCAATAAACCTGTTCCAAAAATGAATTTGTTAATGTGACGCTTTGTTACAACTCATGATACAACCGTCATGATTGAAACAATATCATTTTTACCTAGTAATTATTATACACCTATCACAAAAAAAAATTCAAGTATGACTCTAACCGTTGGATAAACAAACCCTTGTATATCTTAAATAAAAAAAAAAGATACGATAAGAACATGACAATATGTTTAAAATTAATCCATAACAGTCTTATGAGTCTCGTCTCATGTCCCTTCCGGCTCTCCAATGCATGTGAGAGAAGCTTGCCATAAAATAATGGTAAAAAGTAAAGACATTCAACCAACAAAATAAAAATGGTAAAGAAAATAGACGTGGGCTCAACGCTAGTCTTTTGGGGTTTTGTCCAAGTCAATGCAGAATTAAAAAAATAAAACAAAATCAAAATAAATAAAAAAACTTAATTTTCTCGTAAGACCAGACAGCATGATTCCCCCCACTGAACACGCCAACTAGAATCAACCCCAAAAGTCAGGACTACTCCTATCCGAATCCGAAAATAAGGAAAAAAAAAAGAAAAAAAAAAAAAGTGAACTTTTTTGGACACACCAATGAAACCAACATTAACCAACCCAGGCAGAGACAGCTAGAGCTGGTTAACCCATTGCTAGACCCCTGCGTTTCAATAATTCCTATTATATAATCCTGTCAAGATCAAAGCCTCACACACCTAAACCAGAAGCCACCTTAAATATTGAATCTTTCTGTGTATCTCTGCTACAAACATGGGAGACTACAACAGATCAGACGAATATGGGAATGGGAATATGCAGATGGAGAGCTATTATGGGCCACCACCACCCAGACCAGCCACTTCTTATGAACTCAGGTCCTACAGTGCCTCCTATGCACAGACCCAGATGGCCAACTACAACAACAAAAATAGGGACTTGAAGCTCAAGAAAGGGAAGAATGCTTCTGCAAAGTCTTGGGCTTTTGGTGACCCTGAGTTTCAGAGGAAGAAGAGGGTTGCTAGCTATAAGATGTACACTGTGGAAGGCAAAGTTAAGGGCTCCTTGAGGAGAAGCTTCAGGTGGCTTAAACATAAGTACACCCAAGTGGTTTATGGCTGGTGGTGATTCTATACTCGGCTCTTTTCTTCTTGTGTGTTAATTGCTAAAAGCTCTGTTTGAATTTGACTGTTTCAAATTTTGTGCCATTCTATAACTGTGTTTATGAAGTTTGTGGGTTTTGTGATCATAAAATTCATGATTTGGATTCATCAATAAACTGAGTGGTAAATTGGTGGGTAAACTGTGTTACTTTGTAGGCTCCTGGAGGATATTATTTCAGGCTTGGAAGTTATTCTATTTATGTCCCTTATAATTCTTGCTAGCCGACCCCCAAAATTGTGGGACTAGGCTTTGTTTGTTGTTGTTGTTGTATGATTCTTGATGCTGGTGTCATCGAAAGCTATATTTGTCTTTTGAGATTGCCTAATGTTGATAAGCCACCTTGGAGTACTCTTGGTTTTCTAATTTTTGGCACTTAGTACAAAATATAAACATGGGATTTGATTTCTTTTATTTATTTATTTATTTATTATTTATTTATTATTATAGGAATTTGATTTCTTTCTTAACTAAAGGGGTTGCTTTCATCTAGTTGTTTATATTTATAGTAAAGTACTTTCTTTGGTTATGACCTTAGAAATTATCTCTTCCTTGCTTTTTATTTTTGATCTTAACAAAAACACCTCTTTCCCTAACCCAAGTTAATGTTTAGCATGATCCTTCTTTCTATGTTATTGTCTTTTGGGTGTCAACCCGCATGGTAATTACACCTGCAATATCTCTGTTGTAAATGCTCTGGTTACAGTCCATGGTTGACTCACAGTGATCAATAGTCAAGGTTACTCAATATAAGTTTTGCCTTTGCGTCCATATCTTGTTTAGTGATAGACTGATGCTAGCGTATCATTTTAGCACTTAAAAAGATTTCGTTAAAACTATTTCCTGGTCCATAGGATCAAATAGGATTAATGATTCTACTAACCTATAATTTCATTCAATAGTCTTGGGAGCAATGCTCTCTCATCTCACATGAGGAATATGGGGGATATGTTGTTTATGAATGACTTATGGGATGTTCCTTATTCGAGTATGGAGCATGTACCTTTATTCTTTGTCTTGTATTCTGCTCTGTCATCTACTGGAGTACTTCTTGTTTGCTGAGTCATGCTCCAGCGTCCTAAAGCTTGATAAAATTATCATGTGATCATATGCAGACAATCATACCCTGTATAAACCTGTCATTTTTTATCCAAATAGAATATGATTGCACATCCTGGTTGAGGATTTTAATGGAAGTAGTGACATGCTAGGAGTATGTGTCTTCATTAATCATTAGCTTTAGTAACTTCTAAAGTCCCTTTCTATCATCATTTTCCATTGACAATGGCTTTTTCCAGCTGCTGAAAGTCTTATTAGTTAATTAGGTTATTAGTATTATATTTACTTTCATATAGTCAAGGTTATTTTTTGTAATTCAGGTCTTCCTAAGTGAATTAGAATTAGGGTTTAGTCCTAGTATGTTATATAAGAATGTTTCTGTACTCCTACAGAGAAATTTGATAGTTCGCTTGATTAAAAAATTTCCATTGAGACTTTCTCAATGGTCTTGTGCTGATTCCAGCCAACTCTAAGTGTTGATTCCTAAGTTTTGCTTTCTTGTGCCGATTTCAAGCAAGCCTATGTGCCGAGTCCTATGCTGATTTTTAAATTTTTTTTTTTTAGTTTTTGATTTAGTGCTCTATTTTAAATTAAGTAATGTCACAGGTATCTAATACATAGGATAGAAAGTTAACAGAAGTGGATGGAAGGACCAAGAGTGTGATGTTTTCAATTGTTTATTGACCAAAAAAAAAAAATGATAGGTTAGATGTTTAGGGATGAAAACCAAATTTCATATAAACTTTAAGGACAGCCAATATTTTTGCATTTTCTTTTTCTGTTCTTTCATTTCAGAGTTGCATCAATTTTGATTTTGTCTTCTTTCAGTTATTTTTAAAGGAAATAGAGATTTGTCTATTTGGGACTTTTATATTTATATTTGAATGTCCAAAATTCCCTTGAGTTTTAACTGTGGGTTTTCCTGTGAATTGAAGGAAGTAGTATCCTGTCCAATAAAAATTTTGGTTCATTGAGGTGACAAATGATAAAGTTCTGTTGCAATTTAATGGGTGAGCTGGGTCCTAGGGTGTGAGTTTTTTCTACTTTTTTTTTGGGTAGAGATGCGGTTGCTTTCTTGGGTGAAGTTAGTTAGTTAATTTGTTACATCAGAGTTGGCTCTAACGAGCTAGCAACCTTCTTTCTCCTTTGAACTTTTTCCCTTCATATTGAGAGTAACCATAAGCAATGGAGAGCGAGGTTCTAGTGGAGTAGTATTTGTTTGTATTAGTGTCTAACAACTCTAAATTCTTTTTTATTTTGTTTTTATTCAGGTTTTGCTTTTGGGACTTTGGGTATGTAAGTTGTGGATTTTTTTTATTATAAAAATTCTGTATAATTTCCATGGTAGTTGTAACTGTTTCTATCGTCCTCCTTCGTTGTTAGTTTTTCATTCACTTGATGTTAATGGTTTCTTACCTATCATTTGACTCAGACCATGATTGTTGGAACTGTGTTGATCACAACACTCACTTTGCTTCTCCTCCACTCTTCATTTGTTGAAGCAAGATGATAAAACCCATAACTTCACATCCAGTTCTGATATAAAGATTATGATCCAAAACCTCTATGTTTGAAAATAAGAGAGGTACCAGTAGGCTTAGGCTGGATTTCGATTTTCCTTCTCTCTGGACTTTGCAAAGATGAAATTGGGGATTGAATCTCAAATACTATTTTTGTTTTAGTGCATTTCAATCTGAATGTATGTTTATGTATGTGAAAAATAATTACCCTCGATGCTCTGGGTTACAACAGCCTTGGACTAAGGTACTACTGTATAGCCTTATATTTACAGAAAATAATTCTCTTCATTTGAAATGAATTAATTTCATTCATATTTATTAATCTGCTATAAATCATTTGTGTCATTTAATCATTTTTCAAACTTAGTAAAATTTGGAAGCGAATTAGCCATGTCAGGGATCCCTTAGTCATCTTGCACTCATGTCACCACAACACGCAGTAGTCAAAGACTTAAGTTGTCATCATGTCTTGCCAGTTTAATAAATTAAAGGGCAACTATATCTGATTTTAATATCAGTATAGCACATTATGCTTAAAGTTCATGTCACAGCATGTCAGATGGGTTTATATAATGTAGTGACAAAAGATTCTTAGGGAAGAGGAATTTATAACAGATACACGTCCTAAGGGCACCAGGTAATGCTGGTCCACACGGTGAGAAAGTTATTAAATGAAGTTTCAGTTTCCATAAGGACGTGCATTGGGACCATCTGGCATTGGACAGTGATGCTCATTTTATTGTTCAATGCTCTATGTTATTAGATAGGTTACTGTCACCATCCATTTCAGACAACCTTGGGATTGTAATTTTCAATTGGCATGCATCTTCCCCTTCCATCTTCACCCAGATGAATTTTATCAATGTGCCTCTGTGCTCGGAAAAATTATTGTATAGAGACAATCTCATGGAGTGTGCTTCTCACAACATATGGGTCTCATAAATGTGTAAGGCCAACCAAATGTCATAGCCGGAGTGCGTCACGAGATGGTCTCATGAGATACTTTCTCCTGTATAGTTGATGCATGAATCACAAAGCATGATACCTTACCTGACACCATAGTATTGACTTTTGGTCAAGAATTCTCTATATGCGGAATGGAGAACCTGATTGTAAATCCAATTATGGCACTACTATTGTATTGAGATTACAATATGTGAGCTGTTGTACAAGAACTTAAAACCAAAGTGAATTTAAAAAAGAAAAAGAAATAGATGATTAAATTTGTGAAATTATTAATAAAAAAAGTCTGAAATTATAAAATTTTCCTTAAAATGGACCCTCTTTATTTTAAAAACAAGTAAAAGTACATTTTCCAATTATTAACATTTTGAAGGGTAGAATTCAGTCTATAAAATAACTGTGATTTTTGGCATTAGGGAAAAATAGTAAGATACGATAAAAACTAGAGCTTGGAATTGAAGCATTAGGAGTAAAACACAATAAAAACGAGAACTTTGAATTGAAAAAGTAATTTCCCCAACCTTGGGTAGATATTATTCACTTTATGGCTCATATATATTGAATGGAGATCATTTTTTATAAGTACATTCGCATGTGCTTACCCAGGTGATATAAAATTCCAAGATTGCTTCTCCCTTTGATTCTTCACAATACGCCCCCTTACGAGCACACACATCCTTAAATGTGGGGCCCACACTTTCAGCTGGGTATACCATTTCTAACGATCTCGCCTCAATTGTGTATATATTATCTGTTTTGAGACCCATACTTCTTACGGTTTTTTTTATCCCTTGGGCTTCACTTAGGAGTTCATAAGGAAATGAATGGAATGGAATAAAATGATCACAAAGGAATGGAAAAAAAATGGAATGGAATGGAATGTATTTAAATAAAAGAAAAGAATGAAAAAGAATGGAATGGAATGAAATTAAGTAATCTTAATTGGATGTTTTAAAATAAAGGAATGAAAATGAATGGAATGTAAGTAATCTTGTTTGGTAGCAACATGGAGGGAATGGAATTGAATTATTTTATGACAATATTACTATTAGACCCCTATTTTAAAATAAAGAGTTGAATATATAGGGATATTTTGAGAGTTTTAGTAAAAAAATCATTAAATCTAATTCCATTCTCTCCCATTCTTTCCAATTTTGGGGGGAATGAAAATTTAAGGTTTTAAGGGAATAAAGAAGAATGAGTGTTCTCTTTTATCCATTCTATTTCTTCCCACTTAAACTTCCAAATAAGGGAATGAACTTTTCATTTCCTGCATTAAAACTCTCAAAATAAGAGAATGAAAGAATATTCTAAAATAATTCTTTTCATTCGTTTCTATTCCATTCTCTCCTCCTAATAGTGTTGAAAAAGACCTATCTACACATTGAAAGGAGAAGCAATTTTGGGGTGGTACCTTATAGACTTTCTTGAAATTGAAATGTATAGGATCTTTTTCGTAGTGTTTTTATTTTTATTTTTATTTTTATTTTTTATTTTTTTTATCTCTTTATTTATTTATGAAAAACTCTCTTTATTTATTTTAGTTTAAGAGAAAGTGATATTTACCGACATGAGGAAGCAACCTTCACTAATACGGTAACGTTAAGACCAAATAAAAAAAAAATAAAAAGGAAATCAAAGGGAGAAAAATCATTGAGAGGAAATCACAAATCAGTAATCAGATCAAATTGAAATTATCAATGGCCGCCACCATGTTCACTTTATGCTTTGCTCGTGCAAAACTAAGCCACATCAGCAATGGCCCCCACCCCCCACAAAACAAATAAAAATTTGGTAACTTCAGAACTCAGCCAAAACCAAACGAAACCTTACCAAACAATTAATAATATATATTGTTTAGAAACAAAAAATAGGATACATCTGAGCGAGATCGGAGATGTGGGAATCGATTCTTTTAACGTTAGCAGCAACCGCCGGAAACAACATCGGCAAAGTTCTTCAGAAAAAGGGCACCGTCATTCTTCCCCCACTCTCTTTCAAGTTCAAGGTTGGTTCTTTCTTTCTTTTTTAATACAGATCACAACCCTTTTGATTTTCATGCATGCCCAGTTAATCAATTTTTGTAATTGGCATCCAGGTGATAAGGGCATATGCTTTCAACAAATCTTGGTTGATTGGTTTTCTAATGGATATCTTTGGAGCAATGTTGATGTTGAGGGCACTCTCTCAAGCTCCTGTATGTACCCCCCTTCACTTTCTTCTACCTTTCCTATCTTGCTTATCATCTCTTTATTATATATATCTATCTTATTTCTTGCTATAAATCATATTAAAAAAAAACAAAGACCCCATTTTTAAAAAATTTGTCAATTTAAGTCCCAAGTTTACCAAATCCTTTCAATATAAGGACATGCTTGTTCATAAATCAATTTGGTAGTCATTGAGCAAGAGCATAGAGGCTAGAGAGAAAAAAAACGTTGCTTTGAGTGAGAATGTGATTGCCAAAAACTCTAAATTTTATCAACAATTTTCTTTTCTCTATGCTTTATTACTGCCCAGAATATTGTAAAGGACTAATGTAGATGGATACGGACTTCAACTTGAAACGGTTTCATAAGTTTGGGACTTTGAAATAGGATATAACTGTGAGCCTTTTTATGTAGTTTTCCCAAGTAATAATAATAGTGATGATGATAGAAAGTTACGTGTTCTAGTTAGCTTAAATGGTAAAGTCTTTTTGTCATCTAATAACTGAACTAGCCAGGATCTAGGATTGAATCCTACCAATACCAAAAAGGAAACCCATTAGCGTCTTGGCCTGATAGGAAATAATAATCATCATAGTGCGAACATCATCGTTTCAAATTTTATCATATCTATAGAAAAAGTGATAGAAAGTTATTAGTCCTTGTGTTGTTTTTCTGAAGGTTCTTTTTGTTAGCTTAAACATGAAAACCAATATTATATGTGAGAATTTGTATGACATATTACGTGCATACATGTATATTTGCCTCTGTTTTTTTATTGATAAATTACACATTCACCCAATGGATCTTGAACCCACAGTCGCACCCTCCACCTAACACTTGCAAGGGAAGGAGTTGCCATTTGAGCTCAGCTAGAGCTCATTGGCATACATTTATATTTGCAAAATGTGCCAACCTAAATATTATATCTAGTTATTTAGCTTATCTGAAAATTTTTGCTATCACATTCCGAAAGGATAACCCTACTACTTATATATATATATATAGAGAGAGAGAGAGAGAGAGAGAGAGAGAGAGAGTGGTTTTGTGCATTTTTTTTTAACCTTGGTTGGCTTCTTAACAATATGCTCTCAGGTATCTGTCATCCAACCAGTTTCTGGCTGTGGACTAGCTATTCTTTCTATCTTTTCGCATTTTTACCTAAAGGAAGTCATGAATGCTATTGACTGGATGGGGATTACTTTGGCGGGTATTGGTACCATAGGTAATCTAAGCTCTTCGTGATTATCTATGTTGATTATAACAAGTGAATATATTTTAGAATCCTGAGCTCTCATAATTATTATGTCAAGTAGAAGTTAGGAATATTTCTTACACTTTCTTTTTTCTAAACTGTCAGCATGAGGCCCGTGAGGTGTGTAAATTAGCAATGAAATTATGCTCTTCATGATTTCACTTTTTTATTATCCCTAGCCTATCAAGATGTTTATGCTTTGCAAACAAAAGTTTATAAAACTTCAATGCTTTCTCTGATGAGCTCTAGCTGAAATGGCATCTCCTTCCCTTGTAAGAGTAAGGTGGAGAGTAAGGTTGAGGATTCAAGATCCACTGGTGCTTGTGTGACTTACTAATTAAAAAAAAGTTCAATGCTTTCAATATTGGTTATGCTTTTATTTTCTTCTTTTTTTAATATTGAATTGATTTGATCCTATATGTTATTATAATCTTTGATGCTTTTGTATTTGCAGGAGTCGGTGCTGGAGGTGAGGAGCAAGAGGCTACTTCCATATCTATTTTACATTTACCATGGCTGGCATTCATTGTTGCCATCTTGTTTGTAGGTACCTTATACTATGCACCATCTGATCTGTAGTATTGATGCTCCACATACTGTTTTGTATAACAATTATGTGATGAATGTCCAAAAAAAAAAAACAATTATGTGATGATCTAAGCCTTATAGAACCCTTGCACTTAGGTACTTCTTAATGGATGGCTTCGGATTTACAGACGCCAACGAAGAGAACAGGAGATGGTAAATTCCCCTTTAATTATGTTGACACTTAGTAAGATTTATTCAATGGCTTTTTAGTACTGGTTATACTATTGATAGTGTTTGCTACATATCCTCTTCCTTTGTTGACATTCTCTTTTGATGCAGATGGAATTTGAAGTTGTTGAAGAAATTATATATGGCTTGGAATCTGGCATTTTGTTTGGGTACTATTACTATATCCTCACTAAGCCTTTTTTTTTTTTTTTTTTTTTGCATATATCTTCTCTGTGTTCAGCTTTGACCACTTCTTCCCTATCTTTTGGTTTTAGATGAAAGGCCTTGCAATAAAATACAATAAATCAATTTTGAATAGTAACTGTTGCCCTTGGAATTCTGATTTTGCTCAATTGCTGGAAAATATGAAACGTCCCCCCGCCTCCCCACCCCCCCCAAAAAAAAAAAAATGATAATAAAAAGAAGGGGGGGAATTTGGGTTCCTTACATGCACAAATATCTTCTTTTTTTTCTTATAGCATGGGGGGAGGGGGGATTTGAACCCAAGTTCTTCACAAGGAGAGAACTGGGCAATGGCACTAAGCCACAATGCTCTTGGCAACATGCTAGCATATCTTACTAATGCGCTAGTGCGTGATTGAATTGTAGCATCACTTGAATAGACACCTTTTCATCTACAAACATCTTATATCGTGGCAAAATGCTATATGGCATCTAAAAATATATTTTTACAAATAGGATCTTGTTGAATAATCTCTATAACATCACTTCTCTGAGTTCTCTCATTTTCCTTAATTACTTAATTAAAAAAAATTTAAGTTTTAAATAAAATCATTTTAATGCTAAAAAAAAAAATTAAAATAATTTGTTTAATAGTTTATGTTACAATCTGTCTCTAAAATGAAGTTCAACATATATAAAGAAAATCTTTCAAGTAATGTTAGTACATCTAATTGCAGGATGGCATCTGTAATATCAAAGATGGGATTTGTATTTTTTGAGCAGGGCTTCCATAGCATGCTGGTACCAATCTGCATATCAATCAGTGTATGTTGTAGCGGTACAGGATTTTATTATCAGGTATTTTGAGCAGTTGACTTGATCCACTTTTTCATATCTAAATGTTGATGGATGTGCATCTGTGATATTTAACCAATTAACCTTTCTTGAGTCAAAAATAGAGACTTTAAGCTACATACCAAAATGTCTGCCATTTTAAAGATTTTTTACATAATGTGTCTGTAACTGTGTCTGTGTGTGCTTGTGTTTTTTTGGGGGGCTGGGGGGGGGGGGGGGGGGGGGGGTGGGAATGGTGGTTTGTGTTGTTGGGTGTTCTCTTCTGTGTTTTACATAATCCATCATGGAACCATTTCTATTGAAGCTGCTGGGTGTTTGTCAGAAAACTATACATAAACAACATCATCATAATGTGCTTATTCATTCTATTTTAACAGACTCGTGGTCTAAAGCATGGAAGAGCAATTGTAGTATCCACATGTGCAGCTGTTGCATCAATTGTGACTGGTGTTCTTGCTGGTATGCTGGCATTAGGTGAACGATTGCCTTCAGCACCAACAGCTCGTTTTTCTCTTCTGCTTGGATGGTATAAAATACTGGGCTTTTTTTTATTATTAAAAAAAAAACTTAATATGCTTAGAGAAGAAAGCCTCTTGAATCTAATCTTTGGGCCTGATTTTTAAACCTTGAAATATGGTGCAAGCCAATTGATCTCATTTTAGAAATCTTACCTAGCGCTTCCTCAAAAATATAGTTTTCAGTCTGCATTAATTGGGTGTATCCATAGTGGATCTATTCATTTTTATGCTGGCTGTCAACCTACCATGATCCTTCACCTTTTGGGTAAAAGTATGCAGTCTGATATATATGGTCATGTTAAATTACTTGTCATGTACGCATTTTAATAAAAGTATTATTACCTATCAAAAAAGAAAAGAAAAAATCGATAGTTCAGTTCTTACTCTCAACTTACAAATGGAGATTTGAGCGCTCATGTTCAGGATTTGTGTGCCATATGTTTATTGTTCATTTCTTTAATGCAGGTTACTCATTATTTTGGGCGTGATTTTACTTGTGACTTCAACGCGGCTGCTTAGACACCTTCCACGGCCATTACGTGATTTTATACAAAGTGGTGTTGACAGGAATTTCAACCTTAGACGATCCGGATCTGCCCGAGTTAGGGATACAAACCCAAGTGCCATTATCCAGGCAGCAACATTACATTCTTTGATATCATCCCCTTCTAAAGAGAAGGCTTGAATTGATGGGTTGATTGTTGCATACACAACTATGTTAAGATTCTTGTTGACAGGCTTGTACATGGCATGAAAAGTAGCTCCATTGGTCTCTAATTGAGGTTGGGGTGTATAGTACCATTCATCTGCTCATTTGTTTTTAGAGGTTGAAATTTTTTTTAGATCATTCCTTCTATCAGACATCTCTTACTAGATATATTGTTGTACCTGTTTGAAAATCTTGCCTCCTCCTACATTCCATTTAGTCTCAAGTTTTTGTTTTTTTTTTGGTTACTTCAAGGATGATGATCTTAGTGACTAGATATGGAATGGTAAACAGGCTTTGGTTCATTTGCAAGTGACTTGAGGCAGATTGATTTCAAGCTCTTTTTTTGAACAGTTGGGGCAATGTACTTGCTATTTTCCATCAAGTAATGCTGAGACAATTGTTTTACAATTATCTTCACAATTATTAATGTGACAAATTGTGATTGAAACATTACTTTCACACCATACATTAATGATGTCATTATTAGCTCTAATCACTGCATGCCAAGTCAGCATCTACGAAAATATTTGTGAAAATTTGTCTTTTAGACCTGGTTGTTTTTCTTTTTCTAGCAGATAATTGTCAAGAGGTGGTACAAGGCTACAAGTTACAATATGTCCTTGTGCTGTTGAGTTGCTTTCACTTTCAGAAGTATAACCGGGTAAATACTCGTGTGGCAAAGGGTGTCAACTGTTGAGATACGAGGAATCAGCTAGACTCTAGAGTCTAGTGTCTACAACTATAATGGATTCAACTAGAGTTAAAAAGGAAAAAAAGTTAAAAATTGTGAGGAATTTTTCTAATGTCTATATTGCACCTTAATATAGACATTACCGTGTCTGTATGAAGCAGAGATAGAATTTTATTTTAGTATTAGATTTCATAAAATACAACAGAAAATTCTGGAGATAAAGTATAAATAGTAAATTACAGGCCTCGGAAAGTACTTTTTGATCCCTCCAAAAGCAAATCCATACAAGCCCTCGGAGTAACCCTGTAAGCATGTATTTTACATAAAAAAAAAACTTATTTTTTTTAATTTTATATTACCACTTTTACAAAACATTCACGTCAGCTTATCTATTATACACATTTTTTTTATTAAAATAATATTTTTCCTCACTTTTTCTATTACTTCCCACCTACCCCCACCTAACCCACAAAGTTTCTGCCTCTCAGTTTCCCCTAACCCTCAAACCC
This sequence comes from Quercus variabilis, assembly GCA_030445155.1. Taxonomy (NCBI): domain Eukaryota; kingdom Viridiplantae; phylum Streptophyta; class Magnoliopsida; order Fagales; family Fagaceae; genus Quercus; species Quercus variabilis. The sequence continues at coordinate 681,779 of CP129446.1, forward strand.
TCCGCCTCTCTCTCATCCCTCAAAGTCTCTGCATCTCCTTTTTTTTCTTTTTTCTTTTTTTTTTTGACAATTCGAAAGCTACAAGGAAGAGAGAAGATAATGATGATGATGATGTGTAAAATTGGTTACTTTTTGTATTTTGTAAATGTTTACATCAATTGATATGGATGCTCTTAGTTTCTTAACATATCCAGACTTTTTTTTTTCCTTCCCAGTATCCGAAACTATATATAAGTAGCATATAAAGTGCTCTTATCTCTTAGTTCTTACAACTTGAAAGAAATTTGCAATATTCTACGTCACTTAAATTTTGGTTTAAATGCCAATGATCATCTAGTTTGGGATACATCCTTTCGGGGGAAATTCTACAATACCCATATTTTTGTGTGGATATGGTACTTCTATTAGGTTATAGGACTATCCAAACACTTGGCAAAGGTTAATCTTTCACTACATCTCACGAAGACCTAAAGATTTACGTTCTCTCCCAATCAACACTGGTAGCTCAGTTGTCATCATGACATACCCATGAAATGAATTGTTCATTAGAGACAACTGGCCCGTCGAACACCCAAGCTTTGGCGATCAACAATGGGTGAGCTTTTTTTGAACTCAAACTCGAACTCGAACTCTTCAAGTTAGTTGGCAGGTGGAACATAAACCCACTCAAACCCTGTGGACACCCCTAACCTCTATTTGCTTTCATGTTAATTGTAACATAGCAACTAAGATAGTGTTTATATCAAATCGCATAACTTCAATCACATGATAACCCCTTTTTTTAGTGACAATGAGAGGGTCACATGATAGTAACTTTGTCATAAACGCTAGTAACTCACGTCACATTAAATAACAAGTCTATAACAGAAACCACACCCTCAAAAAAATTGGGAGTAAAATAGAAGAACCCCCGTTTCATCAAAATTCATAGAGTTTAACGATAAAAAATGGAGTTTGCATGTCATCCATTTTTGTCACCATCAGAGTATTTATAGATTACAAGTCTTCCTCACAACTATTGGCTTCACAATTAGAGAATGTGATAGGTTGGAAATCGTCATACTTTTTTTTGGGACAAAGCTGGAAAGGGTAACCAAAACTAATATTTATGCAGGGCCAGACCCTGTCATAATCTCTCTCTCTGTGTCTCAAACAGAGGCATATACTCAACAATGATTCTTTTTTTATCAAATTCATTAGAATCATTAGACACAAGTACTTTGAAAATGAATAAGCCCTTCTTAGTCAAAATAAATGGAGAAACTCGTCGAGTTACTTATCTCTGACTCTCTGTCTCAACAGTGGTTTAAGAAGGGTGGCTCTATTTAATCATCAGAGATTATATATTACTTACAAGTTTTCCTAAATGTTTCACTTTGTCTCGTTCTTCATTTCCCTTTTACTTTGTTGTATTAAGCATATACACATTTCCATAATAAACAGCAGAATGATGGCAAGGACAAGAGTGGCACAGACAAGAGGACTGGCAAAACAAGACCTGATTTTAAGTTAAAAAAGTTATGAAGGGACCTCTCTCAGATGAATAGTAAGATACCTCTGCAATCACTTCATGGTATGTCGACTTAAGAAATAGATGGCTTGTCAGTGTTACAGATGCCCAATTAGGATGTGGAAAGGAGAGAGGGACCCCCTTAAAGAAATAACAACCATTTCAACTTTCATATTCATGACATTACCAGAGGTCCACCATCACCAGGACAAAAGCTACCACTAGTGAAAAATCAAAAATGCAAAAACAAAACCCAATATTCAAAATCCTAGAGATATCCTCAAATTCATAATGCAACCATTTGCAATAGTAGTATAGGACACATATTATGGTAGGCATTATGCAGGGGCCAACTGTCATTTCATCAAAAGAGTTTACTTATGGGGGAAAAATGACAGCAATGCCCCATATAACTAGACTTGTCAGAGAGAAGAGGGCCATAACATTAGGACCCCTCCGTTGGTAATCCATGTGAGTTACAGTACGGCACCTCCATATAAGGCCAAGCTTACCTATTAGAAAGGTATATGAATTGGGATTTCCAAAAGTGACAGATCATCAGGTTTCATATCAGCTAGGACAAGTTCATTGGCTACTATTCTGATACCCTATCAAGTATATAGGCAGGTTCTATAATGGAACACCGACCTTTTATGATTGTCACTGCTTCCTACTGTAAGCAAAATAACTGAGCATCAGGGAAGCAACTTTAATGGAAAACTACTTTCACCAAACACTAGGAATAAAAAAAAAATGTTCGAAAAATTCCATTTTACCACATGGCTTGAACTGAATTCAATTTGCCAACTTGTGATTTAAAATTTACACTTTTCCCACTTGAAATTTAATTCCTTCAAAAAATTAGCCTAAAATCTTTATAAAAAAAATTGCAAGTTTAAATTATGTTTTTTTAAGAGTAAATCCAGAGAACAAATCTACATTATGTGTTTTGTAAATCCAGAGAACAAATTATGTTTTTTGTAATGACCTTATTACAAATCTACATTACATATTCATGAACACAAGAAAATACAATTAAATCTCAACCGTGTAAAGTGCAACTTTCTAAACAATAAGTTAGCCAATCAAATTTGACTCAGATCATAGGTGAGTAAAGTGTGAATGAACCCACATAATTTTGTAATAAGAAACAAGGGAAGCTGAAAAAGAGAAAAATTAGGTCATGGGGTGGTAGGGTAGCCATTTGAGGCTGTTAAAATGAAGTGTGTTTTCAAATTTTCATCCATGTGCCTCGCACAGTTGACTAACTTAGTAACTTCACAGCAAAGTCAGCCCATTCCTAACTCACCCATTTAGTCATTAGCGGTAAATTAACTCTTCTTTATCAACAACAAACTTCAGATGTGTTTTTGTACTTTTCTTTAAAAGTCTGTAAATACCAATAATAGGAATTTTTTGAACAAGTTGCTTAAACTTCTCATATTGGAAGATGATCCTGAAATTGTATGAACATTTGTCATAGTTTGCCAAGGAAGCTAAAGTTGTTGTGAACATGGATTGAATTCCCAAGGAAGCTAAAGAGAGTAAGGGAGAAAAACAGTTAAGGATGAATCGCTCAACAATATATATATATATATATATTTTTTTTTTTTGGGGTCAAACTCTATGCTTCTAACTTATTCAGAGAAGGTGGTAGGCAACACCATCTTCTTCCGAATATAAATTAGGAGGGAGCCATTTATTGAAGTTATTAATCATGACATGAACAAGAAATCAACTAAATAAATAAACAGAAATAAATTTCTATATTTTAATTATACTACTTTTTCCACCAAGAATTCAATCCTTTTTAAGTTCTAAAAAAGGGGTTAATTAATTTTATAAGCAGCACCCTGGTATCTCATGTAACTGGACCATAATCCAGGCTTGTACAAAGCATTCTTGGGCACGTAGCTCTAAGAATACTCGCTATTTTTGGTGGCTCGATGGTAAATTTGCAGCACCTCCTTGAGGGATGCTGTAGAAGCTAGTTTCAAAGAGGTTACCTTCACTTTGGCATCACTAATCCTCTCTTCCTCCCAACTTTTAAAACAACAAATGCACCAATTGCTCCCAGTTAGCTTCTCCCTGTTAGTAGGTACTAGGAGGCACAAGCTGCTTCAAAAAAATAACTTAAGAATGAAATTATTTGACATTATCAAATCAAAAGAATAACTAGAAGGAAGCTTCCTTAAGATGTTCTCTAGTATGTTTACTAAATGAATGTGATTTAGAATTGAATGTTCCTTTGATGCTTTCATGCGTGGATCTCATGATGAAGTCATCTTTAGGTTACTGGTATTCAATAGCTTCACCAAAAGTCCAAGTTGTCCTCAAATCAGCTATCTAGTCCAATTAAGCCACTAAATTGTGGGACCTCTCACCACTTACTAGAAGATTCTGTACTATTTCATATCAGCCCTTCCCATTTCAAAGTATCTTTGCCCTTTAGCAAGTGGAACCAACCAGATATGACTACAGAACAGTGTTTCAATTGACCATAAAGCAAAGACTATAAAACAGCAAGGAAAAAAATTTACTACACTTCAAATCACAAAGGCCGACAAAAGTACATAGTAATGAACAATATATGGTCCCATCTATATAGATTCTTCCACATATTTAAATGATGATGAATCACATCAGGAATCAATTAGGAGAAAGACCTACCAATAATAATCACTGTGCATTTTCTTTTCCTGGATAATTACCAAGTTGCTCCATCTGCCAGCTTTCATGAGGAGCAACATGTTCATGGAAAGGAGTATATTGCTGCAAAAGTATATCAAAGAATTAGATGACAGATATAGTACAAAGACTTTATTACAATTTATAGCATCTCCCTGTAAAAAATTTGAAACAAAATTTCATGCTAGCCTGCTAATGGATTGTATACCATGCAAATATACCCTCATTTTCATATGACAAAACAAAGGGTGCGAAAAAGGAAGGGGGAGCAAGGAAATGTGCCCTCATTTATTCTTGGTACTTACATGATAACGAATAAGAGGTTGGCCATAACACTAGGCATTGACAATATATATGTCCAAGCAGTTTTGAAATTTGTGTTTCAATTGGCCCCACTAACTAACATGACTCAAATTTATGTGATAGGCAGGTCATTTAGAATACTAAGAACTCCACAAAGTCAATGATATTTTCTTAGGAAATTTGGTAAAGCTCATCCATGTGATAGGCAGCTTAGCCATTTGATAGATATTAATTTATGAAGTTCCACAATTTCAGTAAGGTTTGGTTTTTTTTTTTCATAGGAAATCTGGTCACGTTTTATCCGTCTCTTGTGCTTGGGAGAAGCAATGAATGTGCGTTAGAATTGTAACTGGAATTTATAAGCTAATCTTGTATCTCTCTCTCTCTCTCTCTCTCTTCTCCCCCCTCTCTTAAGAAGGGAAAAAAAGAAGGAAATGTTTCCTTTCTATAACAAAGCCTAATTGACTATGTGGGAAAATTAGTTATAAGGATACCTCCATTTTCATCATTAGTTCTTTGGCAGTTGGAGCAGAGACAACTATATGCCGAGCACCTGGTTTGATGAATCCTTCTTCAACGCCATTGTCAAATAATGCCAGCAAGCAATTATAGTACCCATCAACATTTAGCAGACCAACCTATAGAAATAAAATCCAGTTACAACCTTGGTAATTTTCCAATTCATTTAGATCTTCAAATATAAAAATTGATAAGTTACTGGTTTCTTATGAATTCCAAGTTGGGCCCACGTTATCATCTCCAACAGCTCTTCCATAGTTCCATATCCTCCTAAAACCACCAAAAAAGAAAAAGATATGTTGGCAAAAAAAAAACTCTTGAGAACAACAATTTTGAGTTTATAAATGAAAATCAACAGAGTTTCAAGTAGCAACATATTTAAGGTGAATGCTTATTTTCTTTTGATTACAGATGAGAACTTTCCAGGTGATTACCAGGAAGAGCAATAAAGGCATCCGCTTCTCGAGCCATTGCAGCTTTACGCTCATGCATGTCTGTAACAGTTCTTACTTCTCCAACAGTTTGACCAGATATCTGCCAGCGTTATCCACAATACACTAGACCAAGTGAATAAGTTTTTCAACTACCAACATATCCAAGTACTTTCCATAGTATAGGTAGCTAATATCATATAGGACCTGATAAAAATTTCTCCCCCTACTTAGGGCTGCTATGAATTAAAATCTGGTGGAATGCATACTGTTTATTATATACTCCTAAGAAACTTCATTTGCATTGCAAGGACTTTGGGGAAAAAGAAAAAACAATAGAAAAAGCATTCTAGTTCAATACATACATAAACAGAAAAAAGAGAACAGATACCTCAAGAGGCATGAGAGCTGTTGGAATGACCCTGTACATGAAAACAATTACGAATTTCATCAGTGATACAATGTGTTCAATGAACACCTATCTTGCATTTGATGAAAGGATTATCAATGAAAGATATGGACAATGTACTGTTGAACACGTTTCTTAGTTATACCCGAGAACGTGGCAACCTCCATCATACACTGTCTGAGATATCAAACCCATCAACCCAACACTTCCTCCACCATACACCAAGTCTATCCTCCTCTTCACCTGTTACATACACCCATAAAGTTAACACCAACCACACATAATCCTTTTAGAGTAACCCTATCAAGGATAGCGGCCAACCCAAGAACATCATGTTAACTATACATGAAATGCACAATTCACAAAACTCATCAATGTGTAAAACTTTTAGTCAAATTAATGTCCTGTGACCATAAATCACAATCCACTAATAGTGTCATTACCAAACAGAACCGTGCCCAACACATCAACCTATCATTTCACAACTCCAAGCTCATTTTAGGCCAAAGCCCAAAACAGAAGTACAGCTCCATTATCTTTAAAAAAGCAATCCCAGTTTTCAAAATATCAAGCACCTAGTACACATAACTTAAAGATGATTACAATAACATTAAAAAGAACACGTTTTGAAAACATACAACAGTCTCAGTTCAAAATATCAATCGCCCAGTACACAGAACCTAAAGATGAAAACAATATCACCAATAAGAAAGAACACATTTTGAAAACATACACCAGTCCCAGTTCAAAAAATCCAACAGCCAGTACTCAGAACCTAAAGACGAATACAATATCATTAAAAAGAACACGTTTTGAAAACATACAAAAACAAATACAATAGACCCAAAGCTTGAGACTCTACACTGACCTTAATCAAAGGAAGAGAGTAACAAAAGAAAAACAAACAAACCAGTTCATTGCCTAATTCAAGAGCAGCATCACTGAAGACTTTTCTGTGGCCGGAGTTGCTCCCACAGAAAACACAAACCCTCCTGAACTTGCTTTTTGTATTGCCTTCTTCCATTTACGATTGCTTTTCTCTTTTCCTTTTTTTTTTCAATTCAATCTCAAAACATTGGAAATAACAAATCAAAACACAAAGCCAAACCTTGTAAGCAGATAACAAATATATACATACATATATAATTATTTATTACTTCTATTACAAACACACCAATACTTACAAAAATAAACGTCACCCAATAAAAGAAATCTATGAAAGACTTCCTTTTTGGATGAGTATCTACAAAAGACTTCAAAAAGACAATCTGGGTTGATCTTAAAGTGATGAACACGGCAATTGAATTCTAGTAAAATAGATGGGTCTTTATATATTTGGCGAATGGGAGCAAAAGAAGCCCACATGCTCCATTTCCTTTCTAATCCAACGTCTTTGTGTCGGCTATATATATATAAATCAATCTTTTTTCTATATATTATATATTTTTTGTATGGATTAAGTAGATACTATATAATTTGATAATTAGAGTCAGAGATTATTTTTCAACCGTTGAAGCTACGTTAAAAACAGTGAAGAAATCCTATAAAGCTCTAAACAAGGATATAAATTTTATTCTGTTTAGGGGTGTATTTAGATACCGCTTATTTTGCTAAAACTGAAATTTATTGCTGAAAGTACTGTAAATAAAGGTAAAAGTTAGTTAAAATAGTACAGTGAGATCCATAAATAGTACCAAAAAGTGCAGTGAGACCCATAAATAGTAGTAAAAATAAGTTAAATAGTAAAATAATTTTAAGTTTTCAGCCCTATCCAAATGCACGCTTAGTGATTGTAAACCCCCATATTGCTATTTTATACGAGTCTAAATTTTCTGTTTCACTTTTCTTTCTTTACTCTATACTCTACTGATAAATACTTGCCATATGTTCACTTAAGTAATTAAATACTACTATTAATTAATAACTGTAGTATTAATAAGTCAATAATGATAGTATTTAATTAATTAGGTGAACACATTGCAAGTATTTATTAGTGAAGTATAAAGTGAAGTAGGAAAAATGAGACAAAAAATTTGGACTCTGATGGGGTATTACCAAAAAGATATTTTTAAAATATTTTACAACTCAGCTACATTAACTTTAGCAAGATTGTATTTTTTTTAAAGTAGTTTTTTGTTGTCTCACGACTCTTTTATATTTTTTCTTATTATTTTTCTCTCTCCTCTCTCTCTCTATTGTTTCTCACCTTTTTAAAATAGTTTTTTTTTTTTATTTCCTCTCACCTCTTTTGAGTTATATTATTTTATTGTGTAAATATATTATTTTAATATATTATATAATAAAATAAAAACTGAAATGTTATGTATATTATAAAATAAGATGATATAATAAATAAAGTAATTTTTTAAATTATAAAATAGAGCATTTTTTGCAATCTTGATGCTAATGCCTACGTAAGAGTTTCTTTTGTGTGTGAATTGTAAAAGTCCAAAAGAGAGAGTGGACTAGGCAAAAAGAAGACAAAGGTTAAGGTTACTGTCACGGTTGGACTTGACTTCTTATATAACACAACAATCTTGTAATTACCATGATGTTGCTATTTTTAATCATATTAATATTGATTGCACATTATAACATTTTAAAATCATTGGGTGTCCTTGAGCCACCCTGCAATCTAATCTTTACCATGACAATGATGTATGTGACATGTTTTTTTGTGTGCGTGTATTTCTTTAATAATAATAATAAACTAGTTGTTAACCTGTATGATGCACATGATAGTTAAATAAAAATTAAAAATATTTATTTTGGTTAAAGATATATAACTTGACTTAAAAAAATGTATGACTTGAAAGTGAATGAAAATAAGTAAATTTTTATTCGATATAATAGTTTAAAAAAATTATTTTTCTTTCATATTATTGGTTCCACATAACACATCCTAGCTTGGGTTATTCTATGGTGATGGCTTCACATAATACTTAACTGCAATTAAATCTACTGTTTACCACCAATCTAATCTATATTATCTTGACGGTGGATCTACAAATTGCATTATCATATCCTTAGAGCTTACTACATCATTATTATTATCTATATACAATATAAAACCAAAACCTTTGACCTTTTAAGAGACTTACGCTAGAATTAGGATTAAAAAAATAATTATAATTTTTTTTTTAATTAGACCTCATGTTAGAATTTTTTTTTTATTTTTTTAAAAAGGACCCACTTTAGGTTTCCAAAAGAAAAAAAAAAGACTCACGTAAAATTTTTTTTTTAAAAAAATTTAGGATTAAGGAAAAAAGAAAGAGAGACTCCTGTTAGATCTCTCTCTTCCCTTCTCAAATTTTTTGCAATTTGATGCTATAAAATTGTAAGAATTAAATCAAATTAAAAAATATAAATAAAAAATGCTGATGTGGAAAATTGTGGAGAGGTTAACCAAAAGTCAAAGACTTTGATTTTATATATATACTAATATTATGTCCATGTGATACACAGCTTAATAAAAAATAATATGTAAATTAAATGCCTTGATAAAAAATCATATATAAATTAAAAAATATATATTTCGATGTTAAATATAGATTACAAAAAATGAAAAATTATTTTAATTAGAATTGAATGTAAAAAAAAAAAAAGGATTTATTTATGAAATACTCTACTAATTAAGTAGTGAGAAACTTGAAACTCTAAATTAATTATCCAAATACATAATATATGTAGTGTGTTTGAATAAAAATATATTGTACATCATTAGGTAACCACTACAACATGTGTTATATATATATATATATATATATAAGAATTATTTATCAAAAGAGAATAACTCATGATTTAGAAAGCAAACCAACATATGAATCTACCTTTCTTAAAAGAGTTTAAAAATTTGTCCTTCCAAATTCATAAAATGCAAGTTCTAGGCTTCTAGCTCATAATAAGAGTAAGACAAAACAAGGTATAGAAAACAAAAGTTCCTATAAACAATATAAGACGCAATATATATGTATACACGTACCAAAGACATACATTTGTAGAAAATAACACTTATATATTTACCTAAAGGCTCTGTTTATTATTATCATTGAATTTATTGCTCATTACTCATGAATTAGTATGTAGCTTTGTGAAAAAAAATGGAAAATAAAAGAAAAGAAATACATACCTATGTAGTTAGAGGAAGAAATGTTTCCTTCAAAATTCAAGGATTCACAATTTGGCATGAGCTTTATTCCATGAAGAAGAAGATATATTATAGAAGAAGAGGATATATTATAGAAGAAGAAGAGAAGAATAAAGAAAAACCTAGTACATATAAAACACTATTTATGTAATTACATATTTTTTTCCGGATAAAATTATATTTGTGGGAGTAGTGTTATATATTTGTGGTCGTAGTGTTACTTCATTATCTCTAAAAAAAAAAATTCATTTCCACAATTAAGCTTTTGTATTTATCTAAAAAATTAATAAAAAAAAATAGAGAAAAAGTTGATAAGAATAACTTTTTTTTTTTTTTTGAGAAAGTTGATAAGAATAATTAGGTTGTGTTATTTCTATACATCTAAAAAAATTTACTGCAATTTTTTAGTTGATAGAATTTAACTTAAACTCAAACTTATGCCTTCCCTTTTATATTGTGCGATTACTTTTTAATTTTTTTTTTAATCTAGTTTTTTTTAGGGGTTTCTTTTAATGTAGTTTAGGTCCTTTAGGATAGTTATAAAGCTATCCCATAAAAAATGAACTATATATACAAGTGAAAAGAGGGAAAAATTAGGTTGTGATGTTTCAATCTAAAAAAATTACTACAATTTTTAGTTGATAGAATTGAACTTAAACTCAAACTGTAATGCCCGGAAAAAAAAAAAATAAAAGGAAGGGTATTTAAGTAAATCTTTTGTGGGGTCAATTTTATAATTTATAATTAGAAGGGAGTTTTTAGAAAATATGGTTGAAACTCTAGCAATATATAAGCTTATTAAGTCAACGTATATGGAGAGATATTTTGAGAGAGGAGACTACCCAAAAAATTGAAGTAGAGAAGGATTGACTACACCTTTGAGGTAAAAGTTTAAGAATCTCTTTCTTGTCAAATCTAAACTTTATTTAGAGTTAGAGTATTTTTTTTATGTAGGTATTTTGGCCAATAATGAAACTATTTAATTATTCAAGAGTTTTAACGATGCAAACAGAGAAAAGTTTGGATTTATTTTCGGTAAACTAGACACAGTTACTGCAAATTTTTCTATGTTCAGTAACTTAATCTTTATTTATGCCTTTTGTTGCGTTGAACAGAGATGGAATTTGCAGATTTTTAGACTTCATGAGACAAGTTTATGCACAGCCTTTTATTAAAGGAATAGCACTGAATTAATGGAGCTGAGGTCTGACAAGTTAAAAAAAAAAAAAAAATATTTGTCTATCCGTAAAAGCCCAGGTGCTTTAATATAGATGATATAGTCATGTATCTAGTTTTGTCCTTATCTCAAAAATGAACTAAGGGTGGTAGGTGGCAGAAAGTAAAGGAAAATATATATTATGAATATGTGGATTTTTTTGTGAGTTAATAATGAGAAATTATTAGTTTTTTTTAGTAGTTTATTTTCTGGCCAGGTACCGTTATAAGTTCTTCTTAAATTATTTGATTATTGAGTAAATGGTACTTGGAAGAAGGGTCTGCACCTGTCTGCTGACCGCAAAATGACTCGATTTAAAGCAGCAGTTATTCCTGTCAACTTCTGGACCTCTTTGGGATTTCAAGGAGGCTGTAGGTTGTTAATTGCTCTAATCTAATTAAGGTTATCCTCAATTCTGCAATGAGTGACCATATAACCCAGAAACTTGCTAGAGCCAACATCGAAAGAACACTTAGAAGCATTAAGGTGCAATTTGTGTTTCTTTAGTATCTTAAAAATATTCCAGAGGCTGTTTACATGCTCAGACTCTACTTTACTCTTTACCACCATATCATCTATGTAGACCTCAATATTTTTGCCTAGTTGAGGTTCAAACATTCTGGTCATCATCCTCTGGTAAGTAGATCCTACATTCTTCAATTCAAAGGGTATCACTTTGTAATGATAATTCCTAGTAAGCATAATGAAAGTGATTTTCTCTTGATCATCCTAAGCTAATGGTATCTAATGATATCCTTGGAAAGCATCCAAGAAGCTTATTCGAGGATGACCTACAGTTACATCCATTAATTGATCTATTCAAGGCATGGGGAAGGCGTCCTTGGGGCAAGTTTTATTTAAATCCGTGAAGTCTACACATACTCGCCACTTTCCACTTTTCTTCCTCACAACCATTGTATTGGCTAACCACTCAAGGTAAAAAACTTCCTTTGTGGCACCAGCCCATTTGAGCTTAACCACCCCCTCCTTGACAACATCAAAATCTTTCTTGGATGAGCGCCGAGATGGTTGCTTTTTGGGGATGACAGAGGAATTGACATTTAGATGATGTCAAATAAAATCTGGGTCAACCCTAGGAGTTTTGTAAGCACTCTATGCAAACACATCAATGTTTCTCCTAAGAAATCCTATCAACTCTTCATTTTCCTGAGGAGGCAACTAAACTCCAACCTGGAAGAACTTACCGTCGTTATCACCAATAATAACTTTTTTCTAACTCCTCGCAACTTGCCTTTTCTACCTTCACGTCCGTAGACTGCACTAGCACCCTTGATTACTATAAACCCTGCTCGGTAGAAGTCAAGGACTCACCTTCGGTCTGATGTTTGATTGTAGCCACCAAGCACTATCTAGTCACAGACTGGCTTCCAACTAGCTCCTTAACCTGATCCCTTGACGGATACTTCACCTTCAAGTTCAAGGTGGAAGACACAACCCTCATGGCGTGAAGCCAAGGTTTTACCACAATAGCAGTATAGGGGGAGTATACATCTACCACGATGAAGTTTACTTCCACGACTTCTTAACCTACCTGAATGTGTAGTCTAATTTGGCCCTTTGGAAAGACGATCTTCCTATCAAACCATATTAGAAGGGAGTCATAATAGGCCAGGTCTTCGAGCCTCAGCTTCAACCCTTTAAATATGTTAGGGTACATGATCTCTGCATCGCTGCCCTGATCCACCAACACCCTCTTCACATCACACCCTCAAATCCTGATAGTAACTACTAGGACATCATCATGTGACTGTAAGGTATCCTCATTGGAAAAGCTCAAAGTTGGTTGGGCCTCCAATCTACCCCTTTACGAATTAGGGGGGCAGTCCCCTGTAGACGGCCGAGCTACAGGCATCACCCTGGATGGCTGAGAACCAATCCTTGGAGCAGTAAAAAATGATACTAATTGTACCTAAAGGTGGTCTTGTTGAAGCATCTCTCTGAGCTCCCAACCTTAACTGATCACTTTGTCCATTGGGTTGATGCAGGAATTGCTTCAATTTCCCACTTTTAACTAATTACTCCAAATGACTCCATAATGTCCTGAAATCCTCTGTAGTATGCCCCCAGTCCTGGTGAAATTGGCAATGAAGGCTCTGGTTACGCCTCGTAAGGTCTTCTCCCATCTTGTTTGACCATTTAAAGTATGACCCACTCTTAATTTTTTCCAAGATTTGGTGCACTGGCTCTCAGAACACAATGTTAACCACTTGAACAACAGTAGATTCGGATTGCCCAGCAAAATCTCTTCGAGTTCGGTTGTTATTGTATCTATCTGATCTAAAATCCTTTCTATCATGTAAGACCACCTTAGCTTTCCCTTTTCCTTATTATTGGCCTTCCTCGACCCGCTTATACTTGTTAATACGGTCCATGAGCCGACGTACATTCTTAACTGGCTTCCTTGTCAAAGATTTTCTTAAATCATGCTTAGTGGGTAGGCCGACCTTGATAGTCCTTATAGCCACATCATCAAAGTTTCCATCTATCTCATTAAACAATTCCCAGTACCTGTCAGAATATGTTTTCAAGGGTTCCCCTTCGTGCATAGTCATAGCAAATAGGGAGTCTAAGGGTCAAGGAACCTTGCTGGAAGTAACAAAACGAGCCCTAAATGCTCTAGTAAGCTCCTTAAAGGAGTTAATGGAACCTTCTTGTAGACCATTAAACCATCTCATCACCATAAGCCCCAAACTGGACGGGAACACCTTGCACATCAGAGTCTCATTCTTCGAGTGAACAACCATTCTTTGTTTGAAGTGGCTAACATGTTCCATAGGGTTTGTTCTGCCATTATACATGGTGAACACTGGCTGAGTAAACCGCTGAGGGAGCTTCTCACCTTCAATCCTACGGGTAAAAGGAGATTTGGAAATCTGGTTAAAAGCCCTACTCATAACATCGTTGCCCAGACCTTTGCGAGATGGACTCTTATTCCTATTCTTATAATGGCGATCCTCATCGTATGAAAAAGACTCACTGGAAGAAGTCCTTAACCTAGGCCTATAACTGCCATCCCCATTGTCATCAAAAGAAGGGTCAGAGCTTGAAGGAGTCTTTCTTCGTCGATTGCGGCGGATCCTCCTGTGCAGATGGTCAATCTCCAACTGCATGCTTCTAGTATTCTCCTCATGAGAGATGTAACTCTTGCCTCAAGATTGGCTCCTACTAGTATGTGTAGTGTGCACACTAACCTCACGGTCCTTCATTCGTTTAAGATTAAGAAATTGGTCCTGAAGTTGAGAACCAATAGACTCCTCCTGGTTTGGCCCCAAACCTACCATAACCTACTAAAGCTCAAGTAGAGAGTGGGCTGGATCCTAAGCCCAAAAGGTAAATGGATTCAGGCCCAAAGAGCTCAATGCAATGAATTTGTAGAGAGTAGGCTGAAAACTAGAGACTGGGACAACACTTATAATGGAAAAGATGATAAGAAGACAAAGACAAGCAAGCTTTTCAGAAAGAAATTCTTACTCGGTCAAAGTTTGAGGAGGGTAATTCTTGATTATATTCCTTTAAAACTTGAGTACAATTTTAGTTCTTATGCAGGCCACTACTCGAGTGCTTGTCTCATCAGATACCTTCCTCAGTCTTTTGTGAGTTGCGGCAATCAAGATAGTATTATTCAGGGGTCTTTTCCACATAAATGTGGCTAGAGAGTTTGGTGGGGTGCATTAAATGTGGTGGCAGCTACCATCCCTCCAATCACGTGAGGGTTAACCCCTATTTCTGAAACTTTTCTTCTACAGTGTGGCCCTCTCTTGTAATGTGACATTGACGTGGCCATGGCTGGCCTCTTCGGCTTCACCATCCGAGTGTATGGACTTTTCGGAACTGTATTGGCCTTCTCAGCCTTGGGTATGAAACGTAACATTATTACCTTATTAAATTTCTATATCCCACAATATACATATTGTATTGATTCAAAGAAGTTGATAAATTTATATGATTCTCTCTCTCTAATAATTTTTTTCCTAATAAACAACTACTCTCATTAATTATTAAATTAATGTTTTGTTAATTGTTATGATATATTTCCTTAAATTAAGGGATAAAATTAACAATATTTTAATTTACAAACAAAAAGTCCATTATATTTTTTTCAAAATTCCTTCCCAAGAAAAAAAAAAAAAAAAAAAAATCTAAACTGAAATCTGGAATCCTACGCAACACTCCATGCTTTTTTTTCCCCTCAAGTTGCATCTTACATTTTATTTATTATTTAAAGAATTATTTTATTAATTGTTACGATATATTTCCTCGAATTAAGGGATAAGATTTAATTAGAATTTAATTTATCTAACATTTTATCATCTAAGTTTTAGAAATTTAAATCCTACTCCAACTAAAAATTTATTATTAGAATTTCAAAATTATATATATATATATGATATTTTTCATTAAATAAATTGATTTTATTTATTGTTATTTGTTTCTAAATAACAAATAAATAAATGTGTAGGGTTAGGATTTGTGGCCCAAGCCTAAAACAATGAATTTGTAGAAAATGGGTGGAAGAGCTAGGTTGATTATGGAATCAACAACAACTAATCACAACCCTCAAGCATAAACCAACATGAATTTACACGTAAAGAATTGGTGTCCGAAGAGGACATATTATTGATTATGTGGTGAATACAGATCTTAGAGTTACAATAAACCTGTTTTGTTTTTTTTCTCCTTCATTCTCTCCCTCCTCTTTTTTTCAGGAGCTTCTTTCCTTTATATAACCTCCTTCTCCTCATCTCCATCATCTACTTGTACCTCATCCGTGAGCCTACTTGAGTATATGTTATGTCAAGCATCTCTTTTAGCTCTATGTGAGTGGTGGTAAGTGAGGATATACTGTTCAGAGGTCTTCTCCACATAAATGCGGCCAGAGAAGTTGCTGCAGTGCCTTAAATACGGTGATAGCAGCTTTTCCTTTAGATATTTTCTCATTCTTATCTTCTCCAGATATACCCAGAGCTTATTTTGATCAGGTGAAATCCTCGGAAGATCATTTTGACCTTTTATACGTTCAATTGATCCATACTATTCGCGTCAGAGGAGTATAATCTTTTCGGGCAGAAGGCGACCTCTTCGGATTATAATCACTTTTCTTTCTGGGAGTCCCTCTTCCAGATGAGCCTTGCCCTTACCTCTCTTTCTCTTCGGACGCACAGTATTCCTCACATGGGGCTCTAGGCCCACTACTTTAGACTAGGCCTTTCCCCCCCCCACAAAATGAGTTATTATTTGTTTCTAAATAATTGCTTGAGTTCAAATCACTCTTTAATAAATAAGGAATTAAAAAAATAATTAGAAAAGTTTTTATTGATAATTTTAATTAGAAATATTATATATAAGGACAAATATACAAAATTATGAATTTTATATAATAATAATCATTTATTTAGTTAGAAATGAGTTTTAAAATTATGTAATAATAACTCATTTAGTTATTTTTTTCAATATATATATGAACTGATGTTGAAAATTTGCTGTAGTACAACCCATTTTTGTTGGGTCTGAAAAGTTTTCATTGGGGCCTATTTTGCTGATCCGGCTCATATATTGGGCTGAGAAAGGCATCTAGCCCATGCCCACAAGTGTTTAAGGAAGCCCAAGTGAAATAAACTTGAATCGCATGTCTTTTTTTATTTATTATTATTTATAAATATTTTGCTTCTTAGGTTGGAGTAGCACGATGTTAGCAAAACAGCTGCGTTTGAATCCTAAGCAAAATTATGTAACTGACACGAAATACGATTTGCAGAAAAGAAATTTTGAGTTGTTGCCAGCAGATGTTACAGATCCCACTACTTAAATGTTTTTTGCAGTCAAATTTGTGAGTGACAGACTGACATAGCCACATAGGTTTTATTGAGTTGTTGTGGGCCTTGTGGCCAAAGGATTCAAGTTCATGTGTGACATGGGAGTAAGGTACTAAAGCAAATTGTCCTGGTTATGGTTATAGTGGATTTTAGAGACAGAAAGACCATAACCCCTATTGTTAATTCAACCTCTTTTATTCTCAAATGATACTAATATATTTAGAATAAGGTATAACTAACTTGACCGTAAAAGGATGTGGCTTTCAGCCAAAATAGGAAGTCTTGGAGCACTCAAAATAGTAACTCTGCCTCCCCACCTCTAGTTCCTCTCAATTCCTAAACTCAAGCAAGTTGTTTCGGATTCCCAAGAAACAAAAAGAGTAGGGAAGAAAAAAAAAAAAAAAACAAAAAACAAAAAACAAAACACACCTTTCATTTTCAGATTCCATTTTCCTTGACCAAGATCCAAACATTGCTCAACTTTTTTTAACACCAAACCCGGAAGGAACAGAAAACGGACAGCAGAAAAAGAGAGTAAAAACATGGTGTGAGACAGAGAGAGAGAGAGAAAGAGAGATATCATAATTCCACATCACATCTTGTCTTGGATGTTTAAGTCATGGGAAGAAGAATTCCTAGTGATGAGAACTTGTTAATACATCCAGAATTCTCGTTCTCCCTACTTGCCATAGGGATGGTCGCAACAATTGCAATGATCACAGCTCTATGTGGTGTCCGGTCAAGGAAAAAGTCATCACCTCTTTCCTCACCACCTCCTAATAAAAAAGAAGAAAATTCAGTAGTGTCTAACTCAGCATCCTCTACCGTGACAATAACATCTTCAAAAGCTGCAGAACCAGTAGAATTAGAGGATAGTTCACATAACAAAAAACCACAGATCAAAGAACTTCCACTTCCACCATCAATGAAGCCAATGAAAGAGTCTCATTCTTACAATCTCATCACAAAGTCCTCGTCTGAGAGAAGACTGCCGATGAGTTTAAGCATGAAACTGCCAAGAAGCTTGTCAACGGCAAAAAAGGAAGAAAATCGAAGAAAGGAAGAAAATCATCAACAAAAGAAAGGGGATTTGAACTCGGAAGACACAGTTTGGATGAAGACAATTATCTTAGGAGAAAAATGTAAAGTACCAGCAGAGGATGATGCTGCTGTAATTTATGATGGCAAGGGAAATAGAATCTCAGCATACCATCCTAAGACCCCAAGTATGTTCTCTTTGTCAAGGCAATGCTCGTTCAAAGATCCAGATAGTTCTTGACCTTAGTAAAGAGTGGAAAATGAAAGAACAAAAAGGAACATCTAGGAATGGGAGAAGAATTTCCTGATTCATTATATCATTACCGTGTCATATGCCGGTAAATAGATCTTTTTTATTTTTTATTTTTAAATTTTTTTTTTTTTATGAATACGGCTGTTTTGATAGAATAATAGAGTGGCTTCATTCATTAGCATGAGAACAATCTTATCTGTGAATTGAGAATGTAGGACATTGAGGCTACCAACTTATGCTACAGCCTCATTACAGCAATAAGCTGAGTGTAATATCAACTAGATTATTTGATTATGCCATAAGTGTCTATTCTAGTTTCAGAATTCATGAGTTCAAGCCAACCTTCAATGCATGGCTGTGTCTTTTGGAGCAAAGGTTGGGACAAGTTTGATGCATTTTACTGATGTACAAACTTACGTCTAACCCCCTTTTGTCCCTCTTTCTTTCTGAATTTCTGCTAAAATACAGCAAGTACCAACTGTTTTTGAGTATATGATTATTGGCACTAATTATGAGAAAGTTATAATCAAAAGCTTCACCTAGCATTCTTTAGGGAACCATAAACTGTATGCAAAACAAAGCTGCGGCATTGATATCCACATCGAGACAAATTTTTGCGTAGTTGAATTATTCAAGCTCTTGGTATACGATCAACTGAAAATTTCGTTAAGCTGCATCAACCTTATTCCATACTTAAGGAAGAATGAAACCATAGATTAATGATAATATCTCAGGCATTGCACATCCACTAAGGTAATAGGACATGAAAAGGCTTCAGAAACATTATGTTTGAAGTACATGGAAATGATTTGAATTTAAGATTCAGAAACTCTTCAGAAAATGTCCTGAGTTATTAGAAAAAAATTCTAAACCAATGTATATAACATATGTTTCTAGTGTCAGTTACTCAGGAGCAATAAAGTGACAGCAAAATAGGCTCTCATAGTTGACTATTGCTGTAAAATCAATTTTTGTCATAAACAATTTCAACACCAGTTTTAATTCCGTATTATAGAGGTGTTTTTCTTGGAGAGAAAAGGCCTTACCTTCGTAAAATTTAAATGCACCCAGCTCCAATAAGGCCTTCTCCATCAAGCTGTGTAACCAATGACTTGATTTTCAGATCATTTTTTTTAGCTTTAGATGTAAGGGCACCATAAATTATGATTTACATAAGAGGAAAATGGGGTTTGTCAAACAGCTTCTTGATTAGCTAGTGATGAAAATTTTCACCATTGCTTAGGCTCATGGACTTGAAGGACTTGATAAAGGACTCGTACATTTTAACAATTCCTACTAGAAGATGTGCCCTTGCCTTTGAGGACACAATGGAAGAGTTTTTCTGCTCTGTCTGTATCTCCTGGACTGCTTTGGGATTTGCATCAATGGCTTCAGAGGAGGGACTTGATTTATCTAGCACCAGTGTATCTTTGCACCCGTTACTGGCAGAAGCTTGGATTGGCAAATCCCTTGGTTGCCGCATAGGTTTAGAGCTAGATAGCTGTATAGGTCCAATCATCTCAGGGTTAGATAAAGATTCATGGCATTGTCAATACAAAAGCTGAGGTACAACTGAAAATATAGAGAGGGGAAAAATAACATGCAGCATATAAAACTATGGCAAGGGAAAAAAAAAAAAAACCATTCTATTTTTATTCAACTACTTGCATTTGGCTTGGCATATCAAATTAACAGCTTGACTTATAGGCCTGAAGTTCAGACTTGCTCAATTGAGGCAGAAAAAATAATATGGCAAAACTTCAGAAGTTTTTCTGGTATTTGAAGAAATTGAATTATAAACAAAAATTAATAGCAGATCGAGTAATATTTGTCTCAATACATGAGAATTATGATGAAAATTATTTGTCAAAATCCGTACATAATTCAACAAATTTTATGAAGTATGGCTTTAGTGAAACAGATGATTCAACTGTTATATTTGACAATAGTCACTATAGTCTACCTTAGCATCTTTAGACACTGCTGAAACCTTTGCAACACTCTTCTGTTCCGGAAATCTTCCAGCACCTCTTTCTTCTCCACCTGCAACAGATTTAACAAAGAAACATTTTAGTCTCTTACGTGTGATAGGAACATGAATTCATTGATGTATAATGGTGACAACACCAAATATTGGGATTTTAAAGAGAAATAGAGATGATTCAACTTTCAAGATGGATTTTTTATTTATGAAAATATATGGTGCAGTAAAGCTCTTGATGATTCCATCCCAAGAAAAATTAAAAATACTCATAGATCTATATGCAAAATAAAATATGTATAAGATATTAGGAAAGATAACAATATTGAGAGGACACCTGACTGTCTGTTATAATTGGCAGCAACATGGGTTTCCTGAGTGCTTGTTCCTGCAACATGGCCCTAATGTGAAAAGGAGTTAA
Source organism: Quercus variabilis (assembly GCA_030445155.1). Classification (NCBI taxonomy): domain Eukaryota; kingdom Viridiplantae; phylum Streptophyta; class Magnoliopsida; order Fagales; family Fagaceae; genus Quercus; species Quercus variabilis. The sequence goes on from CP129446.1 coordinate 702,529, forward strand.
TTAACAGATTAAAAATGACCCGATGCTATTTTCATTATGTATCTAATGAAAGAAATTTTTTCCATTCTAAAATGCCACTTACAAGAGCTCGAGCAGGGGGAGCAGCAAGCACTGACTGTTGGTACTTCAAAATGGTCCAGTCAAACACATAATCCATTTTTAATCCTGAACAAAGGAAAATATTCAACAACCAAGCCTTAGTCCCAAAATTTTGAGGTCTAATATGGATCCTTAACAGACTAGTCAGGGTTATTGTGAACTATAGAATGTGTACAATTACATCGATACTATAGCTGAACGGAAAGAGTGAGCTATGACTACTAGAGCTACTGCCACACTTTTAAAATTCTCATTTAATCTTATGACACTATACAAGAAAAGCAGGGATATGATATACAAACCTTCACGAGAAAAAAGGCTTCTGAACATTCTTTTAAGATAACCATAATCTGGCTTAGTATCAAAGTGCAGTGAGCAACAGTAGTGAAAGTAACAAGCAAATTCTATTGGGCAACCATGGCATAAGTCCTGCAGAAAAATCAGTAAACTTTCTAGAAGAGATATCTTAACTAGACGTGTAAACACTAAAGAGATGTAATTGGTAAGTTATTTTTAAAAATAATACCTCAATAGAAGTGGAATCCTTTATTTCTCTAACCTTTTCTGACTTCTTTTTTTGAGTTGCAGCTTTAATTTGCCAAGGAAGACTACCAAAAATAAGAAAAGAGAAAGACGGTTCAAGTTATGCAATGCAATATAGAATATAGACAATTAAAAAGGTTATGAATCAATATTTACCTTCCCTTTAAGAAATAAATGAGAACATATCCAAGAGATTCTAAATCATCCCTTCTGCTTTGTTCTATGCATGTTAATAAAGACAGTTAGCCATAATATTCAAAGCATCAACTAGGGATCAAACCAGTTGCCAATGCTACCAAATACACTAGGTTCATACACAGCCAAAAGAAGAAGAAAGAAAGAAACATACGAATGCCATGCTGAGTATTTCTACTGGCAAATCTTTCGGTTCCAACAAAATTCCTATTTTCTCTGCATAGGATGATGACCGTGTTAGAAAAAAATAATGGCGGAGGAATGCTTACCATGCATTCTGTAATGATACTAGATACTACAAATTTTACTAAAGAAGCCTTACAAACTGATATGTTACCAATCATAAAATAAGTAATTCAACATTTATTTATTATGTTGTTGAAGCAGCACTCACATTCAATGCCAAATGAGTTTGTACTTTGTAGGCTTTTTGTAGTAAAATTTGTAGTAGTTTTAACATTTTCCTTTCATAATATCAAGCAGATGGTGAGAATAAATGCAAATTTGCTAAGTTGTAATACTAAAATCAACATTAATGCAGATATTATTTCAATGATATATGTTATAACATTTCATATTAAGAGATCAATTGTGGACTGGGGATAATGCTAGTCTGATTGTCTCTTTGGTTTGAACATCAGATAAGCTTATCTGAAAATGAAATCAATGCTCCACAAACCTATAAGGAATGTGATTATATGATGAAGGATGTCTATACTTGGTAGCCAGACCAAAATCCACGATGAAGACCTAGATGCAAAGCAAAAACCCATTAAGCACATCAACAATATCCCGAAAGTAAATACATCAGGGAAAGTACTAAAATCCTTAAAATGTTAGACCTCATTATCTTTACTTCTCCTTCCCATAATGAAATTGTCCGGCTTGATATCTCGATGTAGATAAGATTTCGAGTGAACAAATTCAATTCTGTCAATCTGACAGGAAGATCAAAGTTACTGGTGATGGTTTGGAAAAGTAGACTTCAAAACAGAATTAAGTACAAACTGGATGCAAACTTACCATCTGATCTGCAAGCATGAGAACAGATTTTAAAGACAGTTTATTACCACAAATCTTTAATAGTTCTTCAAGGTTCTCTCCCAATAAATCCATGGCAAGAACATTATAATTTCCATCAACACCGGACCATTTAACATTTGGAATTCCAGCTGCCAAAGACGACAGTTATTAGACGTTAAACAAAGGAGTTAGAACAAATGAACATAATTTTCCAATTAAGATTAAAAATAAAAACCAAAAAATGAAATAAGGCCAAGTGGAAAAAAGGCAATAGATTGTTTAATTAGTAGCATACTTCCACCCTGTAGTATTTTGTACACTCTTGACTCATGCATAAGTTGGGGGTGTTTAGTCTCGACATGTTCCTGAGGATAAGGAAGTGCAGCCTTTTAGTATTATTAACAAACAGCATCAGCCCTTAATCAATTGAAGCAAGCATAAGCGCTCTCATTTGCATATTAATATATCAATACTTAAAATTAAAATATGAGTGAAAACGTTTCTTTGTCAGTTGGAGTGCAGCAAACCACTCACATGCTTTAAGGCAACCTCTTCACCTGTAAGGACATCAGTACCTGCAACATGTAAACCATCCCATCATTAACATCAAGTCCCTGTTGATCTATCATATGAGATTATAGCTTGGTACTATCAATAGTCCACGTTTAGCTTCCCTATTGCTACCTATTCCATGTATTGATAAGTTTCCTTTGCCACATATCGTTAGGCATGAAAAACTTACAATGATGCAAGTGTACAACTCTCTCATTTAAAAATCTTTTGTAATTTGGTGTTAGCTAAATTAGATTCACACAAATTAGAAATTAAAAACACCCACATAAGAACATTCACATAAAACAGAAAGTTTAACGTGGTTCAGCCAAAACCCGTGCCTACATCTAGGTACAGACAACACCAAAATCCGTTGTTACTGTTATGGATATTACAAAAAAAAAAAAAAAAAAGAGACAAACTCTTAATCATTTGTGCAGAACCGTCAAACTACCATCCAAAGTAACTTGTGAATACCAAATTACTTCTTTATCAAGCAAAACGCCCTTTTTTTTCCACACCAAGGGAAATCAAACAAGTAACCAACTTAAATTAAGTTAATTGTTCCAACAAAGTTCGTAAACATTAACGAACAAGACAATAGAATTTTATGGTACAAAAAGGATCAAAAAGTAATTAGCACAGACCATGGAATATCACCCCAAAAGAGCCGCTTCCAATCTTTGGACCGAGTTTGTACTTGTTCGAAATAGAAGGCTCCATTTCAGTAGTTAGCTGACAGAACCAATCTTAAAGAATGTATTAAGTAGTGGTGCAGTACTATATATATATATATATATATTCTTTATTTGTATAAGTGCAACGTTAGACTTAGGGTTGAACTCAAGGGTTTAGTGCAGTTCATGTAACGATTTTGAGGCAATTGTAGTGGAGGTCTGTGTCCAGAAGAGAAGACAAGGGGTAGAAGATCCTCGTATCTCCATGGAAGGAATGTTACTCATGTTTTGTGTTACGGTGTGTGTGTTAGGACAACAACAATATTGTAGGGTTTCTGGCAAGCCAGGGTTTTACTTGTGTTTTTTTGGAGTGTACATGGAGGCGCTCGTCTGCGATATAATTGACCTTTGTCTTTATGTGGATCTTCAAACTCAATTATGTGTCTTCTTAATTTTATTTCTTTTCTTTTTTTGTTGAGAAACCACAAGTAATTTATATTAATACCTACGAGAAGAAACAAGAGTGCCAAACTTAATTTTTATTATTATTATTATTATTTTATTTTTTAGAAAGGCCAAACTTAATAATTAAGTTACACTTAATCAAGGATATCGCAAAAAAAAAAATATATGAACAAAATCATTCATATTTGGAAATTGATACGTTCATTTGAATTTGTAATTCTCGAAAATTTCATCAAACAAACAATCAAATTTTCAAAAATTATAGAGATTTAACCATTCATTCATTCATATACTAAATTCCAAAGCAACGAACACAACATAAAAAGAAAAGAGGGAAAGAAAATCTTTCTTTCATTCGCCTCTCCACCTTTATAAGTGGTAAAATATTAAGGCAAGTAATGAGCTACCACGACATATTACTCCATGCAACCAATGAAATGGAGGTGTTCAACAATGGGAAGTAAAACTGAAAATTAAGAAAGAAAGTGTAGAGCAGAAGTAGAACACATACAACTTTATATATATATATATATATATAATGTGAAATCCCTCGTGCAGAGGGAAAAAACCACGAAGGCCAGTCAAGAAGAATGCACTATGAACCGATATAATATTACTCAAGTGTTGCATCACAATGGAATGGTATCCAGCTATGTTGCTGAAGTGTCATATTGTGATTGGTATATTTACTTTTTTTCCTAGCAATAATACCATAATAATTCCATGTATAAGTGTTGAAATTCAATCACAAATTAACACTCAAACATATTATGAAATTATGTGTGAGTTTAGATGTGTCTATAGACAAATAATATATTTGGATTTACTGCAAACTAAAGCTGAAATAGCTATTTTATGGTATAATTATATTTTTAATGTGAGAGAAAATTTAAAAGGTAAAAATAATAATTATGATTTATGATTTAAGAGTTGAGATTAAAACTTAAAAGTGAACTTTTAATTTTCAATATTTACCCTTGAAAGACAATTACACATGCATCAAATCTCAATCCATGCATGATAGATATTGAGCTAGTGTAGGGACGGACCTAGGATTTAAAGCTAGGGGGGCCGGAAATAAGCGAAAAAAAAAATTCACAATTGCATCCATATATGATGATTTTAAATATTTTCTTTTGAAAAAAAAAAAATCAAATATTGTAGTCGATTTTCTCATGATCTACAAATAAAATAAAAATTATATTTATTATCTCTCAAAAGGACTAATCAAAGATTGACAATTTTATTTGATAAATTTGTGTCGCATATATATTATATTATTTATTTCATTTTGTTTCTTTATCTTTGCTTTTTTTTTTTTTTTATCTTTGTTATTTTGTCTCTTTATCTTTGTCACTCATTGCCCCAAGCACACCGGTTCCCCCACTACTAATTTATAATGCATTATATGTCATTTATCTCTTTCTTTCTCTTTATCTCTATTGCCTATTCCCAATATTCCTCCACTACTAACAAACAGTCAAAGTGTCAAACAATCAGATGTTTTATATATTATCACTTTATAGATCACAACTCATAGTCAAATATTTTAGCAAAAACTATATATAAATCACAACTCACATCTCACTTTCTCAACTCAAACTCTCTCACTCATTAGTTGCAAAAAAAAAAACACACACACACACACACACAATCAGAGATTCTTATAATCATCCTCAAAAAAAAAAAAAAAAAAAAAAAAAACCAACACAATCAGTCAATTACAGATTCACAACACAAACATTATATCAATGTTATGTCAGGTTTTGAAGTTTAAAAAGAGAAAAACTACTTAAAAGGGTAGATTGGAATTTTGGAATGGAGTCTGGAGGTTGCAGCTGCTGGAAACAATGGTGGGTTAGGTAGATTAAGTTGCCGGAGGTGCTAAGGGTAGTGGCAACGATGTGGGTCTGTGGCAGCTGAGGCTAGGCGGCATGATGGTGGCTTGTGGCAACGTTGTGCAAGACTGATGGTCTGTGCGACTATGGCTGACCGCTAACTGTAGTTAGTACCCAGTACTCTCTATCAATCTCTCCACTCCAATCACTCTCTCTCGGTCTCTAACTCTTTGTCTCTCTCGACTTTCTCTCTCTCTCTCTCACTTCTTCTTCTTCTTCTTCTTCTTCTTCTTCTTCTTTTTTTTTTTTTTTTTTTTTTGTCTGAATTGGTTTCTAAGGTTAAAAGTGTTAATGGGTTAAAAAAAAAAAAAAATTGGGTTGGGCTTAGGGGGCCGGTCAGGGTTAGGCTGGGAGGCCTGGTAAGGGTTGGCTAGGCTTAAAGTCTTATATATAACTAATTTTTTTTTTTTTGGGCTAAGGGAGGCCCGGGCCCCCTTGAACCCCCTATTGGGTTCGCCCCTAGGCTAGTGTGCTACTGTGCTACTATATATTATGACAAGTTTCTCAAACATAGCTTCTGGTGCTACTGTGCCATTCTAAATGGCACAAAAGTAATAATAATCACATACTCAATGTATATACATTTGGAATACGATGTATATAATAATAATCGTATTTTAAAAAAACAATTTTACAAGGAAATATATATTGATTGTTTAATAAGAATTTCTGGCCGGAAAGATATAATGGCAAGTAATCGATTTACCTTTTAAAATAGGCTATTTGCTGTATGTGACTTTGTCATTGTGACTAATGGCTGTATGACCCCCTTTTTTTTTTTTTGCTGAATAATGGCAGTATGACTTTATCAAGGCTACATTGACTTGGAAATTGGAATACGATGGCGAGTCAAAAGATCAACCACGTAAAATAAAAGGAAATATAAGCCATGGAAGCCATGCAATACATGAAAGGCCAGGGTTCCAACAAATTAATTCTCACATCCGAATTAGTTATTCGTGGCATTTTGCCATTAATTTCAAGTGGACATTACCTGTACAACCTTTGTTGTCTTCTGATAGCAGTCACGACCAACAATCATGTTCACATGGATGATGGATGTCACGTTCTTGTTCAACAGAATTAGCTAAAGATTGAAACTTCGTATATAACTGGTTAAAAAAACACCATACATAACCTTATAAGCCTAAGCGTTCGATCGGGTCAATATTAATTGTAACTCAAAATTTAGTTGCTCTCTGCATATAAATTTGCTGTTCTTTTGGTTGGATAAGTAGATTAGCAAATACTCTTGCGCCCATGCATACTTCAGTCAATTGGATCCTTAAAGACAAAGTTTTGTTCGAATTAAGTTGGAAAATTTAGTCTTAACTCATTTCAGATGAATAGTTGAGCCTTTTGGTTGTTCGATAACTAGTTGATTGATTAACATATAATATATTGACTTTAATTTCAATTTGATTTTTCTTTTCAAATTTGTATTGGACAATTGATTTTATAAATGGTACCTCGTAACTTAATTTGCAAATTGCAGTAATATTTGGTAATCATCCTCGTCACACACACACACACACATATATATATATATAATATGTTACTCTACTTAATATTTTTTTTATTAATTTAATAATTTGAAATTTTCATTATTGGATTACATGTTTTTATATTCTTAATACGCATACCAAATTTCAATTCAATTGAATTTTATTTACCATTTAATCAATCTTTGATATATAATTTTAAACTATAAAAACTTAAATTTTAAATATTTAATTGATGGCATAATTATTGATTTTTTATCGTTTTGAAATTTTAAAAGTTTAAAAAATATACGAAAATAATGTAATCCAACAATATACTTTTCAAAATTTACATCTAATAAAAAATATTAAATAATGTAATATTGCTTAAAATTTAAAATATATATATATATATATATATATATATATATATATATGGGGCCTAAAAGTCTGATAGTCTCAGCCCATTTTACACCCGGCCCAAGGCCCATGCCGAGGTTGGAGAATTGCCCGAGGACATTGTGTAGAGGCATGGGCTGTAAGGACCTCGCCGAGGATGACCCTGTCCTCGGCGAACTGAGAACAACACAAAGTGGGGGAACAAGCCCAGGATAGGTTGTCATCTCTACAATAAATGCGCTCACCTAATCCCCTGACCGCCCTAATGGAGATGTGACTCCTGGATAGGGTAACCTTAGCCATTACAAATCACATGATTACTGATAACACAGCTGATGGGATAGACGGTCAGAAGGGAAGCACACGGATGATCAACAGGTGGAAGAAAGAGATGGTGAGAAGAGGGCTATATAAGGGGAACCAACAGAACAGTCTAGGGGGGCTCCAAAAAAGAGGATCCTAGGATTTTCGCCAAGGAAAGACCTTGATAAGTAACCTTAGTGTGCCGGCCTTCAACGGGTGGAGATCCTATTTTGGGCATTATCCGTTTGTTAGAGCCTAGTTCTTGAATCCACTCTCTAAAAATTTATTGTTTGGGCTCGTTGGATCGTTTTTCCTTTTCATTTTAGAGGGCTTTTCCAAATTGAGTTCCTACAATTGGTGCCATCTGTGGGAAGAACTAGGGCGTTAGCAGGCGCAACGGCTAGCGATTTCCACCGTTGGGAGCTTACACAAGGTACCCCGACTTCAAAAAAAAAAAAAAAAAAGAGAACGAAGTAACAACCAACAATAACGCTTTTGCACAAGATATGATTGTTGCAAGAAAGTAAGAAATTCAAAGAATAGGAGAAGGAAACAAACACAACAACGTTTTATTAATCGAAAAGCAAATACAAGATACAAACAAAGGCTCAGACAGGCGTGTTTTAAAGCTAATGCTACAAACAGAGGCCTAAACGGGCCTGTTTTAAAATTAACTTTAGAGAAGGGGGCTGAGGCAGGCTTGTTTTAAGGCTGCCAACGACCCCTGGGCCGGTGCGGATGGTGCTGGCGAAAAGAGAGGAGTAGATGCATGGGCACCTAACGACCCCTCCCCATAACGTTCCCTTGATTCTTTCCTAGCCCCACATTGGTTAGCCATTGGAGACGGCAACACCCGGGCATTAAACATGACGTGATCTTGCGAGCTTCCACCAATGGACAGGCCAGGCGCAAGTCGCTGCCAGTCTGAAGGGCAGGCATGGGTGTGCCCCGGAGGAGGGCGTTACGTACTTCAGGGACTTCCCTCCTGACTGCCATGCACGACACCATTGAGATGACGCCCAAACTCTGCCACGCCGGAAGTCTGGCGCGGGCTACAGCCATAACGGCTCTCGGCCGAGAAAAGAGGACCTTTGGCCTGTGTGCCCTCACTACCATCCAAGGCCGCCCCGTTTCTTCAAACTCTTGTCACAATCCTGGCAAGGTTGTTGAAGGGGCTCGGAGAGCTAGAAGGACGTGTTTCCTGTTTTGTTAGGGGATTCATGGAGTGTGGAAGGACGTTTCCCCCCCAGAAATCCTTATATAGAATATGGAGGCTGGTGGGAATTGATCCACACAAAATTCGAGAGAAAAGGGTTATCAGGGGCATTAATCCTAACCAAATTCCAAGGAGGCCGTAAACCGTTGGATCTACATCAATCCACAAGGATATTAATGAGGGCGCGTCTTGTGCATCGAAATGTCAGGCGCGGAATACGAGCAGTCAAGGGACGCCTTGTAATTGAGAAAAGCGAAAGCTTGAACTGAAGAAGGGGTTACTGCCACACGTAAAGTTAGAAATCCGAACCACCCCTGCGAGGGACACTACGGGGTCAGGGATCTGACCCGAGGATGGCCTTCCAGTGAAGCAAGGCTGAGGCCGTCATCATGCAAAAAAAAAAAACATTTTCTAAGTGTTAGACAGAACTAAGGCTTTGCATGGTCCTCGGACTCAAGTCTATGGGGAAACTAACTACTTCAAAAAAGATTCTAAGTGTTAGACAGAACCAAGGCCTTGCATGGTCCTCGGATTCAAGCCTATGGGGAAACTAACTACTCCAAAAAAGATTCTAAGTATTAGACAGAACCAAGGTCTTGCATGGTCCTCGGACTTAAGCTTATGGAGAAACTAACTACTGTAAAAAAGATTCTAAGTGTTAGACAAAACCAAGGCCTTGCGTGGTCCTCGGACTCAAGCTTATGGAGAAACTAACTACTTCAAAAAAGATTCTAAGTGTTAGGCAGAACCAAGACCTTGCATGGTCCTCAAACTCAAGCCTATGGGGAAACTAACTACTTCAAAAAAGATTCTAAGTGTTAGGCAGAACCAAGGCCTTGCATGGTCCTCGGACTCAGGCCTATGGGGAAACTAACTACTCCAAAAAAGATTCTAAGTGTTAGGCAGAACCAAGGCCTTGCATGGTCCTCAGACTCAAGCCTATGGGGAAACTAACTACTGCAAAAAAAATTCTAAGTGTTAGGCAGAATTAAGGCTTTGCATGGTCATCGGACTCAAGCTTATAGGGAAACTAACTACTCCAAAAAAGATTCTAAGTGTTAGACAGAACCAAGATCTTACATGGTCCTCGGACTCAAGCCTATGGGGAAACTAACTACTTCAAAAAAGATTCTAAGTGTTAGACAAAACCAAGGCCTTGCATAGTCCTCGGACTCAAGCTTATGGGGAAACTAACTACTTCAAAAAAGATTCTAAGTGTTAGACAGAACCAAGACCTTGTATGGTCCTTGAACTCAAGCCTATGGGAAAACTAACTGCTTCAAAAAAGATTCTAAGTGTTAAGTGTTAAGTGTTAGACAGAACCAAGGTATTAAGCGAAACATTAAATTATAACAAGTACAAGGGAGTCTCAATTAAAGAAATAAAAGTGAACTACTGAATATGTATTTTAAATAAGAAAGTATGTAATTCTGTTACAATGTCGCCAAGGTAATAAGCGAAATGAAATGAAAAAGAAAACAAATAGGAATGTCCACGCCATCAGAACAGTGTAGTCCAACGAGATGGCTTACTTCCCTAAATCGACAGATAGCTTGCTTCGAGGAGCCTGTCAGATGACTTTGACTCACACCTCGGGACCCTGCCTCCGAGGGGCTACTTCGGAGGATCCTTTCCTGGCAAGAGGGATCTGAGGGGCAACAAGTGTGGCTTGAGGATCAACAGAAGGCTTCACCACACCCTGGGGCACTTCTTGACCGTCAGTTCCCGCCCCCTTCGACGCTTTATGGAGTTCAGCCCCCTTGATAGGTCTATCAGCTGAAGATGCATCCTTGGTAGTTTTAGTTTGACTTTCATCTACCGCTGGCAAAGCAGACTCCACCTTAGAAGTAACGGGGATAACCTCGTGAATTGCAGGGGGGTAATACACCCTTTACGCTCTCCTAAGGTCAGATGAGGCATCAACCCCTGCTTGGTTGAGGGCTTCATTCCAGGTCTGGGAACAGAAGCGCCTACACACTTCGGGAATTTGAGCCTTAAGGGTAGGTTTAGTTTTAGCCATCCCCTCAGCAAAGGCCTCTTCCTCCCCTTGTTCTACGGAACGCTCGGCATCTATTCTCGCAAATACAGCTTCATCTTTGGCCGTCACGGCCTCATCCCTAGCATACTCGGTAATACCTTTCGCCCCAACCGCCTTGGCTAACTTTTGCTTCAGGTCGACGATGTCCTCTTGAGCAGCCTGCAATTGGCCCTCAGTGTCCTGCAAACACTTCGTCTGGTCCTCGGCTTGTTTCGTAGCAGCAGCTAGGTTAGAAGCCGCGCTATCTCTAGCCCTTGTCATCTCCTCCAAACTGTCAATCGCCTTCTTAAGATCTGTTTCAGATCTCTTAAGGGTACTTGCAGCCTTTAAGAACTTGTCGCGCTCCTTCCCCAGAGTGCTACTTTGGACATTGGCCTCCTCGTCCAACCTGAAAACAGCTTGGATGACCTGCCAACCAAAACAAGTACGCCATTAAGGGGAAGAGAGGTGCTAGACAATAAAATTCAAACAAAATAGACAAGTACCAAAGGTCCTACCATGTCTAGGTATCTCTTAAGGTCGTAGGCAACCTCTTGCCCCCCCATGCTCCCAAGCTCAGCCATGTTGACAGGGAGGAGAAGGGACCTCTCAAGGGCATCAGTTACGCGAGCCCCCTCGCCTCCTTGAAAATCTCGGAGAGTATGTCATCCATTAAAGGTTGCCCATAGAGCATGGCAGTGGGTAGCCAGGTCTGAGGCTCGAATTGCTGAATGGTTTCTTATCCTTTACTCTGACCACCAAGCCTCAATTGTTTAGAAGGTCGGCGGGCTTCACCTTCCTCGGGAGAAGAATGGGATCTGCCCCCATCCACTGGGTCTTTGCCCTTAGAGGGCCTCTTTCTTTTAGGATCGGAGGACTCAGGCCGAGAGTCTGAGATTGAAGGGATGGAGGACGACCTAGCTTGCATAGGCGAAGGCTTAAGCAGAGGTAGAGGGGGTTTAGGCTGTGACTTACTTGGCACACTTTTCCCAGACTTTCCTTCAAGCAGGTCAAGAAGGCTGGTTTGGGGCTGTCTCTTGGAATCCATCTCCGTCTGAATACCAACCCTTTGGGGCTGAAAATCGGCTTCAGACAAATGGGGATCTCCCAAATCACCAGAGGGATCCTTAAACTGATTGGCTCAGCCAAATACACCAAATTCGTCTTCAGATGAGCTTAGTTCGACCACTTCTTCCCCCTTCTCCGAGCTCCCTTCTTCGGCCTGTGTTGCTTGATGGGATGAGGAAGAGCCTGCCAACGGGATGCCCTCCGAAATAGAAGTTCCTTCAGAAAATGAAAACCCGTCCTCTACCATGGTGATTTGCCTAAGCCGAGGATCACAAGCCCTGATAACGTGCTTTGGGACCGAAAACGACTTCTGGGCCGAGTTACATCCGAGAATTTTATGGGCAGCTCTGACCTGATTATCGGTCTCGTTCAAAAAGAGCTCCGCCCTAAGAACGGCTTCCAAGTCCTACTTGTTGACCAGGTGAAAATGACGCGCGAAGGCGTGCGTATTTGCAAAAAGAGGAACAAAACTCCTATGATCAATCAAACAAAGAAGATATACGACAAAGAAAAAAGAAAAGAAGTCATACTATCTCCTACTTCAATCACCCTACCTGGCTCTGCCTCTACTGTCGGGCAGTGAAGACCATCATGCCACTCTCCTGACACTATGAGAAAATCTTGAGTCAACCCCTTACTAGAATTGGGGAGGCACTGGATAAGCCAAACCCTATCGTCTCTTGTCTTCATATAGTATGACTTACCCTTCAGGTGTTAAAGATTGTAGCACCAGTTCACATCGTGATGGGTTAACCTCAACCCCATCTTCTCATTCAGGACATCTACGCACCCTAATATCCTAAACATATTAACGGCGCATTGGGTAGGAGTTAACCAAAAATGTCTAAGGTAACTGCACATCACTAGCCCCATAGGGATCCTCATGCCTCCCTCTACGAAGGCTACTATAGGAATCACCACTTTGCCCTCGTTCCTTTTAGTGTAACACTTTCCTTCCTCGCAATACCTCAAGCCGACATTACGGGGTATCCCGTAATCAGCAATGAATTTCTCTATCATCTTTTTAGACTCAACTAATTTCTTAAATTTACCCATCCCTAGCAACGACTCAAAGACCCAAAAGAGAGAGAACAAAAGAGAAAAAGAAAGTAGAGAGAAGTTTGTGCTACAGAGAGAAGGAGACTTACAGAAGTGGGGAGATTCTTCTCAGACAGACTTTTTATGCCAAAAAGGGGCATTGGTCAGTGTGGAGATTGGACTAGATTCAGAAAGTGCACGTTGAAGTTTTTGAACATACAAATAAGGAGACCAAGCGGTTCAAATGAGTATTTATACTCTCAATTAAAATTAATTAGGCGGAACTTCCCGCCCATAAAGGCAAGAAATCCCTACCGATTGATTGCCATCACACCGTTGGACGTAGGGAATATGGAGCCGCAGAAAATTTAATGCGAACGCGCGCCGAATATCGAGGCGCCAGAAACGTCCATTGGGCAAGCGAAAAGACTCCAATGCTGACGTCGACCAATGTTAGGCGAATCATAAAAAAGGCCCAGGGATATCAAAACCCTCCTCCCCATCCGAGGATGATAGCAACAGGGTTTTGAGGGGCTATTGTGGGGCCCGAAAGTCTGATAGCCTCGACTCATTTTACACCTGGCCCAAGGCCCATGCCGAGGTTAGAGAATTGCCCGAGGACGTTGTGTAGAGGCTTGGGCTGTAAGGACCTCGCCGAGGATGACCCTGTCCTCGGCGAACTGAGAACAACACAAATTGGGGGAACAAGCCCAGGACAGGTTGTCATCTCCACAATAAATGCGCTTACCTAATCCCTTGACCGCCCTAATGGAGATGTGACTCCTGGACAGGGTAACCTTGGCCACTACAAATCACATGATTACTGATAACACAGCTGATGGGACGGACGGTCAGGAGGGAAGTGCACAGATGATCAACAGGTAGAAGAAAGAGATGGTGAGAAAAGGCCTATATAAGGGGAACCAACAGAACAGTATAGGGGGGCTCCAAAAAAGAGGATCCTCGGATCCTCGCCGAGGAGAGACCTTGATGAGTAACCTTAGTGTGCCGGCCTTCAACGGGTGGAGATCCTATTTTGGGCGTTATCCGTTTGTTAGGGCCTAGTTCTTGAACCCACTCTCTAAAAATTTATTGTTAGGACTTGTTGGATCGTTTTTCCTTTTCATTTTAGAGGGCTTTTCCAAATTGAGTTCCTAAAATATATATGATATGTTACTCTACTTAATATTTTTTTATTAAATTAATAATTTGAAATTTTCATCGTTAGATTATATGTTTTTATATTCTAAACTTGTATACCAAAGTTCAATCGAACTTTATTTACTATTTAATCCATCTTTGATGCATAATTTTAAACTATAAAAATTTAAATTTTAAACATTTGATTGATAACATAATTATTGATTTTTTTATCATTTTAAAATTTTACAAGTTTAAAAAATATACGAAAATAATGTAATCTAACAATATACTTTTCAAAATTTACATCTAATAAAATAATATTAAATAATGTAATATTGCTTAAAATTATTTAAAAAATGTACGTGTGTGTGTGTGTGTGTGTATATATATATTTGTGTGTGGTTTAATGGCGGCTTGTTAAAAGTTGAAAGAAGGAAGAAGCCACAAGCATCACATGTGATACAACAAAAATTAGTAGTTGGAGTTGCTAATCAATTTTTGGATAAATAATGAGAAATGATTTGTAGTAAAAATATTGTGAACGTAGTATTTTTCATAAATAATATAGAAGAGAGAAAAAGGATCAGGGACGGAACTACATACAAACAGAAGGGGGCTGTGCCCCCCCCCCCCCCCCCCCCATTTTTAAAAAAAATATTAAATAGCAGGTATATATTTAAGATTTTAGAAAATAAGCTTAAGAAAAATTATATTTGCTCCCCTCAAGAAAATTATATTTGCCCCTCTCGATTTTGAATCCTAGTTCTGTACTTGAAAAGGATAATATAGAAGAGAGAAAAAGGTGGAGGAGGAGGGCTCTAGATTCTACAGTATCTTAAAGATTACTTTTGAAAAGCTAACAAGTAGTTGGGAATGGCATGGCAAAGACTAACTCGCAATATATTAAAATGTGAGGTAGAGAAACCTACTAAGATTTTAATTGGTGAATATTGGAAAAATAAGGAAGAGGAGAGAAACGGATAAGGTTCAATATTAAAGTTTACTTTCAAAAGTTGATTGTTATCTCGTTCTTTTAACTCACTTATATAGTTATATTTTAAATTTTGTGTACGTATTCATATTGTTAGGTATTTTTAAATAAAACTAAAATATATGAAGAATTTCATTTATCTTATATTATATAAAAATATTATGACAAATAGTTTTATAGAATTTCCAAGAATAAATCAAAAACAAGTTTCCATAAATCTTTACAAGATTCTTAATCAAATAGAACTTAGCATATATATATGCTTACAAATTCAAATCATGTCTACATAATAAAATAAAATAAATAAATAATGTTTTGGCATATGATGTCTTACATCCATAATCTTGACCATATTCTTAAACAAATAGAAAATCAAATATTGAGCCATCATTTTGAGTTAAAATCCTGTCTTAAAAAAACATTTATTTCTTAATCAAATAGAAGTATAGAACTTAGCATGCTTTATGCTTAGAAAATCAAATTTAAAGTCATTGTCTAGCATCAAATCCTACCTAAACAAAAATCGGAAAGAAAAAAAAGATGTTTTATGTCTATAAAACTTCATGAGATTCTTATTGGTATGCTTAGAAAAAAGAATACAAGTCATCATCCAGGTTTAATTCATGTTTTGATATAATATTAAAAAATTAATCGTTATATAGTAGAAGGATTTGGATTGGGTCCATTATCCAATTACACCAAATGATGACACCTCCGACAATAATAACATATGGTATCATTTGGATGGGTTCAATCCAACTTACCCAGGTATAGGTTTCAATTTATACTGTACTTATATAATTTTTTTTTTTTTCTAAATTACAAATTACACCACTAAAGTTTGAAGATATTTAGATTTTATATCTTGAAGTTTCAAAATTTAAAATTTACCCTTAAAAAATTTTATTTCGTCTGCATTAGCAACTCCTTCATCTACATTTTTTGTTAAGTGCTACATAAATTTGCCACACATGTTTAGTTCATCCAATAAAATAATGTTACGTCATTTTTTTTATGTCATGTCATTTTTAATTATTTAAAATTTTCTATGTTGTAAAAATGACGTGATAACATTTTATTAGATAAACTAAATACGTACATCAAGCTTATGTGACAGAAAGGTTGCTAATCTAAGTTGAATAAAACTTCACTCGGTAAAATTTAAATTCTAAATTTCGATTAAAATATTTTTAAAGCTTTACTAGCAAAGTTTGCATCTTAGCTTTTTATTATTATTTTTTTTTAAAGGGTGATGGTCCACCATAGTCAATAAACCAGAGTTGTATACTCTCTATCACGTTTCCACAAAGAAAAACCCCCCTTTGAATTCGCATTCAGCAGAAGCGCGTTCAAACTGAAAGACAAAACAGAGCAGAGACACAGAAAATAGAAAAAGACCAACAAATTTCGTTGAGAAAGAAACCTCAAGGAAACCTCCTCCTTCCAACGCCGAAGGAGAACAGGTAATTTCTCTTCATATTCGCATACCTGTTCTCCTACAACAAAAAGCTTTCATCTTTGATAGGTTCTCTTCTCCATATCCGATCCAATTCCTCAATAAATTTCATTACTTTTATGTGGGGATCGATCATTTGGTCTTAGATTCAACCGGGTATTCCTTAAATTGAAGGTTTATCAAGTATTTGCTCAGACTTGTGGAGATTCGGATCAAAATCTGCAATAATCTCAGGTTTTTTTTTTTTTTTCAAAAGGGTGTTGATGATTTTGCTTTCAATTGGTGGGATTGTTGTTTTAATCAAAAGGGGTTGCTGATATTTGATCTGGGTCTTTGTGGTTTGGGTGAAATATTTGATTGACAGTGATAAATGTTAAGTTGGTTATGGTTGTTGTAATTGAAGGAAGGGTTTTGGATATTTGATCTGCCTAAGCCAGGTTCTGTGTGCATGTTGATGTATCATATTGTCATTGGGAAGAAGGATCGGCTTGTGAACGTGCCCACCTGGTTTCTGGGTGCTCTCAGGCCACTTTACCTGCCCATTGAACAAAAGGCCTTTTCATTTTGCATTCCTAGAGATAGATGGGATAGGGAGTTCTTTAAGCTGCAGGGTGGCTAAGCAGAATTTGTCAAATTTACGGAGTTTTTTGGTAGTAAAATTGTTTTTTTGAGTGATTTGAGATGGATTCTTCGCAAGGATCGGTGTTGTCTTCAAATGTGGCAGGGCTAGTTGATGGTTCATCAGCTCAAAGAGAGGTGTCTTACCTTGATGGTATTCCTATTTATGTCAAGGAGCTTATTGCTGGAGGCGCTGCTGGTGCATTCGCTAAGACTACTGTTGCACCCCTGGAACGGATCAAAATACTCTTGCAGGTGAAGCATACAAACAAACAAAAATGTTCCCATTCTCGAAATCTTTTCATTTTTTTAATGAATATAATTAGATATAATGGTTCTACATGACTTGCTGTATCTTATAGATATGCTCACACGCACCCGATGAATTTTGGACCCCTAAACACGCTAGGCACTTGGGTATTGAACCTATAACCTCATCTTCCACCTTGCTTCTTACAACGGGAGGAGGTGCCATTTGAGCTAAAGCTAATTGGCACCAAAAATATTACCATTAAGTTAACTTAACTTCAACACAAACTATGGAGAATGCAACTTAAGCTACACCAAAATTCAGATGATGTTATTTAGAATGTGGATGGTTGGGGTATGTGAAAAGGTAACCATTATAGTTATTTTGGATAGAGTTTTTATCAAGTGGTTGGGGGCCTTGGGGTGGGATTAAGTATAGTTATTAATATAGGGTTTTGAAATTATTAGGCATGGAATAATGTGGAAAGAATAAAAAGTTGTAGTATATATTTGGAGAGTGGGAGAAGCTGTGGCCAGTGAACTCTGGCTCAAATCACACGTCCTCCTACTCTGAGAATGGATAGAGGATCAGGTCAAGGTTCAAAACCCATTTGATGTGTTTGTAACTTATCAATATCAAAATAAACAAATAAATGAAAAAGTTTGGGAGAAGTAATGTGTTTAAATAATAGAGAAAGCAATGCTGAATATGTATGATCATTTGACAGGATGAACAGTTTTGCTTGTAGTTTGGAACCTTGTTATGATTGTAATGATTTTTGTGTCTGATTTTGGAGCTATAAATTATATGGGTATCATTTGGAATTTGGTTTATTTAAGGAAAAAATAATAATAATAATACAAAACAATAGGACCATGGATGATGTACAATCATGAGAGGCAGGTTAACAAACAGGGTAGCTTTAAAAACATAGGTAAGGAAGTCGCCAAGTTGATTGAGATTTTTGCCTACCTGTAATGGCAATGAATGACAGAATTAGGTAATGAGGGATAAGGTAATTTGATTTAGTTTAAAGATGTGAGAAGGATGGAAGGTACGATAGAAAGTTTGTTGATTTTGCAATACGACAGGCTATCATAGCATAAGCTCACAATAGGCTTAAATCTAAATGTAGGATGGCAAAAACCATATGTATAGTTGTCCCCAAGTATTGGGAAGGCTCTGTTTGGCTCGAAAGGGAAAGCAACTAATAGGTAAGTTATTTTATCATATTTGGAGTAATTTGATTGAAAACTATTTGGACTCACAGAAGTTGTGCTATTAATGGGAGTTTGGCTCCTCTTGACGAGGTTAGTCTCCCTTCCTATAAAATGCATTTGCTTCACTTGACGATTCTTCCTCTACTTATCTCAGTCTTTTAGATTTTTTACACAGTAAGCAGTCAATGTCCCTTTCAGTATTTTCTTTCTGTACACTTCTGCAGGCGTTTTTCAACGCAGTATCTAATAAGGACTGATTAGGAGTTGCAGTTTGATTTGTAGTTTGAGTATGATCAGAATTTTGTTAAAAGTGATTAGTCATACAAACTTGATACATAAAGTGAATTTTTTTTACATGCTATGATTAATTTTAGTATGTTATAATAAGTATTAAAGCTTGTTTTGAAGTTTGAAGGCTGGATTTATCATTGAAGTTTGAAGGCTGGATTTATCATTAAAAACTAAAATCTGGTGCTTCATACTTCCTTTTCTTTTTTAAAAAATTCATAATTTTTTTCCAGAATTTCTTAACTGTATTTTTCTGTGTGGGGATATTTACAGACCAGAACAGAGGGGTTCCACTCTCTTGGGGTGTTTCAATCTTTGAAGAAGTTACTGAAGCATGAAGGTTTTCAAGGATTCTATAAGTAAGTTCACAATCATTAAATTCAATCATTTATTATATCTATCCCACAATAACGTATTCTAGCTTATACTTGTATGTATTTCAGAGGAAATGGAGCAAGCGTCATTCGAATCATTCCTTATGCAGCCTTGCATTTCATGACTTATGAACAGTATCGGTGTTGGATCCTGAACAACTATGCTGCCTTAGGAACAGGGCCCCTTATTGATCTTCTAGCTGGTTCAGCGGCGGGAGGAACTGCAGTTCTATGCACATATCCTTTAGATCTGGCCCGTACTAAACTTGCTTATCAGGTATATATCTTGCATAATAATGATGAAACATATGGTCTTATCTGAATGAGGTGGAGTATCTATGGCATAGTGTGAATTTGTAGTTATTAATTAAATTAACTGATGTTTCTTGTTTACTTATCAAAAAACTGATATGTTTCTTGTTTAGGATTGTAGTTAATGCTACTAAAGATTTTTCTTTGTGAGTTGTTATCTAGTTTCTTATGCTTTCCTCCTGGACCTCCCCATTAGTTTAAAATATGAGTATTAAATATTCATCTAATTTGTTTTTATATGTGCCAATATATAGAGTTTACCTCCAAATTAGTTTGATGGAAAATTCCTCCAACACACTACATGGCAATTCAAACGACCAGCCACGTGTAGTTTTAGTCACATTACCTATTTAATGAGCCATGTTATTTAATACACATGGATGGTTTTAAGAATCACCACGTAATGGATTGGAGGAGATTTCTCCAAACTCGTGACTCTGTCCTAAGAAAAAAATGTTGTAATGTTTTTGAAAGTTTATTTTAAATATCTTGTATAATAATTTCTTGTGCTATATTTTGTCTGCTTTCTATATTTTTCAAACATGTTTTGTGAAGGATTTGATTCATATTTTTTTTTAATAAGTAATAATATTTATTAAAAAAAAAAAAACAACAAATACATAGGTTTTTTTGGTTTAGGGAAGTGACAAACTTTGTGAGGCTCTATATCAAGATGCTTCTCATAACTTATTCATGATCTGCTTGTCTTACCTTTGATGATGTGCTCACAGATAATTTGGGTTAGTGTAAATGCATAGTAGTTCAGTGTTCAGATGACTATTTAACTATTTAAAGCTGTTTGGGAATTTTATGTGGAGTTTTCTGGTTCTTTTTCATCTTCTGGTTGATTGTTCCATAGTTAAAATTGTCATTATTTGATGCATTTTTACTTTTGTACTTAATTCTTTATGGTTTTGTAGGTTACTGACACTAGAGGAAGTTTTAATTATGGTATGAAAAGCAATCATGCTCAACCTGCATATAATGGCATAAAAGATGTACTTAGAAGCGTTTACAAGGAAGGAGGTGTGCGTGGACTTTATCGTGGTGTGGGTATGTATGTGCTACATTGTTGTGTCCATTACCTTTCAGTGTGGTGAGCCATTACATTTCATTTATGAGTATTGAAGGTTTTTTTTTTTTTTTTTTTTTTGGTTTGAGGGTGGGGGCAATTGCCTTTTTTTTCCCCCCATTTTATAGCTGAGCTCCATAATTATCCTTGTCAAAGTTTTTTGTCATTTTTTCCCCTCTTTCCCTATGTGATATAAAATATTGGGTGGTTAGTATTCATTAAAAGCTTCCTTTTTTTGAGCAGGCCCAACACTCACTGGAATCCTTCCTTATGCTGGTTTAAAGTTCTACATATATGAGGAACTCAAGAGGCATGTTCCTGATGAGCATCAAACGTCCATTATGATGCGTCTCTCCTGTGGAGCTCTTGCTGGGTTATTTGGGCAGACCTTCACATACCCATTAGATGTTGTCAGGAGGCAGATGCAGGTATTGCCTGTTACAATCCTTTTACACTGTTGGTAGCAAGGGAGCTGCTTTTTCTTTAACTGACTAAACACTAGAAGTATTTTCTGGGGCAAGCAAAAGTTGATGTAAGAGGAAGCCATGAGGGTAATATAGCTATTAATGTCTCTATGAACCATGTTCTGAGCTCATGGTAGCTAAATGCCAGTGAAAAATTTTAGGGTTTCTGTCAGAAGACGCGTTTTTTTTTTTTTTTTTTTTTTTACAGCAAGCCACATGGTGAACAGGCCAGGGTTGTTGCTGTTTGATTAATAATTGTATATGTATACTATCTCCCTCGGTCTGGTTTTACTCATTGACATTAGCTATATATAAATTTGATTGTAAGCAACATATAAAAGCTGGGGTAGACGCCTAGATTTGACCCTTTAATTGAATGTTTTGACTCATGCTGTATCCAGATTTTCTTAGTTTAGAATGACCAGCAAGGGTGGTTTGCTAATCTCTTAGGAATTGCATTATGGTGAAATAGTAAACTAATCAGTTTGGTACAGGTTTTACAAATCATTTTACGGGTAGTGAACCAATGATAGAGATTTACTGAAAATTCCAGAGGTCAACTACATGCAGTAGCTATCAAAATTATGAAATTATTCCTGATACATGAAGAAATTGGACTGCCAGACTTGAACTTTTTTAAAATTTTAAGGATTAAAACTAATTACTGAACAAGATACAATGTGGTTGCTATATTGACCTCAGGCTGTGGATGAGTATATTTAAAATTAATAATGCATCTCAAGTTTACTTACCAATGGTTGGCTTGAGCTCAAACGCAACAAGCAAAGAAATAACTTGCACAAAGCTTTTGCGGTCCACTGGCTTGACATTCTTGAAACATTGATGCCATTGTAATTGCTAAATCAAGTTGATACTTCAACATGAATTACATGGATCTGATGTTTTACATTACTTGTGGGGTGCAATTGCAGGTTGAAAATTTGCAACCTTCATTCCAAGGAAGTGCCAGATATAGAAACACATGGGAAGGTCTTACTACTATTGTTCATAATCAAGGATGGAGACAATTGTTTGCAGGTCTAAGCATTAACTATATAAAGGTAATTGTTGATAGTTACTTTATACATTCTCTGTCTGGCTTTCAGATTGATGCCTTTCAAGATTTTGTCTTCTAGTTAAATTCTAATGTAATTGCTGCATTTTTCTGTGGTTAGCTTTCTAGGATTTCATGTTGGCCAGATTGTGCATTAGCATAACAATGTGGTGTTATGTTCTCACTAAATATGTTTCTTACTAAAAACATGCATGTGCAGAGAGTAGTTCTTTTTCTTATAGTTCAATGAAGTAGGTTTGTCTGTCTATGATGTAATCTATCATTGATGCTTCAAAGAAGAATTTTAGACTCTGATTGTTTAGACCAATCTTTTTAAGGTGTGGAGTACAAGTACATAGACCACTTAAGCTGTTAAGAAGAGAATACAAAGTTATTAAGGGTGACCTTGTTTGTGTGATTGGTCTCTTGAAGCACAAGTGTCTTGCTAACAATGATTATATTATGTTCTTAGATTGTTCCTTCTGTGGCCATTGGTTTCACTGCGTATGACATGATGAAGTTTTGGCTCCGCATCCCACCTCGACAGAAGACTCAATCAATATCTGCTGCCTAATTCCTTTGGAATAAGACCATAAATGCAACTTGGTTACATTGGCTGTGCAATGCAGAATGACGCACGATCTATAGATGCAAGTAATCAACAAAGGTGTCCTCAAAATAATACTCTATGATTGTCTTAGTTAATGATTAGTAAGATATGGTGAACTAAGGGGGTCCAAGCTGTAAACTTGGAGTCTTAAGTCTGTTGAGATTCTATTTATATTCAAAGCAGTGTGCTTGTTTTATTGGGGAGAAAAATAATTTTATATGTAAAAATTTGTCCTTTTTAAAGTTGTTTAATCATATGGCAGGAAAAAGTTATTTGATTTTTTCCCAATTTTTATTGAATTAATGTTGTTTGGTTTAAAGGCTGTGCTATGGATCCGAAAGTTAAGCTCTTTTGAATATATACCACTGTCAGTTCCTTTAAGACTTCTCCCTTCTCTCCATGTGTGTGTTAAAATATTTAGTATTCTAAAAAAAAAAATGTTGTTTGTTTAAACCTTATTTTTGGTAAGTAATTTTTTGGGTTAAAACCATTGCCACAAGATGAATATAGAGAGAATTCAAAATCATATGCTGCTAATAGGATACACAAACTTTGATATTTATAATTGATATGATGAGTTGGGAAACTGTGAAACAACTTGGGATTGATTGTGACTAGCTCAAAGGCAGCCTGTTATATTTGGGACACCAGCAATTTTGAAGATTTGCCGTCTCATAATTTGTTATTTGGATAGTTTCAATTATCACATTTTGCTCCTAGACACATGGATGCTTTTTGGTTTGGTTTGTGACACTTCAGTGTTTAGCTCCCTTTAGCTATGTTAGTCAGTTGGGTAAACTTTAATTAAATTTGATGATGTGATCAGAGGGTATATATATATATATATATATATATATTCTATGACTCGTATATTCTCAAAATTGATACATTTAACCCATTATCACAGATTGATTCTCAAATTTAATGACAAGACATTTTTCCTTTGCACCACAAGATAATACACTCGTGAGAAACTCAGCACATAAACATTGGTGGTTTAAGCCTCCGTTTGGGAACTGCGTTTTGCGCATTTCTCAGGAGAAGTGCTTTTTTTTTTTGGGTCTCGTGCACTGTTCACAGGATCCACAGAAAATGGCTGACTGTTGACACCCTGGCTTATGGGTCTCAACTCTCACATATCATATGTATATTTTGATTTAATATATTTTCACCATTAATAACAAGGCTACAGTCGTTCAGAGTACAAGCCTACAGCCACAGTCGTTCTACCATTATTTGCTCACATGTCATTCACGTGATGCAATTAGCGTTGTAATTAGTTTTGCACGCATGTTATAATTTAATTAGTTGTAACTAAAATTAGTTAGTTAGATTTCATTCTTGTTAGTTAGTTTGTTGAGTTTGTTACATTTTCCAGCCAAGTCCTAGGCTCCGTATCTGTGTTTATAAACAGAGCAGCACATGTAATTATTTAGATCTTTTTTCTAATCTTTCATTTAAGATTGTGAATTTCACTCTCAAAATTCTTTTTCATCTTCCTAATTTTCCCTTGAATTCTTCTTCAAGAATATTTTTCCTTGAATTCTTAGGAATAAGCTTTCCTTCATTTCCATGGCTGAAGCTTCAGCAACTTCTGATTCTATTACCGCTCCTACAACTAGAAACAGTTCTTGTTAGCCAATTACTCATTGTCAAAAACTATCAAACCTGGTCTCGCTCAATGATCATGGCTCTCACAGCCAAGACTAAAATTGGTTTTGTCAATGGCACAATATACCAATGAATACCGTCCAATTTTCAGTAGTTGGATAAGATGCAACACAATGGTGCTCTCCTGGATTCTCAATTCTATTTCTAAATTAAAGACTTCGTTTCCAGTGTGATTATTTACATGTAGACCGCTTCAGATGTCCGGCTGGATCTTCAAGAGAGGTTTGCACAAAGGAATGCACCTTGAATCTTTCAGATTTAGAAGGCAATCTCATTTCTTGCTCAAGATTAGTCCATTTTGAGTGCTTACTTTACTAGGCTTAAAAAACTTTGGCATGAGTTATCTAATTACAAGGCCTAGTTTGATTATCGTATTCAAGAATACATTATGCATTTTTCAGTATTGTTTTCAAAGCAATTTGGACCACTTTTTAGTTGGAATTACTTCCAAACTATCAAGATAACTTCAATTAACCTTTGTTGATATATTGAGATCATCATTGGAGCCGAGAACTAAAGATTGTTAACCAGTACAAAGTGAGGTGTTTACAGATGATTCTTTTTACTCAACCTACATTCTCAGATTCAATATTAAGTGTGCCATTTTCAAACAACTACATCTCATTCATTTCAAATCCAAATTGGGTCAAATCTATGTCCATTTTAAAATTTTGGATGTCTACTTACCAATGAAACAATTTTCACATAGAAATTCATTATAGTGGGAAAGATATGGAAAAAGATCATCAAATTCTCATATTTAAGCATATTAAAAGTTAGTTGTCTCTGAGCAACTTTTGGCCAAAACTCAAACCTATATAGTATTGTAGAAGCCATTATAAACCTTTAAAGTTCAAATAAGATTGATATCACATACATGGAGAATACAAGTGTGTATAATTTAAAAAATGTATAGATGCAAAATACCAATCATAAGATATGTTATACAATGCAATTGATATGATGCTTGACTATCGAGCCTCTAACACAGTAATAGTAATTTCATTGATTGAGGATGGCTGGTTCTTGCTTGATGAAGGTGATTTTTTTCCTACAAAGAAACCTAGCTCTTTGGGTTCAGGTAGTGAACCCTCATTGTGCAACAGCATAACCACAGATGACATATCTGGCCGATCGTCATGATGTTGTTGCAAACATAAGAAACTAATATGGAGGCAACGTATAATCTTCGATTGGATGCCGGAGTCCTTTACGCAAGTATCAATCAGTTCTAAAGGCCTACCTTCTTTCCATAATTTCCATGCCTAAAATATTTAAAAATTCTCAATCATTATTTGTATCATTATATGTAAGATAGAGGATGAAATTTGTTGAGAACTCACATGTTCAACAAGGCTTAGACTATGGTCTTGATGGAACCAGCCTCGATTTTTCTTTCCACTTATTATCTCCAACAACAATATTCCAAAACTAAAAACATCAGATTTTACTGAAAATATACCATTAATTGCGTATTCAGGTGCCATATAACCACTGCAAAAACATCATTAAGCATTAAAATATTTGATTAAAAAAATGTCAACAATAAAACATGTTGAGAATACGTACTATGTTCCAACCACTCGTCTTGTGTTTCCTTCAGTTTGATCTCCACCAACAATTCTAGCCATACCAAAGTCAGAAATTTTTGGAATCATCTTACTATCAAGTAAAACATTGCTTGCTTTGAGGTCTCTATGTATAATCCTCAATCTAGAATCTTCGTGAAGATAGAGAAGCCCTCGCGCAATCCCACGGATAATGTTAAAGCGCATAGACCAACCCAAAACTTTAGCTCTTGTTTGATCTGAAAAGTTTCTCATTTATGTTAATACTAAGTTCAACATGAATAATGAAACAAGAAATTGGTATTTCTTCAAATAACAATGAAAACTTTCATGAAGTTTGGTAAAAATTATTTGTTTTAGAGAAGTTCAAACCAAAAATGAAGGAATCCAAGCTTCCATTGAGCATATATTCATAGATTAGGATTTTCTCATCTCCTTCAATGCAATAGCCCAAAAGCCTAACAAGATTTCGATGCTGCAATTTGGCAATTAGTATAATTTCATTTTTAAACTCATTCAATCCTTGTCCAGAACTCCGTGAAAGCCTTTTCACAGCAATTTCTTTTCCATCTACTAATGTACCCTGAAATTTCAATTATGCAAGTAGTTTTTTTTTTATTGAAGTTGAGTATGGTAAGAATTGCCTTTTTGTGATCTTTATAAAAGCATGCTGCAGAGTTACCTTATATACAAGTCCAAAGCCACCTTCACCAAGCTTGTTATTACTTGAAAAGTTGTTAGTGGCAGTGGCTATGGTAGCTAAGGTGAAGAATGTGACCTCCATGTCTTCACTTTGGCCTTCAATATTCTGGTCTATCATCACATTATTCTCCAATTTCTCTGCTAAGATCATGAAGGGCTTCACATTATACATAAGAAATAAGAATAGGGCAATTGCGTATCAAAAAAAAAAGAATAAGGCAAATGTTAAATTCGGTTTAGACCCACCGGTTAATTACACAACAAAATTATTATTTGATTTCAAATCAACTAAATTAGGTGATCCAAAATATCAATATCGATAATCAAAATACAATAAGTGACCAAGTCATAAAGCAAAATAAAATAAAATAAAACTATAAACCCATAAAACACGTAGGTTGTGTTTGACATTGGCTTAAAAAGTTTTTTTTTTTTTTTTAATACTATTTGGCTTATTTTTGTTACTATTTAGCTTATTTTTGATACTATTCATAGGTCCCATTACACTTTTTGATATTATTTATGGGTCCTACTGTACTATTTTAACTACTTTTTTACTTTATCTACAATACTTTCAACAAAAAAATTTTAGTTTCAGTTAAAAAAGTTATTCCTAAACAGACTTGTAGTATGATTCTGAAGTGAAAAACCTATGGAGAACTCTCTAAAGGAAAAAGGACTATATGTGTAAACTACTCCCACTAAGGCAATCAACTAGAAAAGGATGTGTTTTACAGTCTTGAAAAAAAAATTGCACTTGGCTTTAATTTCCCAATAGATAACTTCTGCGACTCACAATAGCTTTAAAACTTTGAGCTTCTTCCTATATGGATTCCTTCGATTCCTTCATGAATGGCAGGTCTATGTAAATTAACTAGAACCTTTGGTGCACTCCAATTGAGGTACCTCCTTGAATATTTGATCTACAGTCAACTCACTAGAAGAAATGCTATGTGGTTTTGAGCTTTGGATCACAAGATTTTATAAAACTACTAGGATTCTCTCAAGAAAGCTCATGGATGAAAGGAATGGTTTTTTCACTAAGGCTGCGTTTGTTTCGGTGGTAAACTAAAATCTGAAAACATTTTACACCCTGGTGTGTGTTTGGCACCACTTGAAAATACAGTCAAACTGAAAATAGAATTCAGTTTGACTGTAAAATAAACCTCCCTAGCCGTAAATTCATTTTCATTTCTATTTTACCTTCAAATGAATTCCAAGACTCACAGACAGAGAGGGAGAGAGCAAGAAGAGAGAGCACAGGTGGCCGCCTAGCCAAGCTCTGGCCAGCCCAGATCGTGCCACCCCCATCACTGCTCAACATAGCCGATCTAGCCATCACTAACCACCAACCTACTCCTCATAGACATCACACACTTGAAGATCTCAGCCCACCCCTCCCTCATCCCTGATCCATAAACACCCAAGACCCACCTCTCCGATCGCAAGCCATGCACCGATGAGTACAGGTTGAGCTCCGATCTTGACAACCAACCACAAGCCGTGCTCCACCAGGCTCTCCAACGCACCTCTCTGCCGTTTTCCTCTCAACCCATAGTGAATTTTTCCCTCATCTTCTCACTTCACCTCACCGCCAACCAGTCAAACACCTCTTCCCCCTCTACATGAACCTGATCCACCACCGCCATAGCTCAATCTGGAATGGTATCACCATCCCTCTCTTCCATTAGTCTCACCCTTCCTCTCTTCTCCATGGTGGTCTTCATCTTCTCATCTCACTTTTTCTCTCTAACCCGAACCAAACCCCCCACATATTTCTGTGTTTGATATTCTTATTCTTTGATTTTAGATTTTGTTGTTATTATGGTGGTTTGAGTGGTGGTGTTTTGGTGGATTTTGGTGGTAACGGAGCAATGGGGGCAGTTTTTTTCCTCTTCTCGATCTGGATTTTGGGTGGTTGGTGGTGGGTTGTGCTTTTCCTTGGTGGTGGCAGTGGCTGGACCAAGTGCTGGCTAGGGGCTGACTTGTGTTTCCCTTTTCTGAAAATAGGTTTTTTACATGTAAGACCAAACACAAGAAATAATTTTCCGGCATAATTTTCACAACACAATCAAACAACCAAATATGTTTTCCTTTTACGTAAAATATTTTCCTCTGAATCTATTTTACACTCGGAAATGAATTTACATCGAGCCAAACACAGCCTAATTAAAAGTGTTGTGCTAGATTCTGCCTTTCCAACTTTACTAGAAATCTTGCATAAGATAGTATAAATTGGTGTTTACATATACGGTTATAATCCTAATCAAGACAAAGATTTAGATTATTTGATTCTCAAAAAAAAAAAAAAAGATTTAGATTATATTTTGTGATTCTCGTTCAATGGGCCCTGTCAGCACATCTTCTTCTTTTTTTCTTTTTTTCTTTTTTTTTTTTTTTGGAGCAAATTTCAGCCCATCTATATTTAGTAGCTTGAGTCAACCTGTTGGTCCCCCACTTTAGGCCACAATATATTTTAGCCTTACCAATATTTTGCAAATTTTATTCCTTACCATTATTTTTCTTAAGATCAAATGGCTAAAACTTCACAGCTTTTCTTGTTCAGTGTCTTATTAGCTGCTTTGTATGTTTTTAGAAGTTTAATTAAATGTCTGTTTGGATATCGCTTATCGCTAAAAATTAAAAACACTATAGCAAAATAATTTTTAAATGTGTTAATAGTACCATGAGACTCAGTTTTAAAATTATTTTTTCTGAAAAAGTACTTACAAATCTTATAAACAGTACACAAGTCCCACACAAAAAATACAAACACGCGTTCACTTTCCTTTTCAGTGCAATCCAAACGTATACTAAACAATCTTGAAATACCTTTTCCAAATGGGTCAGAGAAAGAAATATTACCTTTGAAGTTTGTCGTTTTGCTAATGCAGTAGGAAATCAAGAGTACGCCAAAAACGACCGCAATTGCAACCACAACTATCACTATAACCTTCATCGTTGGCTTGTCTTTCTCCTCTTTATGATTGACTTTGCAGAAGAAAAGCAAAAATATTTTAGTAATGCAATAAAATAGATGGAAACAACAAAGATTATAACTTCAATGGCATGTAAAAATATTAATTAAAGAGCAATAAAGACCATAGGCCTATTACCTGGCTCTGAAGCAGGCATTCGAATATATAAATCCTGCATATAAGCATCCTGCCCATTAGCTGCAACCTGTCTAATATCAATTAGATCCCCAAACCACATGGCGCAGCCACTTCCTCCATTTTTAATATCTGAGTTTGCATAAGCCGTACAGGAACAGTTGTTCAAACATTTGACTCTGCATTCGTTAAGATTCATACTTCCGTTCACCCAGGAATACGTGGCATCTGGCATTTTGAGCCCAACAAATTTAGTAAACCCAATTTCATCTTTATCCTCACAGTTCAATTGGGTAATGCGTACACATCCCTTAGACCACTCATCTGGGTTCCATGTATCTGGTGACTTATGGTTGAATCCTTCTACACATTGACAAATAGGTGACTTACCCATGATACAATTTCCATAAGGACCACATAAATTATATGTGTCACATTTGTCTTTTGGTGCAGAACCATATGTGATCCATCTTTTATCTGCTTCGACCCAAATGTAACGCTCAAATGAGGACACACTTTCGTTCCAAACTCCTCTTGAGATTACAGATTTTTTAATCTGGTGGAATATCATGTATACCTCATCGCTGTTGATGACAAAATCGTAGGTGAAAACCGGATTGTCCTCCATGCCTGGTTCACCACTGAAACCAAGGCCATTCCATGGTCCGGTCCGAAAGAGCTTCTTGGTGCCTTTCTTTCCGACTATTTCAGGGTAATTATGAAGTTCAACCCCACAATTCAGTTCTCCAGGAGACGGGTCATCTGGATTCTTCCATGCAGATATGCGCCGTTCCAGACCAGTTTTTAAGTCCCATCCAAGCTTCATTCCTGGTAGCCAAGTATCAGAAGGATAGTCAAAGCTTTGCCACAAATATTTTTCTGGGTTTTCTTCCTTCTCTTCTCTTAATACTAGATTTCCTGAATCTAAAAGCTGGACTATTGGATTCCAGGCCTTTTTTGTTGAGTTTGCCGACCAAGCAACTGTTCTATTCTGGCTGAGAAGAACAAGACTACCTGAACTGTTTACCATCAACATGCCAGACGAGTCGTTTATTGGATTGAGCCGGTTTGCTACCCAAACAACCGTTCTAATTGGGATATTGTTGTACCATATTCCCAAGTAACGGTTACCAGAATTACCAGGACTAAAGAACCCCAGGGCAAAGCTTCCATCTCTAGAGACCAGGGTCATGCCTTCAGTGAGGGATTCGAATTTTGCGATGCCGTCAGCAGCATCCGACAGTACAAAGAAGAAAAGAAGCAAACTCGAACTCAACAACAACAACACAAAAGCAAAGATGTCCATTTTTTTTTTTGGTTAAGGGGAACAACAAACAGAACTACCTCACCCTATCAGAGAGCAGAGAGTTTGACATCCTATTATACAAAAAACCAGCAGCTCTTAGCCAAACAGAACTACCTCTTAGCCAACATTTTAAAGTTAGGCCTATTATAATGAGCAAAGACTAGATCATGTAAGGCCATGCGTTGACTCAGGCACATGGTTCTTCTTTTGAGTATTGGTTCATTGAACAATGACTGGCTTGTTAGAAAACTCCACATTTTTCTTGTGAAGCAAAAATTTCCTGCATTTTTGGAAAGGTGAGCACTAGGACTTGAAATTAAGGAGAATTAGGTAACGTTAGTGTTTGGCATCCACAGTCCATGGGCCCCACGACTATAGTAGCAAAAAATCACGTCCAAAGATTGAAAAGTGGGTCCCGTGCACCATTTACGAGACCCACAAACCTCTTTTTTCGGCAAAATTTTCATTAAAATGGGTCCTATGGCACTATTTACAAATTTAAAAATTATTTTACTACGGTGTTTTCAGTTTTCAGTAATAACAGTATTCAAACAAACCTATACCAGTTGCGCTTATTTTCACCACAATACCATATTTGGGAATTATAATATTGTTTCTGCAATGTAAATTGACATTACAAATACAATGTAAAGGAAGAATTTCCCTAGTAATAACATATCCTTTCCTTTTATTATTCATAATGGAGTTCACTAATTAAAAATTTTGTTGGGAAATTTAGACCCCGGTTGATAGAATTAACAAGTTTTAAATCCAAGTTGTTAATTAGGTTTATTATGAATAAAACTTGTTAAAACAAACAAACATCAATATCATGTCAAAATCATGCAGCGGAAATAATAAATAAGACAAAATATGATGACTTAGGAAAACCAATTAAACCAACCAGTTTCACAGTAAAAAAATCTAGGGGGAAACCTTCCCGAAAAGCAATCCACTATAGTAAAGAAAAGTTTCAGATCTAGTACAAAACCTTTGTCCCTAGACTCTACAATCTCCGTAGATGAACTCACAGCAGAAACCTTCTACTGCTTCATAACCTCTGAACTCTTCAATATATAAATGTCACCCTTTTTGTTGCACGGATCCTAGTACGTGACTAACTCCTTTGCACGAATCCCAGTACGTGACTCATTCACCAACTTAAGAAAGAAGAATGTTGGTTGCAAAGTTCTTCACTTCATCAACAATGAAGATCAAGAAGCACTTGGTTACAAAACTTTAAGGCGCAAAGACGCAGTAGCTTCTTTTAGAGAGAATAAGGTATCGGTCACCTTTTGTATATGTTCTCCTTGTATTCTCTTATGTGATGACCTCTAAAATAAGTCTTATATAAGTCTAGGGTTATGAGAAAAGAAATCCTACACAAATATAAAAGCCTAGCCCAAAAATCAGATCTGAAAATTCTGATTTCCGTAACTTTGATCGACTGGGAGGTGTCAAGGAGGTGTCGAGCTTTAAACCTCGATAGATAGCTAGGTGTTGAGGAGGTGTTGAGAAGCTGTTGAGGGGATAGAAGCTTTCTCGATCAATCCACCAGCTGTTGAGAAGGTATCGAGATTACGATAAGAAAACACCTTAAAAAGCTCGATAGATAGCTAGTTGTCGAGAGGTGTCGAGAAGCTATCGAGCTATCTTTCTGCAAGTGTCGAGTTATCTGTCCAACTTTAATGAACACCTTTTCTTCACTTGTTTCTTGGTCCAATCTTCATGGCTTTAATACTATACTTGAACAACATGTTTCTTTAAGTATTAAACACAACTTAGATCTACACAAGTACAAGTAAAGTGCGTTTTGTCAAAGGATTAGCCAGCTACATAAAAGAATAACATATGATCTTTAACAAGTAAACCACATATGTCCTAACAAATTTAATTAGTAAATTCCAGGTTACGTGAGAAAAGTGAAAACATCATAGTCGCAATCCCAAAATAATCCTAAAAATAATGTAGTAGTATTAAGTTAAATTTTTTGATTGAAAGACATAAATAAAGAAAAATGTTTCATAACATTTTCACAATAAATCTTTAGTGTCAAGCAATTACTAGTTCTAATCTGAGTCAGCATTAAGATCACTTTTTTACTCTGTTAGTAACAATTTGACACTTAGAATAAATTATGATGAAAATGTTATGAATATAACATTTCTCATAAATAAATGTGGCTTGTCACACATTTAATTGGAAGGAAGTGCTATATCAATAACATTTTCACAATAAATCTTAAGTGATAAGTTATTATTGGTTCTAATTTGAACTTACCATTGAAATAACTTTTTTGTCTATCAATAACAATCATTAATGACCTGCCACTTAGAATTGTTGTATAAGTATTGTGAAAATATTATGAATGCATTTCACTTTAATTAGAAGCTAGATTTATGGTGAAAATATTATAAACATAACATTTTTTTTTAATTAAAAGCTAGATTTTTATGTATTTGTTTTTGCTTCCGCATGGGAGCACGGCTAGTAGGAACTTTGACTTGGTGTGAAGTTTGATCCAGACTTATAGATAGCTGAGAGACTTGTGCATTATGCGAATTGTGAAAAATCTTATCTCCTCCCTCTACTTCAATATGATGGAATTTTTTCTCACTCTCTACAATGTACTAAAGTTTATTGAGAAGAATTTTTTATTTTTTCTAGTTTTGTCTCACCATGGCTGTATTATACTCTTTGCAAATCCCCTCTAACTTTAATGAATAACGAACTTGTCACATATTATGGTAATTAAGCTAGAGATAAATACAAACTAAAGCGCCAATATTATCAAGTTCAACTGGGGACCATCATCAATAATAAGAATAGAAATTCTTTGAATCACATTTTGTATTCCTCTTTATATTTCACCAATCACAACTTGTCATGTATTTGTTTAACTTTACTTATAAATTGTCAAAGTTTAAAATGGAAAAAAAAAATCACATGACAAATTCTGATTAGTAAAACATAAAGTGTATCACAAAATGTGATACAGAAGATTTGTATTCCAATAATAAACATTATAAGAAAAGTGTGCCAATTGATTTCTAGTTCTTAACAACTTTGATTCCTCATTAGAAGTTGCAAGAAAAACCTTATAGCGGAGCTCTTATTTGGACAAATATCCCTATCGAGAATCGACATGCACCAACCGCTATTGACTTACATGCCTGTGTTCATTGACAAAACCTTCCTCAACGTTTACCCTTGGGCTAATAATTTTGAGCCAGGTGTATAGCAGAGCTGGTATGGGTTGACATGGGGATGGGGTGACCCAAGTGGGACCTATCCAATATGAGAGGTCATACACCGATCCCTCTTATACATAAAGGATTTTACTAATGTGTGCCCTTAGGGCACACATTAATTTCCATTTTTGGAAAAAGATTTTTTGAAAATTGAAAAAGTAATGACAGCTTTTTCAATTCCCAAGAAAATATTTCCAAAAATAGAAAGCTTAACATGTGCCCTAAGAGCACACATTAACCGGACCCATACATAAAATATTCTCATGCAAATGTTGTATAAATCCGTGCCATGTACAAAAAAAAAAAATTGATAAAAATGAAATCTTAAAAGATTTAGTGATAATTTTTCAATTAAATATGTCCACTTTATTCTAATAATAATTTTTTTTTTAAAACAATCTTATTTTTAAGTAGCCAAAAAATAAATTAAACCAAAAAGACACATAGTTTGATTAAATTTTCACCAAACTTGATAGTCTAAAATTCACATACCATGAGACAGAGTTTGTAGAAAGAAAAAAAATGAGCAAAGTGAGTTTTAGAGTGCTGTGTCATATATATACTGATAAGGGTATTTTCATCTAGTAAGGATTTTTGTTGCTTATTCGTCCTTTAGCCTCCATCAGGCACAAGGTTTCCTTTCTCTGTCTGACTAGACACTCACAATGATAGACGGTCCCCATCCTCACCATCCCGACAAATGAGTCACGAGATTGACAGACCATGAGCCCATCATGATAGAAGCCTCGAGTTTGTCGTGATAAAGCCCCATCAGACCTCTTAAAGTTCAAACAGATGGATATGCTACCCCCTAGGAAACTCGTCAAGCAACTTTAGCTTATGCTTGACGAACAATCCACACCTCACCACTTACATACAGACGGATAGGCATGATGGGTCCCACAATCCTCTACATGGTCTCCACGCATATATCCCTATATGGAAACTTGTACACCATGTCCAAAGAGCCTACTACACGTCAATATCTCCCCTATATATAAAGAGAACCTTAAAATCTTAGAGCCTAAATTCCAAATCTCCTCTACAAGGAAAGACTCCTACATTCAAGGGATTTTGGTTCGCTCTTTACCACTATATAAGCATCAAACCTCATTTTCTCTAAGTTACGCAGAAAATCCCTAGCTCTCTCACTATAGAGTTCTTGGAGATCTTTTATTCACTGACTTGACCTTCGGAAGGTCTTTAACCGGCACCTCACCAGTGCTCTTCTATTGGTTCTTGGTTTTTTGTTCTTCGAGTACCTATTGGAGCGGTCGAGCACACTTATTGACAATTTTTGTACATCATCAATTGGCGCCGTCTGTGGGAAACGAGTGATTACCTATATCACCGCTTCTAAGATAAAGAGTTGCATGGTCCAAACACAATCGATGGCTACCATCAAACCAGGAGACAGGGAACCCCCCCAACACCTTAGATAGACAAGTGCAAACCCTGGCTGTAGCGGTTGAGCATAACCAGAAGTTGGAGCAATAGCTAAACCAGAGGAGCAAACAACATCCCAAAGATTAACATGACAAACGAGACAATGAAGAGCAGAATGGCAGTCACCTCTCAATGGGAGACCGGTAGGAAAAGGAAGATTAGGAAGAAAACAATATCCCTAATAGGCAGGACAGGCAGGAAGAAAGTAATATCCCCAATACATGACTAACCACCAAATTGAAAATGATGTTGGCTGCAAAGTTTTTTAGTTCATTAGCACGATGAAGATCACGAAGCTCCTTGGTTACAAAACCCTACGGCGTACAAATGCAACAGCTTCTTCAAGAGAAAGATGAACTAGGACATATGTCTTCGGTCACGATATGTGTAACACCCTAACACAACTTTATAATTAAACTATGTGTTCAAGTGGTTAATTATTATTTTAATCACTTACTTTCTAAATTAATATAAGAGTATTTAATAAACATATTATTTTATAATGCCATTGAATAAGAATTGTAAAGATTTTAAATAATTGAATAGCTAGACGTATTATGAAAATATATATATATATATATACACACACACATAATAAGTATGTACAAAACCATATTAAGTGGCTTAAGTTATTAAATACATAGTTGGTGTTTTAATTAAGCATGATGCATGAGATATTATAGTAGAAATTCCACCCACATGCAACCAATGGAAATTCAACACATAATGCCAAAGTACCATGCATGATGACAAACCCCAAAGACCAAGACTTCGCCGGCCATGCAATGAGCAAGTTCCACCTAGTTTCTTCTTTGACTTTTCTCAAGACAACTAGAACATCCAAGAAACTTCCTTCCTCTTTATTCCCATGGGTCCAAACAAATCTGAATTTCTCACCTCACTTTGCTCTCTTTTCTCTAAAGGAAAGAGCTAGAAGCTCTCTTGAGTCCATGAGTTCACACACCAAAAGAAAGATAAGTCTCCATCTTGTCTCTTCTTTGACTCTTTCAAAGAAACCACAACAATCAAGAACTCTCTCCCTCTTTCATACCCACGGTCCAACATCAAAAGAAAGAAAAACTCTCAACTCTCCTCTCCCTCTCACACCAATGGGTCCAGCAGCAACAAGAGGTTTCTTTCAATTCTTGTCAAGCTTTTGTTCCTAATTTAAAGCTAGAGTGATTCTAGCTTAATCACTCTATGAACCCGTGTCTAGGGTAAGGGGAAAATCTAATCCTTTTAACAAGTTTTAAACCCCACTTGATAGAATTAACAAGTTTTAAACCCCACTTGATAGAATTAACAAGTTTTAAACCCAAGTTGTTGATTAGATTTATTATGAATAAAACTTATTAAAATAAACAAACATCAATATCATGTCAAAATCATGCAGCAAAAAAAATAAATAAGACAAGATATGATTACTCAAGAAAATCAATGAAATAAGCACAGTAAAAAACATAGGAGAAACCTCCCTGAAAAGTAATCCACTATACTAAAGAGAAGTTTCGGATTTATTACAAAACCTTTATCCCTAGACTCTACAATCCCCGTAGATGAACTTACACCAGAAACCTTCTACCATTTCAAAACCTCTGAACTCTTTAATATATAAATGTCATCCTTTTT
Organism: Quercus variabilis; assembly: GCA_030445155.1. NCBI lineage: Eukaryota > Viridiplantae > Streptophyta > Magnoliopsida > Fagales > Fagaceae > Quercus > Quercus variabilis. The sequence goes on from CP129446.1 coordinate 740,041, forward strand.
GATGCACAGATCCTAGTACGTGACTAACTCATTTGTACAAATCCTAGTATGTGACTCACTCACCAACTTGAAGAAGATGTTGGCTGCAAAGTTCTTCACTTCATCAACAATGAAAATCAAAAAGCACTTGGTTACAAAACCATAAGGCGCAAAGACACAGTAGCTTCTTTCAGAGAGAATAACGCATCTGTCACCGTTAGGTTCTAAAGACTTAGGATTTGATGTATTTAGAACTCTAATGTGTAATGTTGGCAAACCATGATCAAACCAATATGTTTAGCCTTGTTTAGGCTTGCTCAAAGTTGTATATTTTATGTAAAGTTGGAATCGAGAGGCTGCAGATGCATTGATGCATTTCGGCCTATCTCGATCGATCGAAAGTTAGACTCGATCGATTGAAAGTCAACCAAAATGTTTTTTCTGCAGAATTTTCAACTCAGCCCAAGCCCATTAAGGATTAGGGTTTCAGATCTAATTCTCCTAGTATATAAAGAAAACCCTAACCACATTTTGGAGTGTAGTCCTAGTTGCTCTGGTTGTATTATTGCTCATACTTTGCGGTTTGTATGAATCTCTTTTGAGATCTTTGAGGAGCTTTTCTTCACATACACTTAGGGTTTTCAAGGTATAGATTACTTCAACTTCTTGATGATCAACTCAGTTGCTGCCATTAAAACTTAAAGAATAACAAGCGTGGGTGCTTGTACTTGGTGAAGAATCCAAGAAAGAAGGAATCCGTGGATTCGAAGCTTACACGTGGTTATGTTAGTAAGTTTTACTAGTGGGTAGCATTAAGAAGTCAAACGAGGAGCTTGTAAGTCCTTTTGTATGAACTTCGATTCTTTCTAGATAGTGGATTCAAGTTTACCTTGAGGATAGCTAGATCAAATCCTCCCTAGGTTTTTACCGTGTAGTTTCCTAGGTCATCATATCTTGTGTTATTTTCTTTTTCGCTGCTTTATATTCTTGATATAATTGTTTGATTATGTTAACCTAGATTTGCATAATTTGACTAAGTTAATCACTTGGCTAATTAACTAGGTTAATCCAATTGTGTTTTAAAGGGTCTAAAAACCGCTTAAATGGTATCGGAGCAGGTAGCTCTTCTGTTTTAGATCTTTTGATCTTTGAACTAATCCTTGACCCCTGTTATCATGAATAATTTGAAGTGTCTTTTTGCTCATGTTTATGATGATTTGAATAAAAAGGATATTGTTGTTTCTGTTGATTTTATTGATGTCTGTGAAACTCTTCGTAAGGAATTAGTGAAATCTATGAAAATTGCTAAAAAATTCAAGGAAGAGTTAAAATTGGCTAATATTGAAAAAGAGGATTTGATTGTGAGATTAGATGAATCTAATAAAAATAATGAATTTTTGAAAAATCAAATTTCCTCTCAAGATGAAAATATGAAAAGCTTGGAATAAGAGTTAGTTGAATCTAAAACTAAAATTGAAAATTTGACTAGTACCAAGCCTGCTGTTGATAACAGAAATGTTTCTGTTTCTCTTAAGCCTAAAACTGAGAAAGTTTATATCCCTCCTTTTAAAAGGAATAATAAAGAAAATGCTTATTTTTCTAGGTTAGACAAATGTAAAAGTTCTGATGTAGACGCTGAAATTTCTAAACCTAAGTCTAAACTTACTGTTAGAGAGCATAATAAATTTGTTTTTGTGCCTACTTGTCACCTTTGTGATGTTGTTGGTCATATTAGATCAAATTGTTCTTTGTTGAGGCAAAAACCAAAATCTGAGACTAGATTTGTTGTTAGGAATACTGATGTTCCTAAATTTGTTCATGTTTGCCATTTTTGTGGTGTCCATGGTCACATTCATCCTAATTGTCATAAATTGAAATTTAAGCATTTTTTATTTCAATCTAGGATATGTGATGATATGTCTCATGCCATAAGTCCATATAAATTGTTTCATATTCTTTTGAAAAATTTGAACTTGTTGGCTTGTGAAAGGAATTTGCAGGATTTCAATCTCTCTCCAAAGATTGGTGTAATCTCTCAAATACACTCTGCTTCATATGGATTTTTACCTACAAAGCCAAAGACTTGTGCTATATGGGTGAGAAAAGATTCTCTAAGTTGAGTGTTGCTGACTTGTCCTTGATTTAATTCTTTCAATTATTTGTGAATATGTTTTGTTTCTGTTTTTGGTCATGTTTTTTTAAGTTGTTTTTTATTTTTTAAAAAAAAATCTAAAAACATTGAAAAGTTTTCAAAAATACAAAAATATTTTATTTTTGTGTCTTGTTTTATTTGTTTTGAGGATTACATGAGTTATGATATCTCTCTCTTGATTTCGAACATATTTGACATTGTGAAGAAACTTGAATAGTATGTGTTATATAAGTGCTAAGCTTTTTCTAATTTTGTGTAAGTATGTACTAGTTTGTACATGTACTCAAGGGTTAATTAAGGAATTGATATTTCTTGTTTGTGTATCCTTTATAGCTTAGTTAAGCACTGTCATGCATTGCATTTGCATTGTTCATTTAGCATAATATGTGCTTTTTGTTCTTGGTCACAAATTTTTTTAAAACCAAAAATATTTTTGTGTTTTGTATTACATATCATGGATTTGAAATCAAGGTTGGCCACCTTATATTTACATAACAAGTTTATGTACCTTGTTTAGCTTTGATGAGCTTATTTATTGCACTTGACTAGTTAAAGTTTTGTAGTGCATGTTGTGTGGGAAAAATGTTTATGGTGTTTATCACTTTGTTTTAATCTTGAAGTCACATATTATTTGACTATCGGACTTGATCCTTTTGAGAAAGGCATAAATAACCATCTCATCATTGTTCACTAGCCAATCATGAACACCTTAGTGCATATCTTAAAATTCTATACTCAAGAAAGTATAGCACACACAAAAAGAACATAAAGTGTAGCCTCGGTTTAAATACTTAATGCTTAAAATTGGTGTGTACTATTAGGCTTGATGCCAAATCACATAATTAAAATTGGTATGTATATTATGAGGTAAAATTCAAGAAACTTACATGATTGCAAACTTATGTTCTAGGAGATGTGAAAGTTATATGATGTAACTCTTTAGGTGATAGTCTCTTTTAAATTCTATGTGATGAATTTTGTAGACTTTGTGATTGATTACTATTCACATATCACCTCACATATATCTTAAGTTTTTGCTAATTACACATACTACACAAGTTACTCTTTGCTAAACTTGGTACATTTTATTGTGTGTGATCTTGTTGTGGCCATCCAAGATTAAAAGTTTCTTAATTTTAATGCAAAATGTGTTTAATGTTTGCGCTTTGAGGACAAATTGATTGAAAATCTTGATTTTGGAAGATCTGGGTTGAATTTAAGTGTTTTTGAAAAACTTTTCATCTCATACTCATGCATTTTTTTATAAAACAACGTGCTTTAAGGAGTTTCGGCATTAAAATGCTCTGTTTTTCAAAAATTTGATTTTTCCAGACTTTCAATCGATCGAACCTGTTTTTCGATCAATCGAAATTGTGATTAAAATTTTTGGTTTGAGTTTGGCTGACTCGATTGATGTTCGATCGATTCTCGATCGATCGAAACTGAAAAATTTTCAGTTTCTATGTTTTTGACCATATTTTTTTTTCATGCATCATGACATATTTTTTTCATGCATCATTTGTGTTTAGGATTCACATGCATTGCGTTATTTTTGTATCCATCTTGCAATTTTGCTGTCATATCTCTCATTGTTTTCACACATAGCATGCATACGCTTTGCTAAATTAGGTACTCAACTTGATTTAAAAATTGATTGATTAATTTTTGAGTCCTTTGTACATTTTAGTATATGCTATTTTTTTATGTGAAAAACATTTTTCTTAAAGAGATATGATGGATAATCAGTGTGGCAATATTTTTCTCTACTCATGCAACTGTTTATGAGTCACATAGTGTCAAGTTTGCATTTATTGAAAGAGAGAATATTTTTCTTCATGTGTATCATCACCTTAGTTTTTCACTTTGGTTTGTGTGTCTTTCTTTTCCCCACCTCCTATTTTTCTCCAAAACTGTTTTTCCTAACACTTGTTTTGTGTTTCCTATTTTTATAGGGGGGAGGCTTGTTTTTTACCTTTGTTGTTCATAAGGGGGGTTGTCTCTATTTTCTCTTACTCTGTTGCATATGTTTTCTGTATACCTTCTGTTTAGGTAGTCTTTGTCAATACGTGACAAAAAGGGGGAGACATAGATGACCTATTTGTTTTGTTTAGGGGGAGAATATAAAAACTTTCTGATGTATCTAACTTAGGGGGAGAGATAGTTTGCATATTTGTTGATTTACTGTTTTTCTATCACACATGCGCTTTTACGTTTGTTGAGTATTTCAGAAATATACAAGTTAATTCAATTAAGCTGCTGTCTACACGTGCAACTGATGGATAGTAGATAGGATTGAATTTGTGTTTATGAGCATTATTTTTGTAAAGGGCTTTTATTTGTAAATTTTGAGTTTTTAGTTTGTGTTTTGTCATGGATTGCCAAATGGGGAGTTTGTTAGGTTCTAAAGACTTAGGATTTGATGTATTTAGAACTTTAATGTGTAATGTTGGCAAACCATGATCAAAACAATATGTTTAGTCTTGTTTAGACTTGCTCAAAGTTGTATATTTTATGTAAAGTTAGAATTGAGAGGCTGCAGATGCATTGATGCATTTCGGCCTGTCTTGATTGATCAAAAGTTAGACTCGATCAATCGAAAGTCGGCCAGAATGTTTTTTCTGCAGAATTTCCAACTCAGCCCAAGCCAATTAAGGATTAGGGTTTCAGATCTAATTCTCCTAGTATATAAAGAAAACCCTAGCCATGTTTTGGAGTGCAGTCCTAGTTGCTCTGGTTGTATTGTTGCTCATACTTTGCAGTTTTTATGAATCTCTTGTGAGATCTTTGAGAAGCTTTCCTGCACATAAACTTAGGGTTTTCAAGGTAGAAATCACTTCAACATCTTGATGATCAACTCGATTGCTACTATTGAAATTTAAAGAATAACAAGCGTGGGTGCTTATACTTGGTGGAGAATCCAAGAAAGAAGGAGTCCGTAGATTCGGAGTTTGCACATAGTTATGTCAGTAAGTTCTACTGGTGGATAGCATTAGGAAGTCAAGCAGGGAGCTTGTAAGTCCTTTTGTATGAACTTCGATTCTTTCTTGATAGTGAATTCAAGTTTACCTTGAGGATAGCTAAGTCAAATCCTCCCTAGATTTTTACCGTGTGATTTCTTGAGTCATCATATCTTGTATTATTTACTTCTCCACTGCTTTATATTCTTGATATGATTGTTTGACTATGTTAACCTAGATTTGAATAATTTGATTAAGTTAATCACTTGGCTAATTAACTAAGTTAATCCAATTGTGTTTTAAGGGGTCTAAAAATTTAACAGTCACTTTTTACATATATTCTCCTTGTATTCTCTTATATGACAGCCTCTAAAATAAGCCTTATATAAGTCTAGGGTTGTGAAAAAAGAAACCTTACACATACTTGTCAGCATGGGTCGTAAATCAGATCTAAAAATCTAAATTCCTGTAACCTCGATCGATAGAGAGGTGTTGAGTAGGTGTCGAGCTTTAAACTTCGACAAATACAGCTATCGAGAAGCTATCGAGGAGACAAGAGATTTCTCGATCGATCCACCTAACAATCAAGAGGTGTTGAGATTGTAATAAAAATCACTTGAATAGCTCAACAGATAGCCTAGCTGTTGAAAGGTGTCGAGAAGCTATCGAGCTTTAAAATTCAGCACTTTCTCACTTAATTCTTGGACAGACTTGCATGGTTTTGATACTTAAACTTGAAACAAGGTTTCTTAAAGTATCAAACATATCCTAGATCTACCCAAATACAAGTAAAGTGCATTTTGTCAAAAGATTAACCAATTACATAAAATAGTGACATATGTTCCTAACAAGTGAATTACATATGTTCTAACAATCTCCCCATTTGGCAATCCGTGACAAAACTACAACAAACAAATGAATATATAAGAGAAATCATAAATCACTCAACTCATATTCACCTGTTGAATACAATAAAATCTATTCTAACACAAACTCTTGAAAAACTTTGCAAGAAAAGAGTTTATGGCAAATAGACTTTGACAACCTGTATTTCTGAAATACTTTAAACAAAACTCATTAAGGCATCTTTGTGTAAAACAGAAATAATAGATTGCATACAAGAAATAAAAAACATGTATATTAAGAAGGAAAAGAAACAATACATGTAGAGATAGGTGAAAAAGACATACATCAATAATAAGTACAATGTATGTCAAAATGGTCATAAAACCGATGTACAAGAAGAAGGTGGTAAGCACTCCCCCTAACAAAATGAAACACATCTCCCCTTTACAGAGGCATGTATTTCTCCCTTTAACATGTAGAATCTTAAAAAAGGAAACCACAAAGTCTCCACAATTTCTCCCCTTTTTGGTTATGATTGACAAAGGGTACAAGAAGCTAGAAAGCTTCACCCGAGAGACATAAAGATGATCAAGGATGATTAAGGGGGTACAAAAAAATCCATATAAATGCAAGAATGTAATGAAACAAGATGCTATGGATGACAAGATAAAAGAAAGATGCAAAACATGTGAAAAACAAATCTCTCAACAAGAATAATGTTAAGCACATAAATCCCAAAACACACACACACTAAACAAGTCTAACCAATTTTATATTTCAAAAACAAGTTAAGATAGTTTAGTGAGTATACATTAACACATGTAAATCTTGTGATGGTCAAATCACATTGTACCTGCACATGTATCAAGAGTAGCAAAGAATATTGCGTGTTGTTTGTGAAAAATTTCGCAAGATTGCATAAGTATATACATGTTATGACGATTTGAGATATGAGAGAATCACTTTAACTCATACACAATCATAACTGTTTGATAGGGACTATCACCTTTAAGGTACATCCTATAATTCTCACATCTCCTAAAATACACGCTTGCAATCATATATAAAGCATTTTTATTCTTTTTGCTTTTTATTTTTCTTTACATATTTTTCTTTTTAATAAGCATATCATACATGGGCATATAAGAGAGAGAAAAGAAATACCCAATGATATTTAACATTCCAATTTTGCTATGCCGAAGCACACAAATATCATTGACATTGCACTTTTGTTATGCCGAAACATATAAATGTCATTTCATGATTGGCGGGCAACAGTGGTGAAATTGTTATTTATGCCTTTTTCTTAAGATTTTTTAGTCCTTCCCGTCAAAAAGAGTGATACGAGTGCTAAGTACAAGAGATTACTTAATCTTACTCATTACAAACACGAGCCACAAAACTCACTTGCTTAGTTGTGCATAAAGATTCTCATCTAAGTTACAAATGATCTAAGATACACAAGTACCAATGTACACAAATACACACTATTTTTGTATTTTCCTGATTTTTCTCTTTTTATTTTGAAAAATAAACAAAATAAAGACTAAACAATCAAATAAAAACAGACAAACAACGTGAAAGCATGAAAGCATGATTCCAAAAGTACATAAGAAATCAAGCAAAGAAAGTCCAACTTTAGATAGAAAGAATTAAAGTAGAGGACAAACAGAAAAGACAATTAAGTTTTAGGCTCCTTTCTCGCCCACACAGCACGAGTCTTTGGCCGTGAAGAGGAAAAGACAAGTGTCCTAGTATGTCTACTAAAGGACATAGAAGAATTAAAATTCTCCTAAAATTAAGTTAAAAAGCTCAAGGCTTTTAATAACTTTCCAAACAAAGGTGTAGGTCCTTGAGAGGAAACTTGTGACCGTTTGGACAATTGCTTATAAGAATACAACTTAAAGCAATTAGGACAAATGTGTCCAGAAACACCACAATAGTGGTAAACATGAGGTCTAACAAAGTATTTAGAATTAGCCAAATCAGTTTTAGATTTTATACTTTTATCACATTTCTCAAATTGGGGCATAAAGACAGTCTTTGATCCAAAAGTCGCGGAAGAGAAAGGGCCAAAAGAAACAGCATATCCTAAGCCAGTCTTATCAAAACTAGGTTTTTAAGTACTTAATACGTCATCAAGCTTTGCACTAGACATTCTCTCTATTTGAGTTCTAGCTTGACTAAGCTCAACCTCAAGATTCTTGACCTTCTCTTCTAATGAGGTGTTCTCCACAATAAGAGTCTCAATTAACCTTGTAATCTCATCTAGTTTAACTAACAAATCAATTTTTTCAGTTTTTACCTTATTAAGCTCTTTTCTACAAAGATGAAAAGTCTTGTCAGATGTTATAAATTCAGTGCATAGCTTATCATAGGCTTCTTGAAGGGTCATATTCTTGGGTACTTCATCATCAGAAAAATCCTCATTGTCACTAGCACTCTCCACAATCACCTTATCGGTTAAGGCAGAAAAGGTCATATCGTGACTACATTCATCCACAAACTCATCAAAAGAGTCATTCTCAGTATCACTCCAAGTAGTAACCAACCCTTTATTTTTTGACTCCTTAGTCTTTTCCTTCATGAGGTAGTTTGAGCACTCTATCCTCATATGGCCAAGACTTTTGCACTCATGGCATTGGATGAGGGGTTTCTCATTCTTCCACTTCCTTAAGGATTTAGATTTCCTAGGAGGTTTGCCCTTATCTTTTTTCCTAAGTTGAAGAAGTTTGATAATCTCATCAGTTATGAAGGTTAAATCCCCATCCTCATCATCATCTTCATCTGCACTTTTATCTCCATCTTCAGAGTCCTCAATCTCTTCCTCTATACCATTGAGAGCCAAGTTTCTACTTTTTCTACCTTTTCCCATTAAACCTAATCCCATCTCATAGGTTTGAAGGTTCCATACAAGCTTAGTCAAAGGAAGTTGATCAATGTCATTCACTTCCTCAATGGCAGTGATCTTGGCATGGAATCTTTCAAGTAAAGACCTAAGAATTTTCCTAATAATTTTGGATTCTGCTATAGATTTTTCAAGGTTGAAGGCAAAATTCACAATATCCTTAAGTTTAACATAGAACTCGTCAAAGGTCTCATCCTCCTCCATCTTTATTTCTTCAAAACTACTAGTGAGTTTTTGAAACTTCACGTTCTTTACTGCCTTGGTACCTTCATAGGTGGCCTTAAAAATAGTTCATGCTTCCTTGGCAACTTCTGTGAATGATATTCTCTTGAATTCCTCGTTGGTCACCCCATAAAACAAAGCATTTAAGGTCCTACTGTTGAAATTTGCCGCTTTGATTGTTTCTTCATCCCAATCCATCGGCACTTCTTTAGGCTTAATCCAGCCAACTTCAACATCTTGCCATACCTGTTCACCTAGAGCCTACAAACAAACTTTCATACAAAATTTCCAGTACATATAATTAGTGCCATCAAATAAAGGTGAAATCAAAAGAGATTGTCCACGTTCCATGACAACAAGGGTTAAAGATCACACTCAGGAAATTAATCCAATTAGAGTGAACCTGCCCTGATATCACTTGTTAGGAAATTTAGACTCCGATTGATAGAATTAATAAGTTTTAAACCCAAGTTGTTGATTAGATTTATTATGAATAAAACTTGTTAAAACAAGCAAACATCAATATTATGTCAAAATCATGCAGTGAAAAAAAAAAAATAAGACAAGATGTGATGACCCAGAAAAACCAATGAAATAAGCTAGTTTCATAGTAAAAAAAACCTGGGAGAAAATCTTCTCGAAAAGCAATCCACTATAGTAAAGAGAAGTTTCAGATTTAGTACAAAACTTTTGTCCCTAGACTCTACAATTCACGTAGATGAACTTACACCATAAACCTTCTACCACTTCAGAACCTCTGAACTCTTTAATATATGAATGCCACCCTTTTTGATGCACGGATCTAGTACGTGACTAACTCTTTTGCACAAATCCCAGCACATGACTCACTCACCAACTTGAAGAAGATATTGGTTGCAAAGTTCTTCACTTTATGGCACAATGAAGATCAAGAAGCACTTGGTTACAAAACCCTAAGGCGCAAAGATGCAGTAGCTTCTTTCAAAGAGAATAAGGCATCGGTCACTTTTTGCATATGTTCTCCTTGTATTCTCTTATGTGACGGCCTTTAAAATAAGCCTTATATAAGTCTAGGATTGTAAGAAAAGAAACCCTACACATACATGTCAGCATGGGCCAAAAATCATATCTGAAAATCTAAATTTCTGTAACCTTGATCGATCAAGAGGTGTCGAGTTTTAAACTTCGATAGATACAACTATCGAGAAGCCATCGAGGATCTATTAAAGAGATAGGAGATTTCTCGATCGATCCACCTAGCTATCAAAAGGTGTTGGGATTGAGATAAAAATCACTTGAATAGCTTGACAGATAGCCTAGCTGTCGAGAGGTGTCAAGCAGCTATCAGGCTTTAAAATTCAGCACTTTCTCACTTGATTCTTAGACAGACTTGCATGGTTTTAACACTTGAACTTGAAACAAGTTTTTTTGAAGCATCAAGCACATCCTAAATCTATCCAAATACAAGTAAAATGCATTTTTTTAAAGGATTAATCAATTACATAAAATAGTGACATATGTTCCTAACAAGTAAATCACATAAGTCCTAACAAAAGAGCTAGAAGCTCTCTTAAGTCCACGGGTTCACACACTAAAAGAAAGATAAGTCTCCATTTGGATTTTCTAGTCTTTCCTGTCAAAAAGAGTGATACGAGTGTTAAGTACAAGAGATTACTTAATCTTACTCATCACAAACACAAGCCACAAAGCTCACTTACTTAGTTGTGCATAGAGATGCACATCTAAATTACAAAAGATACAAAGTTTAGAAAACTCTGTTTCAATGGCCATCCAAGGTACACAAGTACCAATGTACACAAAACACACATTGTTTTTGTATTTTTTTTATTTTTCAATTTTTGTTTTTATTTTTATGAAAAACAAAATAAAGCAAAACTGAAAACAAACAAACAAAAACATGTTGAACAAAGCAAAGCATAAAACTAGACTGATCAAAACTAGAAAGCAAAACACACAAGTAATGCAAGCAAAAAATTAGAAGGAGAGAGAGAAAAGTGACAAAATCACTTCGAGCCTTTTTCCTTCCACACTTTGGAAGAACCTTTCTGTTTAGCGAACCTTTGATCAGGCGGTGAGAGGGAAAAATAGAAATCGTTCAAGTTCGAAAGGAACATGAGGGTTTTGAGAAGATCTCCAAAAGAAGCAAAAGAGGATAGAAACTAATTCTAGTTTTCCAATGAGATTATACTGTTGCTTTGTTGAGTGGCTAACCACTTATAGTAATTAGGTCGAGTATGTCCAGTCGCTCCATAGTAATGACAGAGATGTTGCTTCTTCTGTTTAGACTTTTGAGTATTGCCCTTCTTAGCCCTAGGGTTTTTAGTCTCTTTCTTATCAAGCTTAGGGGGTGCTCCTAAGATAGATTTACCCTTGTCTATGTTCTCACTAGCTAAAACAGTTTTGACATTATTGTTCTCAGATTCAACACTATTAGCAGGTAAAACAAAAACAATAGTACTAGTAGAAGCAATACTAGGAGAAGAGAAATCATACCCTAAATTGGTTCAATCAGAAGTAGATTTCTGAAAGTTGAGCATCTCGTCAAGTTTAGCACTTGAAGTCCTCTCCAAATGAGCTTTGACTTGGAACCACTCTAGCTCAAGCTTCTTGGTCTTCTCAGCCAAGAAATTGTTATCAAACCGCAATGCTCTAATAGCCTAATTAGCTTCATCAAACTTTATAAAGATTTCTTCTCGTTCAAGCTCCATATCACTGAACTTCTTGGTGGTCAGCCTATATAATTTCTCATACTTCTCAGAAACCTTGTACAGTTTTTCATAAGCTATATGAATATCATCTTGATCGTCCATTTTCTCAAACTTAGAATCCACCAAGTCCTTTTCATCATCCACTTCTTCATCAATCCCCTCAGTAGGATTCACAGTGGCAATGAAGGCATTTAGGATTCCATCATCCTCATTGTCTAAATCATCCTCAGGTTCGGTGTCACTCAAAGTAGCAACAAGGGCCTTGCTTTTCCCAATAGTCTTAAGTTTAGTTGGGAACTCTTGTTTCATGTGTCCGAAGCCTTGAAACCCAAAACACTTTGGTCTTGAGGGAACATTGTATTGACCGCCATCCCTAGCACCCAAAACACTTTATCTTGACTCTTGAATTGAGACGAACTGGATTACTTGCAGTATTTGCCAAATCCTTTAGCATTGGCATTCTTTATAAACTTTTTTAATTGCCTTGTATTGTAGGATTTCATTTTAGAATCTTCATCATCTGAAGACTCATCTATGTCATTGCTCTTACCCTTACTAGATTTCCCAATCCTTGTCAAACCCAACTCATAAGTCTGCAAATTGCCAACCAACTCTGTCAAAAGAATTTTGTCAATACCCTTTGATTCCTCAATTATGGTGATCTTGGCATGAAATCTCTCGGGTAGAGATCTGAGCATATTTCTAACAACCTTGGGTTCGGGAATGGTTTCCCCAATATTAAAGGCTGAGTTCACTATGTCCTTAAGTTTAACATAGAACTCATCGAACGACTCATCCTTCTCCATCTTGATCTCTTCAAAGCTTGTAGTAAGCCTCTAAAGCTTCGAATCCTTGACAGCCTTAGTTCCTTCATAAGTTGTCTGGAAGATGGTCCATGCTTTCTTCGCAGTTTCAGTTGAAGATATCCTTTTAAACTCCTTATTTGTAACCACACTGAATAGAGCATTCAGTGCCCTGCTGTTGAAGTTAACTGCTTTGATCTTGGCATCATCCCAATCAGCCGGTGCTTCCTTTGGCTTGGTCTAGCCTATCTCTACAACTTGCCACACTTTTTCATTTAATGACTGCAAAAAAGCTCTCATGCGTTCTTTCTAGTATGCATAGTTAGCGCCATCAAATAAATAAGGTATAATCAACGATTATCCTCTATCCATGACAATAGGGGTCAATGGATCACACTACAAATATTAACCCTAATCAAAGTGTGCTCATTCTGATACCACTTGATAGGCTAAGAATGTATTGACCCATTGTGATGAATTAACTAATTAATTAGCCAAGTTAATTAATTAATTCAATTAACATGCAATACGCATGGTAGCACAAACAAATCACCAACTAAGTTAAATGCAGCGAAAAATAAAGTTGACATGGTGATTTTAAAGTTACCACTCCTGAAAATCTACTATTATTACAACAAGCGGTTACAAGTAAAGGAATCTCAGTACCTTATACCAACTTACAGTTGAACCCTTATCCCAATACCTAATTAGACTTGTTCTGAAGTGACAATCTCCCCTTTTCAATGCACAACTCCCAGTACGTGATTAACCAATCGATGCATGGATTTAAGTACGTGACTAACCACCAACTTAACAAGGATATTGGTTGCAAAGTTCTTCAGTTCATCAACACGATGAAAATCATGAAGTTCCTTGGTTACAAAACCCTACGACATACAAACGCAGTAGCTTCTTCAAGAGAAAGATGAACTAGGGCATATGTCTCTGGTCATAATATGCTTGTAAAAAACTTTTGCATTAAGTTGCATTAGCTGTGAGGACCCTTAAAATAATCCTTATGTATGTTTAGGGTTATGAGAAAAGAAAGCTTAAACAAGTATACACAGATTGGAATGAAATCAAATATGAAAAATCAATTTTCATAAATCTCGATAAATAGGTTATCTATCGGGCAGCTGTCGAGCATCGGGTAAAGGCTGCCTTTTAAACCTCAATAGATGCTATCTATCGAGCTAGCTATTGAGTTTTAAAATCCAGCACTTTTTCACTTGATTCTTGGACAGATTTACATGACTTTAATACTTGAACTTGAACTCTTGTTCCTTAAAGTATTAAACATATCCTAGATCTACCCAATTACAAGTAAAGTGCATTTTGTCAAAGGATTAGCCAATTCTAAATAACATATGTTCATAACATGATTCACATATGTCCAAACAGTGACTTCCTTCCCCCTTCCAACTAAATCTGAATGCCACAGGTGGAAGAGTACGATGGATAGTGGGACCCACTTGATCATCTAGAATCATTCAAAACCCTTATGCACTTGTAAGGGGTCCTAGATGAGATCATGTGTCGCATGTTCCCTACAATGCTCAAGGGACCGGCTAGAGTATGGTTCAGTAAGTTGGCCCCCAACACCGTCTTTACCTTCAAGGAGTTAAGCGAGCACTTCGTCACCCACTTAATTGGAGGCTAGAGGTACAAGAGATCTTTGGTAAGCTTGCTCAACATCAAGCAACAGGAAAATGAAAGCCTGAGATCATACGTGACTGAGTTCAATAAGGAAGTCCTTTTGATTGACGAGGCCGACGACAAAGTCTTGGTCACTGCATTCACCAATGGACTCCAATCGAGAAAATTCCTCTTTTCCATCTACAAGAATGACCCAAAGACGATGGCTGACATGTTATACAAGGCCACTAAGTACATGAACGCTGAGGACACTATAATGACTCGAAGGGACAAACCAAAGAAAAAGGAAAGACAAGACAATCCCAGTCACGACAAAGGAAGAAAATCTGCTTGAACGAATGACTAAAGGGTCGATAGGAGACAGAGACCACTTGGAAGGACTATCAACTTCACCTCGTTAAACACACTGCTAGACCAAGTCCTCATGCAAATAAAGGACGATGCAAAACTGACCTGGCTAGATAAGCTAAAGGGTGATCCAAACAAAAGGCCTAGAAACAACTATTGTTTTTCACCAAGATCATGGGCACGATACTTCTAAATGCTTACTCACTCCATCAAGCAACGAAAACTAAAAGCCTGAACAAATAAATGCTTGCTCACTCCCAAGTGTAGGAGATCGTAGTAATATAATTCTCGGAGTACCAAGATCAAACCACAAGGAGCAAGATAGATTCAAAGACAATATAATTAAATAACAATTTAGGTAAAGAAGAAAAGTAATTTTGCTTGGTGATTGTTAACAAGAATAAAAATAAAAATTGATTTAAATCAATAATGTAAATTCCAAGGCATCAGGGTGTTTCCCTATATTGATATGAAATTCTTTGTGATCTAAAAAATTATATATTTCATAATTGATTGTTCTTATGCAATTAAAAACTTATGATTCAGTTGAACTGAGACAATTCAAGAACACATGATAACTTCGATTAATAATGCGGTTAGAAAAGTTTTCAGAAAAACTCATTCACTTTAAAACCTTATTTCTATTTAAAACTATTAGAAATTCATCTAAACGATAAAAAAAACATGATTGAACTTATTGAAAGAATGGAAGAACTAATACATCAAAAGAAATCTAATTAAACAATCAAATATGTCGTGGACAAAATCCTAGAAAGAATCACATTGAAAATTCATACTGTATAAAAGAAACATAACCCCTAGCCCTAGCAAAGAGTTTAGGATGCTATTAGAGAAAGAAAAATAGAAGGTTTTCACTGCCAAAATTCGTTCTACCCAGCCTCCCTTCAAAACCCTAATGTCTAAGTGTCCTAAGAAAATAAAACATTTACTATTTTAATTTCCGTCCAAGTTTACAGTAATAAATTGTGAGTTAATTTCAGCCATTAAAAATTGAGAATTTTGAAAAACTCAAAACTGAAAAGTTGTAGATATTTAAATCATAGTTCCAACCCATTTAGCCTTGTGTTAATTGGATTTTTGAGGAGAGAGATACACCCAAAATACTGATTAGTGCTCAAATTAGATTTTTCCTTTTCAGATTCTGCCTCTTTGATTTTTTTCCTTTTTTGAAGCTTCTAATCATGGTAGACGATCCAAGCATTCCAGCTGCACCTCCTTAGACATTTAAGCATGGTCCTTTAGCTCCACTTTAATTCTAGTTTGGCCTCCATTCTCTCACAAATTCCTGTAAACTCATTTTTCTCACATGATTTCTTGAAAGTAGAAAATTACACACAATAAATAGCATCTTATTCAAGAAATTATGTAAAGATAAATAATAGGGACTAATGCAAATCATGGCTTAATTATACAAATTAAGCATAATCATGGCTTAATTATACAAATTAAGCATAGTAATAAGGAGATAGCACCTATATAAATATATAACAAGTATACATTTTAAGGCGTTATCAATAAACAAATAAATGAAAAAGTTTGGGAGAAGTAATGTGTTTAAGTAATAGAGAAAGCAATGTCGAATATGTATGATCATTTGACAGGATGAACAATTTTGCTTGTAGTTTGGAACCTTGTTATGTTTGTAATGATTTTTGTGTCTAATTTTGGAGCTATAAATTATATGGGTATCATTTGGAATTTGGTTTATTTAAGGAAAAAAATAATAATAATAATAAAACAATAGGACCATGGATGATGTACAATCATGAAAGGCCAGAAGGTTAACTAACAGGGTAGCTTTAAAAACATAGGTAAGGAAGTCGCCAAATTGATTGAGATTTTTGCTTACTTGTAATAGCAATGAATGACAGAATTGGGTAAGAAGAGATAAGGTAATTTAATTTAGTTTAAAGATGTGAGAAGGACGGAAGGTACAATAGAAAGTTTGTTGATTTTTCGAAACAACAGGCCATCATAGCATAAGCTCACAATGGGCTTAAATCTAAATGTAGTGTACGTTTTTAGACCCCTTAAAACACAACTAGATTAATCTAGTTAATTAGCCAAGTAATTACTTAGTCAAATTAAACAGATCTAGGTTAACACAAATATATCATATCATTGTAAAGTGCAGAAAGTAAAAAACACAATGATATGATAACTCAAGAAAACCAAACTGGTAAAAAACTTGGAAAGGATTTAACCTAACTATCCTCAAGGTAAAACAAATCCACTATGAAAGAATTGAAGTTTACACAATAGCGACTTAGACCACTAACATCCTATTGCTACCTCAAGTAGGAAATTTACTACCACGACCACGTGACAGCTCCGAGTCCATAGGCTACTTCTTTCTTAGATTCCTAGCAAGCATAAGCACTCTTGCTTGTATATCTTTAAGCTCTTGAATCTGCAACTGAATTGATCACTAAGCTCTTGACATCAATTTAGATCTTGATAACCCTAAGTGTATGTGAAGGCAAACACCTCTAGATCTCATAAAAGATTTATACACACAGCATAAAGAGCAACCATACACCGTGGCTAGGGTTTTCCCTTTTATACTTAAGGCAAAACATAAAACCCTACACGTCAAACGGGCTTAGGCTATGTTTGAAAATTCTGCAGAAAAATAATCTACACAAGCTTCGATCGATTGAGTCTAATTCTCGATCAATCGAGCCAGGCAAATTTACACAATAAATCTTGCAATACACTTGATTCCAACTTTACACTTTAAATATACTTTGCGCAAGTCTAAAACAAGACTAAATGTTTTGATCATAGTTTACCAACATTACTAATTGAAGTTCAAATACATTTAAACCTAAGGTCTTAAAACCCAACAAACTCCCCCTTTGGCAATCCGTGACAAAACACAAACTTAAACAAAGTGCTCAAAGTTTACAAAAAAAGCCCATTACAAAAACATTGCCTAACAAAACAAATTTAACCTAACTACTATCTATCAGTTGCAAGTGTAGACAGCAGCACGACTGAATCAACTTGTATATTCCTGAAACACTCAACAAACACATAAACGCATGTGTGAAAAATACAAGTAAAACAAAATAACTTCTTGATTTCACATAACACAAAATAAAGACATATATCATGAATAACCTCATAAATATAAATCAATAAACAATGTAAAACAAGAAACATATATAAATACATCATAGTATCTCCCCTTATCATGGACAACCCAAACAAAAACAAAAACAAAAATATATCATGAGCCAAAATGTAGATATACAATGAAGCACCTAGATACAATCTAAAGCTCCATAGCTCTAAAATAACAAAATCTCCCCCTAACAACAAAATCTCTCATACATATGTACTCCCCCTTTTTGTGACAAATTGCCAAAAGGCAATCATGACTCATCATCAAAAGGAGGTGGCGGAGGTGATCGACGAAGACTATCCAAATCCGCTTTCAAAGACCTAAGCTCATCAAGCATGTCCACCAAAAGCTGACTATGAGCCGCCTGAACAGTCATGACAGTCTCCAACATACGTCGAATGTTCAAATCATCCAAAGTAGAAGGCGGAGGAACAGTAGCAGCAGCAGTCGAATCAAAGAATGCCTCAACAAAAGTATCACCTGTAGTAGAGGGAGGAGGAGGTGCAACACCATAGAACTTGCTCTCATCTAAGTAGCCCTCTGCCTAAGAAAGGTGGCACCTATAGGAGCTATGATATGAACGGGCTCAAACATCAAAAACTAGTCTAATCCTAAATGTAACAAAATCCTATGAATGAAAACAGGAAAGAAAAGAGCAAGGGCAGTAGAACTATTCTTATGACCCTCAATCAAAGAACGAATGAAAAGATGAGGAAAACTCATAGGAGCATCTGTGACAAGGGCATACAAAAATGCACATCTCTCCAAAGGAATAGTGTGCAGGTGAGAGATAGGCCAAATGGAATGGCAAGAAATCCGGAAAAAGAGATAATGAATCTCGGTCAACTCGTGAGAGGTGATCTAAGGATCAGAACTCCACTGGATAGAAGTACCAATAATAAATGACATAGAGTCCGTTTAGATACAACTTATTTTTGCTGAAAATTGAAAATACTGTAAAAAAATAATTTTTAAATATATGAATGGTGCCGTAGGACCCATTTTAATGAAAAAGTTGATGAGAAGTGAAGTTTGTGGGTCCCGAAAATAGTACACGAGACCCACTGGTATGGCTAAAAAGTTGCTGAAAAGTTAAAAAGGGTGGCTATAAAAAAAAAAAAAAAAAAAAAAAAAAAAAAAAAAAAAAAAAAAATGGAAAATGTAAAACGTGGATCCAAACCCAACCATAATGTCATCGAGGGGAGGAGACTCATCGTAAGGATAAACAGGATGCTGGATCAGTGGCACCCCAAGAGCATCAGCCATTACCGAAGGAGTAATGATGTACTCTTCACTCCATATCCAACTCTTCACCTGAGTGTTGGAATCATAGGAGTGGACCGAGAGGTTCAAGTAGAACTCTCTGATCAAGGCAGTTGGAGGGGGATGTAAAATGTCCAACAAAGGAAGCCAACCCCTATGCTCAAAGTTTCTCTGAATCTCACCATCTAACTCATCTAAAACGACCTTCCGCTTAACCCATACATTTCTATGAATGTTCAACTTCTCATAAGTTTTCTGGTGT
The DNA here is from genome assembly GCA_030445155.1 of Quercus variabilis. Lineage (NCBI taxonomy): Eukaryota > Viridiplantae > Streptophyta > Magnoliopsida > Fagales > Fagaceae > Quercus > Quercus variabilis. The sequence goes on from CP129446.1 coordinate 759,293, forward strand.
TTCTTACTGAGGAACCTCTCACTATCAAAGGAAGGAGAAGAAGTAGAGGTGTAGGTCCTATGAGCTCTAGTCTTCCTAACCATGATGCTAAGGATCAAAAGGACAAACACAAAAGAGATAGAGAAAAAAAAAAAACAAAAACCAAAAGCAGACTGCAAGTTAGCACAAAAAATATAGAAAATACCAATCTATATGATGTATGAACAATATCAACACATGATGCATGCTCTAATGCAGTGAGAATGAATTCAATTTCACTTTAAAATAACAAAATTGGCTTGAGCATAGAGTTTATATCAAACACCCCAAATTTTGAAAAACCCACTTTCACAAAACTCAACAAATTAACCAATTGATCATTACACAAGGTAAATAACAGATTATAATGACCAAATCAATCAATCTAACAGGCCAATTTCATCAAATTAAGCTTAATTGAACAAAATTCCCAAATCAGGTAGTTTCAAGCCCTAGAATTTCCAATTTTTCCCAAATCAACAAATTGATCAAATTAATTCACAAAGAATAGTTGTATATCATCCCACAACAAAAACCCATTGATTAATTTCCAAAGAAAAGATTGAAAACATCAAAATCCCCAAATTTTCATAGGTTCAAAATTTTCCCAAATGCATTCAATCGATCCAGAAGTAATCGAGCAGCGATCGAATCAGGCAAATTCAAACCAAAATTTTAATCACAATTTCAATTAGTCGAGAAACAAGTTCAATTGATCAAAATTCAGGAAAAATCAATTTTTTGAAAAACAGAACAGTTTTATGCAAAAACACCTCAAAGCATAGTATTTTATGAATAGAATGTATGAGTGTGAGATGAAATGCTTTTCAAAAACACTTGTATTGAACCCAGATTTCCCAAATATAAGATTTTCAATCAATTACCCTTAAATTCTCAAACTTCAAACACATTTTGCATTAATAATCAAGGAATTTTCAAACTTGAATGGCCAAAACAAAATCACACACAATAACATGTACAAAGTTTAGTAAAGAGTAACTTGTGTAATGTGTGCAACTATCAAAAGTTTAAGATACATGTGAGGTGATATGTGAATAGAAATCAAGTATAATTTCTACAAAATTCATCACATAAATTTGAAAGAGACTATCACCTAAAGAGTTACATCATATAACTCTTATATCTCCTAGAATAAAAACTTGCAATCATGTAAGTTTCTTAACTTGCCTCATAATGTACACACCAATTTTATTTGATCAGAAACTTATTAATAATAGCTAGGATAATGTACACACCAATTTTATTTTATTGGTTTAATTATAGTCCAATAATGTACATACCAATTTTAGCATTTAAACCGAGGCTATACCTTATGTTCTTTTTGTGCATGTGCTACACTTTCTCGAGTATAAAATCTTACGATATGCACTAAGGTGTTCATGATTGGCTAGTAAACAGTGGTAAAATAGTTATTTATGCCTTTCTCAATAAGCTCAAATCCGACAATCAAAGACATGTGATTTCAAGATCAAGATCAAGATCATGTGATCAAAAACTATAAACATCTTCCCACACAACATGTACTACAAAACTCAAACTAGTAAAGTGCAATAAAATAAGTTCATCCAAGCTAAACAAGGTACATAAACATGTTATGTAAAGATAAATTGGCTAACCTTGATTTCAAATTCAAGAAATAATGCAAAACACATTTTGCTTTCTTTTTCTTCTTCTTCTTTTTTTTTTTTTTTTTAAATTTTTGAAAAGAAATAACAAAAACATCCTAGAATGAAATGCATGAATGTTATGTAATGCAAATCCTAAAAAAGCAAAGAAAACAAAAACAACAAAGAACAACGGTCACAAAGAGTAGAGCGATGAAGCATAAAGACCATGTTAGACAGACTCAATTAGATCGAGTCTTTTGCATCCAAAACTTTTTAGATGCAACTCTTGCATTGGAGTTATTATTCACATTAGAATTCTGAGCAACTTCATGATTGGAATAAAGGTTTAAAATCTTTACCAACTCACCACTAAGTACCATAGGATCTTGTACTTAAGGCACAAGTACTTTTGGCTTATTTGCTCGCTTAGCCGCTTGCAACTTGAAACAATTTGAACGAATGTGCCTAGATTTTTCACAAAAATGACAAACTCATGCAGGTCTATCATGCAACTTGTCCTTAGGAGAGTTAGGAGTTTTAGGATTAGACTCTTGAAGATCAATCCTAATCTTCCTAGGAGGTGTAATTTCAACAAGTTTGACAACCTCACTCACAAGGGGATCAGAAGAAGGAACAAAGTTTGTAGAATGAGTTTTAGGCATAGAGATTCTTTCTACAAAATCTAAACTAGTTTTGTCTAAGGGTGACTTTTGAACACTCAGCATGTGATCAAGTTTGGAGCTTGTAGACCTATTAGTTTATTCTCTAGCAACAGATAATTCAAGTTCCAAATTCTTAACTTTATCAAAGAAAAGCATGTTTTCAGTCTTCACATTATTCAACAATTTATTAGCATCAAACAATTTTACAAGTAAATTTTTCTTATCGAGTTTAAGAGATGCAATTTTCTTTAAGCCTAAATCAACACTCATAGCATCCTTTAACTTTGCAAACTTTATTGTAGGCTTCTTGCAAATTTGCATCCTCAAATAGTTCCCCATCAGAAGGATTCTCATCAACAGCAACACTTTCATCAACTACAGCAGTAACTGCGTAAGCAATGAAGTTTCCATCCTAATCACTACCAGACTCATTGTTAGAAACTTCATTATCACTAAGAGCTACAGCCATAACCTTACCCTTAGCCCTCAAAAATGTAGGACATTTTGATTTCACATGATCATACTCTTGACAACCAAAATATTGTTGACTCACAGAATTATTAGAAGGTTGACCTACTTTCTCTTTAGGTTTTTCAGTGTTATTCACTTTAATGGGATCATTCCTTCTAAAATTTCTAGGTTCAACATTGTTTTTACCTCTTGTCCTTCTGTTATTGTTCATAAGAAAGTTTTTAAAGTTCTTGGCAAAATAAGCAATCTCTGTAGCAGAGAGTTCATCATCAAATCCATTTACATCAACATCATCAACAGACTTAAGAATCATTGATTTGGATTTGCTTGTCTTAGGTAGGTCCAACTCATAGGACTGAAGAGATCCTACAAGTTCATCAACAGGGATGGAGTCCATATCCTTACTTTTAGTGATGGTAGTTACTTTGGGTCTAAAATCCTCAATCAAAGATCTAAGTATCTTCCTAACAATTTTAGGTTGAACATAGATTTCACCCAAATTATAAGCAGAATTAACAATATCATTAAGCTTAACATAGAATTCATCAAAACTTTCATCACTAGACATTTTAATGCTTTCAAATCTAGTAGTTAATTTCTGTAACTTATTGATCTTAACTGCCTTTGTGCCTTTATGCACAGTTTGGAGAATATTCCAAGCAGTATGAGCAACTTCAACATTAGAGATTCTCTTGATTTCCTCCATAGAAACAACATTAAAAATAGCATTCATGGTTTTGCTATTAAAAACGGCTACTTCTTTCTGAAAAGTTTGCCACTCACTAACAGGAGTAGTGGGCTTTTCCCATCCGTATTCAACGGAATTCCAAATTCTCTTATCAATAGATTTCAGGAATGTTTTCATCCTTACTTTCCAATAAGCATAATTATTCCCATCAAAGTGAGGTGGAATAACAAGAGAGTGACCATGTTCAATGACAACCGGGGCCAAGGATCAACTCTTAGATCAAAGGGATCTAAACACTAGAGCTAACCTGCTTTGATACCACTTGTATGTTTTTAGACCCCTTAAAACACAACCAGATTAACCTAGTTAATTAGCTAAGTGATTACTTAGTCAAATTAAATAGATCTAGGTTAACACAAATATATCATATTATTGTAAAGTGCGGAAAGTAAAAAACACAACGATATGATAACCTAGGAAAACCAAACAAGTAAAAAACCTTGAGATGATTTAACCTAACTATCTTCAAGGTAAAACAAATCAACTATGAAAGAATTGAAGTTTACACAATAGCGATTTAGACCACTAATATCCTATTGCTACCTCGAGTAAAAAACTTACTACCATGATCACATAATAACTCAGAGTCCACGGACTACTTCTTTCTTGGATTCCCAGCAAGCACAAGCACTCCCGCTTGTATATCTTTAAGCTCTTGAATCTGCAATTGAATTGATCACCAAGCTTTTGACATCAATCTAGATCTTGATAACCCTAAATGAATGTGAAGGCAAACACCTTTAGATCTCACAAAAGATTCACACACATAGCATAAAGAGCAACCGCACACCGTGGCTAGGGTTTTCCCTTTTATACTTAACGCAAAACATAAAACCTCACACATTAAACAGGTTTGGGCTAAATTGGAAAATTTTGCAAAAAAAAATCTGCACGAGCTTCAATCGATTGAGTCTAATTTTCGATCGATCGAGCCGCAGATTTACACAGTAAATCCTGCAGTACACTCGATTCCAACTTTACATTTTAAACATACTTTGAGCAAGTCTAAAATAAGACTAAACATTTTGATCATGGTTTGCCAACATTACAAATTGAAGTTCTAATATATTTAAACCTAAAGTCTTAAAATCCAACATGTAGGATAGCAAAAACCATATGTATAGTTGTCCCCAAGTATTGGGAAGGCTTTGTTTGGCTCGAAAGGGAAAGCAACTAATAGGTGAGTTATTTTATCATATTTGGAGTAATTTGATTGAGGACTATTTGTACTCAGAGAAGTTGTGCTATTAATGGGAGTATGGCTCCTCTTGACGAGGTTAGTCTCCCTTTCTATAAAATGCATTTGCTTCACTTGACGGTTCTTTCTCTACTTATCTCAATCTTTTAGATTTTTTACATAGTAAGTAGTCAATGTCCCTTTCAGTATTTTCTTTCTGTAAACTTCTGCAGGTGTTTTTCAACGCAGTATCTAATAAGGAGGATTGATTAGGAGTTGCAGTTTGATTTGTAGTTTGAGTATGATTAGAATTTTGTTAAAAGTGATTAGTCATACAAACTTGATACATAAAGTGAATTTTTTTTACATGCTATGATTAATTTTAGTATGTTATAATAAGTATTAAAGCTTGTTTTGAAGCTTGAAGCCTGGATTTATCATTAAAAACTAAAATCTGGTGCTTTATAATACTTCCTTTTCTTTTTAAAAGAATTCTTAATTTTTTTCCAGAATTTCTTAACGGTCTTTTTCTGTTTTTTCTGTGTGGGGATATTTACAGACCAGAACAGAGGGGTTCCATTCTCTTGGGGTGTTTCAATCTTTGAAGAAGTTACTGAAGCAGGAAGGTTTTCAAGGATTCTATGAGTAAGTTCACACTCATTAAATTCAATCATTTATTATATCTATCCCACAATAACGTATTCTAGCTTATACTTGTATGTATTTTAGAGGAAACGGAGCAAGCGTCATTCGAATCATTCCTTATGCAGCCTTGCATTTCATGACTTATGAACGGTATCGGTGCTGGATCCTGAACAGCTATTCTGCCTTAGGAACAGGGCCCCTTATTGATCTTCTAGCTGGTTCAGCGGCTGGAGGAACTGCAGTTCTATGCACATATCCTTTAGATCTGGCTCGTACTAAACTTGCTTATCAGGTATATATCTTGCATAATAATGATGAAACATATGGGGTCCGTTTGGATTAAACTTATTGTTGCTAAAACTAAAAACACTGTAACAAAATAATTTTAAAATGTGTGAATAGTACCGTGAGTTCTATTTTTAATATTTTTTAAATGCATAAACAGTGATGCTACAGTACATGAACAATGATGCTACAGTGAAAATTGTCTCCCGCACATGTGATTGTACTGTTCACACGCAGGGGAAAAAAAAATCTAAAAACGCAGACGTCCAATCCAAATGGCATCATAGTCTTATCTGAATGAGGTAGAGTATCTATGGCATAGTGTGAATTTGTAGTTATTAAATGTAAATTATCTGATGTTTCTTGTTTACTTATCAAAAAACTGATATGTTTCTTGTTTAGGATTGTAGTTAATGCTACTAAAGATTTTTCTTTGTGAATTGTTATCTAATTTCTTATGTTTTCCTCCCCATTTGTTTAAAATGTGAGTATTAAATATTCATCTAATTTGTATTTATATGTGCCAATATATAGAGTTTACCTCCAAATTAGTTTGATGGAAAATTCCTCCAACACACTACATGGCAATTCAAACGACCATCCACATGTAGTTTTAGTCACATGACCTATTTAACGAGTCACGTGATTTAATACAGGTGGATGGTTTTAAGAATCATCACGTAATAGATTGAAAGAGATTTCTCCAAACTGGTGACTGTCTTAAGAAAAAAAATGTTGTAATGTTTTCGAAAGTTTATTTTAAATATCTTGCATAATAATTTTCTTGTGCTATATTTTGTCAGCTTTCTATATTTTTCAAACATGTTTTGTGAAGGATTTGATTCGTAGATTTTTTTTTTTTTTTAATAAGTAATAATATTTATTAAAAAAAAACATCAAATACATAGATTTTTTTGGTTTGGGGAAGTGACAAACTATGTGAGGCTCTATATCATAACTTATTCATGATCTGCTTGTCTTACCTTTGATGGTGTGCACACAGATAATTTGGGTTAGTGTAAATGCATAGTAGTTCAGTGTTTAGATGACTATTTAACTATGTTAAGCTGTTAGGGAATTTTATGTGGAGTTTTCTGGTTCTTTTTCATCTTCTGGTTGATTGTTCCATAGTTAAAATTGCCATTATTTGATGCCTTTTTACTTTTGTATTTAATCCTTCACGGTTTTGTAGGTTACTGACACTTGGGGAAGTTTCAATTATGGTATGAAAAGCAATCATGCTCAACCTGCATAAAATGGCATAAAAGATGTACTTAGAAGCGTTTACAAGGAAGGAGGTGTGCGTGGACTTTATCGCGGTGTAGGTATGTATGTCCTACATTGTTGTGTTCATTTCCTTTCAGTGTGGTGAGCCATTACATGGCATTTATGAGTATTGAAAGGGTTTTTTTTTGGTTTGAGGGTGGGGGTGATTGCTTTTTTTTCCCATTTTATAGCTGAGCTCCATAATTATCCTTGTCAAAGTTGTTTGTCATTTTTTCCCCTCTTTCCCTATGTGATATAAAAAATTGGGTGGTTAGTATTCATTAAAAGCTTCCTTTTTTTGAGCAGGCCCAACACTCACTGGAATCCTTCCTTATGCTGGTTTAAAGTTCTACATATATGAGGAACTCAAGAGGCATGTTCCTGAAGAGCATCAAACGTCCATTATGATGCGTCTCTCCTGTGGAGCTCTTGCTGGGCTATTTGGGCAGACCTTCACATACCCATTAGATGTTGTCAGGAGGCAGATGCAGATATTGCCCATTACAATCCTTTTACACTGTTGGTAGCAAGGGAGCTGCTTTTACTTTAACTGACCAAACACTAGAAGTATTTTCTGGGGCAAGCAAAAGTTGATGCAAGAGGAAGCCATGAGGGTAATATAGCTATTAATGTCTCTATGAACCATGTTCTGAGCTCATGGTAGCTAAATGGCAGTGAAAAATTTTAGGGTTTCTGTCAGAAGACGTGTTTTTTTTTTACAGCAAGCCACATGGTGAACAGGCCCAGGTTGCTGTTTGATTAATAATTTTATACGTATACTATCTCCCTCGGTCTGGTTTTACTCATTGACATTAGCTATATATAAACTTGATTGTAGGCAACATATCAAAGCTGGGGTAGAGGCCTAGATTTGACCCTTTAATTGAATGTTTTGATTCATGCTCTATCCAGATTTTCTTAGTTTAGGATGACCAGCAAGGGTGGTTTGCTAATCTCTTAGGAATTGCATGATGGTGAAATAGTAAACTAATCACTTTGGTACAGGTTTAACAAATCATTTTACGGGTAGTGAACCAATGACTGAGATTTACTGAAAATTCCAGAGGTCAACTACATGCAATAGCTATCAAAATTATGAAATTATTCCTATACATGAAGAAATTGGACTGCCAGACTTGAACTTTTTTTAAAATTGTAAGGATTAAAACTAATTACTGAACAAGATACAATGTAGTTGCTATATTGACCTCAGGCTGTAGATGGGTATATTTAAAATTAATAATGCATCTCAAGTTTACTTACCAAGGGTTGGCTTGAGCTCAAACGCAACAAGCAAAGAAATAACTTGCACAAAGCTTTTGCAATCCATTGGCTTGACATTCTTGAAACATTGATGCCATTGTAATTGCTAAATCAAGTTGATACTTCAACATGAATTACTTGGATCTGATGTTTTACATTACTTGTGGGGTGCAATTGCAGGTTGAAAATTTGCAACCTTCATTCCAAGGAAGTGCCAGATATAGAAACACACGGGAAGGTCTTACTACTATTGTTCATAATCAAGGATGGAGACAGTTGTTTGCAGGTCTAAGCATTAACTATATAGAGGTAATTGTTGATAGTTACTTTATACATGCTCTGTCTGGATTTCAGATTGATGCTTTTCAAGATATTGTCTTATAGTTAAACTCTTCTGTAATTGCTGCACTTTTCTGTGGTTAGCTTTCTAGGATTTCATGTTGGCCAGAATGTGCATTAACATATATTAATTTATCTTCTTGAAGCACTGCAACAATGTGGTGTCATGCTCTCACTAAATATATTTCTTACCAAAAAACATGCATGCGCAGAGAGTTGATCTTTTTCTTATAGTTCAATGAAGTAGGTTTTTCTGTCTATGATGTATCTATCATTGATGCTTCAAAGAAGAATTTTAGACACTGACTGCTTAGACCTATCTTTTTAAGGTGTGGAGTACAAGTACATAGACCACTTAAGCTGTTAAGAAGAGAATACAAAGTTATTAAGGGTGACCTTGTTTGTGTGATTGGTCTCTTGAAGCACAAGTGTCTTGCTAACAATTATTATATTATGTTTTTAGATTGTTCCTTCTGTGGCCATTGGTTTCACTGCGCACGACTTGATGAAGTTTTGGCTCCGAGTCCCTCCTCGACAGAAGACTCAATCAATATCTGCTGCCTAATTCCTTTGGAATAAGACCATAAATGCAACTTGGTTACATTGGCTGTGCAATGCAGAATGACGCACGATCTATAGATGCAAGTAATCAACAAAGGTGTCCTCAAAATAATACTCTATGATTGTCTTAGTTAATGATTAGTAAGATATGGTGAACTAAAATGGGTCCAAGTTGTAAACTTGGTCTTATGTCTGTTGAGATTCTATTTATATTCAAAGCAGTGTGCTTGTTTTATTGGGTAGAAAAATAATTTTATATGTAAAAATTTGTCCTTTTTAAAGTCGTTTAATCATATGGCAGGAGAAAGTGACTTGATTTTTTCCCAGTTGTTATTGAATTAATGTTGTTTGGTTTAAACCTTATTTTTTGTATGTAATTTTTTGGGTTAAAGCCATTGCCACAAGATGAATATAGAGAGAATTCAAAATCATATACCGCTAATGGGATACACAAACTTTGATATTTATTATTGATATGATGAATTGGGAAACTGTGAAACAACTTGGGATTGATTGTGACTAGCTCAAAGGCAACCTGTTATATTTGGGACACCAGCAATTTTGAAGATTAATTTGCCGTCTCATAATTTGTTATTTGGATAGTTTCAATTATCACATTTTGCTCTTAAATACATAGATGCTTTTCGGTTTGGTTTGTGACACTTCAGTGTTTAGCTCCCCTTAGCTTAGATACGTTAGTCTGTTTGGTAAACTTTAATTAAATTTGATGATGTGATCAGAGGGTATATATATATATTCAAATTTATATTCTCAAAATTCAATGACTTGTATATTCTCAAAATTGATACATCTGACCCATCGTATCACAGATTGATTCTCAAATTTAATGACAAGACATTTTTCCTCTGCGCCACAAAATAATACTCTTGCGACACACTCAACACATTTTTTTTTTTTTTTGAGAAATGACTACTTATATTAGAAATCAAGAAAAGGGACAATCATCCACAACAAAAGACATAATGTCAGTTGGAACACACTCCAACCAGACCTGAGAAAAAGGAGACGATCTCGCTCGTTGGGCTAAAGCATGCGCTACAGCATTACCTTGCCGACGTACATGAGCGAAAGAAATACTCTGGAAAGAGTTTAAATGAGACAAAATATCCTTGATGAGATGCCCCCCTCGAGAATTTTCCATACCAGGTCTCTTTAAGGAATTGACAACTGATTCGAAGTCGCCCTCACAAACACACTGAATATGTCCCAATTCTGCAGCAAACAGAACAGCACGCCTTGCCGCGAGAAGCTCAAGTAATTCCACAGTTGGAGGCTTTGCAATCTGCTCAGATAGGGCAGCCCTCACCAGACCCACACCGTTTCGAATTACAACTCCAATTCCCCTTATCTGACTCACCAAATATAGCACCATCATAGTTAATCTTCACTATATCTGATGCTGGAGGAATCCACCTGTGAGGACCAACCCCTTTTATGTGGACACAGGGCCTATCCATACCCCTGAATTTGCTAAGGTAATTTCTTGCAAAACCAGCTACATTGCGGAGGGGCAGAGGATTATCTTGGAGGCGAGTTTTGTTTCTCTGATACCAGATTGACCAAGCCTTTGCTGCAAATAACGGAACTGAAGCAGGTCTGGCTCGGACATTTTGGAAAACCGCCGAGAAAGAATCCGTAGCCGAGGAGCTCCTATCTACCCAGTCAAAATCCATATCCCAGACAACTTTGACACAGACACAACTCCACAAAGCATGGACAACTGACTCCGGTTCTCCAGAACATCGAGGACACACCGATTCATGAAGAATTTTTCGCTTCAGCAAGTTATCTTTAGTGGGCAGCGAGTTTGTGCAAGCCCTCCAAAGAAATTGCTTAATCTTACCTGGAACCTTCAACTTCCATATGCTTTTCCAAAATCCCTTCTGAGATTCCGAGACTTGTGGGAGGTTAATATCAAGATTATGGAGCTCACAAAGAAATTTGTATCCAGACTTAACCGAATAGCTGCCCGATTTTTCAAAGCTCAAAACCAGAGTGTCGGGTTGTGGGATGGAACTCAGAGGCAGAGACTTAATAAGTTTTGCATCAGGAGGATGAAAACACCAGTCAATGAGATTGATGTTCCACCAACCCATTGCTAGATCAATCAAGGAGTCCACAGTTGACTCCGGAGTTAGGTGCAAGACCGGGGAGCTAATTTTGCCATCAGGACTTGGTAGCCATGCATCTTTATAAATCCGGACAGATTTACCACCACCAATTCTCCAAAAGGCTCCTTTTTCAATCAAATCTCTAGCCCATAAAATACTCTTCCAAGCAAAGGAGCCGGAAGAAGGTTTAGCTTCAAAAATCGACTTGTTTGGAAAATACTTTGCCTTGAAAACTCTAAAAAATAGAGACTCCTTGTCATGTATCAACCTCCACACCTGTTTAGCCAACATGGCTTTATTAAATTTGTAGAGATCTTTAAAGCCGAGACCCCCCTCACTCTTAGGTTGGCATAAAACCTCCCATTTTGCCCAATGAATTTTCCTCCGGTCACCCCTTTGTCCCCACCAAAATTTTCGAATGAGCATCTCGATATCTTGACAAAGACCAATAGGCAAACGAAAACAACTCATGGCAAACGTAGGAATGGCTTGGACCACCATCTTCAAAAGAACTTCTTTGCCCGCTTGCGACATAATTTTTTCCTTCCATCCTTGAAGCTTACCCCACACTCTATCTTTAATGTAGTTCAAGCTCGCCTTTTTTTTCCTTCCCACCACCGCCGGCAACCCCAAATACCTTTCATACTCCTTGATTTCTGGCACCCCAAGTAGATTTTTAATTTCTTCCTTTGTATCATATGAGGCATTGTTACTAAAAAATAGGGTGGTCTTGTCGGAATTAATTTTCTGTCCCGAAGCCCGTTCATATTTTCTCAAAATCTCCTGAATTTTTTCCACGTCCCCCACCCTAGCTCGACAAAACAACAAGCTGTCGTCTGCAAAAAAGAGGTGAGAGATCTTTGGGCCATTTCTACAAAGAGACACCACCTCTATATGTTTTCTATCCACCGCACTTTCTATTAACCCATTTAGGCCTTCCGAGCATAATAGAAAAAGATAAGGGGAAAGAGGATCACCTTGGCGAATACCTCAAGTGGGAGTAATATTTCCTTTTGGCTCCCCATTGACTAAAATCGAATAGGTCACAGTTTTTAAGCACTCCAAAATCCAACCATTCCAAGTTGAGTGAAAACCCATCTTCTCCATGATCCTTTGAAGGAATACCCATTCCAGGCGATCATACGCTTTGCTCATATCCAATTTTAGAGCCATATGTCCCAATTTCCCACTTTTTCTCCTCTTCATATGGTGTAAAGTCTCAAAGGCCACCAAGATGTTATCGGAAATAGCTTTATCCGATTGAAAGGCACTCTGGGATTCAGAGATAATGTGGGGTAAAACTTTCTTCAACCTGTTTGCCAACACTTTTGATACAAGTTTATATAAAATATTACAAAGGGAAATGGGGCGGAATTCCGTTACAAATTCAGGGCTCTTCACTTTAGGAATAAGAGTAATAAAAGTGTGGTTCAAACCTGTCGCTATTGAATTTGAATTTAGGCAAGACACCACCGCTTTAACCACATCATCTCCTATGCTCTCCCAGTAATGTTGGAAAAAGATCGGTGGCATACCATCAGGGCCTGGTGCTTTTAACGGGGTCATTTGCTTTAAAGCTATCTCCACTTCATCCTTTGAGAAATTTCTGATCAAGCAGCGATTCATGTCTTCAGTCACCACCCGTTTTGTAAATTGAACTACTTCCTCAATATCATGTGGATTAGAGGTAGTAAACAATTGGTTATAATACTCAACTATCATTCCCGAAACCTCCTCATTGCCCGAGTACAGTCTGCCTTGTGGATCTTTAAGTTCTAAAATGTTGTTTCGCCGGAATCGCTGTGAAGCCCGATTGTGAAAATAACTGGTATTTTTGTCCCCTGAAACCATCCAGTGCACATGGCTTCGCTGATGCCACATTTTCTCCTCCACATGGCTTCACTCAACACATAAACATTGGTTTGGTGGCTTAAAATATATACTTGTGCATGGTTATCCTTTTACTGAATTTAAGAATGTGATCTATGATTGGACAATTGGATAGACTCTGAGGAGGTATGAGTCGTGAAGTAGAAATGTTTTTTTCTTAAAATCTGGTTATCCTTTTACTAAGTTTAAGAATGTCATCTATGATTGGACAGTTGGGTAGACTCTGAGGAGGTATGAGCCGTGAAGTAGAAATGTCTTTCTTTTTTTTGAAGGGTGAAATGTCTTTTTCTTAAAATCTGTATTAGAAGGTGATGCATTTGTGTTATTCAAAAGTGGCAACATAAGAAGTTAATGGTCTCTAAAATCTATATTAATATCTATATCTATATAATATTTATAAGCCAAAGCATAGCATTTATTGTTACTACACTCCTATTAAGCCACATTTACATAACATTTTGATCCATTCAATATAGTTCGTTCCCATTCGGTCCACTTCAGTTCATTTGATCCATTTCGGTCCCATTCCATCCACTTCAGTAAAATTCGGTCCACTTTGGTCCTGTTCAGTGCACTTCAGCCTCATTCTGTCCACTTCAGTACATTTCGGTCCATTCAGTCTACTTCAGTCCCATTCAGTCCAATTAGGCCCCATTCCGTCCACTTCAGTACAATTTTGTTCAACTAGGTCCACTTTAATCCAATTCGGTCCTAGTCGATCCACTTCAGTCCAATTTGGTTCAGTTAATCCATTTGGATTTATTGAGCCTTAAATTGATCCATTTAAATCTTTTATTAAATTATATTATATATATGTATTGTTGTTGAATGCAAAATATATTATATGTTCCATTATATAAAACTTATAAAAATAGAAAATATTTTAAAAAATACATGCACTATTTAACTTACAAATTTTACATTATATTCTTGAAAAATAATTATATTATGTTTTTCCACGTATCATGTGAGTTTACAACTAATCTTTGGATAAAGGATTGTTACACTCTTTACATTTAAAGGTAAAATGAAGTAATAAATTTATGCTAGTTAAACTCACATGTCTTAATACTATCATAGCACAGAAAGTGGTTGACTGTGGACACCCTGGCTTATGGGTCTCAACTCTCATATGTATTAGCTGAAAGTGTCATTGCGAATGCGAGAGATGGCGAAAGGCCTTTTGAGATGAACAACTTCACGTACACGGTATGATCAGATCATTGTCACAAAAGGCTACAAAGAGTACCATTGTATTATATATGCAGGAAAGGGTCTCTTTATTTTGGCATGCTGCAGTCATATTCAACACAGAATATTTTATGCCAAGTTGCCGACTTGCATGCCTTATGGTTATGGACCACAAATATTTATAACGTAATAATGTAAATGGGTCTACTTTAGAACTGAGAGAAGTTAATACCTTCAGCTACCATTTTAACTTGTAATGCAAACTGGTTGTTGACTCCAAACGTACATTTGTTAATCAAAGATTGGTTTGAACTTTGGAGAGTACTGTGCTATATAATCACAGTAAGGCTGTCCATGCAAATGGGCTATCACAATCATTCTTTGCTGCTGTCTTGGCGGCTGGTTACTCAGTTTTAATATATTGTTAGATTCTTTTAATTTTATTTCCGAGTTTGAACTTGTCACCAGGTTGTATTTGTATATTTAGATTTTTTTTTTTAAATTTTTAATTTTTTACTTAGAACAAGTTTGAGCTTATTTACAATATATTTGAGTAACTTAGTCATACAAATTATGACTACATTTTTTTTAACCAACTTCATAAATTTATGCTAATGATTAATTAATTAAGACTATATTCTTTAAGTTAATTAAGAAATTCAATTTTCATGTTTTAACTTATAGAATTACGTACTGTAAGGATCAGATTTGAACTCTTAGCCCAACAGGTGTATAGACTTAATCCCAAAAAGCCCAAAACAATAAATTTGTAAAGAATGGGTTGGAAAACTGGACTTTAGTGAATTAGGTAATCGAGCCAATAGATTTTTATAACAAAGAAAGAAAGATAATAGACGTTCACTAAAGAGAAACGTCCTCGGCCAAGTCCAAGAAGACTGATTCTTAGGTATTGCTTTTAAATTTTTATTACAAGTTTAGTTCTAGATTGCTACAGTATTTATTTCTTGATTTTCCGATCCCTCTTCCTTCAGGGGTCTCTTACATTATATATCTTCTTACTGGTGATCTTGGTCTTCCATTTATTGATCATCCAAGCCATCACTTAAGTGCCCGTCCCATCAAACACCTTTCTAGTTTTTTGTGAATTATGGTAGACAATACAGCACTGTTCAGGAGTTTTCTCCACATAAATACGACTAGAAAAGTAGCTACAATGTATTAAATGCGGTGGTAACAGTTTTTCCTTAGGTACCTCCTTGCTTCCATTTTTTAGTACACTCGAGGTGTACATCCATGTCACTGGAGCTTCCTAGAAGATCATTTTGATCAATGGGATCCATATCTGGTCCGTGTTTAGCTTGTTTCAGGAGGTATTCCTTCACGAACCACCTTCCCAGTCATATTACGTTCATGAAACTCTGAGCTCAGACCACTAACTACTGTTTAATCGTCCTTGGATAACTCATGCTTTCGGCCAAGGCCCAAGGCCCAATATATGATTTGGGCCCTTAACCCTACACGTACAATCCCCAATCTTATATTGGTCAAATTCATATATAATTTTAACTAAAAATATAACTATTTATATAATCAACAACAACAAATATATTATTGTAACTAAATAAGTTGACTATTTTAATAATTAGGCCTACCTTAATTTGCATTTTATACTAAATAAATGACATCTATAAACGTTTTCCTATCATGAAGCTAATCCTAATTCCCAAGTGCTCAAATGTTCTGTTAATTAAATAATGAGATAGGTTTTAGACTTTATTTTAGTTTTTCATTTTTATTTTTTTGAATATTTTGGATTTTTTATTTGTCTATATTTATTAAAATATATAATTTTTAGTAGTTATTATACTAAATGTGTGAGAAAAAAAAATAAAATTTAATTTATCTAAAATAAAATTTATTAAAAAGTACTAGTTTTGTTTTGTTAAAAATATTTATTAAAAAAAATATTTTAGCATTTCCCAAATAGATACTACACATATATCATATCATACATCATATTAAATATAATAAAAGTTGGGCTTAAACGTCGTGGTTGCGCCACGTGACTTCACTAAATTGCAGAATTTTATTAAATTTTTAGATTTTAAGAAAAAATATATAATTTTACTTCTCCTATAATTTCTAAATGGATATTAGATTAATCAAGACTCTAATTCATTTTTATCTCTAATTCATTGTTATCATAAAGTAAGCGTATCTCTAAAAAAAAAAAAAAATCATATAGTAAGCATAAAAACTTTTGAAAAGAATCCTCTAATTTATAATTCATTCTTATCTCTAATTCATTGTCATCATAAAGTAAGTGTATCTCTATTAAATAAATAAAAATCATATAGTAAGCGTAAAAAAAATTGAGAAGATTGATCCAAGAATTATTGAAGGACGAAGGAAAATGTTTGATGAGCACAACAAGCTTGCAGAGGTTTTTCGCATGGCAAGAGACAGATTTCAAGATTTGGATTTTGTTCCTATTCGTTTAAGATTTGGATTTGGACAAACAATTCTCTATGGTGGTCGACTCTTCCAACAATTCATGTTTGATGCATATACAGCCATTGAAGAAGAAAGACTAAGGTTTATACACAAAAAACAACCACAATTAAGAGCAGATTTGTACAAGAATGTATGTGATGCTGTTGTTAAAGGTGACACAAGTCGTAAATCACTTGGTAAAAGAAATGTTCTCCCTGCAACTTTTACAGGTGGACCAAGATATATGATACAAAACTATCGAGATGTCATGGCGATATGTAGATGGGCAGGTAATCCTAATCTACTCATCACATTCGCTACAACAAGACGACAATTGATGATAATGGATATCCAATTTATAGAAGAAGAGATGATGGAAGAGTTAGAAATGTTATTGACAGGTATGACACGTAAAAGAGCTATGATTGCTCAACTTTTATATTATATATAATTTAATATAAAAAAATAAACTTTAGTTAAATATATATTCATTATATTTTTGAGATCATACAAATTTATGATTGCATTTCTTAACTATTACATTGAGGTTGCCACTTAAATATGCTTTAAATAATTTTTTTTTAATTATTGAATTCAAGGTTTTTCATTTAAATATGCAATTGAGTTTTAATTATGCAAACTCCCTTTATATTTTTCAAGCATCTCCTCTTTTATTAGTTGCATAGTTATCTACCATCTTCCATTCAATTAATTTTGGACTTATATATGATTTTTTTTTTTAATAAAAACTTAATCTTACACAATATGCATTCATTTGGATATGCACCTCTCCCCTCTCCCCTTGTGTGTGTATTAAAATACAAAGTATTCTAGAAACAAAAACAAAAAAAGTAAAAGGTTACTTCATTTAAAAAAAAAAAAAATAGAATAAAAGATTAGTTTATTTTTATTATCTATTTAATTTTAATTAATATAAAATTATTATTTTTTATTTTCAATAATTTACACATGACTCTTGATTAAGCCGTGCATCACATGGGCATAATACCAGTTATATAATAAAAGTTAGGTTTATACGCCATGGTTATGCAAATGGCTTTACAAAAATGCAGAAATTTTTTTAGATTTTTAAGAAAATAAATATAATTTTTTTTTTATTCTTATCTTCTTCTCCTATAATTTTTAAGTTGATAAAAATCATAATTTGATTACAATCCAAATTCTTCATCTTATCCTTTTGTTATTAATTTATTTTTTACTATTTGTTTTACTTAAATTATATTACTACACAGTCAAGAAAAACAGCAACGTTATTTCACTTATTTATTCATATTTTTCAGAATAAAAAAATAAATATAATAGTTTTTATTTCTATCTTCTTCTCCTATAATTTATTAAGTTTAACATTTTTTTTCCCTTAATTGTTAATATCAGCGTCTCTTTCTTTTTTATCTTTCCTCTTCCATTTATGAATTATCTAGAAATCAAATTTTGCAGTAATTTAGGTTCTTATCCTTAGTAATCAGTTTCACATTTTTTTCGTGTATAAATTATGAAAAAAAAAAAATCATATTTATCTTGAAGTATATCTACAACTTGAGATTAGATCATAGGGAATAAAATCAATTGGGAAAAAAAATTAAATTATAAATATTTTTGCTTCGCCTCCCTCAAACTCCTTATTTGGACCATGCTCTCTTCGTCATAGGTTATATTTTTTGTATTCTTAGGTTTTTTTTGTGTATATGTTTAGTTGGATGGTTTTGTTCTATAATGGGTTTTATTGATTTGTAAGTTTCAAGGCGTATTTGTAGCATGAGCATCTCAATCCAATGGAAGCTATAGTGGAAGTCATGGGACCACTAGTGTCTTCTTTCACTTCTTCTTTTTTTAATTTTATTTTATTGAGAATATTTATCACATTAAATTTCTATCAGTTATATGTTCTACCTCTTCTTTTGATAAACAAATTATATGTTCTACCTTTAATCAAGTTATGATATTTACTTTAATTAAAATTATTTTTATGTTACAGATTATTCTAAAGCTTTGAAGCCGACGTTATGAAATTTCAAGATCTTAAAGCTTTACCCTTCAACATGTTATCCTAAGTGCAAAGTCCACACAAATGCTATTATGTGATTGTATCTATTTCATTGAAGATTATATCTATTCTATTGAAACTTCAAGTGACTCCAGGTTTGGATGCTACTTTTTTCTTTTTCTTTTTTACATATGGATCTCATATTTATGCCACAGATTTTGATTATTCTTTTTTTTTTTTTCATTTGTTTAGTTGATCATTTGTTTTATTGATATTCGTAAATATTTAATTTTGTAAATTATTTATAAAAGGAATGCACTAAACCAAACAGGCATAGAGGCTTTTCCCCATTGTTATGGAGTCAAAAATGTTGCCAATATGGCGATACCCATTCGGTATGGCAATGATTTCTTAGAATTATATATGTTAGTAGGATTGTAGAGAATGGAAGATAGAATTTAAGGAGAAAAAAACTTCTATATGAACATTATAATTTATATAGATAACTTCTATATGAACATTAAAATTTTGTTAGATTGGCAAAAAAAAAAAAATACACTTTAATTATTAGGAATCTAAATGATATACTGGTATTAATAATGTTTGATATTTTACAGTAATTGTTGTGAAATGCAGATGATTTTTTTTTCTACTAAAGCATGTGAAGTTCTCATATTTAGTCATCTCAAGCAACTTCACTTCACACATAAAATTATCACTTTTTCCTTCTTTGCTTACATGATGAGTCAAGAAAATAGTGCTCATATGCCTTTAATGATGTGTTCTATCTCCTCGAAATGCTTAATTCTCTTTTCAATTTTTTCACTTCAAAATAAAGTATTTTGGTCATAGGTGTCATTGATATAGTTAATTTTAAGAATTATTCAATACTCTTGACATACAATTATAATACTAGGTCATACTACTATATGCATAAAAATAGTTTACACTCTCATTAATTATTAAAATAATTATCATAAATCAAAACTTTTTACCAAGAATTTACTATAAATATATATATATATATATATATATTTCCTAAATTATAAAAAATTTAAAATTGTACTTCACTTAAAATTAGATTAGCAAGAGTTTCAAATAATATTTATTTTGATTATATATCATTATTTTATGTTTTAATATGTAGAATTTATATATTATAGACCATGTTTATACAGAGTGACTTAATATATGTTTATATGTATTATATGTCGTAATATTAATGGGTTTTATCATGTGGCTTACTAATTATTAATATAGTTTTAATTTTTTACATATATCCTTTTAGTTAAGCTATGCATCGCACGGGTATAATACTAGTACTATATAATAAAAGTTGAGCTTAGAAGCCGTGGTTGCACCAAGTGGTTTATCCAAATTGCAGAAATTTTTTTTAGATTTTTAGACTTTAAAAAAAAAATATATATATATATATATATATATAATTTTTCTTCTCCTATAATTTCTAAGTTGATAAAAATCTTAATTAGATTACAATCCAAATTCTTCATCTAATTCATCTAATCCTTATTTTTTATGTGTGTATTATAAAAAATAAAAAAAAAGGTAGCAACTTTCTTATTTTTTTTAATTACTACATTGCACGTAAAATGAAAAAATTTATATATTTATAAAAAATAAAAATAAAAAAACCACTTTTATTGGGAGGATATACACGGGGAGAAATTGATAATAAATTCATTATCTACTTTTTTTTTTTCAAATATATTTTGTTTTAATTAATTTTTTTCAATAAATATCAAATTTTTATATTCAAAAAAAAAAAAACATGGTTTTTACTGTATAACCAAAAAAAATTATAATTAACGTTAACCACTTGAATTTTATGGTATTTGATTTTAAATAAATTCCTTCTTTTTTTGCTTATATCAATTTCATCAAAACTTTTATTAGGAGGATATACACAAGGGGAGGAATTGATAATAAACTTTTTATCTGTTGTTTTTTCAAATATATTTTTTTAATTTAATTTTTTTGGATAAATATCAAATTTTTGGATAACAAAAAAAAGAGCTAATAACGTTAATTAAGAACATGATTTTTATGGTATAACAGAAAATAAAAGTTCGTAATTAACATTAACAACTTGATTTTTATGGTATTGGATTTTAATATAAATTTCTTCTTTTTTTGCTTATATCAACTTCTTCACAACTTAAAAATATTGTTTTAAATAGAAACAACTTCTTTTCAACTTCTGTATTTTGGTTGAAGTTTATCGTGATTGAAATTTTGTTTGTTGGATAAATATAATAATGATTATGGATAATGGTTTTATTATACCATGACTTTCATCTTTAGATTTTCAAGTCACTATAAATAATAAGGCCAGATTCATGATTTTTTTTTTTTATTAATATTTTGAACATCCAAGTATCTATCATTTTTAGGGTAATTTGTTTAATTTTTTTTTTTTTTTCAAGGAGTTTCCTTTATATCTACAAATTTTGTTTTGATAGGTTGAAATTCAGTGCCTCCTACCTCACTTTCAAAGACAAAAATTCAATTATTATGTAAGTTTATTTACTTTTATTTTTTAATGTTTAGTAATTTGGGTTGTTCATAATTCTTAACTATTACATTGAGATTACTACTTAAATATGCTTTCAATTATTATTTTTAATTATTGAATTTAAGGTTTTTCATTTAAATATGCACTTGAGCTTGAATTATGCAAACTCCCTTTATATTCTTTTAGGCATCTCCTTTTATATTAGTTGCATAGTTCTCTACCACATTCCATTTCATTAATTAATTTTGAACTTATATTTAATTTTATTTATTTAAAAACTTTTATTAAAAAAAAAAAAACAAACAAACACACACATAAGAGAGAGGGGAAACGTTTTCTTATAAAAACTTAATTTTACACAATATGCATTCATTATATAACTTAAAGTAAAAAGGTTACTTTGTTTAAAAAAAATAGAGTAAATGATTATTATCTATTAAATTTTAATTAAAATAAATTTTTTTTATTTTCATTAATTTACACATGATTCTTAATTAAACCGTCCATCACACATGCATTATACTAATAATATATACATCTTGTTCCCCGAAAGGAACATGAGTGTTGTCGGGGACGTTTTGCGACAAGGGCCGAGATCGCAGAAATGAGCGCAAAACTCTCCTTGGGTTCGTTAAATTCGTCAGTTATTTGGAGAGCCAAGCCCAAAATTCACGATGTGAGGTACACAAAGGCTAATGGTGCTTTATGGAAAGATAAAACAACACAAAAATGAAAACACAAGAAAGTGCAGAAACTATATATTTCATGAGTCAGAAATTTCAGTACGCAGTCACACAGAGGAGGAAATCGAAGGAGGTTTCGAGCAAGAGAGGGAAAGTTCCCCTATATCAATATTTTCACCCCCAGGCCTTCAAATCGTCCCATACACTAGGCAGCTGACTGGGCTTTTTGTGTCAAAGTTTTGGGTTTTTTATAGGGAAAAACGTTGCCCCTCTTGTGGGCTAGTGATACATATTTATATCAAGCTCTAGGGGATGCTTGTGACCAGTTTTTAGGTGGGAGGAAGCCCTTGGACTTTTCAGATGCTATTTCTATGACTTGGTGCATTATGTTTTATGCTTAGGGAAAGGTTTTAGTTGCTTTTTGCATGATTTTGGAAACAAAGTTATTTCCTCTTTACAGCTGCTGTCTCTGGTCTTTGTAGGCCTTGAAGACCACATTTGGGTGGCTGAGTGGGCTAGGCTACTCAGCTTTTTCTTAGAGTCAACTGCCTTGGTGTGGGAAAATGGAGTTAAGCTGAAAATAAAGGGCACAGTCACACAGAGCATGGAGTAAAGTCTAGGGTGGAAATTTCTGACATTGGACCTCCTTCATGGGCCCTAGATGCCCCCAACGTCCTTGGCCCACTTCGCGGCACATACAAGTCGGGCCTATGTAAAAAAGGTCCAATGGGAACTAACCCACACCCACCAAAACCATTCCTACTCAATTCTCCAACCATTCGCATGGGCTCGGGCCATGCAACAAAGCAGAATACATTGACAAAAATACATTATTCGGACTCGCTAAGTAATTGGGCTTAGTCATTCCGTCGAGCCATAAAATTTGTCGCGAAAATGACCATTAACATTAGCCCCCCTCATACGAATGGCGCTTGCGGCATGCGTGTGAGCTTCACGGAATTTTCGCAAGCTCTGAACACCTGATGAAGCATAGTATGGACCCACACCTGATGTTAGCATGGCCCATTAGATCTTCGCACTTTGCACAAACTAGTACATTGTCTGCGCTTCTTTTCTTTTTCTAAAATCCCATTTCCTTGTCTCATGTTGTTGTTGCCATCATTGTAATATTTTTTTTGGTAAAATAATTGTTATTGTCTTATACATATATATGTCTGACTCCCTCCTTTCTTTTCATACTTGCAATGGTAACTTTAGCATTTACCATAGGAACTTTCACTTCCTTGACACCTTGGTGACTTTGGCTTTTCTCCTTTGCATCCTTTGACTTTCATACTACATAGGTGATTTTAGCATTTCTTCTATTAAAGCCTTGGACTTTCACGCCACTTGCTTTAGTTTTGCATCAGGTAGCTTTTCTTTCATTTAGGATTTAGCCAACACATCATTTGCTTCTTCCTTGTCTCTTTTCTTCTCATTTTTAGTGACCTTCATGCCACTTTGCTTCAACAGGCCCCTTTTTCTTTTTCTTTTTCTTTTTTTTTTTTTTTTTTTTTTGATTCATAGCACTTTGCTTCCCTAGCAATACAGCTTTCATATTTTCTTCAAATGCTGTGAATATTTGCTTTAACCCCCATTTGGCAATGAGATGATGGCAATGAAATGGAGGAGATTTTTTTTTTTTTTGGAGAGCATAAATTTGAAGAGCTCAGCACCATCCACCGTTCAAAATGTCGAGATTTGGGTGGGACAAAGTGCTGCTGCGGAAGAAGAGAGGGAACCTGATAATATGAAGCAAGGAAACTTTGCCGACGATGACCAAAGAAGGTCCACGGCAGCCCGCTACCCATGGCCATGAGCTCGTTGGTACCAATGGTGATGGAGCGATGCCTTGGTGAGTTGATTTGTTCATTGTGGCTATCTCTTGGTTGTGCTTGCAGATATGTTGAACAAATTATTCAAATAAATTTGTAGAGTAACTTTTCTTTAGAAAAATGATAGTCCCATTGCGTCGATTCGTGAGGTTGAGCCTTTTTTTTTTTTTTAATTGATGCCAAAAGCTCGTGTTGAAGCCAATTTCCATTGATTCTAATAGTCGCAAGGCATGGAACTTAGTTCGCAATGCTGCTATGTTTGACTTTGAGTTGACCATTGTGTTGGAAGTAGAATGAGTCAATGACTTACTGCAATTTTGACTTGGGCACATAAGGGGAAAATGATGATGAATGAGAGACCATCTTGAACCTCTATACAAATTGGACCACCAGGATGCTTCAATATTTGAGTTGCTTGATTGTTGGTAAATTTGGCAAGATTGTGTTTGCCAAGATTAGTTTTGACGAATCCGCAATCATGAGCGATATTGCTGCCTGCCTTGGGATAGCATATTTAAGGTGGAATGAAGCGAAGAATCACTTGGCGATGTAGTATAGGGGTGTGACATAGCTGATGTATGTGTTGCCAGCCTCCAGTATTGTGTCCTTGTGGCAAATGTGAATAATAATGCAGAGTCACAAGTTGTTGGCGCTTCATGCTTGTTGTAATGATGAGGAAATGTTGGTTGAGACGCCATTGGAATGGGTGTTAACATTAAGACACTGAAGGTGTTATTGATTGTGTGACGTAGAAGACAAGGTTGTTGACGACTATAAAAAGGTTGGAATTTCAACTTGCATCTCTTGACAACCAAATTTTGTGAAAAGGCGGAAACTTCACAGAGAGATCAATTGCAAGCGAGTGTTCCGAACACGCTTCGGATATTGTTGCTGGTCTTGATCTTCTTCGAGTCCCTCTTTCTTTTCATTTATTTTAATACTTGAATTTGCCAAAACCTTGAGAACTCGAGTTGGTTGTAATGTATAATAGGGGCTGTTATTTTGGAAACACATTCTCTTGTATTTCGCTTTTGTGGACAGCCCACTTATTTGTATAAAGCAGCTCCTATTTATTGGTATTTGTTGAAACTTTGAACTTGTGCTGTCATGGTTAGTAGATACAATTTGTATTTTGTACAAAGAAACACATATATGATGTCTCAACATGTAATTTGAATTTTGGAATGGAAAAAATGATTTGTACCTCAAGGATGTAAATAGTTTGTATTTTGTACTTTAAGAATGAGTTTTTACCTTTCTTCAATAGGCTATAAGCATGTCTTTGTTGCAAAAAACAATTCTTGTACGGCTGTGACCATTTGAATATGTAGAGAAAAGCTTGCTTGGAAGGGTCGAGTGCACCTTGCGATGAAGTAGCATAATTTCGATAGATTATATGCACTTAGGCTCTTGAATATTACTTGTGCTTGATTGGATGGCTAGTGAATATGGCTTTGCCTTTGCAATGATAAGTTAGTAGACATGTTTGCTTGGTTGTCATGCCTTTGTGAAAAGGTTT
Organism: Quercus variabilis; assembly: GCA_030445155.1. Taxonomy (NCBI): domain Eukaryota; kingdom Viridiplantae; phylum Streptophyta; class Magnoliopsida; order Fagales; family Fagaceae; genus Quercus; species Quercus variabilis. The sequence continues at coordinate 784,598 of CP129446.1, forward strand.
TGGCTAAGCGCACGTCTCATTGTCTGTGCACCATTTTTCAGCGCTCTATTGATGGGTAGATTTGGTTTCACAAATAGCACCTTATATATATTGAAGCTTGGCTCGCCGCTTGGTAGTCGACTTATTCTCGACATATATTATATTGCTATTTCGTTAGTTTCAAGAAGCCCCCACATATAGGCTGCGTTTGTGCATGCTGCAGCTCATGGTGCACTTGTTTGTCACCGTTTCATAGAGGCTAATTGCATTCTCACAGGCAGTAGCTTGAATAAAGCTTGTATTGACGCCTTATAGAATGCACAATTTTGTCATTCTCTTGAGGAGTATTATCCTTGCACATAGCGAATTACCATTTGGCAATGGGTTAATAGTTCATTGACTTCCTTGCCGCTTTATAAGGTTTATGCATCGGCTTTCTCATCCTTTTGAGGGCTGGCTATGTCCCCGCATGTAGTGGATCACCGTGCTTGACTTTTAAGATATTATGTTGGCTTCACTACCGCTTTGTAAGGCTTGCCGTTAAGAAATTTTTTGCTTTCCCTACTTTGTCGAGGGCATTGCATCCTCACAAGTAGGGGTCTTGCCACATATAAATGATATGACATCTCGTCGGCTTTCTAATCATTCGGTAGGGATTTCCTTTGAGAACGCATTGGCTTCCCTACCTTGTCAGGGACGTTTTGCAACAAGGGCCGAGATTGCAGAAATGAGCCCAAAACTCCCCTTGGGTTCGTTAAATTCGTCAGTTATTTGGAGAGCCAAGCCCAAAATTCACGATGTGAGGTACACAAAGGCTAATGGTGCTTTATGGAAAGAGAAAACAACACAAAAATGAAAACACAAGAAAGTGCAGAAACTATATATTTCATGAGTCAGAAATTTCAACACGCAGTCACACAGAGGAGGAAATCGAAGGAGGTTCCGAGCAAGAGAGGGAAAGTTCCCCTATATCAATATTTTCACCCCCAGGCCTTCAAATCGTCCATACACTAGGCAGCTGACTGGGCTTTTTGTGTCAAAGTTTTGGGTTTTTTGTAGGGAAAAACGTTGCCCCTCTTGTGGGCTGGTGATACATATTTATATCAAGCTCTAGGGGATGCTTGTGACCAGTTTTTAGGTGGGAGGAAGCCCTTGGACCTTTCAGATGCTATTTCTATGACTTTGTGCATTATGTTTTATGCTTAGGGAAAGGTTTTGGTTGCTTTTTGCATGATTTTGGAATCAAAGTTATTTCCTCTTTACAGATGCTGTCTCTGGTCTTTGTAGGCCTTGAAGACCACATTTGGGTGGCTGAGTGGGCTAGGCTACTCAGCTTTTTCTTAGAGTCAGCTGCCTTGGTGTGGGAAAATGGAGTTAAGTTGAAAATAAAGGGCACAGTCACACAGAGCATGGAGTAAAGTCTGGGGTGGAAATTTCTGACATTGGACCTCCTTCATGGGCCCTAGATGCCCCCAGCGTCCTTGGCCCACTTCGCGGCACATACAAGTCGGGCTTATGTAAAAAGGTCCAATGGGAATTAACCCACACCCACCAAAACCATTCCTACTCAATTCCCCAACCATTCGCATGGGCTCGAGCCATGCAACAAAGCAGAATACATTGACAAAAATACATTATTCAGACTCGCTAAGCAATTGGGCTTAGTCATTCCGTCGAGCCATAAAATTTGTCGCGAAAATGACCATTAACAAGTGTCTAATCCACTTTGCTATCAATAAGGGGTCTTATTAAACTCGATTCTATCCACTAGTAGTAGTATCTAGTTGAAAGTCATTGTCAATCTTTGAGGTCACTGCCAGGATATGTACACGTATTCAAAGACCTCTGAGTAAAAACAATCACTTTGCATAGTACATGCCATAGTCCTAATTTTCAAGAATTGGATCTTTGATTTTTAATGGTAACTTTATAACTTATCTAAAATTTAATTTACTTTAATCCCTTTTTTTATTAACTACTGAGTATAAAAAGAAACAAATAAGTCTACTCATACCACACAATAATAATAATAATTTTTTAAAAACATTTGTACAGTGATATAGTATAATAATTTGACAATAAAAATAATATTAGTGATTATTCATTAAAAAAAATATGTTAATAATTGACTCAGGTGAAAAAAATTGACATCGATGAACAATGTTAAGTGCGTATTTCTATCATTTCAGGTATCATTGTTTACTACTGTACTGGGAATTTCTTAGTAAGTTTGGAATTAATGAGATTATATATATATAGAGAGAGAGAGAGAGAGAGAGAGAGAGAGAGAGAGGTATTTATACTATTCATATAAATAAAGAAAAGTATAAAACAAAAAGAGAGCTAATCTAAAGAATTATTGGACTTGTGGTTGATAAAATATTTCAGACCCACCATGACCAGCCCAACCACTGAATTTAATGTTACCCCACCCCCCACAATTATATTTTTCTTTGTTACTGTATTAAAAACATGCTCAGTTAATTGGTGTTTCTTCAATCTTTCTCATTAACTTCCATGAAGGTCCAGTCTCACCCGCCATATTCACTCTTTTTCCACAAACTGACTTACTTTCTCACACGCCAATTTTGAATTTTCAACTGCAACTGGTATATATATATATATATAAGTGAGGAACTAGTCTTACATGTGTGTTTGGTTGTCTTTAGACACTTTAGATTTCCAATATTCAGTTCAGTCTCTCTACAAACAATCTTTGGGTTATAGAGAGAGAGAGAGAGAGAGATAAGGAAGCTACTGAAGGCCCTGGTTTTGGATTTGCATTTTGCAGGCAAGGGAGCTTGATTTTGGACTTCTTCAGTTGTTCGGTACCATTATAGTATGTTCTAATTTGGCATTTTTGATTTAATTGCTTTCATTTCTCATTACTTGTTGTGCTTATGAGTGTTGACCCATTATTTTTCATGGATTCCAGACTTCATCTAGGATTTGTCACTAGTTTGAGTGTTTCCATGATATGGCTTGTTGCTGTCTTGGCAATATGTTCTGCATAATTCTTGTATGAAATGAACTGGACAGTTTTGCTTTGCCTATATGCTTTTTTGTTTTTTTTAATTCCAATGTGAGCTTACTTATTTTCTGAAGGGAAAGCAGTTTTTTTCTATTATCTTAAAATACAAAATTCAAATTTTAGTTTTTGCTACTGAATTCTGAATTTGAGAGAGAGGGGGAGGTGGTTTTTACAAAGTTGAAGACTTGGTATTTTCATATGAAACAAATTTTCTTTCTTTCTTTTTTTTTCAATGAATAAATAGAGAAAATAGTAATTATTATGTTATCACCTTTAGATTTTATTTGTAAAATCTTACTAAGATTAGTGCTTTACTCTTATTGAACAGGTTTGATCAGTCTTGAGTCTTGACTCAAAGATTGAAGTTTGTTACTATTCTACTGTTTGGTGATCAATGGGTCTTTCTCTTTCCTTACTCTTTTCTACATGGAATGAAATCCTTTGCCACAAGTTTTTTGGTTTAACTGACCCCATTGAGAGAGTCATTGTGAGAACATTTAGCTACAAGAAAGAAGAAGAATATTCAGAAACCATTAACAAGTCTAATGGGTCAGAGAAAATGATTATAGAAAGTTTAATGAGCTTCAAAAGGCAAGATTCAAAGGAAGTAGATTTGGAAGTATCAGATTCATCAAAAAATACTGTTCCTGAAAGAGATAGTTCTAATTCAAAGTCTTCATTGGCTAAGAATCATGAAATTATGCAGATAAAGAAGCCCAGTACACTATTGCTTCCTAAACCAGTGATATTGTTTTCTCCAAGGCCAGTTAGTGAGCTTGATGCTGCTGCAACTAGGCTTCAGAAAGTTTACAAGAGTTATAGGACTAGAAGGAATCTTGCAGATTGTGCAGTTGTGGTTGAGGAACTCTGGTTTGTTTCTATATCATTTCTTGTTGTCTTTTCATTTTTTAGGTTATTTCAACCTTTGTTTATGAATAGTTTGTTGAGGATTCATAGCCAACCCCAAAATTTTGGGACTAAGACTTGTAGTTGTTGTTAAAGTTGTCAACCTTTGTTTCTGAAATCAATTCAATTGTTGTAGGTGGAAGGCCTTAGACTTTGCAGCTCTTAAACGAAGCTCTGTGTCATTCTTTAACATTGAGAAACCAGAAACTGCTCTGCAACGCTGGGCTCGAGCTAGGACAAGGGTTGCCAAGGTACTTAATTGATATTTTGTGAATTGAGGAGGAAAAGAGTTTGTTTTTGGAGGAACATTGTACTAACAGCATTAACTCTATGTATTTGTAGGTTGGGAAGGGTTTATCTAAAGATGAGAATGCTCAGAAATTAGCCCTACAACACTGGCTTGAAGCTGTAAGTTCATATGCTTATACCAGACATGCTTCTTTCTAAATCTGATGCAGTTTTGTTCTTTCTGCTTTTTTTACATTTCCATCTTAAAATGGTGAAAGTAATATTTTCCTCAAAACAATCTAATTTTGGTCAAGTGATGGTTTTAAAAACGACTGCTGTATTAGATATTAGGAATTTAGGGGACATGTATTCCTAGTCACTTCTCATAATAAGACTTAAAAAAGAGAGTCAAACTTGGCCAATGTATGCTTCCTATATAGGAATTGGTGACTTTTTTTTTTTGGATGAAATTTCAAATTGAGCTCAAGTTTTGGGCTTTTGAATAGTGGTCTAGCTAAGTACATATCTTCTATGGATTTATATTTTTGGATATTAATAGGTTCCATGTTGTTAGTCCCCAATTAATAGGTAAGGAAGTAGAATCACTGGACTAATGGGCTTTGTTAATCTTTATTTTTTTGCAGATTGATCCACGCCATCGTTATGGACACAATTTACACTTCTACTATGATGTCTGGTCTGATAGCAAGAGCACCCAACCTTTCTTCTACTGGTACTCATGAAAATTAACTTTTTCTTTCTTGGTATAATTGCTTTCAATTCAGCCTTATCCTTCCTTATCACTCATTTCTAACTTTATTTTTCTCCTCCTTTGAAACTGAAGGTTGGATGTTGGTGATGGTAAAGACCTAAATCTTGAAAGGTGCCTGAGGACTGTTCTACAACGTCAATGCATCGCATATCTTGGACCAGTAAGTCTTACTAATCATACCATCTGTTACTGCATTCCAATAATCCACCCCCGCTCCATTTTAAATGTATTCATTTCATGGTTCAGATTAAATATTACAAATTCAAGTGTATCCACTGCCACACCATTTAAAATTTTAACATGGCTCTTTATACATTAGATCCAAAAAATAAAATCTTAACTGTGAGATGGACCCCCTCCAATCTCATTTCTTCATCAAGTTTGTTGTGTTGAATTTACGTGCACACACTCCCATAAGCATCTTTGCAACCTAGATAAGTGCCTAGATGGATAACTAAGTAGGCATCTTATGAATGTGGATAAGTGCATATATTTCATGGTTATAACTTTACATTCTCTGTTGTTTGGTATTACAGAAAGAGAGGGAAGCATATGAAGTAATTGTAGAGAGTGGAAAGCTTGTATACAGGCAAACAGGGATGCTTATTAACACAGTTGAGGGTTCTAAGTGGATTTTTGTGCTCAGCACATCAAGGGCTTTGTATGTGGGTCAGAAGAAGAAAGGTGTTTTTCAGCACTCAAGTTTTCTATCAGGAGGTGCTACATCAGCAGCAGGGAGATTAGTTGCCCATGATGGGGTTCTTGAGGTACTACCTATAACATAGCATAAAACACAGTTATTGATTTTTCATAATGTTGCAGTTCAATTTCTAAGCCAAGTGTGCTTGTCTTCTTTAGGCTATATGGCCATACAGTGGTCACTATCTCCCAACTGAAGATAACTTCAGAGAATTCATTAGTTTCCTCGAGGAGCACCAAGTAGACCTCACCAATGTTAAGGTAATTACCATCAAATCTTTGGCCATAAAGATCTCTTTATACCTGGTTGGCATTTATCTTTCAACTTTTATAAATGTGGTATATGTATGTGCATAGTCTTTATTTTTCATGAGTGCTGATTTGGCATGCTATGATTGATGCAATAAAAGTAGTATCAATGGTTGGTCCATGTGAAAGTGGTTGTGCACTCAGCATTAATTGAATGAAATTGGTTCCTTTCAGTAGAAATAACTAATGTAAGTAACCATTTCTTCTGCAGAGGTGTGCAATAGATGATGATAGCACCTCCTTTAAGATTATTGGAGAGGAATCTAAACCAGAAGAGGTCAAGGTTCCTTCAACAACTACAATATCCACCAATATGAATACTTCTGAAGTGAAAGAGCCTATAAACAATATATCCATCACAGCTGATCATCAAGGAAGTATCGATTCCAATGTAACGAATGCAGAAGCACCATTATTTGATATGGGTAAGCCTATGGCTTGCAAGTGGACTAGCCCACATGGTCCTCGTATTGGATGTGTAAGACACTACCCAATTGAGCTGCAATCGCAAGCACTTGAGAAAGTCAACCTATCACCCAAGTTAACACCTGGCAACTCCAGAAGCCGTCTTCCAATCCCTTCTCCACGGCCTAGCCCAAAGATCCGGGTCTCACCTAGGCTGTCAAACATGGGTTTCCCTAGCCCAAGGCCAAGGGTACTCGTTAACAGTGCTAATTAATCTCAGGCGTTCACCAAATTGGTGAATGGCCTTGGCCTTGGATAGGAAAAGATACTTGGTTCTAAAGGATTAAGATCTTTTGCAGGTTAGGCACAACTTGTGCTTTCAATAAGATTTCTTTGTGTAAGAAGCTTTCAGCAAAGAAGCTGAACTGCCAACCAAAATTTATTATTCTTTTACTTAACATAGCCAAGTTAATTCCTTTATTGTTTAGTAACTTAATATGTTTCTATCATTTTCTCCTATGAGGACCATTGATCAGTTCACTTCTGTAAGTTGTACATAAAATGTTCTCATGTATTAATGCATAATGACCTTTTTTGGTGAATGGTGCAAAGGCATTTTCTTCTCCTTTTATACTTGGCTAAAGCTTTTGTGCGTATGTTTACTGGGTCATTCATGATTCAACTCCATCTAAAGAATTTAAGCTAAGGGGCAGAATCACAGAAGAAAAGGAAATAGGAACATGGAGTCGTGGTGAGGCAGTGGTGGATAACGTGTGCTTTCATCTCATTGAACTTTGAACTAAACGTTTTCAGTATTGACTATTGACTATTGAGTATTGACTCATGGAACGTTAACAGTACGTTTCCTTTTCCCTTTTTTTTTCTCGTTTGTCTTTCCTCTTTAACCTTAATTACTTCATCGATTCCCAAATACACTTCTCGATTTATGTATAAAAATTTTAAATATGACTTATATATATATATATATATATTTTGTGAATGGTTACTCTGGGCATTTGTTAAATAAACCATTTTAGAAAAATTTTGATACAACCTTTTATGAGACAATTTTGATACAACCTTTTAAATAAACAATTTTTATTCAGTCCAATTAAGCCTACTTCAATCCAATTTGGCCCACTTTAATCCACTTCAAGCTTATTTGGGCCATTCGGTCCAATTTGGTCATATTTGGTACATTTTGTCCACTTTGGTTTTATTCGATCCATTCTATCCACTTCGGTCCTATTCAGTCTACATTGCCTTTATTTGCTCCAGTTCGGTCCTATTCAGCCACTTCGACCTAGTCTGTTCTATTCGATCCATTTTGGTCTGGTTCGGTCCATTTTGTCCATTTTGGTCTTATTCGGTCCATTCTGTCCACTTCGGTCCTATTCGGTCGATTTATTCTTATTCAGTTCATTCCGTCATATTCTCTCCATTTGGTCAACTTTGTTCCATTTGGTCCAATTCGGTCTATTCAGATCACTTCGATTCATTTTGATCTACTTTGATCTATGTTTCTGCACTTAAATAATGAGAATAGACATGTTTGTGTTGAAAACACCTAATTTAAATCCAAATTTATTATTAAAAAAAATCTCAAACTCTTAATATCTAAAATCTTAAGCATAGCATTTATTATTGCTACACTTTTGTTGAACCACATTAGTGTAGCATTTCAGTCTTCTTTGGTACATCTAAATTTAAGTGAAAGTCTTTTTAAACATAAAAAGCTATAAATATCCAAATATAATCTTTAGGGCAGTTATTCATTTGTTTCAACGTCATTACCTTTAAATGAATTGCATGAGGTTAATGATATATGCATATGTATGTGTAGGGTTAGGATTTGTAGCCCAAGCCCAAAACAATGAATTTGTAGAGTATGGGTGAAAGAGCTAGGTGGATTATGAAATCGACAACAACTAATTACAACCCTCAAGCACAAACCAACATGAATTTACACGTAAAGAATGGGTATCCGAAGAGTTATATTATTGATTATGTGATGAATATAGATCTTAGGGTTACAATAAAGCTCTTATTCTTTTTTTCTCCCTCCTTCTTCCTTAGGAGCTTCTTTCCTTTATATAATCTCCCTTCTCCTTATCTCCATCGTCCACTTGTACCTCATCCGTAAGTCCACTTGAGTATATGTCATGTCAAGCATCTCATTTAGCTCTGTGTGAGTGGCGGTAGGTGAGGATATACTGTTCATGAGTTTTCTCCACATAAATGCGGTCAGAAAAGTTGCTGCAGAGTATTAAATACGGTAGTAGCAGCTTTCCTTTTAGATATTTCTTCATCCTTATTGTCTCCAAGTATACTCAGAGCTTATCTTGATCAGGAGAAGTCCTCGGAAGATCATCTTGACCTTTTATACGTTCAATTGATCCATACTATTCGCATCAAAAGAGTATAACCTCTTCGGACAGAAGGCGACCTCTTCGGATTGTAATCACTTTTCTCTCTGGGGGGGTCCCTCTTCCAGATGGGCCTTTCCCTTATCTCTCCTTCTCTTCGGATGCATAGTAATCCTTACCTGGGGCTCTAGGCTCACTATGTTAGATTGGGCCTTTTTTCCCCCCACAGTATGTATGTATAATTTTTATTTAAATAAATTATTCAAATTATTCATTCTTTTGAAAGAGATTATTGTGATAATTAAAACTCATATCAAATTTATACTAAATATGTATCATTTATTATTTAAATTTTATTATAGAAAGAGAGAGAGACTACTTGTGATGGAGAACTAAAAAATACAATACCAAAACATATGAATCCAAAATAGAGTTTTAAAAATCACAATGATTCATCAATATAAAGTAGAGTTGCAAGAAAAAATAAGAAATCAAGAGAAAGTGAATAACCACTTTTTCCAAGAGAGAATGTGAGAGAGAATAATAAGAAATTTATAGAAAATAATATGAGAAGAAAAAAGGTAAAAATAAAAAATACAGTAGCAAATTATCTAAGATTTAAAAACACAAAACTTAATCACATCAACCCAAAATAAAGTTCCAAATAATACAAAAATTCATCAACCTAAAGTAGAGATGCAAGAAAAATATGTAAAAAAATCCACAAAAAATGAAGAAAAAAATGAGAGAGATAAAGAGAGAGAAATAACAATTTGTGTGTGAAAAAACTATGAGTAGAATGAAAAAGAGAATTGTAAATTTATAGTAAGAGGAGGGGAATAAGAAAAGCAAAAAATAAAGAAAGATAAAGGAATAGAGGAAAAGAGATATGAAGGTACATAGTGGTGGGGAGTTGAAAAGGTAAAATAGAGGAAAAAAATTAGAAAAAGTATAACAATAAGTTGAGAAATTAATAAGAAAAAAAGGAATTAAAAATAAGAGAAAGAATGTTGAAAATACAAATAATGTGGTCGTTGATATAGCAACAAAAAAAATTCTATGTTTCAACTTTTAGATATATATAAATAATGCAAAAATATCAATTGGTTTTTTCTTTTCTCATAAAAATATTTTTTAAACAAATGTCCTTAAAGCATCGATAAGGACGCGATTTGAGTCCTAAGCCCAAAAATTAAAAGGATTTAGGCCCAAAGAGCCAAATACAATGAATTTGTAGAGAGTGGGTTGGAAAACTGGGCTCTAATAAGTTGGGTAACGATTATAGTGGATCCAAATGGCAATAAAGTAAAAATAAATTGGTTTTATCTAAGAAAATCATCCTCGACACAATTAAAGAGATCAGTTCTTGTATATAATTGAAGTTGATTACAAGTACAGTTCTTGTTGCTATAGTATTTCTCTTTTAATTTTCTGATCCCTCTCTCTCAGGGCCTCCCTTCTATTTTATACTCTCTTTTTTCTTTCATCTCTGCCCTCCACATGTAGATTAGATTGTTGGTGTTGATCCATGTTACATCAGCACTTTCCTGAAGTCTCTGGGGAGTAGCTGTAAGGCTGAAAACTACTGTTCAGGTATTACTTCCTCATTAATGCGACAAGAGAGTTAGCTGCAGAGCATTTAATGCGGTAGTAGCAGCTTTCCCTTAGATATTTCCCAGCTTCCATTTGTCCTGTACATTTATAATGCAAATCCTTATCAACAGAATTTCTTGGAATGTTACTCTGGATGACAGACCACACCTTCTGACCTCTACTTCGTTTAACTAAGGAGATACTCCTCCTCGGCCTACCTTCCCCAACCTTCTCATTCATAGCTTGGCCATGGAGTTCTGAGTCTCACATCTTCATTTCTGTTTATCTGTTCTCAAACCACTAAGCATCCTCGAACGAGGCCCAAGGCCCAACATATATTCTTAGGCCCCCTCAACCCTACAGCATCCATTAACAAAATCATTCCAAAAAGAAGAATTTTCCTTTTAAAAAACAAGGAAAATGAATAGTCTTTAATTTGACCCGAAGAAAAGTCATTAGGTATGCTCTAAAATGGATACTATAAGAGTATGTTTTTAAAATATCTTTTATTTTGTATTAGAATTAAATAAAATAAAATAAAGAATCTTACTTAATTTGTTAAAAAAAATAGAAGGGATCACGTGATAGAAATTTTTGGGGGAAAAAAAAAAGAGATTAATTATAGATAACCACCCTAAAGCAATGAGATAAATATATCTGTGGGGATAAAAGCTTAAATTCATATGTTGGGCCTTGGGCCCTATTTGAAGATGTGAGTACGTCCAAGGAGAAGAAAATGATTGGGAAAAGCCCCGAAGTGAAGAATCACGTAAGGAAAGGATAAAGGAATATAATTCGAGGAGTGTATCCTTCTCGAATATGAGGAATATCGGTCTATCAAATACCTGGGCGATTTAGGTGATCTTCCAAGAAGTTCCAACGATAAGGATGAACTTCAGGCACGTATAAAAATGATAAGAATAGAGAAATATCTAAAGGAAAAGCTACTACCACCGCATTAAATACACTGCAGCAACTTTTCTAGCCGCATTTATATGAAGAAGATTCCTGAACAGTGCAATCTCAGCTGCCACCACTCATGGAGAACCAAAGAAGATATCTGATAGGACATATACTCAAGTGAATGCTTAGAAGAAGCACAAGTGTACGATTGAGATGAGGGGAAAGAAAACTATATAAATGTAAAAGACCTCTCATGAGGGGAGGATCGGAAAAAAGATAGAGGGGAAAAGAGGGAAGAATTACTGTAGCCTTAAGAATTGTATTAAGCTTTTAAACAAAATAATTTATCTCCTCAAACATCAGTTTATTCAAGCTTCAAGTGTGTTTTTGTGCTTGTTAATCTTTTAAATCTTTATTAACCGTTATTTAATTCACAAACAGCCCAACTCTTTCATCCACTCTCTACAAATTCATTGTATTGGACTCGTTGAGCTCATATCCCACATCTTTTGGGCTTGGGCTACAAATCTTGACCCTACAATTGGCATTGTCTGTAAGAAGAGTTTAAGCAAGAGTGAAAGCAATGGCTGATGATGGCTGAACCAGGTCAACAACCAGCAGAATCTAGTGCATCCCAACATGTTGATCCTTTTCTCAACTTGGAGCAGAGAGGTGATCGAGAAGGTAACGTACATACCACACATACTGACCAAAACCAAACACGAGGTGGAAGTCATATGTCTCATGAAGAGAGGAAGCAAACTTGTTCAAACTCTTATGACAATTCTAATGACGAACAAGATGTAAATTATAGGTGGAGGTCTCGAACCCCAGTTAATGAATCCTTTTCCTATGAAGGTGAACATTATCGTAAACAGCAACCTAGAAGCCCATCACATGGAGGTGTAAGGAATGACGCTATGAGCAAAGCCTTGAACCAAATCTCCAGATCACCTTTCACACATAGGATTGAAGAGGCAAGACTTCCTCGTCATTTTTATCAACCAACGTTCACTATCTATAATAGTCGAACAGAACCTGTGGAATACATAAGCCATTTCAACCAAAGGATGGCTATCTATTCCAAGGATGAAAATTTGATGTGTAAGGTTTTTCCTTCTAGTCTAGGACCAGTTGCAATAAGATGATTCGACAGCCTGAAAGCAGATTCTATTAGCTCCTTCAAAGAGCTCACTCAAGCATTTGGTTCTCATTTTGTCACCTGTCAAAGAGTTGCTCGGCCCTTAGCTTCCCTGCTATCCTTGAACATGCAAGAGGGTGAGACCCTAAAAACGTATTCAGATAGGTACTGGGAGATGTTTAATGAGATGGATGGCGATTTTGACAAAGTAGCCCTCAATACATTTAAGTTCGGTCTCCCCATTGACCATGATTTGAGGAAATCTCTGACTGAAAAACCTGTCACCAGTGTGCATCAACTGATGGACAGGATTGACAAGTATAAAAGGATTGAGGAAGATCAACAGCAAGGGAAAGGGAAGGACAATGTTATCCCTTAGGAGATGAGGGATTTCAGGTCGGATTGTTACAGTAGCAATAGACCGCGGAGAGATTTTTCTGGATAGTCGGGATCGGCGAATCTTCAAGCAATTAACGCCGTATTCCAAGAACCAGTGCACCAAGTTTTGGAGAAGATTAAAAATGAACCGATCTTCAAATGACTGAATAAAATGATGGAAAATCCTGAAAGACATAATCATAATCTCTATTGCCAATACCACCAAGATCATGGGCATACCACAGAAGATTGTAGGAGTCTCTGGGATCATTTAGAACAGCTTGTCCATGAGGGTAAGTTAAAACAACTCCTGCATCATTCTAGTGGTCAGGGGAGTCAAGCAAGCTCAGAATCTCGAAGAGATGTTTCTTCAAGACCCCCTTTAGGAACTATCAATGTCATCTTCGCTACACCTGGGAGAACAGGATCCTACCCATCTAGGGTAATGTCCGTAGCTCATCTACCAACAAGAGACATTAATCAAGATTGGAAGAGGGCTAAAATGGATATTCCACCAATTCTAGGATTCTCGGATGAAGACAAAATTGGAACCATCTAAGCCCATGACGACGCTTTGGTAGTCACCCTCAAAATTGGGGGATATAATGTGAAAAGGGTAATGGTGGACTAAGGCAATGGGGCTGAGATAATGTACCTTGATTTATATAAGGGGCTGAACTTAAAACCTGATGACTTAACACCCTATAGTTCCCCTTTGGTGAGTTTCGACAGAAAGGTTGTTATCCCAAAGGGTACGACTACCTATGCAGACTGGTCCGGAGGTAGTAGAGGTAGATTTCATTGTCATAGATGCGTATTCACCCTATACTACAATCATGGCCAGACCCTAGCTTCATATGCTAGAGGTTGTTTCTTCTACTCTGCATCAAAAAGTTAAGTATCCATCTGAAGGCCAGGTTAATGAAATTTTAGGAGATCAATCTATGGCCAGACTATACTTAGTGGTTGCCATTCAACGTAAGCCCGAGGCTGAATCCTCGGCCAGTGTTGAAAAGGATTTATAGCAGTTAAAACCTCTGGCATTGCCCATTGATGATTCAGCCGAGGGTGCGAGGTGTTAAGATTTGATAAAAGTTACTATCGGAGACGATCCGAAGAAGTTCTTTCGGGTTGGATCTCAGTTAGCTCTTCAAGAAAAGGAAGAGCTGATAAAATTCCTTAAAAGAAACATTGATGTATTTGCTTGGAATGCTTATGAAGCCCCAGGGTTAGATCCAGAATTCATATGTCATTACTTGAAGGTCAACCAATTGATCACCCCTAAGAAACAGCCTCCTCGGCGCCCATCCAAGGAGCACGCTGATGCAGTGCGACAGGAAGTAACAAAGCTCAAACAAGTTGGAGCTATTAAAGAAGTTTTTTATTCTGAGTGACTAGCAAATACTGTGGTGGTGAAGAAAAAGAATGGGAAACGGCGAGTGTGCGTAGATTTCACAGACTTAAATAAGACTTGCCCTAAGAATCCATTCCCTATGCCTAAAATAGACCAACTGGTGGATGCCACTGTTGGCCATCCTCGGATGAGTTTCCTGAATGTTTTTCAAGGTTATCACCAAATACCTTTAGCCTTGGATGATCAGGAAAATGCAGGATCCACCTACCAAAGAACAATGACGAGGATGTTTGAGCCACAATTGGGTAAGCGTATTAATATTTACATAGATGACATAGTGGTGAAAAGCAAGATTGTTTTTGAGCATGTGAAGGATCTTGAAAACATTTTTGAAGTTCTCAGAAGATACAAGTTGCATCTAAATGCTTCCAAATGCTCGTTTGGTGTAGGATCAGGCAAATTCTTGGGTTATATGGTAACTCACAGGGGAATTGAGGTCAACCCTAATTAGATAAAAGCCATCAACAATTTACAACCACCTAGGAACCCCAAAGAGGTCCAAAAATTGACTGGAACGGCTGCTAATTTGAACTGATTTATCTTTCGATCAGCAGATAGGTGTAGACCTTTCTTCTTGCTGATCAATAAGTGGAAGGGATTTGAGTGGACTGAAGAATGAGCTTTAACTTTCTAGAAACTTAAAGACTATCTAGCTCGGCCACCAATTATGTCTAGCCTTAAGCTAGATGAAGTCTTGCTTGCCTATATTGTTATGGCTCCTTATGCTATAAGTTTGGTGTTGATACGAGTGGATTGTAGTGTGCAAAGGCCAGTTTACTACGTGAGTAAGTCACTACATGAGGCTGAGATTCATTATCTGCCACTGGAGAAAGCCATCCTGGCAGTAGTGCTTGGTACACAGAAGTTGTCTCATTATTTCCAAGCACATACGATTGTTGTTCTTACCTAGCTTCCACTTAAAACCATACTCAGAAGTGTTGACTAAACAGGAAAAATAGCTAAATAAGGCATTGTTTTAGGAGCTTTTGACATCAAGTATATGCCCCGTACCTCCATAAAGGGACAAGTTTTTGCGGATTTGGTGGCCGAGTTCACTGAGCCCTCGTTAGAAGAATTGAAACCAGCATAGAACATGGATAATAATTGGTTGGCATGATCTTTCAACAGGGCCCCTCATTTTGGGAGGTGTATGTTGACGACGCAGCAAATCAGAAAGGTTCCAAAGTAGGGATAGTGTTAATATCCCCAGAAAAGTTCGTTATAGAGAAAACACTAAGGCTGAGCTTCACGGCCACAAATAATGAGGCTGAATATGAAGCTCTACTGATGGGAATGACAATGGTTCAAAGAATGAGAGGAAAATCAGTGAAAATGTTCTCGGACTTAAGATTAGTCATTGGTAAAGTAAAAGGAGAATTTGAGGCGAAAGATGAAAGAATGCAAGGGTACTTGAGCCAAGTTAAATGACTACAGTCAGAATTCAAATCTTTTAACTTGCTGCACATCCCCAGAATTGGTAATGCACATGCTGATTCTTTGGCCACGCTTGCAACCTCCTTGGCACAGAATCTTCCTCAGGTTATCCTTGTCGAGGACTTGCACAAACGCATGGAGATAAGAAAAGAAACAGTCCGAGTCCATCAAATCAGAGCTAAGCCAAGTTGGATGGATCCTATAATTCAATTCTTGAAGGTGGATGTGTTGCTTAAAGAAAGGTTAGAAGCTAATAAAATTTGGAGGAAGGCTACCAGATTCTGGCTATCCGAGAACCAAAAATTGTACAAGCGTTCCTTTTAAGAGTCGTATTTGTTGTGCATGCATCCTGAAGCAGCTAAATCACTCCTCGAGGAATTATATGAAGGAATCTGTGAAAGCCATACTAAAGGAAGATCCTTGGCACATAGAACCATTACCCAAGGCTATTGGTGGCCAAATATTCAAAAGGAGGCCCATGAATATGTTAAAAAGTGTGATTAATGTCAATGTTTTGTACCAAACATACACCAACCAGGTGGAATCCTTAATCTATTATCTAGCCCATGGCCATTCACTCAATTGGGCTTAGATATCGTGGGTTCATTCCCTAAAGCAATAGGAAACAAGAAGTATCTTCTAGTCAGCACAGATTATTTCACCAAATGGATTAAAGCTGAACCCCTGGCTAACATCGGAGACGTAGACGCAAAGAAACTTTTTTGGAAAAATATTGTCACTCAGTTTGGAATCCCTTACACCCTCATTTTGGACAACGGTCTTCAGTTTGATAGTAAAGTGTTCAAAAGTTATTGTTGTGAATTAGGGATTACAAATAGATATTCCACTCCTGCTTATCCCCAAGGGAATGGGTAAGCGGAAGCTGTTAACAAGATTACAGTAAATGGACTGAAGAAAAGACTAGATGACGCGAAGGGTAAATGGGTGGAAGAACTGCTACATGTACTCTGGACATATAGAACTATGCCTTGTAGGTCTATTAGGAAGACCCCCTTTTTAATGACTTATGGGGCTAAAGCTGTTATCCCTCTGGAGACTGGGTTCCTAACGTTGAGAAGTAGTTCATTCAGTCCGAGTAGCAATAATGAGCAGTTAGAGAAGAGTTCGGACCTCATTGAAGAGAGGAGGGAAAATGCAATGGTCCAACTGGCATATTACCAACAAAAGCTCAGACAAGGTTATGATGCCAACGTAAAGCTAAGGCCTTTAACACCTGGTGATCTGGTACTCAGGAAAGTTGTGGGCACTGCAAAGAACCCAGCTTGGGGAAAATTAGGACCCAATTAGGATGGGTCATATCGTATTACCTTAGGGGCTGGCATTGGGGCATATTTTTTGGAAGACTTAGATGGCCATGTTATACCACGCCCCTGGAATGTAAATAACCTTAAAAGGTATTACTATTAATCGAGTTTTTTCTTTGATCAATATGCTTATTTATTACATAAAAGTTTTGGGAAAAGTGTTTAAACTTAAATTCAATCATACCTGAAGTCCTCGAACCAGATGATATGGGTTAGTTAACACTCCCTTACATTCCTTATAAGTGTTTAAACTTAAATTCAATCATGCCTAAAGACCTCGGACCAGATGATATGAGTTAGTTAACACTTCCTTACATTCCTTATAAGTGTTTAAACTTAAATTCAATCATGCCTGAAGTCCTCTAACCAGATGATATGGGTTAGTTAACACTCACTTACATTCCTTATAAGTGTTTAAACTTAAATTCAATCATGCCTGAAGTTCTTGGATCAAATGATATGGGTTAGTTAACACTCCCTTACAATTCTCATAAGTGTTTAAACTTAAATTCAATCATGCCTGAAGTCCTCGAACCAAATAATATGAGTTGGTTAACACTCTATAACAATTTTCTTAATACTAAAATGGACCTTAAACCATGTTAAACTTCTCGGACCATATATTGAATTTAAAGTTAACGCTCCACTGTGTCCTTCGAGAGTGTTGTACATAATCTAGTTCAGGTAAAGTCTTTAAGCATTTACTTTAATATATAGGACTTTTCTACCTGTCATTACTTAATAGGTACGGTAACAATTTTTATATGACCCAATGTTTGCCCGTTTTATCTAAGTTATTTGCATCATTAGCAAAATATTGTTGTTGAGCTTACTCGGATTAAAATAGTTACAGGTTAACATTATTGGTAATAACAATGAATTTTATAAGGTGTGCAATGAAAATGTAAAAAATAAAAGAAGCACACTTTCATTGATCAAAAGGATAGTATTCTTTAGTTTCTTACAAAGACAAAAAAAAAATCCTAGTATCTAAGCCTTCTTTATGGAGACCATAAGGTCAATAGTCTGGCTGGACTGGGTGACAGTAGCATCTGGGGCTCGATCCTTAGGTTCAGCAGGAGTTTTCTTCTTACCCAAGTCCTTACCCTTATCTTGAGGATCCTCTGCTTGCTTGCCTTGACCACCAACTTGATCAGACTCCTTAGAAACTATAGGAAGAGCAGGAGGGACTTAGCCGACCAAGGGCTATTTCGAGGCCTCTGGAAGTTGTTTGGAGGAAGAGGGGTCAGGAACTGGGATTTTTCAAATTTCAGGATCATAATAGACGCTCCCAAGTCGCCTCAAGTCAGAATTTGTAGGGACGCCAGCCGCATCAAGGGCTTTACCCCAAGTTACATCATAGTACTCCTTACAGACTGCATAGAGCTCCTCTGTGAGTCTGATTTGAGTCTCCTCCACCCCAAGCTTGTATGTTGCCTGCTTTTCAGCCTCAGTGGCCTCTTTGGCCAATTAGGCATCTTCCTTTGCTTTTTGAAGCTCAGTTCAAAGATCCTTCACCACCTGCTTCTCTGTTTTTAGATTAACTTCAGTCATATGCAACTGACGGCGTTGGTCTTCGGCCTGCTTTGCAGTGGTCTTAAGGCCTGCATCAAGACTGTCCTTGGCCCTGGTCACTTCTTTTAGCTCCTCGGATATCTTAACATAATCTTCCTTTAGATTACCCAGAGATTTTTCAACCTCGGACCGAGAATGGGCCTCCGCTTTGGCTTCATTGTGGGCATCTTTATTCCATTCTTCGGCCACATAAACTTATTGGGTAATCTGCATTACAGAATAAAAAAATTTTTAAAATTAATATAAAACAAAGAAAAGGGATAAATAAAAATGACTAACGGTTTACTTAGAGAAGCAGATCAAGTCACCTACCATGGCCAAGTCCCTCTTTAGGGATAGGAAGAGCTCGTGCTGATTGAAGCGCCTGTAGGCCTCCATATCTTTTGGTAAAAGAAGTGGTTGCTCCAAGGCCTTAACAATGAGACCTGCTTGCCCCCCTTGGTAGTTCCTGACCGAAGTGTCCTAAGGGAGGGGGGCACCATCTAGCTCTAGCTTAGGAGACCAGAAGTGTGGACATCGACGCACATCAGCAACGAGAGGGTCCTCTTGGCTCTCAACAGATGAAGCTCTTTTACTCCGTTGGTCCCTAGCCACTCTCTGTTGTTTGTTTCCTTTCGAAGGTTCCACCTCACCCTCCTTAAGAGATGGATTAGGTCTTTTCTTCTTCAGCTCAGGGTTTGGCTTTAGGCCGAGGTCAGAAGGAAGCTGAGGAGGAGGTGGGGGAAAATTAACAACGGGCTGGGACTTAATGGTTTCTTTGGGCACAACTGCCTTATTCCTTTCTTTCATAAGATCTTTTAGGCTCTTGCTCCTAGTATTTAATGCCATTTCTTCTTCTTCTTCCGAAGAGTTGTCTGGAAGGGCGATTATTAAAACAGGAACGTGGACGCTGGAATGCCTATCAGTCACTTCCTCGGCGTCTGAGAGAGGAATCACCTGAACCTCCCTAGATGCCTCTCCTTCAAAAGGAAATTGGTCAATCTGTTTCTCTAGAGACGAGGTCAAGTAAGCAACTCTTTCCCCTTCTGCGGTAGCTTCGTGGGGAATCTGTTGAACTAGAGGGACGAATAGTGGTACACCCTGTGGAATCGGATGTCGTACAAAGGGAAGATCGAACAGAGACAAAAAATTTGGCCGAGAAACGTCTATCCGATTTATTGGATAGTCTCCCTGCCTTATTGCGTTGCCGACCGATTGAAACATGTCCGAGAAAGGCTTGAAATCAAGAATAAAATGGGTGGC
This sequence comes from Quercus variabilis, assembly GCA_030445155.1. Classification (NCBI taxonomy): domain Eukaryota; kingdom Viridiplantae; phylum Streptophyta; class Magnoliopsida; order Fagales; family Fagaceae; genus Quercus; species Quercus variabilis. The sequence goes on from CP129446.1 coordinate 804,298, forward strand.
CTAAAGTTGCCCGTCTTCACTTACAAAAGTCTCTAATCTCAATAGGTAATTGAGCGCAGTAATGTTAGTCAAGCTGAGCTAAGGAGCTACGTGCCTTTTATCTGTTAACACCATAACAGAACTAAGCATAATCAGAAACTTAAGGTAAGATACTAATACAAAGACAAGAAAGACAACGCTAGTGATGAAGATTCTAAATCTATTGCTAGGGAACCTAGGTTTAGGATATCCCACCTAGCTCTCCTAGTTGGGTTAGGCAATGAAGACCGTCATGCCACGCTCCCGAGATGATCAGATAGTCATCTTTCATCCCCTTGTTAGACTTGGGAAGACAAGAGATGAGCCTAACAATGTTGGATTGAGATTTAAGGTAAAATCCCGCCCTCTTTTATTTATGACACTCGTACATATGAATTACGTCAAGCCAGGTGGGCCCCAAGCCTAAGTGTCGATTCAAAGCATCAACTGCTCCTAGGATCTTAAAGACGTTAGGTGCGCACTGATCAAGACTAATCCTATGATTACGAAGGTAATCTCTTGTAATGGAACCCATAGGGAGAGTTATTCCCCCTTCTATGAAAGTTATGACAGGGATTATGACTTCCCCCACCCTTCGGTTTGTTGCTAGTCCTTCTAGAGGACAATACCACAAGTTTACGTCTTATGGTATTTGAAATGTTTCTTTAAATATCTCTATCTGGGCAAGATTATTCACTAAATACTTAAATCTACCCATTTCGAATAAGCAAAAAAAGGGAAACACTAAGAACTATAACTGGGAAATGAGAATTTGAAGGCTGAGGAAGCTGGCCGAGGAGAAAGTGAAGGGTTTAAAGAAATTGGAATTTACACAAACTAGGTTGGAGAGTGATCCTTAAATCCTTAGAAGGATTCTTGTGGATTTTTAAAGAAATGAGACTGATGATTTGAAAAACTTTGTGAGTTTGAATGCTTGAGTTCACTGGAGAATTTGAGAAATTGTGAAGTAAAGGAAAAATGATCTCCTTTGAGGCTTTATATAGGGACCAGAAAATGAGTGGGAGTTATCCTGCCCAAATCCTAAGGAAAAATGTCGTTCGTTGGATCAATGGTTCACTGTTGGATGCCAAAGACATAGCGCCATCTAGAGCAATTAATAACACTTCATAAATACCGAAATGTCAACAACAATGATGAAGCGCCTAAATAAATGCTCCCACACGTGTAAACTCAGATATTTTTACATTTTTAGCCTTTATTTCTAAGGAAAATCAAAATCCTATTTTTTCTTCTCAGATACGAGGGAAAAATTAAAATTTTGAAGGGCTATTGTGGGGATAAAAGCCCAAATTCATATATTAGGCCTTGGGCCCTATTTGAAGATGTGGGTACGTCCGAGGAGGAGTAAATGATTGGGAAAGGCCCTGAAGTGAAGAATCACATAAGGAAAGGAGAAAGGAATATAATCTGAGGAGTGTATCCTTCTCGAATATGAGGAATATCGGTCAAGCAAATACCTGGGTGGTTTAGGTGATCTTCTAGGAAATTCCAACGATAAGGATGAACTTCAGACACCTATAAAGATGATAAGAATAGAGAAATATCTAAAGGAAAAGTTGCTATCACCGCATTAATTGCACTGCAGCAACTTTTCTAGCCGCATTTATATGGAGAAGACTCCTAAAAAGAGTAGTCTTAGCTGCCACCACTCATAGAGAACCAAAAAAATACCTGATGGGACATATACTCAAGTGAATGCTTAGATGAAGCACAAGTGTACGATCGAGATGAGGGGAAAGAAAACTATATAAATGTAAAAGACCTCTTATAAGTGGGGGAATCAGAAAAAAGATAAAGGGGAGAAGAGGGAAGAATTATTGTAGCCTTAAGAATTGCATTAAGCTTTTAAACAGAATAATTTATCTCCTCAAGCATTAGTTTATTCAAGCTTTAAGTGTGTTTTTGTGCTTGTTAATCTTTTAAATCTTTATTAACAGTTGTTTAATTCACAAACAGCCTAGCTCTTTCACCCACTCTCTACAAATTCATTGTATTGGGCTCGTTAGGCTCACATTCCATATCTTTTGGGCTTGGGCTACAAATCTTGACCCTACAATATCATTTTCACCTCAAAAGTGGTAATTAAATAACTAAAATACCCTAACAAATTTCACATATTTACCAATAACCCATCAGTCTTCCTCCTTCCCCAAACAAACAAGCTTTCAATTAACCTTCAAGTTTTCTTGGCTAGCAGCCTGTGTTAGTTGTATGTAAGTCTTTCTTTTAATGGAATTTGCTTTCATAGCATTCATATATCGTTTCTACAAAAATTTCTATTTTACCATTTCAAAAGCTACTTTATCATTTATACTATATCATTTTACAATACACCTAACATCCCAACTTTTATTTTACTATACTACACATTAAAATAATATAAAGTAAAATAAGAATAATAATAAAATATTTCTCACTTCTCTCTCTAATCTCTGTTTCTCTTAATCTCTCAACCGCCCACCCACCCACCACCACCACCACCACCACCACCATCGTTTAGCTTCCTAGTCACACCACCCACTTCCGTTGAGCAACATAGTCACACCAACCACCACCAATAACAGACCCACAATGACCAAACACCACCCACCACGCCACCACAACGCCAACCCAAATCAACCAATCCAAAGTCCAACCAATCGGAATCCACCCTATCAGAAATCCATAGCAAAAAATCAAAATCAAAACCCTTTCAGAATCAAAATCCACCCCAAAACTCATCGAAACCTACCCAAAATCAAAACTCATTCACCTCTGCCATGACCTAGTCAATCTCGCCACATCGTGGCCACGCCCATCTCCACCATGCATGACCTTGTCACAACCCACACCGATCTCTACTGATGCACAACCCACTCAATCAATGCCACAGCCCAACCCAGCTCTGGTATGAAGCTTTGAGAGAGAGAGAGAGAGAGAGAGAGAGAGAGAGAGAGAGAAGACTGGGGACCAAAGGAGAGAAAGAATCAGAGAAAATATGAAATGGAGAGAGACAAAGAACGTGGGAGACAAAGAGAGAAAATATTAATTTTATATTATACCATTTGCTACAATACTGTCATAGAAAATTTTTATACTATAGCAAGATTGTAAATTTTTTTGGATTTATAAGTTCGAGTAATGGAGGTTTTTGGGGTTTTGATGCTAAATCATATCAATATATGGCATTTGCAAGACCCAATGCGAATGCAAGTTGCTCTATGCCCATTCCCTTTTCTCAAAGTTGCTTAATGTAGTTCAGTATTTCAGTTTAGTCTCATAAGTAATTTAGTTGTAATTTGTTGAAGTTGTGTAATTATGTTTGATGATTGAATGATAAGTAGAAGTATGAAAGAGAAAACACATACATACACAAAGGTTTATGCGATTCATGGCCTAATTGCCTACATTCATGGTTAGAAAGCTCTTGAAAGATTACATATTGATATTAAGCATTTTTATGTTACAATGAACTTAATGCAGTGTTTATTTACTAAAGACATCTAGAATAACCGTAGGCCAATCAAACACTAACCCAAGATTAATATGCTTGTTCTATAAATACATGACCCTATGATTGATTTGAACCACTTGAGCTATATTATGTCTAACACACTTAGCTTCAAAGCTCTTACTTATGGTACTGTAGTTCATAATTGTGTAGCATAGTTATCATATAACTTTACCAACTCTTAAAATTGTCATAAACAAAACGCACTTTTATAACCTCTTCTTTTTTGAGGCAATTCCAAACCCAAAATCCTTCAACATGAGATCAATTCAAAATTATCTATCTCAAAATTGCCTCGAGATCAAAATGAGACATAATCTCAAAGTCACATCGAGGTGTAATTTTAAAAACAAATAAGCGAAAGTTAGGTGTAAAATCACGACTTCTTTCAAAATGAGAAATAAAAAGTTAACTTTTTTTTTTTTGATGGGAAACAGATAAGCTTTCATTCAACTAGCTGAAATTGGAATACAACAGTGACAAGAAAATACAGAAGCTGAAAACCAGTCAGATATCATCTAAGATTAAGTGTTCTACACAGCTGGGATTGACTCCCTTCCAAAATTGAGAAAAACCTGATAGTCTAGCAGCTTTTGCAAGTTCATGAGCGACTCTGTTGCCTTCCCTTTTCAGGTGCTGGAAAGTACACCAGCTAAATGAGGCTGAACAGCTTCTAATGTCTTGGAGGATGAGACCGATCTCACCAACAGCTTCACCACAGTTAAGAGCTTGAATAATAGAAAGGGCATCGGACTCAAAGATCACATGGGAAATTTTCAGCTCCAAAGCAAGTAACACACCATGTAGAAGAGCAAATGCTTCAGAAATTTCTGCCGAGTAGGAGGACTGAAGAACTTCACTAGAAGCTGCAATAGAAAGGCCATGGCAGTCACGGACAATCACCCCAATGCAAGCGTTGGTACCATCATTAGGGGCGGCACCATCAACATTTATTTTGAAGAAACCAGGGGGAGGAGCTTTCCAATTAAGGGCAGGAGGGGAATGGGGCAGTGGGGGGTGAGAACAAGCCTCCTTAAAATCAGTGAGAGTTCTGTTGGCCAATTCCCAACATCGGCTTGGGGGAGAACCCGAGTCCTCATGCACTACTTGGTTTCGGTTCCACCAAATAGACCAGGCAGTAGCAAAGAAAATCTCCATGTCCTGCAAAGTGCCCCTTTTGATGATGTCAAGAACAATATCAATAGGATCATGGATTGGGCGTGAGAGGTCTATAGGGCAGCCAGACCAAAGAGCCCATGTTAGCTTGGCATGATCACAGTGAAAAAGAGCATGGGCCAGAGTCTCTAATTCTTTGTCACAGATGGGGCAGAAGCAAGAACACGCTATGCCTCTATGACTTAAGTTTTCCATGGTGGGGAGGCCATTAACACATAATCTCCAAGCAAAGACTTTGAGCTTTGGGGGGACTTTTTGGTGCCAAATTCTCTTCCAAATCAGAGATTTAGAGCTGTTTGAGGAGCATTCACCTTCGTCTGGAGGTATCACCATGCTTAAGGCAATGTGGTAGGCACTTTTAACTGTGAAGGTCCCATGTTTATTACCAGTCCAGATTAGACTGTCTTCGGGAAGATTGTAGCTCAATGGGATTGACAAAATCGTGCTGGCTTCGAAGGGTAGGAAGAGTGAGTGGATAATATCAACTTTCCACCATTTAGTGTCCTCATCAATAAGAGATGATACCATTGGGAAGTTTCCAAAGTCGAAAGGTGGGGAGATTACTTTGAACGTTGTTGGCGTTGGAAGCCACTTATCTTCCCATATATGGATTTTACGACCATTTCCCACTCTCCATCTAGTTCCTTTTCGGATCACCTTAAGACTATTGTGGATACTACTCCAAGCATAGGATGGGCTGCAGCCTTTTTTGGAGTTGAGAATATCATCATATGGGAAGTACCTAGCTTTGTAAACTCGAGCCACCAAGGAGTCGGGGTTGGTTAGGATTCGCCAACCTTGTTTGGCTAACATGGCTAGATTAAAGGCTTGTAAGTCCCGGAAACCCATCCCACCGTGAAGTTTTGACTTGCACAGTTTCTTCCAGCTGACCCAAGTAATTTTGTGCTCTTTATCTTTCTGCCCCCACCAAAAGTTGCGCATCATACTTTCCAAATCAGTACAAAGAGACTTAGGGAGCTGAAAACAGCTCATGGTATAGGTTGGGACTGCTTGTGCGACTGCCTTGATGAGAATCTCCCTTCCACCAATAGAAAGGAGTTTACCTTTCCAACCAGCCAGCTTTTTTGCAACGCGTTCCTTGATTTCAGCAAAAACTTGGGTTTTTGATTTCCCAATGATGGAGGGAAGCCCCAAGTACTTGTTATGCCTCGAGTCTTGCATTGGCCCAAGTAATCTCAGTATGCTCTCTTTTGTATCTTGAGGAGTATTCGGGCTGAAAAACACCGAGGACTTGTCTGCATTAATTTTTTGACCAGAAGCTGCCTCATAGCTTTGGAGAATGCTGACAAGTTTTTGACATTCTTGCACATTTGCTTTGCAAAAGAGTAGGCTGTCGTCGGCGAAGAAGAGATGGGTGATTATAGGGCAGCCCCTGCATATGGAGACCCCTGAGATTTGCTGATTTCGGGCCGCTTCATTAATAAGGGCCGATAAACCTTCTGCACAAAGAAGGAATAGATACGGGGAGAGGGGGTCACCCTGCCGGATGCCACGGGTTGGGGTGATGTGGCCAAAAGTTTCACCATTTATGATCACTGAGTAAGAAACAGAAGAGACACAATGCATAACAAGATCAATCAGCTTATTATTGAAACCCAACTTCATCATTATCCCCTTAATAAAATTCCATTCAACTCGGTCAAAGGCTTTACTCATATCTAGCTTAATTGACATAAAGCTTTCTTTTCCTCCCTTTTTATTTTTTAGATAGTGCATGAACTCATAAGCTACTAGGACATTGTCAGAAATTAAACGTTCAGCAGTGAAGGCACTTTGGTTTTCAGAGATGATGCTCGGCATAACCGTTTTGAGCCTATTAGCCAAGACTTTTGATATGAGTTTATAAGTCACATTACATAGGCTAATAGGGCGGAATTCAGTCATTCTTGTGGGGTGGTTGGTTTTTGGGATGAGGGAAATATTAGTTTTATTAATCTCTATCATGGGAGCATTTGAATTTAGCACATTCAGAACCATATTTGTAATATTAGTGCCTACAATATCCCAGTAATTATGGAAAAAGACAGCAGACATACCGTCAGGTCCAGGGGCTTTTGTCGGGTGAATTTGCTGTAGAGCTTTGAGAACCTCCTCTCTTGTGAAGGTCTTGGTGAGCTCAGAATTCATGTCATCTGTCACGCGTCTAGGGATAGAGCCAATGACTTCATTTATTCTGGTAGGGTTAGTTGTGGTGTAGATTTTCTCAAAATAAGCCGCAGCAGTGGCTGCAATATCAGCTTTATCCTCACACCACTGGCCATCATCATTCCAAAGACCCAGGATAGTGTTCTTTTTCTTTCTGTCAGACGCCCGAGCATGGAAGAATTTGGTGTTTTTGTCTCCTTCTCTGTACCAGTGCACTTTGCTGCGTTGATGCCACATGGTTTCTTCACTGTCAAGGAGATCATTAATTTCCTTCCTGAGTTGATTGATCTCAGCCCCCAAGTTTCCTTGTTGATCATTAGAAGTGAGGGCATTGAGGAGTTTCCTTTTCTCCTGAATTTTCTTTGAAATGTTGCCCACCACTCTTTGGTTCCAGCTGGTTAAAGCCATAGCACATTTTTGAAGATTAGATGAAATTTCCTCCGGGGTGGCGGAAAGAGAGCCCGAGTTCCAGGCCGAATCAATTATTTCTCGACAATCATCTCTTTTGGCCCACATTGCCTCAAAATGGAATCTGCGTTTTCCTCTATGAGTTTGTGGGATAGAATCAGAAATTGCAAGGATACAGTGGTCAGAGGTTGATTCAGCAATATGATGGACTTTCGGGTTCCTGAAAAATTCCAACCACTCTGACGTGGCAAAAGCCCTGTCAAGACGGAGGGAAATTCTTTGATTGCCTTCCTGCATGTTACTCCAAGTGAAGTCTGGCCCACAATATCCCAAATCCTGAAAGCAACAAGTATTTACCACCTGACGGAAGCCCTCCATTTGGCGTTGGGATCGCGGGGCACCACCGGCTTTTTCATTCATAGAGAGAATTTCGTTAAAGTCACCGCAACAAAACCAAGGTAAACAATATTGACTATTAAGAAAGGAAAATAAAAAGTTAACTTGGGCTTTAGGGACCCTGTTTGATTGATTTTTTTTAAAACAACTTTTTAGTTTATCTTCAAACGATTCTATTGTTAAATAAATGTTCTGTTCATACTTTTTTTTTTTTTTCCAAATGCAAAAACACACTATTATTTACACTTTCAGCACTGATCCCAGATCCAAATTAACCCTCCTGTATCATCAAACAAAATGCCAAAAAAGAATGGGGCAAAAACAGAGGAAAAAGGAAAAGGTTATGGCAGCATGGCACTTTGAAATTTGAATTGTAAATCTCATCTCAAACTAAGGTTGTTCTTTAATTACTTATTTAAGGTTTGAACTTTAAAGAGCTGGAATGGCAGTCTCGTAATAATATAATATAAGAAAGTAAAGGTCAATTGAAGTTTTTCTATATATTCTTGTAAGGAACAGTGGACCAGACAAAGGTGTCTCATGTCTCAACCTCGATGTCAGCGCCTAACAAACAAATGAATAAAAGCTTAGTTCTAATAAAAGCCTGGTAAAAAATTGAGGTACAGATGCACTATAAAATAAATGCTTTCTAGTTCATGCCTCTCTTATCTCATTAGTCATTTACTCACAGAATGGAATCCTATTCCCAACCAAAAATAAATAAAAATTGGTAGTACTGGTACTCCTCCTACGACCTATCTATTTTATTCAATGTTTTCAACAGTTCCTGATTGCTTCTGCAGTTCAGCAGTAATTATAAAGGATAAAAGCTTTCATCTTTTTACAAAAAGTCTTTTACTTTTTGAGACACTGCTAAAAGAGAAAATTCAATTTCGGACTTTGATTCCCTTATTGAGGAGTATGAATTTGATGATCAAGAACCACACTAAAGATTACTCCAGCTAAGCAAGGCAATCAAAGTAGGGGCTTCTCCACTTGGAGCCCGAGGGTTCAAATGAACCCCCTAAATTGGCCCCAAAGAAATAAAATTATCTACAAATTAAAAAAAAAAAAAAATGGACCCCTTAAAATAAATATTTGAACACCTTAACTCTAGATTTTTTTTAAGGCCTGCTGAAATAAGTTTGAATATGATCATTTGAACAATATTTTAGACTTTTTAATCATACCAAAAAAAAAAAAAACTCAATAACAAACCAATTTGATCTAAAATCTAGAAAAAAAAAAAAAAAAAAAACTTTAATATGCCCAACAACAAAAATAGAAATTTGTTAATTGTAAACTTAAAAAAAAGCTCATTTAGATCTTAACAAACTTGAAATAAATCAATCAAATAGGAGATCAATGGATGAATAATTGTTTGGCTATGTACATTAAAAGAGATATAGCTTGTACGATTGATAATGCAAAATATGAAACATCATAGAAAGCAATTGTAAAAATTTATGTATTTTGTTTTTGTTTTTTTTGTTGTGATGTCGATATTTTTAAGTTCTCTTTTGTTTTAAATTTTATATAATTTATATTTCTTATTGACCACCCTAAATAATAACCCTAGAGCCACCACTGAATTGAAGGTCCAAATTCTTGAGGTTCAATAATAGAAGGTTTATAAGATGAAGATACTGATGATGTGAAAATTGTCAGTAAATGGGTTCGTCCAGATGGATCAACCCAAGCTCGTCTGAGTTCCTACAAATTTAATAAGAAAGAAGTGAGATCCTTTCAGGATGGTCACCGGTGGAGTGCTGGCTACGAAGTCTTCGATGATAAAATCAGTGAATATGGCTTGAGGGATATAGAGAACTTAGTAATAGAGGTAAAAGATGATTAGAATGTATGTACCTTTTCTTGGATTTAGTAGGCCTATATATATAAGCTTTCTTTAGTAGCCGCTGCTCTTCTTAAATGGTGGTTTAAAGACTACTTAGGTAACGTACCAAGTCTTTAGTTCGGCCTTTATTGGGGCCCCAACGGTCTTCTTACTTATGTATAACTGTCGAGGCATTAAATGGAAGCTTTCATGACGCTTTATCCTCGTTCAGGTTGGCTTTCTTGGACAAGGGTAATTACTTGGTTCGTTAGATACAATTAATAGTTAAGGGCCCATTTAGTAAAAGATTTCTAATATCATCGTTTAAATGTTGTGAAAATATATATGAGTTAAAAAGTATTGTAAAAATACGTGTTGTGGTATTTAAACACTAAAAATTATTGTTTAAATAACAATAACACCCCCTAATTGATGGGTAACTACAACACATTATTTGAGAATCAAAAATCAAAATCATAGTTTATTGGATAAGATTTTGAGTAATACTAAAGACTTTTTCTTTTTCTTTTTTCCAGCTACTCACATAATTTGTTTGTTATGATTAGGACAAATAAGTATAACTTTCACTTATAAATCCACAAAATATTGTATATGTAAAGACTAATTGTAAAATTGTAATAGCATTCCTAACTTGACATCATGCCAACACAACCAACACTCAACAGTCGACACACGTAGCACTTTTTATGGAGGACCAACCAATCGGCACTATTGTATTGAAATGCATTGGATTCCCAAACACAAAGCGGATTCAAACCGTTTGATTTTTAGTGGACAATGGGTTCCACCGTATCAAGTGTCTTTTTCATGTCCAAAGTGCTCCCGCTGATTGTAGTAGAAGTGTAGAACTTAAAACTCAAAAGCTAATATATAGGATTCATTCAAATGCATTGGGGAAAGCCTCGATATTGTGGTAGCACACAACAATGCAAGTAGAAAAACACCACCAGATCTTAACTGCCCCGACTTGAAAGATCTTTTGTCGGTTTTCTTTTTGGCTCTTTTTGCCTCTTTTCACGTACTGGCCAAACGGGTTGTGCCTTTTCATGATTTAATGGCCAATAAAGTAGACATAGTGTTATAGTGGGTCTAAAATCTAATAAAATTCTAAATCTGTAATATTGTGGCAAAGTCAGGGGCCAAAGCATCACATCACAGCCACACACACACATACTACATTCGAGCGGGATGTAAGATGAAACCCCATTTGTCCGTTGCTTCCTTTTGAATTTCAAATATCAATGCCCCTTATTGGACACAACAAAACCCACCCACTAATCCCACCAAGCAAAGCCCACGTCTCTCTCTTTCTCTCTCTCTCTCTCTCTCTCTCTTTGGTTTCCATATTTTTTCTCTTCAAAGAAAGCTTTCTACTTTGAGCTCTATTTTTGTTTTTGCAAATACCACTATCTCTGTCTTGAGGTTAATGTTGATTGCAAAATATCAGTGATACCCACATTCTCTTTCTAAGACAAGTTTTGATCTTTGAGCTTTTAGTAGCTCAGTTTCCTTAAGAATCAAACAGTTTCTTGCTTGTGATAGCTAGCTAGCTGGAGAAGAGCAAGATCTCTTAAGTAATGGGTGCTTCAGGGAAATGGGTAAAGGCTCTTATAGGTCTCAAAAAGCCCGATAAAGAAGACCATGTAAGCTCTCATCTATTACTTTCTAACACTTTCATTCTCTGTTTATGCATAAAGTCTGAAACTTTGTGTTGTGTTTAGGAGAAGCTGAGTGGTAAGAGCAAGAAATGGAGGCTATGGAGGAGTTCTTCAGGGGATTTGGGGTCCTCATGGAAAGGTTTCAAAGGAAACCACAGAGCAGCTTCTGAAGGGTCTGATTCTCCAGTGGCTGATGCTTTTACAGCTGCAATGGCCACAGTGGTTCGTGCTCATCCTAAGGATTTCAGGGCTGTAAGACAAGAATGGGCTGCTATCCGGATCCAAACTGCTTTTCGTGGCTTCTTGGTAAATGGGGTCTCTCTTCTATTATCTTTCCCTTTTTCTCTGTTTGGTTTCTGAGATGAGTGAAAAAGAAAGTTGAAAACTTGCAGATGAGGTCTACAGTTTTTGGAAATTTTCACATTCTTCTATTTTCAAAGCTCTCCAGATAAGCCTATGGAGAGTTTTTTCCTTTTTTTTTTTTTTTTTTTCGGCTTGAATACTTAATAGATCTGATCAGCTTTCATGGATGAGAGGGTAAAATGGTTGGCCTGAAGCTAAGCACCATAGACTTGAAATACGTAGTTATCTTATACTTCATTAGTTTATTTCACATCGAAAAGTTTAGTTGTTGATGTTTTAAATTTAGCTCCCAAAAGCAACGTTGCAACATTGGATTGTTTTATGCTACTATGTACAGCTTTAATAGATGAGGGGAAAATGGACAGAAAATTTCAAAGTTTAATGAAGAGGAAATTAATTTTAGACTTACATCCAAGGGGTCAGTCTAATGGTTCCTGGCCTCATGCAATCCATGGGGTCCTAAATTCAGGTCTCTTAATCAATACCTTAGGGCCAGTCCTAAAAGATTCTTCCATGTAATTACCAAGAGTGTAGTGGATGGGCGAATTACACATGCAGAGCAGGGATTAGTGGGGGCCCTTATAAAGAAGTGAACTTTTCTTACAAATTGTATTCCAGGATTACTATAGTATGATGGGCGTTAATTTTCACACTTTTTATTTTACATCCTCAGTATTCATCACCTATTTCACCTTTTAAATGTGGACATCAATAAAAAATGTGACATTACGCTTGAAATTATAGATGTTATGTTTACGAAGTGCATATTAATGAGTGTGAGAGGACAATTACCTATAGTATGCTATGTGCAGCAACAAAAATATTCTATCCTCAGGAAATCAAATGATTAGTGTAGTGTGATAAGTTCCAAGAGTACTTATTCGATGAGTAACTGTTTGTCTATTAAACCTGTTAAAGAACTCATCTTTATATCATTGAGATTTAAATCTTTTTCTAAGAATGTTTCCTTTTATTTTGGGTGTTGCGTTCTGTGAAAAATTGTAGGCAAGAAGAGCTTTGAGGGCCTTGAAAGGAGTGGTGAGGCTTCAAGCTCTAGTTCGGGGTCGACAGGTGAGGAAGCAGGCTGCTGTAACACTGAGGTGCATGCAGGCTCTTGTTCGAGTTCAGGCTCGAGTTAGGGCTCGTCGTGTCCGAATGTCCATAGAGGGACAGGCTGTACAGATGATGCTTGAAGAGCGCCGCACCCAGGCTGATCTCCTAAAAGAAGCTGAGGTACCACTACAAACTGTCTTGGGTCCGTTTCTTGTTGGTCTCATCTCAGTTGATTTTACTCAAATAAGGCCTTCTGCTGATTCATTTTAATCGTTAAGCAAAACTAGCCGGTTTGTATTTCACATTCCTTGTAATGCACATTAGAAAGAGTGTTAATTTCAAACCTTAATTTTCAGGAGGGGTGGTGTGATAGCAAGGGAACATTGGAAGATGTTAAAACGAAGATACAAATGAGGCAGGAAGGTGCCTTCAAGAGGGAGAGAGCAATTGCATACTCTCTAGCTCAAAAGGTATAAATGGATTCGTTTGAATTTTAGTTGCTTTCTCTCCTTCACCCATGGTCCTGATTACTCAATAAAGGGTCCATAATTGATTCCAAAATTTTGGGATTAAGACTTTATTGTTGTTGTCTGTCCTTCATATGAGCAATATGATTCAATTTTTTTTTTTTTTTAATATTCTTTTTCAGCAATGGAGATCAACCCCCAATTTGAATTCACGTACAAGTGCCTTAGTGTACCCACTCAAGAATCATGAGATTGACAAGAACAGCTGGGGATGGAGTTGGTTAGAACGTTGGATGGCTGCCAAGCCATGGGAGACTAGATTGATGGAACAATCCCACACTGACCCCTTGGAGACAACTCCACCTCCAAAGAGTTGCACAGATTCCATTTTAGGCACACATTCAAAGTCTTCTGAACCATGCTACGTGAAGGTCAGAAAGAATAATGTCTCTACTAGGATTTCTGCTAAACCTCCCCATAATGGACAAGTTGCTCGTTCATCTTCAAGCCCGAGTTCCGAATTCCGGTATGATGAGAGCTCTGCCTCATCTTCAATCTGCACATCAACAACACCAGTTTCTGGAAACACTGGATTGGCTTCTGAGAGAACAGAAGATAGTAGCAGTAATTGTAGGCCAAGTTACATGAACCTGACTGAGTCCACTAAGGCAAAGCAGAAAACATGCAGTTATCAATCTTATAGAGTCCAGAGGCAGTCAATGGATGAGTTCCAATTTCTCAAAAGGTCAGCAGCTTTCTCTAATGCTGATTCTAAAAGTAGTGCTGGTTCTGAGCCTTCTTCAATCAACTTTTCCAAGCCGCTTCACCTGCCAACCCGATTGGATAAGCACTCAATGAAATTAAGGTAAAATATGGATGCATTCATCTGTCTGTTCAAGAAGTTCAACAGCTTGTTGTTCCCTAGTGCCTCTATTTAAGAATGTGTATTAAGTTTAAGGAGGTTGTATAACTGAGCTGTACTGAAACACCCCCAATCAGTTAACGTGATTTGATTCAAGGGTTCTTTATTTGTAAAATAGTTTGTTTGTTGTTACTTAAAGCTATTAAGGGTTTATTTGGGGTTTGCTTATTTTGTTAAAACTGAAATTTTTTTGCTAAAAATACTGTAGATAAAGATAAATATCATTTAAAATAGTACAATGAAATTCATAAATAGTAACAAAAATAAGTTAACAAAAAATAAGCTAACCAAACAAACACTAATTGTGGGTTTGGATTCACGTTTGCAAGGCGTTTGTGTTTTTACTTTTCAGCGTTTTCTCTTTTTTTTTTTTTTTTGTTTCATGCATTTTTGGGAGACCATTGTCACTATTCACACTTGCAATAGAACTGTTCATGCACTGTTCATAAGATCCATAGCCACTTTATGCAAAAAAAAAAATATATTAAAAATGAGTTTTACAGCACTATTCATACATTTAAAAATTATTTTGTTATTTTGAATAGGTCAAGTGATGAAGAGTTAAATGCCAAAAGAATTAATGAACTTGAGCAGAATTTAATTTGTTTTAAGGCCAGGATACTGAAGAGACCCAAAAATTTTGCAAGGATTAATTACCAGAAACAAATCAGGATAACATGAATTCAAATTAAGAGCTTAAAGCAAATACTAATGAATGTGTCTTCAGAAGACAGTTGTATTGTATACCCGGATAGTAGGCTTTTCAAGCTAATCTTTTTTGTAATATAAGTTTATACAAGTTACAACAGAGGGAATTGATATCAAGACAATCTATTGCCATTTCTTGATGCCAACAAAGTTTCAAGTGTCATATTTTGAGTGCATCACAAGTATGACTGGAAAGTTTGCTTAGCCATGTTTAACAAATTCATGTTCGTTTTATCACTCTAAGCTTGACACCATGCTTGAAGTTGAGAATTATGCCATATTCAAGTTCCAAAGGTTTTTCCACGTTAGGTGAATGTCGAAATACATATTTCCGGTATAAATGAATCAATGAGAGCTTTATTTCTTGGATGGAAAATTTCTGTCCAATGCATGATCGAGGCCCAATTCCAAAGGGTATAAAAGCATAAGGATGCCTTCGCTTTTCTTCTTCACAATTTGGGTCAAATCTCTCTGGTCTGAACTTTTCTGGGTCTGGGAAGTTCTTTGGATCTTTTGCTAGAACTCCAAGTGCTAGCCAAACCCATGTCCCCTGCTCATCAGAATAGAATTACATGACATAAGGCACATGTACAAATTCTAGTCCACATTCTAATATACACACAAACATAGAGGCCGTGGCATACATAAAATACCTTTGGGAGAAGATAGCCTCCTATCTCTACTTCTTTTGATGTTTCTCTTGCAACCAATGGGGAAACTGTGTAATACCTCATCGCCTCTTTAATGACCTGCACTCAAACCATCAAAAGAATAACGAAACTCAATTGTTGCATAGGCCTCGATGCAGTTAAGATATATTGGGAAAGGCTATATGTGACTATCAAATGCAAAAAAAAAAGGAAAGTTTAAAAGCCTTACCTGTTCAAGGTAAGGGAATTTGTTTTGAAGATCATCAGCACCCGGCATCTGATCAGGTGGAACAAATCCATCAATCTCTTCAAGTAATTTCTTCTCAACTTCTGGATGTCCAGCAACTAAATAGACAACTGAAGACAATGTGAAGGCTGTGGTAGCTGAGCCAGCAAGCAAGTGTTCATAAGTAACTGCACTAATGTAGTCTGGGGTGAAGACAGTCTTTGACACCGTTTGAGACTCTCTCGCGTTCAATATGAGTGTCAAGAAGTCCTTTGAACCTCGTTCCCGAGTTTTCATTCTCTTTGTCACGATCTCATCAAGCCTGCCACTCAGTTTCTGATTGTTACGCTCAACTTTCCAGTCCATAGTGCCAGGAATTCTTTTCAGGATCTGCCTAAAAGGTTCCTGAAGTATGGGGACAAGTAGACCAAGAATGATTGAAAATGAGCCTGATAAGTCCATTTTAAGCTGTGTTGTGGAGTAGATGTGCTTGTTAATAAAGTCTGAGACTTCATTATCATCGTTTTGGTTATCATCAATGTTAACTACATCACTGATTGATTGCGGTTTAGAGAGGCCAAAGTTGACACCAAAGGCTGCTTGTCCGATGACATCAGTGGCCAATTTGAGGGAAAGGTTGGAGATAGTGATGTCTTCTTCATTCAAAGAGTGAAGATTTTCAGTTGCAGATTCTATAAATTCTTGCATGGTGGGTATTAGACTGGCTAGGTGTGATGGCTGGTAGACTGATAATATTGTGTTTCGCATGGTTGACCATCTAGCATCCCTGCAAGTAATTCCAACTCCCATCAGTATATATCTTAAATGACATTCTTGATCTGCTGCCTTCGAAGTTTGAACTTCTCTGTAGAGAGTATTCAATTCGCCATTTGGCAACCAGATCCTCATTTCACTAAAAATAAAGAACTCCCCCAGTTCATTGCAGGAGGTAACATAACTTTAGCCTAAAATGACATGCAATTCTTAATAGAGTAACAATTATTCTCCTTAGGAAAGAATGTCAAAGAGATTTTACATGGTCATAAAATTTTGTTTTTGAAACATACACGGTAATAATATATGTATGTGCAAAACTCATGCATTTAAACCATATATTACACGAACCCTTATCAAGTCATGGGATGCAATGGGAAGATTTCATTTCACAGTTTTGATTTTATGTCTTGGATCTAATAGTGTAGAAATTGTTTAGTCATTTAAAATAGCACTAGATATACATTTAGATTTGTAATAATTAGAATTTTTTTCCAAATAACCTTAAATATCAAATAATTTCGTTAGTTGTCACATTTCAATACAATGTGAAAAACTAGCATCTCGAGTGTGTAAAACTCAAGTTTCTAAGTCTCAGTTTGTAAGTGGTGGCATCTAAGGTGGAAAAATATCCACTTGGAACTCAAGTTTCACCATTTTATTTTTTCCTTCTTCTTCTTCTTCATTCTTTGACGTTGCAGATTTGAAGACTAGATCATCCAATCACCCACCCAACGTTCAATTGTCCAATCAACCCAATCGGCTCACCCAGCATTCAATCATCCAATTGACCATATTGTCTTTTCGTTCCTCCTCTATTCTTCTTCAGATATGATGTTATTCAAGTACAAAAATTGAGTCTTAAAAACTCGGTTTAGCTTTTTGGAACTCAAGTATCTAAGACTTGAGATCTATGTGACATCATACTACCAACTCACCAAGTGAAAATCGAGTTTTTAAACCTCGAGTTTTAGATTGAAATTGAGTCTATAAAACTTGAAATGCTAGTTTGCAAAATTCTTTTAAACACATCTTAACTTATGATATTCTTTCTCCTTACTGTGCTAGTCTGCAAATTCCCTCGTAATAATTATTCAAAACTATGAAATTGATCTATTTCGAAGGGAGATGATCATTTTCCAACTCGTTTGGTGCATCATGAAGGAATGGTTCAAATGATAAAAGCACAGTGTACACCTACAATTACAAATTAGGTAGGAGTATGTCATTGTAGTAGTTACAAGAAAATACCTGGTGAAGAAGAGCCCCTTTTGGTGAAGAGGGGAGGCCGAGATTGGTGAAGGTATGCTTCTGTTTGGAATATCTTTGAATTTCTTTATTCCTACTTCTTTACAAAGCTCCGGATCTGCTACAATTATCAGTGGCTGTCTGCCCATGTGAAACCTGCTCTAAACATAAAATTTTAATTAATTTTCCTATGTAAAAGCATGCATCTTTGTCCTTTTTATTATATATATATATATATATATTTTAAGATGTAGAATTTAAAACCATGAATTCTGTGTTATATTATACTTGCAAAAGTCCTATCATCAATTATCACTCAAATCATGAACACTCAAATCTCCTTTGTCCCATCTTTTCCTTTGATGATTGATAACTCAGTCTTGGAAACAAAGAGAGCGTTTGGATTGAGATTAATGTTGCGGCGCGTTTTCATTTCACGTTTTGGACTTTCTTTTTTTTCCCAGGCGTGTGAGAGAGTAATGCGGTACTATGCCGCTACTGTTTACATGAACAGTAACCGCACTTGTTGACTTTTTGTCATGAATAGTACACTTGTGTACGGTTTATAGATCCACAAATTTTACTTTTTATCAACTTTTTCATTAAAAATGGGTTTCATGGTGTTATTTACATATTTAAAAATTATTTTTCTACAGTGTTTTCAGTTCTCAATTTTCAGTTTTCAGTAACAATAAGTATAATTCAAACGAACCTTAGAAAAAGCATGTTTTACTGTTGTGCTCTTTTCCTTTACATTAATAAAGTTTTAATCTAAAAAAAAGAATAGATAAGAAAAGTATAAAAAAAAAAAGGAAAATAATAAATTTATTATTAATTTCAAAATAATATACTTCCAAACTACTAATGCAATATTAGTGTTATATTAATAACATAATAATAAATAAATTTTTGAATTTTTTTTTTTTTTTTTGTTTTTGTTTCTATGTTTTAAGTTGGCCTATCAATTTGTAAAAATAAATAAAATTTAAAATTAACTGTAACATTAGAATGGCGTGGCATGGGAAAGTGGAGAGGCAAAATTATTACTAGTTTTCAATAAGCAAGGTCGGCCAGCCCTTGAATGTGATCATAAAGTGCGGCATAAGCTAACGTGCAATCCAATTAACTGTATCAAACAGTATTAGGATCATATCCACATTCCTTTTGCTTATTCTATTGCCTTTATAATTTATTCACTTGAGCTTCTTTCTAATCTTGAAAGTGCAATATCATTAAATACCATACTATGGAAAAAGAAAGAAAAGAGATAGACCCAATATTGCTAGGTCCCATTTGACCAAATCATTAAATCCTTTGGTCCCCATAAACCGTCTCTAACCCATTGGACACATGGTCTCTTCCACTTTTGAAAGAGGAAGATAGATTATTGAATCAATTAACAACTATTAAAAAAGATTGGTGGCATTTAGTGGACTAATGGTACCACCTTTTTATCTATCATATTGTCTTAAACATTCTTTTTCATAGATACTATGATAGATAATTGAGAAAAGACTAATAACAAGATTTAGAAGTTGAAAATAAAAGTTATAAGAGTCTTTTATGTTGGCGGTGTTTCCAACATACATATTTAGAATTTAAATTCTTTTTTTCTTATTGTAAATATGGAATCATAAATATATAGATATTTCCAACATACCCATTCAGAATTTAATTTCTTTTTTTTCTTATTGTAACTATGGAATTATAAATATAAATATAAATATATATATATATATATATATATATATATTTGAAAAGGACTCAAACAAGAACACTGTATAGTCGGTACTAACCTGAAAATAGGGCCATATCGTTTGGCAAGGACTGAGAACACATCAGGGCCATATTTAGCGAGCAAGGGGAGATGTCCAAGCAATGGAATGGTTGGTGGGCCAGGTACCCTTCTCACACCCCAGTAAGGTCCATACATGTAGCCCAATACTCCTGCTACTATGGCCAACACTGTGAAGAAGATTGATACTGCAGGAACACTAGTAAAGAGCAATTCCATTCTCACAAATCTTTGAAGGGTCTCAAGGCAAAAGGCCATATTTTGAGAGAGAGAGAGAGAGAGAGAGAGAGAGGTGATTGGTTTTTGCAGGACCTTGATATAAGACTTAGTAGTATAAGTCAGCCTGGTTTTATACAGAGGGTGATAGGGGTCCCCGGTTGGGAGTGGGTGGGCAAGGAGAGAGTGGGGGTGTCTCGCCAGGCCTATTGATAGTTAATCGGTACTTTGTCTGCATATGCATCATTATATTGCTGAAATGGATGCCCATCGTCTATAATGTTTTTTTAATGTATCTATGTACCAAGTGTTTGCCATGCCACAGACCCTTTAAGCTAACACGTACACAACTCTATTTTCAATTAGACGCACACTTAAATTTTTAATATTTAATCCGAACTATGAAGTCATGAATTTCAATATAATTATATTTTTCGTTCTCCACCTGCAACCATAAGTCAAACAAAAAAAAGATCAAACAGTAGCTAACTGGTTTTCAGCTTCATAAATTAACTGATATGCTTATGCCACTTATGTGTGGCACCATTGGTGCCACACATTACTGGTTTTGTAGTCTCTTTTCTTTCACTCATTTGGTGCCATTTCGACTGGATAGAGTATAGACTATGTGTAAGAATATGGTAAAGCTCCTATATATGGACCCTCTTCCGGTTTCTTCATTTTTTTTCTTTTTCCATATAAAAGCTTATAAAGGTTTACACGTAACTACGAAAATGACTAATGGATTAGGTTTCTTCCAATTCGATTTCCAAAAAACGATAGTGGCTTAAACTTTAGTTTTGATTTCATTAGTGTTTGAGGGGTCAATACTAGTCCTCGGATACCCCATTGCCATGCTCACAGAGCACGTGTATCTATCCCCTACAAAGCACTTCTATCTTTTCGGTTCATTGTATATAAATTCTAACCCAACTGATGGATTAGATGCCCTTCAATCCCTGCCGTATGAACACAATATTCCTCCACTAAGTTTGGACCTGACCACATTCATAGAAACTAGTTCTATTTAAATATAAGGCGTGTGACATTTTTAAATCAGATAGTTTTAAAAAAACTCGTGTGTTTGTAATAGAGGAAGCCCCATCACCAAATTATTGTAGGAAAAATGCCTTCATATAGCATTTCTACACAAAATTAATTGTAAAAATATTATAGGGTCCTATTAAGATTTTCACAAACAATAAAATAAAATGAAAAGAAAATAGAAGATCACAAACTTAATAGAGAATTCAAAGGATTTACATGATTTTGCTTTTAGCCTACGTCCACTCTCTTACTAACAAATTTGGAGAATACAAATGGGGTAATTATCACACTCTCACTGTACCCAAACCCCAATAAACTCCATGCTACTCTCTTTCACAAATACAAAATTAGCAAAGAGAAGTTATTTTCCCCCTCTGCTAGCAATTGCCGCTCCAACACTCTCTTGCTAACTCTCTCTGCTACACGAAGGCGCGTATACATAGAGCAAAAAATCTGGTGCGTCGGCAAGGCAATACTGTGTCCATGCAAGAAAGTCATGCCCCGTCATGATATTGCATTCAAGGAGATGTGATATCTAAGTCACGCTGCTTGACAAACTGGCTTGAAACAACACAATATCCAAGCCTGATATTTGGTTGCATTGGAAAAGCCAAGCCACCTAGTCCATTTAGGTCCCAGGCTTGACATTTCAAGCCACATTCTGACATAAATCACATAAAATCAAATACCTTCTCAGAATAGCAAAACAAAATTGTTTAATTTTTACGGTCCACTCAAGTCCATAAAAGCCTAAGATCAAAACTAATGCATTTTTTTTTCTTTTGGAGGTAAAAACTAATGCGTTGTTGTTGTCGTCGTCGTCCAAATAAACTTATAAGCTTAGTACATCATGTCAGGTAATTGTTAATTAGAAACACCGGCCTAAATATTGTTTTTAATGTATTCGTCTTCATTAGAAATGAATATCCTTTGTTTGGAATGAAAATGACATTGCATGAGATTCCTTCTCATCTTATCTTTGTCTCTAACATGTTTAATCATGTGTTTATATCAGCGCTCTCTCTATTGGTGTAGGGAAAAGAGAGGATGGAAAACCGAGGATAGAAAACGATTGGGTCAGTATCATTTTCCTAATTATTTTGTAGTATTGGAGAAAACTCAATGGAAAGAAAGAGATAAGGTATTTTCTCCATGGGGGGCTCCACAAAGTTTCTTCACTTCAAAACATACAGAAAACAGATGATTTTACGTTTTCACTTAATCAAATTTTTTTTCTTACACACAAAATAAATGGATAGGGGAAATAATATAATTTCACTTTCATATGGCATTATGGTGTCATCTATACAAATTGCTGACACCCATTTCTTATGAAGGCCCAAATAAAGCAAATTATTTCAGGCCTACTATCTTCTTCTTTTTTTTTTTTTAATGAGTCAGGCCTACTATCTTTATTTGCATCTTTTTTATTTTCTCACATTCTCACATGACATAAACTCATGAATGGAAAATTTGAAGGAATATTGTATGGAGGTGAAAGTTCTTGGATCTGGTTTAGTCAACATATTTCCAAAAATTGATACAAAACCAGATTGTTCTAATTTCCGAATAAGAACAAAACTCAAGCTTGCCATTATTCTAGATGTCCAAAACCAAAAGCTTTATTCCTTATACAAGGATGAACATGTGCCTTAACCTATTATAAAGCCTGCTCGCAAACCATGCACTAAGCAAATCACATTTTTACCCCCACCAACCTTATATAATAAAAGTATAATAGTAAATTCATACATATTTTCAAAACAAATAAAATTTTTATATGTATTTTGTCCTCTGTACGAAACAGACAACAAGGAAAATAAGAATATTTTCTTCCCTCTTAATTTTTTTAATTATCATTTCCATATTTTCCGTCAATCCAACCAAACAGGCCTGATGTGCATGTGTTAGTTCAGTCTGCTGCAATCCATAATCACTAGAAGTTTAGAACTGAAGCTCTAGCAAAATGTCTTCTACTCTACAGGAGATTAAGAGAACCTTTTTCTCTATTCAATTCTTTTATAATTTACTAATTCCTTTATTTTATTAGTTCCATATTTTTACACTTCATAGGTCCAGATTGAACACCTAGCTCTTTCTGTCATTCATGTCTACTCGTGACAAAACCCATAGGACCCATCCTAGTCTCCTTCATCATCCCAAAAAACAAAAGGCTTTTTTTTTTATATAACAAAGAATGATATGATGTCTAGACTATTTCTCTAGTCTCCTTCATTATCCCACAGGGCCCATCCTAGTCTCCTTCATTAATATAGCTACTGGCAAGTACAAGATTTACAGAATTAAAGATTAATTCATCATTTAATCCCCCACCACCACCCACCCCCCCCCCCCCCCCCCAAAAAAAAAAAAAAAAAAAAAAAAAAAAAGCCAGAATTGAACATAATCTAACTACATACAGAAGGCATTACTATCCAACTAAACAAATCAGAAGTTACATCAGATAAAGTTTCAGCTGAGCACAAGAAATGGTACCAGAATATTTTTGGCCAGATGGTAATCCACACAGCCATAGAAAGGGAAAAACAAGAAAGGCATCAGAGGAGAAGTTTCTTATACATCATACATGTTGTTGTTGTTGTTGCTTTTTTTTTTTCCCCCTTTTTATAGTGTATGGATCCCACAGCCTCTTACAATCTGTAACACACTAGGGAAAATGCATATGTCTAAGCCAATAAATAATTATTGCAGAGACAAAAACAAGACCAAACTTTCCTGTCCATTGGTTGCAGAAAGCTAAACCAGCTTGCATACAGATACCTCTTAGTTCACAGGGTATCCGGGCCACAGTCAACCCAAAAATAAAAATGTGTTTGTAGTGCTTATTCTAACGAGTTATGAGTCTAAACTTACCAAGAAGAATATAAATCCTTAATTGCAGCTTGGCCAAATACGCACAAACCTTATAGCCATTATGCACCAAGCAATGAGCTGAAACACATTGTAACTCTGTAAGAGAAACTGAGAAAGCCATATTAGTCAGCCAGCAAAAATAGAGACTACATTCAGAAACCAAGAACAGCTCATTAACAACATAAATAATAGTAATGCAAGCCATATAACAAACCAGTAACAAGAAGTCCATATCTACATCCGAGGAGAAAAATGACAAAAAACGCTTTGAGTACTTTCTGTACATAGCTAACATCTACTTGGATGAAGTTTCTATGCGTAGTTGATATCTACATATACAAATTAATGAATTGGAACTTCCCAGCCACGATAATTTAGCAAGGTATCAAACGTGCATATATACAGCAGAGACTGTAGCTGTAGCTTGGGAATGAGTCAATGCTTAATGCCCTCCTTATACAAATTTCCGTTGGCTAGACTGCCTGCAAAATGCAGAACATAAACAACAAATCATAAGCCTGTGAACAGATTCAAAGCACACTAGAAGGTATTATAAAATGGGCAAGCCTTAAGTATAGTTCCTTAGATGCTACACCTTATGTTTCCCAACTAAATTCAATCACATGACTACTAATGCAACAAAAATTCAACCACATGGTTTCTGATGCGACAAAAACAATGTTACCTTTTTCAAAGAAAAATAACAATTGAATTCAATCATGTGGTTCATTGGTCAATATAACCTTGTGATTGAATTCTATTGGGAACCTGAAGTACAGAACCTAAATAAATGTTCCTAAGTTTCACAGGAAAAATATATGGATGATTAAATTATCATTAAAGGATACAGAAGAAGAGCAAAATGTGTTGGCCTCTTTGCAACTCTCACCATCCCTGCTGCATAAGAAACCATACATTTATCACCCAAAGAACAAATATGCGAAAGTAACATAATGACCAAACTGGAGCTTTCAACACATACCTATTATGAGGCTAACATGAATAGAGTTGCAGAGACCAACACAAACATACAAAAATACCACAACATCATCATCTCATATATGGGGTTGGTCACGGCATCGACCTGAGATAACCATTTGATCGACGAGGTCTTGGAAATCATCACCCCAGTCATCAGGTTCTGCGACCAAATCCTCCACTTCCACATCAATTTCCGACTTATCACCTACCACAGCTTCTTCTTCCGGATTTTCAGTGATTAGATCTTCATTCAATAGTTCTTCCCATATGGTCTCATTGACAGAATCCAAATTGGCACCACTTCTTGTGGGTACTGAACTTGCAATTGGGTCATTGATATCACTGCTTGATTCATTGTCCAAGGCAGCTGAGAAAAATGTTTCCATAGTTGCCATTTCTTCTTGCTCTTGGCTTGTAAAGTCCACAACTTGGTTACTGCCTGCCAACACAGACACGTCTTCTTCTTGCAAATTCTCCACACTTGGGCTTGCAGTAAGTCTACGCTTCCGTCCAATTTCTACACCCTGTAATCCTCTTCTTTGAGCACTCATCTGACTAAATTGCTGGATAAAAGATGGGTTATTGAGTGCTTTAGCAAGAAAATTCATTAACTGTTGCTGTTTCCTCTCTGTGCTCTGTAACCTATCCTCCATTGCAATCATTTGTTCCCTTGAATTCTGTTGTTGCTGCCTCAGCCTCACAATTTCGGCCATTAGCAAGCCTCGATCTCTCTTTAATATCTCAAGCTCACCTTCTAACCCATATTGTCCCAATTCAACACAAGCTCCTCCTCCTTGTTGTTGCGTACCCTGTGTGACATGTCTTCTTCTTTTGATGGTCTTTAATAGATGCTTTTGCCCTGCCAGAAACCCTTCGTTTGCGAATTCCCATCGATCAGGATCAACCTTTCTGAAACCCTGCATTCAATTACACCATTAAAAGTAATCAGAAAGCCTTGAAATTTACACCCCCCCCCCCCCCCCAAAAAAAAAAAAAAAAAAAAAGATGTAGCTGGTATGGCCAACCAAGACTAATCAAATGAAACCTTCAATAAATTATTTAAGTCACATTTCAATTAGCAGAAACCTAAGTAAAATATTAATTCACAACCAAAAATAAAGAAATATAAAATCAAATTTGTGTGAGCAATTCAAACCAGGGATAAATTAGACAGCAGGACACTCAAATGAATGATTAACCAAGAAATAAAGTTAAGATGGAAAAAACAAAATCAGACAAAATCTAACTTGACGTAGCTGTAATTTTGAACAAGTGAAACAGAAGATATAAATCAGGTCCAAATTTCATTAACCAGATAAAAGGAAAAAAGAAAAAAAAAAATCTTCAAAACATCATACAGTAGGCGTGCACACACCAAATTCTCACAAGGCTCCAACTTCTACGATGAGAAGTGTGCAAACACTGAATTCAATGTTGAGTTAGCGGAAGCTCTAACACTAAACAGTTGAACTAAACACTGCAAAGATGGCACTTACTCACCAAATACACTTACACACACCTCACTTTTAGACCCCTACACACACTAGCTCTTGACTCTATTTCACTCTACACACTTGCTACCTATGGCACACACTTCACCACCTCATACATCTTCACACATCTCTCACTTAGTGCTTTATGACACTCTTACTTCACACTTCACAAGTCTCTCACTCACCTCATTACATCTATTTATACTAGATGTATGTTGGATAGGAAACCAACTTGAAGCTTCTAGCTTCTTCCCTTTTATTGGCATTAAATTAATGCCTTTCTCCAACCTTCTAGACACCCTATAAATTTGTGGCTGAAATTCACTAGTGCAGAGAAGATTCTAGAGAAAATATGAAAACTATCTTGGAGAGAATTTAGAAAAGAGAGCAAGAGCGAAACGTCCGGAATTAGAGAGAAACTTCTAGAAAGAGAGATTGCGTGAAGTTCTAGAAGTTTCTAGAGAAAGAGAGGCAGTGCTTGATGTTTAACATTCAATTAGGATCAAAACTAGCATTCAGTAGAATGCAAATGCATTATAGATAATTCAAAACGTTAAGACGAAAATTTTCATAGCCTTAGAGTGCGATCTGATAATTGAGCAATACTAGCAATAGCAAATGCAAACCAAACATAGTTCAAACAAGGGAAACGCACACTTGAGACTGATCAACTCATCAGAATGAACATGCAGCCAAGCCAAACTACCAAAACACTTATTCACTATTACCCAATTGTGAAGTATCTGAATAAATCATTCGATTTAAGCCCCCAGAAAGTTAAAAATACTTTGAATCAAAGAAAAATTTTGCACACCCACCAAAATATTCAAACAGTTCAGGGATTTGCAATAGTAGCAAAATGAAGAAAGCAAAACAGAGCTAGACAAAGCAAACCCTGATGTAATTTTGCAAAATTGTTGCACAACAATGCAAGAGAGATCGCAACTTTAGCACGGGGATACAGGGATACTTACATATGTATTGAGCTGGCGAACGAAGCTTGAGAAATTACTGTGCTTGAAGTGGCGAGGAAGAAGGGTGGTGGAGAATTTGTGAGAGTCCCAAACAACAAAGCTATTGCGAGCTGTGCTCCACGACACGATCGAATCAGTTGCTGGGTCTTCCACCATTTCAAAGGTCTTGATCAGAAATGGAGGAGGGCCCACCTCGTGTAACCCCTCCATTGGTTGCGGTGAAATGCACGAAGATGAAGAGGACGATGATCCAACACCGTACGTCACCGTTTCTTCTTCCTTAACAATCACTCCCTCCATTGCTCTGTTTTCTCTAGGATCGAAACAGGAACAGTAACAGAGTCTTGTGGTGAATTTGATGCAAAATTTGAGTTTTTGAGAGAGCTTTCTGAATTGGGTGTTGGGTCAAAACTTAAAAAAAGTGAGAAATTTTGAGGCTTTAGAGTCACGAAGACAGAGTATTGAGTGAAATTTCAGAGAGTCTGGTGACTTGGTATTGTTGTGAAGTGAAGTAAAATAAGAGTTTTTGAGAGAGTTTTGTGAAGTGGGTTAGTGTTGGAACTTAAAAAAAGTGAGACTTTTGAGTGTTTGACATGGCTGCTGTAGCTTTGGGAAGCAGAGGAGAGAGGGAACGGGATTTTTATGGCGGTGGATAGGAAACTTCTAGAGACAATAGATATTTTTTCTGTGTATTGATGTCGGTCTTTGATGAAGCTTGTAAGAAGTTTCTGCCATTTGTCACGGACACTCATCAGAACATTTACTTGCTAGACATTCTAGAAACTTCTCCACATTTCGATTTTCTGGGCTGGGCTTGGCTGCTATGGGCCGGGCTGGTTAGGCCGACATGGTGTGTGTGTATATATATATATATATATATATAAATGAGGAGCAAGGTTATTCAGAATTTAAAAAACATATTTACAAGGTTATTCTAATATTTGCAAAGATAGGAGCAAGGTTATTCTGAATTATCTTCAATATTTACAAGCTGGCTTGTTAAAGCCTCATTTTGTGGAGCAAGGTTATTTTCTGAAACAAAGTCAACA
The DNA here is from genome assembly GCA_030445155.1 of Quercus variabilis. NCBI lineage: Eukaryota > Viridiplantae > Streptophyta > Magnoliopsida > Fagales > Fagaceae > Quercus > Quercus variabilis. The sequence continues at coordinate 832,326 of CP129446.1, forward strand.
TAATGGCTCATATAAGCCTCTTTTTGGGCAGTAAGGTTAACAAAGTAAATTTGGAGTGCTTGAAGGGTTTGTTGGAATAGGTTATGATGGTTTTTAGTAAAAGAGGCTTGAAGGTTATTAAGAACAAATTTAATAGAATCTGGAAGTTTTGAATAGGTTTCATTGTGGAGTTGTAATATTTTAGATAAAACTTCCTGCAAAGCAATCATCATATCACCACTAGAATATGTTATTGTTGTCGAGACAAATTCCTGAAGGGATGTTGATCCACTGGGTTTTACCCTAGAAGATGCGCCTTCATGCATTTCAAAAAGTTGTCCCGCTAGGAGCCTTTTGTTTTGAGAATAGCCCTTTATAGGAGTTTTTCCCTTGTTTTTCCTCTTGGAGGAGAAGGGAACCATAATAATCCACTTAGTAGTGGTATAAATACAAATATTATTATTATCCCACTTATTAGTGGTATTTAACCATGCATCATTGCCGGATTCCTACAAAGGATCATTGAGAATATTAGGGCGATTGGTAATAGTTGACAATTTAGCACTACTAGTATTACCTTCAAAATTGCTTGTGGAATATAAACTCATCTGTGGATCATGAACAGATATATTAGTAGGAAAATCGTAAGACAAATTCAACACATCATTGATATCAATTTTAAGTTTTGAAGCAAATTTTAATTTTACTTTCTGTCCAAAAGGATTAGTAGTAATTCCATCATGTTCAACAAGAAAATGATACAAAGCATTTATAAAAGGCAAACCAAGAATCACTTTATCAATCATATTTTTGACCAAAACAGAGGGAATCTTGAAACAAACATTATCATGGCAAACACGAACATTATTCAATTCATATTTAATCCTCATTTGAGAACCATTAGCAGAAACCAATCTTTCAGTTGATTTTTCAAAATATTTTGAAGGAATTAATCCTTTCTGGATACAATTCTTATCAGCGCCAGAATCAATCATGGCAATAACAGTGAAATGATAATCATGGGAAACAACAATTATATATGTGTGTGTGTGTGTGTGTATTAACTCACTAGGTAATGACCATTAAAAATGGTAGCTCCACCAACAGGCCTCTAATAGACGAGCAACAGACCATGGACCTCATCTTTATCATAGGTTATATTCTTCTTTCTTCCTTTTTATTGGAGTAATTTCAGCTCGCTCAATTGATATAGTCGTCAAAAAAGAGGTTTAGATTATTTAGGATTCTAATCTTGCTTACATCAGAAAAATCAACTAGTGTCTTGACCTAATGATAAAAATTAATCATCTCAAATAATAATAATAATAATAATATCATGACTTGATGATAAAAGACCCATCATCATAGAGTACATGTCATTGATTGAAATTCTATCATTAAAAACAAAAAGATCTTTTGTGGATAATTCTATAGTTAAGGAAAGAAAAATTTAAACCTCGACATCTCAATCAGAAGCGCCAAAAGATACCAGTTGAGATACAATGTTGTCGGCATCTTCATCTTCTTCTTTTTTCAGGGTTGTAGGGTAAACTGTAAAGTTCTTGTCAAATAGCATTTAGTGTGTGATTAATCCTAGGCGTTAGCATTAGATGTGGAGGTGAGTGAGCATGTTTTTGGTACAAAAATCTACGTCGGCCATCTCATCTTATTGAAAAATGGAAGGCTCATGGCTTGTTTACTGCCCCAATCTTGTGGGCCAAAATTTGGACTTTGGAGTCGGCTTATTCCTTCATGCTAGTGGGCCTTGGCCTGCTAAGATCCATAGTCCACTGGGCCTTAAGATTTAGACCCTTCATCCTCATCTATTAGTTTTTTTTTTTTTTTTTTTGAAAGAAACTCATCTATTAGTTAGGTCAAAACTTGTATTGTAACATAAAAAACGCATTTTATCTTTATTTTATTTTTTTAGGTCACTTTCCCGATTTTCTAAATTGTACATGTAATATCTGAAGCTTTTTGGAAAATTTTCTATAATTATTACTCATGCTTTATAAACTCATGAACTTAAAACATTATTTACTGTAATTTGTCAAAAAGTTTACTTTTTTTTGCTTTTTTTCTTTTTTCATTTTTTTTTTTTTTTTTTGCAAAAAGTTTACTACTAAAACCATATTTCATACAGAAATGTCGAGGGCACCTTAACCTTTTTTAATCATGGACATAGAAAACTTACTTGAGACAATAGAAACTTTAAAACCAACGAGTCTGTGCAAATCAAAATGATAATGGACCATAAACAATGTAGTGGCCCATTGTATCTAATTGTTCATGTTCTAGCCTTCTAGCTTCAAGGCTAGATGGTGGGTTTCAACTTTAAAAGCCTACGAGGCTGACCAAATTCATTCTATCCAAAAGGCAATACTACGATCTCTGATGGTTCAGATTTTAGGCATGGACAAAAGATATGATGGGCCTAAACTTCTCCATATCCTTTCTGAATGATTCTTTCCTTGCACTGCTCTGAAATGGGCCCAACACACACATTTTTTTTTTCTTTTAAATGAACTATTACACCATTGTTTTCATTAATGGAGAATCTGACAGTGCCACTTAGTTACCAGACTATTACAACACTTGTCAGAAAAAAGAAAAATATTTTTGAGCTATAATAAGAGATTTTATTTATTGGATAAAAATTCTTGCCGCTAGTCAATATAGGTGCATCGTACATGGATTAATTATGCTCTAAAAAACTTTACACAATGCTACATTGACTAATACTAATCTCTCTCTCTCTCTCTCTCTCTCTCCATGTATAAAATACATAAGAATATATATATATATATATTTCATTATAGAAACTCACGATCGAGCGTGCAACAAGAAAAAGAATGAGCTGTGAAACTTTGGAATGACAGATAGAGCAAGATTAAACTAGAATAAAGTTCCTCACCAAACTAATTTGGAGAAAAACTCTTCAAACTTCTCATATATTTCTTTTTTAGGTGTAAATTTTGAAAATCTAACTTTTGAATTTCATGATTTTTATGTTCTTAACATGCATATCAAATTTCGCTCAAATCGGATATTATTTACTATTTGATCAATTAACTTATTTTTTATATACAATTTTAGATTACAAAAACTTGAAATTATAACATTTATTTGATAACATATCAATTGATTTTTGATTTTCTTAAAATTTTGTAAGTCTTAAAGATGTAATAAGAACATGCAAAATAACGGTTAGATTTTCATATATGATGAGTTTATAAGGTTTCTCTCCAAATTAGTTTGGAGAGAAACTTTGTTCATTAAACTATGCTTAAATCTTACGTTCAAACTTCATAAAAAGGTTCCGTTGGCTTTTAAAGTGATGTTTGAAACTACGTACGTACCAAATCAAGGGAAATTTTGGGGCCCGTTTGGTACATATATTTTAACATATGTTTTTAGTTTTTAAATAATTATACGTATTTTCTCACATTTTTTCATCCACACATTTTTTCAAAAAAACTGAAAATTATTATTTAAACACACGTACCAAACAGGACATTGGCGTTTACTAAACTTCATTTATGCAGTTTTTTAACTGATCATGCTAAAACTCATTCTCTGTCACTTTAATTAATAAAATAAATCCCTTTTCAAATGCAGCTCTAAGCTTAAGAATAGGGTTCTTTTTTAGAGCACTTGACTAGGGGTTTTTTTTTCTTTTTTCTTTTAATGACATGGTTGAGTCATAAATCCATTATTCTAATAAGATAGTTTATTTGTTAAGTTAATTGGAATTCACAATCATTAAGCAAATTATATCATATTTACGTCAAATGAATGCGGTCAAGGACTGAAAGAGTGTGTTTAATTAATCATCAGCAAAAGAACCTAATTGGACCCCACGAATGGGTGCAAAGCAAAGAGGGAGAGAATTAAGGAAGTGACCTCATCTCATTGTCCCTTAAAAGTATATTCAAAACGTGATTTCTGGTCGTGGGGCATAAACTCATTAAAGCAAAGGCTCTCTAAATCTAACATTTCCCCTCTTATTATATTTATTAATGTATAGTATATATGTTAGCTATGATTTTTAAATTTTTTTTTTTTTTAAAAACTTTTCCTCGCGAGTGAGTGAAGGGGAAAAAAATTAGCATAAGGGGAGAAGCTTTTCACGGGGGTCAAAAAGTACACTCAATGAGGAAAGAGTTAAAAGAAATGTTATGTGCATCAAATCTTTTGAAATTCTAGGCTAGCAAGTTATTGGTCAATGAGAGAAATATGACAAAAGAAGATGATAATAATAATAATAATAATAATAATAATAATAATAATAATAATAATAATAATGTTGCATCATTTCCTACAGTAATACAAATTGAGATATATTATGGACAAAGTTTAGCTACAAAATCGATTGTAGCCTTAGGTTACAAACTCACTTAATAGCTTTTTATTGGAGGTGAATTTTGACAAATCCACCATTGGATTGCATCTTCTTCTTATATCCTTCATATTTGCAAAATTTCAAGAAAATTAAAGATCAATAGCTATGTCATCAATAAATTTTTAAATTGCAAGTTTTTGTAATTTAAAATTATACATAAAATATAAGATTATAGATTATATAGTAAATAATATCCGATTGACACAAAAATTGACATGTGCATTAAGAGCGTAAAGAACATGTAATTCAACGGTTAGATTTTCAAAATATATTGTAATATTTATTTTATTAAGTGAGTTTGTAGCCTAAGGCTACAACCAATTTTGTAGCAAACTTTTACCATATATTATATACCCATCATCAAGACACTATGCTAGCTAGTTCGTTGAAGGATTGTAATTGTAAGTTTGTAACTATGTATGAAGTATAAACATGCTAACTTGTGAAGGAGAACATAATTTCAAATTTTGGATAACAAATTTGGGGAATTATAAATCAAGAATTAATAACAACATCCAATGACCCTTAACTTAGTTGGCCCCTCTTGATCTTTCTCTAATAGGGAGGTTCATGGTTGAATCTCCCAACCTCAACATTAGGAAGAAAATAAATAAATAAAAACAACTATTTGAAGAAAAAAAATAAAATAAATGGATCTTAGACTAATATTATAGTATTAATTTCACATAAATTAAGATAATTATAGAGACATAGACACTTGGAATTTTCGTATCTTCTCATAATTATTACAGTTTGAATTATAAAGTAATACTTTATATGTTTAAAAAAAAATTATAGAGTCATACATATAAAAAATAAATAAATAAAAACTAAAGAAACACCGAGGAATCATTAAAATCATTGTCAAAACATAAAATAATGACATTAATAAAACTTTTGAGAAGTAGAAATTTCTTTATGGGCGATTGGGCGTTATTGAAAGAAATAGGAACTAAAGTGGTGTCTAATCATTAGTAGTTAGTGTTTTGTCTTTTGTTTTGTTTTTTTTTTTTTTTTTTTTTAAATAAAATTTTTATAAATGTGTTATTGTCTCATTTGGACCAAGTAAAGCTTCGGTAGAACTGAAGAAGTACCATATAAATATGTTACAAACGTATGTAACATAATCATTCACGAATAATATCTCCACCAACTTGGGTTTTGGATTTGGAACCAATTCTTTCCAAACCGAGCAAAGCAACTCTGCCACTTTGTGTTTTTAGAGCCTTTTCTCAAACATTGTCAGTACAATTGGGTACTCTAAACTAAAGTCTAAATTTTCAACGAAAACAAAGAATTTGGCTGCTTAAGTCCAACTTCACGGCAGGGAATAGGATTCTCTCATCTGAGTCATCTCAGGTTTAAACATTTTTAGGATCTAATACTATAAAATACTATCTTGTTATTTAAAACTTAAAATAACATAATATTGCGCGCGTGCATACACACATATATATATATATATTTAAATATTTAATATTAATTATGAGATAAATTTATTTTAAATAAAAAAAATCCATAACTTAGTCCATTAATTGCTCTTTTTTTTCTTTTTTTTTTTGGATAAAAGAAAAGGCGTTAAGAGAGAGAAAAAGCGTTGCAATTCCTACACGCATAGGATAACCAAAAAAGAGAGAAATTAATGCGTTCGCTCACTGCTAATAAAAATCAGAAGAACTCGAATCCAAGACTAAAGTTTTATTGACCGAAGGCTGGCAATTAGAGCACCTACCATGTTGGCTTGTCTCATGTTCATTTAGTGTCTTAGAGCACTCGGCACAAAACTTTACTCCCAAAACAAATGGGCTATATGCATGATTGCACTAGACATTATTACATTAACCCTACCGTCCCATTTGTATGGCACCATTTGATTGTGGTTTATTGCTTGTCGTCTCAATGGACCCACAGACCCTAGCTACCATCCATTGATCACACACCACAAATATTCCCACATAAAAATTTTTTTAAAAAAAAAAGGAAAAAAAAGGTAGAAATCACAACCATCAAAGCCACGTGTAGGGCCCAAAAAGACCCAAGAATGGGAATGGGTTTGGATATCAATGGCTATGGCTATTGGGCTACCCAGCAAGGGAGGGCTTTCACTTGAAGAAGAAGAAGAAGATCAAATAGTAGGGGAACAAGGTACACTCAATGAGTCATAACTTAAGGACTCCGACAAATTCAGATCATGACGTCAAATAATACCAATCCCCAATGACCTCTGACTGTCACATCACTTTGCGTCACCCCATGTCTCACTCTCTGTCAGTCAACGAACTTTAATTATTTTATTTTATTTTATTATTATTATTAATTTATTAAAGGGCTAAAATAAACCCAGCGGCGCCGACAGGTTAAAATGATTTCGACTCAAACTAGATGTTTTGCTAATGTGCGCGCCCATAGGAACCATGCACACACCACCACGTATATCGTCACAAAATTAAATTAATTGTGATCCAACTCTAAAGTTTCCATTTAAAATAAGTTTATTTCAGAGCTCAAATTAAATTTGAGAAGTAAAATTTTGAAGCATCACTTCGATTACAATGAAATAAAGAGGATGTTGTTTCTTGAGAACTCTAGCCTTCAATGCAAAGATATAATAACCTATACATATTTTTGTGTGTTCTTTAGTTGATTGCTGTTGAAAACGATATAAATATATTATATATATTTACTAAAGCTTGTTCATATGATATTAATTCCTATTGACATGTTTTTCAATAGTTGAAAAAAATATCTAGTTAAATTAACATTCATAGTCATAATAGGAGAAATTTGCTGATGATTTTTTTCTTGATCGGTCAAAATAGGAGGCCCATATGATCTAAGAGTGATATTTTATTTATATTTATAATAGTCATGTCATCTTGGTTTATGTGCATGGCGCGTAGAGCAAATTTTAGAAAAGAGCCATAATAATAGTCATGCGTGGCTCATCAGTCGCTACATCTACATCAATTGGTTGATACAAATAAGACCAAACAGTGATTTTATGTGAAAAAAGAAATATTGAGGAGAGAGTTTGAGGACCGTGAAAGGAGGAATGACGAAAGAAGAGGGATTTTTTGGTACTTTTCATTCTTAGATCAACTTTAGTCGTAGAATTATTTAGGAGTAGCATAGCAATTAGATCGTTTGGTATATTGAAGGATCAAGTCAGATTTCTTGTTGAGTTTGTATTTGTTAAAATAAGGGTGTAATACAAACAAGTTTTCATTCTTTTGAGTGTGAGTTAATGTACTTGTGTAATGTATTCTATTACATTCTCATGTTCTAAGTCAATCCTAATTGAGATAACCCCATTTATAAAAAAAGAAAAAAGAAAAAAAATTGAGATAACCCTCAATCCACGAAAATAAAATAATAAAAATTTTGGTAAACAAAAAATCACCCTATGAATAAAATAATCCTTGTATCAAATGGATGAAAAATGAGTAAAGGAATCCAATGACCAACATAAGTAAAGTTAAATTTTAATTTCTTGCTCAATCATATATACATAAAATGCCAAAATGAGGAAAAAGAAATTAATTAATTGCATGGTTGGATTAATTAATCCTTGGCTTACGTCCAAGCCCAATCGGGATTAGTGTGAAATTAATGTATAGGTAAAAAATGGGCAAGTTGGAGTGGAAAAGGAATCGGCATTGGTTGTAATGTATAGTATTAGGAAAAGGAAAAAGGAAGTGAGAAGAAGTGCAGTGAAGTAGTAATGTCTCCTTCCTAGATCACCGGCTTTTGGAAGGTACTGAAAGAAAATAGTGAAAATGTGGTTGCTCACGTCAGGTGGGGGATTGTTCCTTAATCATCATCCTAACTTATCCTCTAAGATCTATCTGCAACCCCATTTACCCAATACCCACGCGTTTCTTAAGCGACTGACTATCAATTAACTTTCAATCAATAATGTCAATTTTCTCATCTTTTTTAATCCCATAATTATCTTGAGTTAAAGGACTGTTTAGTAACAGCCTTCAATATTCAAACAATAATAACACTCTTGACAAGTATTTTTATAATACTTAAAAACGAATTTTTACAATGCTAAAAACTGAACAACGATACTATAAATTTCCAATTAAACGAACTCTAAATCTATGAAAATTTAGATTTGTTAAACACTTGTCACGTCACATGTTCATGTCTCAATGTTACTACACATGAGGAGCATTGTACCCAAGCATTGCCTAGAATGAAAATGCATATATCATTCTTCTTTTTAAGTTCGGTCCTCTTTCCCCTCTCGGAGAGCTATTATAAAGGCATAAAATTTATTCATAATTTCCTTTCTAACCAATTGAGTGGCATGAAAAGTTAAAATTGGTAAAACATTATTTTCATATGTATTTATCACTTATATTATTTTTATTATACACTAATTACAATATATCACTGAAAGGTTTTGGAAGGCTATTGTAGAATTTTGATGTTACTAGACTTACCATATTTCTAAAAAAAATGTCCCACATATATGTCATCATTCGTTATAACTATTATTAAATTAATTTTTTTTGGGAATACTAAAACTAATTAAATTAATAAAATCACTTGTACTCAAATAAAGGATCTACGAATCAAATAACATCATCTACACGAAACAGAAACTCATTAATATTTTTTTAAGCTAAAGAGTGTTTATCATAACAGTATGACTTATATTCATAATGTATAATGATATGACATATATTTAAATGTATCTTAAAAAGAAAAACCATCATGGTGAAAAAAAATTTCCCATTAAAAAAAAAAAGAGAAAAGTCCTGAACCATTTGTCATATAATTTGTAGGCTTGTAGCACTGTCTTTTCCTCTGTCTTGTCTACTTTCAACAATGATATTTGGGGAAATTTTCACTGTTATTATTGTTAATTACTTAATTTATCTCGCCAATTATTTTACAAGAAGGACCCTAATGAATTAATGAAATGCTTATATTATAACCTACGTGTAGGTCGCTGTGTTTCTTGGAGGTGTCATTCCCCAAAATATTACCATTGGTTGGCACTAACGAGCTATGATAGGATTGGGTTTCTGCCCTGCACAATACTATTCCATTGCACCAGGGCCGGCTCTTCACCACAGTAAACAATTGCGTAAAGGCTGCCCAAATAGAAAAGGCCCTTTGCTTCTTTATTTATTTGGATGTGTTCCTATTGAAGAAATTTATATACCTTTTTTTTTTTTTAATTACTATTTTGATTCCTAATCTTTGTCCCATGATTCAAAATGGTCTCTAACATTTCAAATCCCTAATATTTTGATTGTGTCAAAATAGTCTATGTTATTAAGTAGTAAATGAAAATCAAAATTACCCTAAACATTAAGGTGCAAAATACAATTTTGTCTTTATTTTTGGAACTAAAGTAGTTACGAATAGAAAATATATATTTCGATTGACATCCTAAATTGTATAAAACTACTATATACATTTTTTTTTCAAATTTATGAATCATTTTCAGAATTTTATTGATAATACTTGTTAGAGTTTCTTTTTCATAAAAAGTTTTCAAAATTTAAGCTGATAAAATTAACTATGTCACAAGAAAACTTAACACTTATATTATCAATTGAAAAGAAGATGTTAAAAAAAAAATTGTGTACAAAAACTATATAATAAAGTTACAACTAAAAAGTGGGAAGAATGAACTTAAAATAAATTATTTAAAATGCTATTTAATTAAAGATTAAATTCCATAAGAACGTGGTGTAAAATCCATGTTTTACCCATCCAATTCTAATATGTCACATCCTCTTATCATATATTTAAAAATAAGTATAACTATGATCAATTCTAATACGCATATATAAATCTAACTAAATTAGGAATTTGTTGAAATGTTATTAGAAATAGTATGATGTGTTGAATTTTAAATAAAATACTGATGTGGTAATCTCTTATTGGGTTTTACACCTTATCCTTACTAAATTTAGACTCATATAATATATAAATTTAAAAAAAATACATCATTTATAATCTGTTTAGATTGAAAAAGAAAAAGATGAAGTAGAATAAAATAAAGTGGTATATTTTCAATCAATTTTACTTTACTCTTTTTCATTCCTCTTTTCATTCAAATAGACCCTTAATTAAAAGGTATCGCATCACACCTCAATACGGCAATACCTATCGAGTTAGGCTAGCCTTGCATAAGAAAGAGAGGTGAGAAAATGTTAACTGGGGGGGGACAAGATTAAATAGTTACCCGTTGAAATAATCACTTTCATGCAGTTATACACTGCTGACTGCAATAATGAAATTATGATCATTATTTTATACACAGATAAAATTGTGATTTAGAGTAAAATAAAGCGAAGATGGAAAACGAAAGAATAATAAGAAAGAAAGATGGCTTTTAAAGATGCCTGGCATGGCAGTTTTTGCCGGATCCGTGACATCAAAAATTGAATATATATATATATATATATAAATGTTCTTATTAGTACACACAGGAGATGAATCCAGTGAGTGAAGCCCTGGCAATAGATTTTGTTCATGAACAATAAAGAGGGTCTAGCTCTCTGAATGGCTGATGTTTAACATGACGACCTACGATTTGATTTTCAGATTTGACCTTGTGCATGGTGACCACGAGTACCACTTCCAAAAACCCTTTAAAAAAAAATAATAAAGGATCTTTGGTCCACGCCTCCATAACTATATCATATCATCATAAACATCACATCCTTACCTTTGTAATCTTTACCACCCAATGAAATCCAAGCTTGGTTTATAAGTTTGGAACATGTATGTTTAATCAAAGTTAGTCATTCAACACTATTTTTTTATTATTAGCTTATGAGAGGGAAACTATAGGGGTTAGGTTGCTCTCCACTAATCATCCATGACCATCAAATCTTGCAGCACATCACCACCGAAAGCATGCGAATTATTCGAGGATTTTTCCACTTGTATCTTCAACTTTCTGATTGATTTTCCAACAAGTAGACTTCATTGGGATTTCAAAGAATGCTATAAAAGATTGACTTTTCATTGACCATAAGACTATGTTTCAGTAACCGACTCTAAGATTCCTCTTTTATTATGTGCTCTGTGTCGATGATTGTACGAAAGAAGATATGGGAATTTACATCAACTGAGATAATGCTCTTATATCAACAACTCGTTGAATTTGAGGAGTTACAACTTTTTACTTGTTGTCAATGAAAATTATATTAATTACATCATCAAAGCTTAATTAATCAAACTTATGACATTCGTTTCATGATAATTATTTTTTATCATCGGGTTAAAATATCAATGGGTTTCTTTTAGTGTAGACAATATTCAAACTAAGGTCTCTTATTTGACCATAAGTGATTTTATTAGTTAAACTAACTTAAATGCATGACCTTATCGAGTCTTTTATCTTATGCAAAAGAATTACCAAATTATGGGTTATCATCCTTGTATTATGGTGCTAATTATAGTGGCAAGACTTGAATAATTGTGTCCATAAGAATAATTATATACTATTCTCTAAACATGCACCATCAAATTTTCTAACAACTAACATCATGCATGCACACAAAAATGCTTGTCTCAATCATAAGAAATTACTTATTATATATGTGACCATATAAGTCTTTGTTTCAATTTTTCTATATAACCAAAAAAATGTTGGATCCAAATATTCGAATTCCCTTTCTTTTCTTATGTCATCCGAGAGAGAAAAACAAAAATCAATCACTTCAATTGCCCCTCATTTCAGTATTCTCTCATGGGAATCTAGACAATAAACCAAATAGAGGTAGCAAAGCATGTGATCGGCTATACTTGATAAGGAATAGCATGTCAAGCCCTTTGGCCACCGTTTTGTGCTACACTTATGGAATCAAATATTTCTCAAGTATAGAAACAAATAGCTCTATTTTATATATTGCACTCATGACTCATGAGCATTTAAGATGCTTTTGTCGTGGAAAATGCTATGGGAAAAGCAAGAAAGAGATAGAAATGATTAAGCAAAGATTATATATCATATAGATTCATTAGCTAAATAAGCCTATGGATGTTGTAACTAAGAAACATGACAAGTCCGATCAATAGTTAAATCTTTATTAAGAAGAAACGAAAAGAATATTTTTCATAAAGAAAGTGAACAATATCCTATTTATAGATTTTGAAAGTGATTTCAAGGAATTCATAAATTGATACTTGGAGAATTTTTTGAAGATATGGTATTAGTATATTTTAATTTATGGACTTCATTATAGGATTATTATTTTTATTATCAAATCAAAATATTAATGCGTTTATATTTTGGTGTAAGACAAAATTCTATTGTAAATTATTATTCAAAGTTCAATAGTTGAGGATAAGAGAATTTTAAACCTTAAATGTTTTTGTTGGAAATAATAAGAATGTCAACTAGTTGAACTACAAAACTATTCTGATTATTATTATTGAAAGAAAAGTAATGGGAGGTGCATTTAGAGGTTGCAAAATGTGGGTGAAGATTTGAGTAGTTATTAAATTGTTTGATTGAGAAGAAAAATGCTTAAAGAGAAGGTGAATTAAAGAGAAAGAAGAGGTTAGTGGGGTCCATAATGAATGGTGATGCAATCCCTCTAATAACAACACTCATCTAATCTCCAAAGAAACAAACATATGGCAGACACCATATGTACCACCATCAACGGTGCAGCTTGGAGAACTCACTACTCCCCCAAGACTTACTTGATTCATGATGGTAGGGCCCATATCCCACAAGAGGGTCACCCCCCACTTCATTACATACAGACAAACGCACGTGGTGTTATCTCGTTGGCCCATTCGATGCAAGCGGAATGATCATGGTGACTGGTGAGGGCCCCCTCTTCCTTTCTCCCCATTAACCCAAAAAAAAAAAAAAAAGTGTATGCCACAACATTGTTTACCCAAAAAAAAATTTGACTACACACTTTAACACAACTTAATAAAGGATAAATGCGCTAATGCATAATCCGTGTGTACAAGGTGATATGATCTAATAACACGTTAACAATGTGCAAGTTGCGACAAAATGTGAGACTATATCATAAAAGAAGGGCTTTAATAAAGAAAAAGAACACATGCCACGTGTCAAAAGGGGAACGTCATGATGACTAGGAAAGTGTAAAATTGCATATGTACACCCCGAAGATTATGTCATGTATACAATGTAATGAGAAAGAAATTTAAATTGTAGGGGGGAGGGGGGGTCCAAAATAGCACAGTACCTCTTTGGTTCACGTAGTCCACGTCAGCAAGGGGACTTCTTTTCTTTCTTCTACGACAACTGCGCTCTGGGGTTTTGGGGTGGTGGGGTGGGGGGGGGTTTTGGCTTTGGCTTTAGGTTACGTCATAAGGTTAAATATTACCGTTCAACGTCGAAGTCAATGTGACGTCAGAGGCATTTAAGCCTCACAGTCAGCCCCCACATCCCCCCATGTGACTGTCCCACGCTACTTCATCGGCAGATATCCACTATTTCCGAACTGCCGTATTACGTGACCGTATTTCTTTCTTTCCCCTCTTCACGCTCCTTACCAAGCTACTCCTATCCACTCTCCAATCATTCACACTTTTATTTCTCTCTCTATATAAAAGGAAATTCCAATATATGCAAGGTAAATGGTTGAAATTTCAAGTTTCACTAATTTGGTTGGTAAAAAATGATATTAACAGTAGATTCATATAAAAATCAGAAAAAGAAAATTATCAATTTCATTGTTATGAGAAATATTGTGAATTTTTTTAATCTATATAGCATTGCTCTTCAATCGAAATCAAATTCATTCCTAACTTGTTTGATGAGGATTTATATCCAACTCATTGATTATTATTGTTTAAATTTATAAAGGTATCTTTTAGTTTTAGACTAATTAAATTTTGGGGTTCTTTAACTTAAAAGTTTTGAGTACAAATAAAGGGTACAATATAATGGCATCTCAATTCCTCTATTTTCTATTGTTGTTACTATCAAAATATAAATCAAGAGTTTTGTAGTTTAACTGGTACTTTTTAGTATTTTTATTTATGCCTTCACTTCAATAATCATAATGAAATTGTTTTTTCTTATGTTGCCCTTTATGGGTACACGAAGATAAAGAGTTCGAGCCCGAGGTTTCACATATGTTGAAGGCCAATCATTCTATTACGATATTATCAACTTATTTCTAGCATGCTAGATTTGTTAGGAAATGGTTAAAAAAGGGCATTTTCCAATTAATAAGGTGATGGAGTTTCATTTAGGGATTAAGATGTTTTAAAATTTTGGTAATTCTATTATAGATTTTTTAAATTCTTATCCATCAAATTTGAAGTAAATAGATAATGTAGTTACTTTAAGAACTCTAAATGATTTTAACCCTTGATTGCAGGTAGGAATTGGCATTAAACATAAGCCAATAAAAAAGAATGAGGATGGGAAATTGAGATGAGAATTTTGGGGAAGGGCTTTTTAACTCTAAGATTGGATAGGTTTCTAGCCAATCTCTCAATATATGGATAGGGTATCCGTATTCAACATTTTTATGACAAATAGGGGGCAATCATCATCAGAAATGATTTTATTCAGTAAAAAAAATATTCCAAAAACATTTTAGGGAAAAACTTATTAAATTTAAAAACAAGTTAGCGAATTGAACTGTTGAACCTCAACAAAATGGTCACGGTTGGACATTTTTCATTAAACAAAGTCGTGTCGTTTTCTATGATATTTTACATGTACCACTTCACATATGTCAATTGTCATTCGAGCCAGCATATCAATTGACTTCATTGTTCCAAAAAGAACCAAAAAAATGAAAAGGGACGGATTTAGTTCCACATTCATATTATGGCTTCTAGAATTCCGATCGAGAAAATTAATCAATAAAGCCTAGCATATATAGTAACACCTACAAGCTAGTAATAAACTATACTCCTCTGGTAAGTTTGAAACTTCAAACTTGAAATAGTAATACGAGATTCGGTTTTAGACTTAAAGGTCTGTTTGGACCCAATTTTAAAGAAAAAATTGATGAATTAAGGTATTTGTGGGTCTCGTGAATAGTATATGGGACCCACAGAAAAAAATGCTTCCACTGAAAAATGCGCAAAATGCGCTTCCCAAACGGAGGCTTAGCCCACCTTATTATTCACTAGATGATGCTTTCTTTGTTTTTAAACATTTTATGTAAAATAATTTTCAGAAAAGTAATTTATTTTCCTATATTTTGTTGTAATCTTAAAAAAGAATTAAAAAAATTGTAATAGTTCATTGAATATGTAATGTTAAAGAGTAGACCACAAAATATATATTTTACTATCCGATTTTTTTTGTCACACCAAATATCATAAAAATACAAGAAATCTTCTCTAAAGAATGATCTTTGCCAAAACCGACAATATTTTCAATATTATTTTGTTTTCTTGGTATACCATATGGAGAAAGGTCTTTGTCCATTGCATTGGAGTATTAAACATACTATAATATTGATATGTGATCAATTTTAAACATGTATTATGTTCGTATTATATCTGATACTTCAATACACCAAACATAAGCCAAACCTACAGTGATACACATTCTTGCATACACTGGCACAATTTGTTCATTTGTCAATATGTTATTGGATTACATCACTTACAGATAAGAACTATCACTAATACTCATGAATATTACTTCAATCATTACTTGACATGTGTATTAGTTGTGATAAAATGTGTCACTAGAATTTTTGCGATGATATGGGTATTTATCAAACTGCACAATTGCATCTAAACTGACCAAAATTGCCCGCAAAATGGAGTCATTGCACAACACCAAAAGTGTCGGTAAAATAAAAAATAATTTATTTCACACTTAGAAACTGGTTGGAATACTTTTAATTAGCCTAAAAAAAGAAAAATCAACCTAAAACAAAGGAAAAGCTAATTTAGGGCCACAAAGTTGAGGCATCGAATCGCATAATGCAGTGCTGTGATAAAAATGGACCAAAATCGCACCAACATTATTAGATACCGTCAATGATTCAATTTGCACATAAAGAAAGAAAGCGACGCACACAAGAGTAGGCGCGTGGGGGTTGTAATGAAAGAGGGTTTTGATTCTTAAAAGAAGCTAAGTAGGAGTAATACAGTAGTATGTCACAGTACATTGTGATGTAAGCAACCACACCACACCCTCCTCTCTTTTATAAAACTCCCCCCCACACTTACACACACACCCCCCACTTGCTTCCGTTGACATCAACACCCTCTTTCTCTCTAAAACTCTTTCTCTTTGTTTCTTTCCAATACATACATAGACACATCTGGTGATGCAAGGGCTACGACGTTGCTCAAACGACATGGTGAGGCTCGACCTGACAGGCCTATCATCACCATCATCATCAGGAGGAGGAGGAGGAGGACCCCAACCACCACCACCATCATCATCGTCTTCTTCATCATCATCATCTATGCTATCGATCGACGTGGCGGAATCAGCAGAGGCAAGGATCAGGAGGCTGATATCGGAGCACCCAGTGATTATCTTTAGCCGATCCTCGTGTTGCATGTGCCACGTGATGAAGAAGTTGCTGGCCACCATCGGGGTCCACCCTACTGTCATCGAATTAGATGACCATGAGATCGCAGCTCTACCCTGCGATGACTCTGATTCCGGCTCCCCACCACCTCGTAACCCAGCTGCCCCTTCTGTCTTCATTGGTGGCACTTGCATCGGTGGCCTTGAGTCACTCGTTGCTCTCCACCTCAGTGGCCAACTCGTCACTAAGCTCGTCCAAGTTGGTGCCCTCTGGGTATGACACACCCCCATATAATACTTATTCCTATTCCTATTATTATTAGTAGTAATAATAATAATAATCTTTCTATCTAGTTGTAGCTAGACAACAACCTCGTGGTTCTTCAACTTCACCTTCATCTTCGATAGTTCATATTAGTTGTAGCCAAACAACTTAGCTACAAAAGTACAATCTTTGTGCTTCTCTTGTACTGTCCAATTCTCCAAAACCAACCAAAAAATATGGGTTCCAATATGTAATTTTGGTTCTAGTAGACCTCTTCCCTTGTTATTTTGATCCTTATAATTATTATTATGTTATTATTATTGTTCTTGTTGGTTTTAGGAAATTTTTTTTTGGGTTCATTTTAAATGAACTCCATTTTGTACTATATAATAATAGTATAGAAGCAGAAGAATATGTGCGAGTATGATTCTCAGATACCTTCTCGTGGGTGATACTCGCTAGTGGGAATGCAACACGTGTATGTGTGAAATATGTATGCTTGAGAATACACGTCTCTTTGGGATTCACCGCTTTTGTTCGTTTACCGAGTTGGGTAAACAATTATAATAAAAAAAATACACTTTGATTAGATCGGTGTGGACCCTCTTGCCCACTTGTTATGAAATCACAGCCGTTGATCAGTTTCGTGTGCCTCGTGGCTGACCTCTGCTCGCATCAATAATAGTTGTTAAGTGGTGATATATAATTAATTTAAAAGAAATTAGGGTTTTTTTTTTGTTTTTTTGGGGGTGTGGTGGGACCAAGTACCAATCATAAGACGATCATGACCGTTAAAAATTTTGTGGATCTTGCTCCCCGAGTAGTAGGTTCTGTCATACAGTAGTAGGTTTTGGGTGCAGCATTTTTATTGAGTTGGGTCTCACTTAACTTTGTGAAAAAAACAGATGAGCGGTGACTGTGAGAGTGAGAGTGATGACTGAGTGATTCCGTCAAAAATAAATAAAAAGACAATTCTGACAAAATTCCTCTAATTATTGCAAATACCCTTCCTTTCTTTTTTGCTTTTGCTTCTTTCGAATCATGACCTCATTACCATGCATACAATTCACCTGATTATTCTTATACATCATTTCATGAAATATCCAATTTTTCATGAACAGAAATACAGAATCAAGAGATCTATGAAGTTTTCTCATTCAAGAATATTTCACTTAATTTACCCAAAGTTTTGAATTATTTCAGTTAATTACACCTACTCCCATTTGTTGTTATTCTTGTACATCCAAATTTAAGTGTGAAATTTAAGCTTTTTATTTTGTGTGCATATATATATATATATATATATATTGCAATTTTGTTGTTTTTGGGGTTGAGGTCATTCATATATAGTATGCTGAAATCCAAGTTCTTTTTATTTATTTATTTTTTGCTATGCGTATATACATTTTAGTATCTTGGAAAAATCTAAGAAATTAAAATCTCCGTGGTGCCTCTTTGTGAGAGAAAAAAAAGGGTGTAGTGACTTGGTATTATGTCATGCCTAATAAATATTGCAGTATGGAAATAAATCTTTAAAGAGATCTGTGGTACTAAAAATGAATGCAATGACAAGCTCAAAATTTGTGTCAGTACGTACGTGTCATCACATAGTATTCATGGGTGCATCATGGCATGCATGAGTGCACCTTCAGCAAAATGACAGTTTCATTTATTATTATTATTATTAATGATTATATTATATATATACTAATTCTGAGAAATAAAAAGAAACTACTAAGAGCTAGCATTCTCTTGATATGCGTATCAACAGGCTCTCTCAATTATCAGGGGATCAATATGGTTCATATTTTCACACACACAATTTTGTAAGAAACCCAAGTGATTATTCACTAATTTGGGAATAATATATGTTTCTTTCTGTCATTTAGTATATGATCTTTGTACAACGCAACCTAAGCTAGCTAGCAAGACACTTCAAGTTTTAATGTTTCTATCTTGAAGTAGCTTTTCACCAATTTTTTGTGAACTTTGATGGGCGCACGTTAGCTCAAAGTTTCACCTTCACCAAATGACTTTTCATCATTCTACCAAAGGGTGGTAGCCTGATGGTAAGAGTCCCTTGAACCATTACCCTTACAAGTCCAAGGGTTGTGGTTCGAGTCGTGATGTTTCAGTTTAAAATGCGTGTTCACATGGATAGCCGCAAGCAATTTTGATAATCTCATACTATAAAATTCGGGTTTAAGTGAGTTAAGACAATAATACCGCAATGTATGAGCTTTTTTTTTTTTTTTTTTTTCATTAAAAAAAGAAAAGAAGAATCTTCATCATCATCTTCTTCTTCTTCTTCTTTCGTTTTATTCATTTATTTTTTCGGATAGATATATAATTTCATTTTGTCACCATGCCATCACTATCAAAACTCGAACGTACCTAACTGTTATCTAATTAAGGGCATTGACACAAAAACATGTGCACACAAACACCTGATAGTTTAAAACCCTTGAGGCGAAAGGACCAACTCCCCTTTGGAGATATTAATTTATACATTAATTGAATTGTGGTCCTATTTCACTGCCTACAGGATTTGAGGTACAGACTTAACTTATAGGTTAAGCTTTTTGCTTGATGTATAGTATATACACGTTTGACTTTTTTTTTTTTTTTTTTTTTTTTTTTTTTTTTTTTGTGTGGAAATAATTTGATAGTTATGGGACTATGGGAGTCAGGATATGAACCTTAGATGTTTCTATCAAAATGCATTAAAAGAAATACTAATTAAACTACATGACTTTTGGCGATATATCTATATATATTGTTTTTAAAACCATACATTTTAGACGTTTAATATAGAACAAATTGAATGAAAATGTTCAATCTAATGATGAACTTGTTGTGATCCAAATTCTATAAAAAGTGCAGCAGGATTTGTTTATATGTGAATTTAACTTATATAGATGCGTAGAATAAATTACACTTTCGTAATATATTCTATAGTTTATATAAGCATAAGTTCATTTCTAAGCTTCATCTCTCCTTTTAGAATGAGGAAATTTTAAGTATAGCTTCTAACTTGCAGTATATTAGACTCTTTAATTTATTAAAATACATAATTGCATTAATCAATATAATACAAACAATATTATCTTTTTTAATAACAATTATATTTAATGTAACTATGTGTTTAAATTTAATTGAAAATTTTAATATATTGTATCTAAGTTTTACTTTTTAATAATGGATTCAAGAAGATCCACCTAGTGCTGTAGTGCATGTGTTAATTATGAATGAAAAAGTTTAGGATCTATTTGTTTTGATGTAACACAATTTGCTTAAGAAAAAGAAGCATTATTTTTGTGTTGTGTGGCTAAAGTCTTGAAAATGATCACCAAATAACTCTGTCAAGACCCGGAAAAAAGAAAGATGAATTTTTTCATCAACAAATATTCCAAACAAATTGTTGTTTCACATACCATTAAGTGCACAGATAGTCATTAATTCGGAGACTCAACAAATACTATTTCTTGTAAAGCAGAAAAGTACAATTAGGTTTTAGGTTGGAACAGGAACTGCACCACAATCAAACTACTTGAATCCACATTCATCCCAAATAGAAAGAAAAATATTCAAATATGCTAAGTTTTGCATCAAAAAATTTTCATACAAGAAAAAAAAACCACAAGATATCTAATCCGAGATACAAATCAATAAAATCAAAAGACAAATGGGTACAAATTAAACATATCGATTGTAGAAATTAGAAACTAGAAAAAGACTTCAAGAAACTTTGAAGAGGGATTATTGACAAGGGTAAGTAGGATGACAATTGACAACATGATTCTCGTAATGATTTTAATATATTACTCTCTTTATTCTAATATAAATATATTTTTAAACTCTCAAAAGCAAAATTTTTATTTAATAAATTTTAATATTGGTTCTTACATGTTTTAGAAGATAAACAAGATTCTTACTTACAATTACAGGAAAATATATATATATATATATATATATATAATCTGTGATGCATTAGTATTCCTTTTACAGAAGAAATAAAAGAGAATTTAATACTAAAATGTTTGATTAATTAAAAATGTGGTATATGGCAGCACTAAAACCAGAATTGAAAAACAATATTTTCCAATTAAGGTAAAGATGATAGGATGATGTGATGGGTGATAATTATATGGAAGAGTCCAACCCCACTTTCACGTCGGAGGGACCCACAATTTCCTTTGTGTTTGGAAAAGACAGCTTGATGATAACAACAACATCAACCACCACAACCACCATGCCCCCAGCCCCACGAGAGTGTGGACCCTCTCATACAACCTTTACAGCCTAACGTAAGAAGAATCTCCTCCTGATTCTCTCTCTTTTCTATTATTGTTATGATTATTATTAATTTATTATTAATAACAGTAGTAGAGCATTGTTCATCAACTATTTTTTATATAAAACATATTTATTCAAAAGCTAATTATTATAACCTAAATTTAATAATAGTATTATTATTAATTTCTTTTGTGTAGTATGAGAAAAGCGGTCACACTGACACTTCTGTCTAATACTCTAATGTGTTATAATAATATTCATTTTAAAGTATGTCTTGTCAATATTAGAATTTTTTTGATGAGATGGGAGTGTCGGTATTATATTTAATACATTAAAATAACATTGGATACGAGCTAAACTTGTAAAACAAAATATGTGGTAATTAAGCAATCCAAGTGCCCCACTGAAAATTTCCTTGAATGGAAGAGATTTAGGTGATAAATTGTCTAGATTTAATGTAAGTGTAAAGTTTCAAAAGCCTCTTTAAATACGTAATCAGTTTGATTACTTTAAATTTAAATGTTGCCCTTTATTTCGGGGGGGCGTGAGGTCATGGTTGCCTTGGCTTCTTTGGTGGGGTTCCCACTATTTTTTTTTCTTTCTTTGATAAAATACACATAATAATATATATATATATATATATATATATATAATATATAAATTTATTGTGATGAATTTGGTTAAACCCAATAATTTAAAAGGGTTTAATCCGACTCAGCTAACGCCTCCCCCAGATCTTTAAAGTACCAAAGCCACTGAATGCCTCGTCAACGCATTGCAGTAAGGAGTTAAGGCTACGTCACCTAAAAGAAACCTCTTTTTTCTTCTCTTTGGCTTAACTTCTTCCTCTCTCTCTCTCCTTATTCTTTTTGCTGTTCTTCTCTTTTCTATCAAAAGTATCATAATGAACCTGCATCTCTAACAAGCAAGGTATCTTTGCAGTTATATATGCATTTTATCTCTCATAATATGGTTAAATATATCCTGTATTGAGATCGGGTATATGTTTTACATCTCTCACAGCTGGTAAGTTTCATTGAAGAGAAATACTTAATACAAGGTAACCCTTCTTCACAATATGAATCTAACATATTTATGAGGTATGCATCTTGTAAGAAAAAAAAAAAAATATATATATATATATATATATATTTTATACATAAAATAATTATTCATTCTCACACGTGCTATTTTGTTTATTGAATTAGTGACCCTAAAAAAAACAACTAGTAGGTAACTCTCTAAAAAATCCTTCTTTTTTTATTAACTGTTTTTATTTTTTTATTTTTTTTATTTTTTATAATCATAGTTGTTATTAACTTTATGTGAACAAGAATTCTATATTATGTTTTGATTTATCAAAGAAAATCATTATTATTACCTTGGATATTTTTTTTGTACATGTACAAAGGAAACTTGACAACTTATACATATTCACATGATAAACTCTTTTTAATATATATATATATATATATGAACAAGAATTCTATATTATGTTTTGATTTATCAAAGAAAATCATTATTATTACCTTGGATATTTTTTTTGTACATGTACAAAGGAAACTTGACAACTTATACATATTCACATGATAAACTCTTTTTAATATATATATATATATATATGAACAAGAATTCTATATTATGTTTTGATTTATCAAAGAAAATCATTATTATTACCTTGGATATTTTTTTTGTACATGTACAAAGGAAACTTGACAACTTATACATATTCACATGATAAACTCTTTTTAATATATATATATATATATATATATTATCTTGACTAGTTTATCAATACCATCATTTGGACCCCAAACCAAAATTTTTGGCTTCGCTGCTAATTACATGGGAAAAATTTGTATTTTACCACTTTTTATTATATATATATATATATATATTAGCATTAACACCATGATGTAGATTGTGGATGATGGATCACAGGATTGAGCACGCATGATTTTGATTCGTCAGTTTCTTGCATAATTGTATTGACTAAAACAAGTAAACATGATTCGATGTATTGTAATCATAGTTGGCATGACATAAGCAATGAGTTCATAACCTAATGAAGGTGCAATTAAAATTATATTTTATGGACCATATTCATTCATTTTCTTTTCTTTTATTTTTCCAAAAAAAAAAATATTTAGCCAGAAATATATATGTTTTCTGAAGAGGTATAAAATTGAATTCAAAGCTTTCCGCAGAATGAACCTCAACTAGGCTCAAGTTTGCTATGGGGAGTTTAACCCATCACCCTAATCAAAATTTACCTCTCAACTGCTAGTCAGGTAGCCCATTCTAGCACCTAAAAAATAGATCCAAACAAGAGCCAAAAAAGGCAAAGGCTTGCACAACTTTGCTTAGCAAGAAATCAAAACTAATTGAATGAATTATGATTCTTGAAAATAAGCAGATGCCTATGTTGATTCTGATTTTAGAGAGAGAGATGGGGAGAGTACAAACATGAGGGGGTGTGTTTCACTGATTTACTAGTTGTGAGGATGCTGCTATAGTGAGGCTATTTTGATCTTTTTCTTTATCACCATTTTTTTCACTCTCTGTTGCTGCTTGTTGTTCTTCCTCAACCGCATCTCCCTTATGGTCTATTTGGATTGAGGGAGAGAAAGAGAGAGTAGAATAGAGTAGCGTTGGCTGAAAATTAGCCTAGTTTCAGCCAACTCTACTCTACTCCCCCTCCCTCCCCCCTCTATTCAAACGGCCCTTAGAGTGAGAGCCCTCAGATTGGATACAGTTACGTTACTAGGCTTTTCTCAATCAAAGTACTGGAGAGATTAGAGACTTGACTTTCTCATTCAATCTGCAGAGTACCAGGTGCAGGAGGAGGTTGACAATGGACTGATGGACAACACACACTTTTATCACTGTGGAATTGAACCCATGTCCAAGCTCACAGGGCTCCAATGGGTGATGTGTCCTTAATTCACAACTGTAGTCTACATCATGGATTGAGACTTGGTTCACATCTGCTTCTGCATTGGCATTGCTACTGGACATCCAAATTGCTATCTTCCCCTGACACTGACTCTGTCTGTGCACAACATAGCTACAAAAAATAAGAAGAGTGAGTACATTCACTTGGTTTAGAGGTCCAGCTTACCCTATGGGCTTTGGTGTGGAGTGGAGGGAATATATTCCTATGGTTAAACGAGTCCAAAATCGTTGCTGAAGATTCATTTTTGCATGGGCTTTGGGCCTTGATGGTGGACCCTAGGCCTGTAGAATTACGAGGTTAAGCCTAACATAGTTGCATTGAAATATGTAAGTACATTGAAATCTTTTTCTACAATTCTATCCACTAGTAAATAGATTCTTGTGGATCAATCACGTTACCATGCCAGATCTAAAATCAATCTCTTTGTTTGCTTTTCCTGTTCACATAATTCTCTTTTTACTGATAATCACACATACATTCGATGGATCTTAACCCCTATAATATGTTTTGCTCAATTTGCTTCCCTAATCCTTATACACACGATTGCTTTGAACATCTAAATTCTATAAGGCATATTTACCCTTTTCATTAACATTGTACATAACCACTTCCAAACCCCCAGAGCTTGTATAATAATATTTCCAGGTTGAAATGCTTGTGCTAGCTATAGATCATCCCTTTTCATGCCTGCCTTGCAATCAGCCACTGTAACAGAAGTTCTTTCCAGTATCTAATTGCCTTACTATAAAGGGCCTTCCAGAGCAGTCCCTAATACATAAACCAATAAATAACATTCCTCCCATTATTTCAAAATTTTGGGACTAGTTTTTATTGTTGTATCTTCAAGAGGACGCTATCTAATGGATTTTGCTCACAAATTGTCTTGTATTATTAAAAGTTAAAACTCACATCAGTATTTAATCGCGTTTAACAAACACACAAAAGTTGCACACAGATTTTTCCAATACCGCATAAGTGGATTATACAATTTTAACCTTAACGATAGGGGTCTTGACTCTTTGAGTTCAATCAATGAGAAAGAAGGAATATGGGAAAAGAGGGTATTACTCATTGTTTAGTCCAGTTTCGTATTTGAAAAAAGAGAAAACACTTCAATAAGTAAATCTTACAAGAATAAAAACTGAATTTTAAACAGTAACTAATGAGCTTCTTGTAATCTTGTTGTATTTTGTTATTATTATCACATTATTTTAATAAAGCTTTCCAAAATATTAATTGACAATTTAAAGCTGACAAAATTATATATGTCATGGACTTACCAGCCTAACTTCAGCTCAGTCAGCATAAGTACAGTAATACAAAGGGAGCAACACACCATGTCATGATGCAATTCTCTCTCCTGTGCTGTTTGGCATTTGCTGCTTTACATGCTTCCGGTTATCCGATCTGATATCCTCTTTCCACATGCCTAATCCACAACAAAAAAGGAAGAAAAAGTAGAAAATGAACTGCAAGTTCACATTAGATTGCCAACATGATGATTTCTTACCCTGTGTTAGGGTGGAGGGAGATGGGGGAGAGTATAGGGGAAGAGGGAGAAAGGTGACAAAACTATACTAAAAATTAGTATAAACCAGTTTCTTTCCCCTCTCCCCTCTGCTCCGACAATACTATAAATGTTTTAAAACAAAAAATTGAGGTGTAAGTTGCCAGAGCCTCAAAATGCAACTTGGCAAATGAATGTCATTACTGCATGTTACACAAACTGTATAAGTTCTCATTTGCGCTTTACAAGGTATTCCTCCTGTAATATTCATCTCGTCATTTTAATCTACTGTAAACCTTTTGTTAAGATGAAATGACGGACCAAAAATTGCTTCCTGCTATAATCTACCCCAATTCATGAACTTCTTCACCTCGTCATATAAGACCAAAATGGCAGCAGCACCAGTACCCCTAAACATATTTGAAAGAGCCCCACGATAAAATGAAGCCAACCCCTCTCTCCTATAAATCTTCCTCCAGCAGTCCAGGGTGCTATGGTACATGGGCTGTTCCAAGCCAGATTGCATCATCATTCGCCTTCGTACTGTATCCAATGGATATGACAACAACCCAGCAGATGTTGTGACTGCCTGAGCCACCACCCATCGCTTCCACAACGGCAACTCTGGCTTAGATTCTTTAGACAACATCTCTTTTATTGTATCAAAGCCTCCAAAATAAAGGCCACGGTGAACAACCATCCCATGTAGAGAGGCAGGAAGCCCACGGTAAACCCCTCGAATCCCATCTTTTTCATGTATGGTAGTCAAGAAATGGTAGATGCCTCGAAATTGACGAACTTCAGTTCTTCCAACATCAGCAGCGAGACGAGTGTGTGCAATATCAAGAGGATATATTAAGATCAATGTTGTACAGCCAGATGCCGCCCCAGCAATAAAATTGGCAGATGGACCAGACAGAAAATGACCATCTTCAAAGTGTCCACTTCTTAATATGTTTTTATAGAGATCCTGTGGGTGGGAAAAAAGGTAAAGAAAAGAAATTAAGACCTAGTAGTCTTAATAAATTAGATTGAAATGATCATTTGGAAATCTTCCCCTACTAATATGAGTTCCATCGACAATCAGATACAATAACAACAATAACAACATCTACCCATTCAGATGCCAAACAGGTTTTTTAAGTTTAGTCTGTGATATGTGGTTTATAAGTTTTTGCTCATATCATATATAGAATTAATTTGGGTAAATGAACTTACTTGAGACCAGACATAAGCCTTACTTGAGTTTCTAATACCTTAAAGCTCACAAACTTGCAATTTCACCATCTCTGTAGCCATCTTAAGTGCACCATAAATTGATTCAAGTTTTCAAAATTTTCACATGAAATTCTTGGATATTTAATTCAAAACCTTATTTCAGATCCTAACAAGTCTTGTATAGCTAATCACGCATTTTCTTCTTTTTTTAACAGCTAATCACATAACTTGTATTGACTAACTGATAACTTTGAAAAGACACCCATCGCATTTCTCTACCTCCATAGATTGTTCTCAACACCCTAGTATTTTGTTTCTATTGCATTGTGACTAAGAATAACTACAGTATTTGACCCTTTTCTTATCCTATCAAAAAAATAACTACAGTATTTGGTATTTGCAAAAAAAGAGAAAAAAAGAATAAAAATTCATAGTTGACAACCTGTAGTCCATCAGGCATGATAATTCAATACTAACAAGATTTCTTTTTCGTTGCTTTCATTTTCTAGGCATGTATCTCTTCTAAACAAAGAAAGAGTTGTCCTCTTTCAAGACCATTTGGGAAAATAAAACTTTACAGGAAATATTGAATGACGCTATTTAGTTTATATAAGGCTTGGCTTTTGTTATTTTTGCTGCTGCTATTTAGGTCATAGGGCATAATGATTCATCAAGGGAAAAATGTAGCTAAGAACTCAATTTCTCAGTGAAATATACATCATAGCAACACGTTGGAGTTTGCTTTCTCATACTTTACACTTGCATTTATTTATGCAGTTCCCAATTCATTCCTAGTCCCCTCCTCAGCCCCATCCACCCAGTGTATCAGTTTTCCAATTTTGTTTGCCAAATACAATTCTTCCATCAGCTGGGCCCCAAAACATTGGGGACTAAGGTTTTATTGTTGTACAAAATTTTTACCAAATACAATTCTTCCATCAGCTGAACCCAAAATATTTGGGACTAGGTTTTGTTGTTGTACAATTGTTCCATCAGCCTTCAAGTATCTACACCCATTCACTGCAAAATTGCTCTATCTAGGGTCCTTTACACACACACACACACAACTTGTTATAAAAAATACAAAATTTTCATTGTCCTCAGATTGACCCTCATACTACCATCAAATTACTTTTATATTATTACATTTCTCACACGCATGCAAATAACGCGAACCTTTCTAAAGAAGAGCCATTTGGACTTGCCTCTAACCAGTAAAACCAATGGGAAAACCCCACCTGCCAAAATCAGATGCTGGGTAATCTAAGGGCATTCACCCCTAATGGGCTTAGCAATAAAACCTACAGGCTAAGCAAATTAAGTTTATTAATACCTTTCCTATTAAATTCTCTGACTGCCATGACTTCTAAAATCATCTACAATTTAACTCATGATGTGGAACAACTTTCTAGATTCTAAATTCTTATCTTCAACTAAATTTTTACTAGCATGCATTGACTTTTCTGAAACATGAAAACATATAAAGTTAGAGACTGGATCTCATCTTGAACTTTTTTTGCTAATGAGGACATCCATAGCTCTTTGAGCACTTGATTATTCCTCTAGTATCTGTAGTCCCTCTGTTCTACACAAACCAAGTAATTACAAAAGGAATCCCTTGGCATAACAGTCCATTCTAAAATCCAAAATTTACCATAACCCAAGATATATACTATCATAAACTTGCACTGATCTCATAGACACTAGATGATCAGAAAATAAACCAGTAATCCTACCCTTTCTCGACCTAAATTGTTTAAATGCTATCTCTTTATTACTAGATGATCAGAATATAGACAAATAATCCCACTCACTCTAAATGCCTGCTTCTTAATTTAGAATACAATAACATTGGATCACACAATATTCAACAACACAATCCTGAAAATCCTCTGCCAATCATTCCTTGCCTCAGATAGATTCATAGAATCTTTTTTTATTTCCAGATGGCCCAAATGATTACAAGGGTGGCTCCCCTTATAATATCGATGATTAATCCCCCATATTCTTTGAGATTATACACTATAACGTCTCTAAGAAAATGTTAGGATATGACACCCTATATTTTCTTTTCTCCATGATTTTTATCATACTCTTTTATTGCTCTTACCATTACTCTTAAATTAGTCGCCTCATCTCCTTCAGCGCTCCCAATGCTCTTTTCTACCCATTGATGGTACAGAGAAACTGATCATAAGGCTTCACTAGAAGAACAAAGGAGCAACTGTAGTAGATGTTCCCATTGGCTTCCTCTAATCCTCTATTCTTCCTTCGTTTTCTTGGCCTATGGGTCAGGTGCTAGACTATGCATGGCTGCATGTGATGTGAGTTCCCCAATCTTGAAGGAATTTGTTTGAGAATGAAAGAAGCATTTAGAAGAGAAAATTTTAAAACTCAGAATATCCAGGTAGCTGCATTAATTTTTTTTTTTTTTTTTTTTTTTGATAGGTATGCATTAAATAGAAATTTAGTGTACAAGCATGCCCCTAATTAGTAATTACAAAAGCAACCACTTTGTGTGTTTGTTACACATGGAAAATTGCTACCAAATTGACAGGTATAAATTGCGTGGCCTTGCATGTGGTGGACATACAAAGTAACAAGACCTATACTTTTATGTCATGGGATAAAGTTGGTATTCTTTGTTGCCACATTAAGAGTGCAATTTATTTAACAAGAGAATAACTTTTGTAAGAGAATATTAATAATAATAATAAAAAGTGAAATTTGAAAATAAGTAAGAAAGTAGGTCAAAATTTTCACAAACTTATTTCGATTAATAGGAAAAAGAAAAAAACAATAAAATTATTTTTCTATATATAATGGGATTTAATTATCATTAACACTGTTCTTTTGTTTTTATTTTTATTTTTTTAATGAAAAGTAGGATCTTACAATTCTCAATAGGATCCCAATTTTAACAACCTTGCTGAGAAGTTTTGATGCAACCATGGAAGATTAATTTGTTACTGCTTAACAAATTCATCTATTTAAAATATATTTTATGTAGAAGCCATGTGGCAATAAGAAAAAGTTATATGTTTCTCTAGGATTAAACGATCTTTAATTTGGGTTTTTATTTAAAGAGTTAAGGTCATTTTTGAATTCTGAGGCAAAACTGTTATTTTTGTAACCCTATGAATTACGAGTTTGGTTGGATCTAGAATTTTCTTAAGAGATATCCAGTACAATAAGGACCAGATACGGGAACTTGGGCAAAAAATGGAGTTTCTGTGGATCCTAGGCTACAATTCATGGGTATTGTTCATACAGCCCCTAAAACACTACAAACTTCTCACCTTTCTTCTTCTTTACAACTCCAAGTCAAGCCTTTCCTCTTACTTATCAAATAGTCATAAAAAAACTCATCAAAACCTAGTGAAATTTGAGCCCTAACCCTTTCTAACGCTAAACTCATCCACTACTCCTCCAAAATTTTAACCCACCACAAGCATACCTAGACAAATTCCCAATTTGTCTAATGTCAAGTTTAAAGATTGAGAAAAGCCATACACTAGAGAGTTTAGAGAACTTTTTCTTAAATTATATGCAATTTCTTCACAAATTTTGTGGTTTTCACCAATGTGGAGTCAATTTGAGTAAATTTCAACTACCTTAGATTTTTTATTATTTAAAAAAAAAAAAAAATCCAAAAACTCCAGATTTTGATTGGATCTTTAATTGTCATGCATTGATCCCAAGGATCTAAATGGATTATAGATAAAGAAATATAAAAGTGTGCCCACTAAAGAACAAGATATGAAGAGTCTTCAAACTATAGGTAGTAAAACAAGGCATGAGAGATGATGGATTTGTGGTCCAGCAAATGTAAAATATTAGAGAGAGAGAGAGAGAGAGAGAGGAAAGAGAAAGTGCCAAAAATCAGAAAGGATAAACTCAAGAAAGGACAAGGGAAGGAGAGTGGCATCCATGGGATCTGTGTCTGATTGGAGACAGAGAGATATTATATTGAAAAATGTAATAAGACATAGTTCCATCAGAACTTTTTTTTTTTTTTTGATAAATAACGTAAGAATATTATTAATAATAAAAAGATTGCCAAACCGAGTACACTGGGGATGTACTATGGAGGCACAAATCAAAAAACAAAAGAACAATGGTCAAGAAAAAAAGAAAAAGAAGAGCAAGAAAAATGAGAAAAAACCACACTCCATTCAAAGAGAGTGTGTAAGAAAAAAGACTTAATCTCTAGCAAAGGTCGTTCACAACCCTCAAAACTTCTAGCATTCCTTTCACGCCAAATGCACCAAATCAAGCAATGAGGCACTAATCTCCAAACATCAATGTGACGATGTCACGCAAACTTTCCTTGCCAAGTCTCAAACAACTCAAGAACAGTGCGAGGCATAACCCATTAAATACCAAACAAGTAGAAAACCAAGGACCACAACTCCCAAGCTATGGAGCAATGAAGAAGAAGATGATCCACCGACTCTCCACACCTCTTACACATATAACACCAGTCAAGCACTATCACTCTTCTTTTACGAAGGTTGTCTGCTGTTAAGATCTTTCCTAAGGAAGCAGACCAAGAAAAGAAAGCCACCCTTGGAGGAACCTTCGATTGCCAAATCATTCGCCATGGAAAGGAAACAAAAGTAGGAGGGTAGAATGAGCTATAATAACCTCTAACCTCAAAACCTCTATTCCTTGCAGGTTTCCAACAAACCTTGTTTGAACCAAACCCTCGCACTGTCGAAGAATAGACCAACCCTATAAGCCGGTCAAAAGCTTCTTCTTCCCAATCTTGTGGTGGACGACGAAATTGCACATTCCAGTGAAACCTCCCAGCAGACCAACCCATAACTTCAGCCACCGAGGAATCCTTTGACCTACTAAGACAATAAAGCTCCGGAAAGGCCTCTTGGAAAGTACACTCTCCACACCACACATGCTTCCAAAATTTCATTCTAGTACCATCCCCCACATCATAAACCAGAAATTTAGAGAAGTTCAACCAGCCACTTCTAATATATCTCCACAAGCTGACCCCATAAGGACTTGTCACCTTCTTCGTACACCAACCACCCCAAATGTTCCCATATTTTGCCTCTATAACCCTCCTCCATAAAGCCTCAGTCTCCGTGCCATACCTCCACAACCATTTACCTAGCAAAGCAGAATTAAAATTCTCCAACCGTCTTATACCCAACCCCCCAACCTGCAAAGGCCTACATACCGTGGCCCAATTAACTAAATGTATTTTAGGTTCACCACCAATCCCATTCCATAGAAAATCTCTCTGCAATTTCTCCATATGCTTTGCCACCTTACCGGGTAAAGGAAAAAGGGAAAGAAAGTATGTAGGTAAAGATGAGAGTGAGCTTTTAATGAGTGTCACCTTACCCCCTTTAGATAGATACATTCTCTTCCAACCTGCTAATCTCCTCTCCTTCCATCAGAACTGCCCAGCCCTTTTTATAATTTTTTTCATACTCCTACTTCTAAAAATGGTAATTTGGTAGATAAGACAATGAATCTTAAGAGTCTCAATGAGAAAAAAATGTTCAGAGATATGATGACAATATGGATCATCTTATTCAGCAATTAAAAGTCCCACAGTGCATGTACTAATGCTGAAGAGTAGGACATTATGTTGCCCAGTTATTTGGCAGACATCATCAACAGTCCTTATATACTATTCTTCCCCAATATAGGATAATCAAAGCATGGATGGCTCTTAATTTTTGATTGCATAAGTCCTTAATTTCAATCTCCCCCCTCCGGAAGAGCCCTTGTCACTTCATCATCAAATTTGTAGTAATAGTGTAATATCCTATCTCCCAAAAAATCCCTTAAATTGAATCTAGTATTTACACCAGAAGCAGCATCAAATCCCAATTAACTCCCATCTGATCTCACATGAGAAGAACACTACAAGGTGAATGTATCTCAAAGTTTCTATTTTTCTTTTAATTTCTTTTCCTAGGAATATTTCAAAGTTCATTGGGAGCACTGCAAAGCCTAAGGGTGTTCCCATTTTTCATTAATAGAAATGTTTCTACGGATATTTCAAGCACTGAAAGGTAAGCCAAATACAAGAGCTTATTCAGAACAGTTGCTATCTTTCCCTAAAGTCTTCAACAACATTCAATTGGAAGCACCGTTCCAACCATTTTTACACACATTAGGTCCAAAACAGGCCGCTAAACCATGTGCATATACTACTACCAGTCTACCTCGCCTACCAAACCATATGCTAGTACAACACCACATTATCTAACATTTTAATACAGTACTAATTCAATAAGTCTAGACACACTATTTCTCACGGTTATTTTCACAATTGCTGACACAACCTGTTGTGATTGGTGCATAGTAGCGTTAGTGATGTTGCTCTAATCCCAACAAATTACGTCAGCAATGGTGAAAATGTATTGTCCTAGCATTACTCATACCACCCGTCACAGAGCAACCTAACCACTTCTTCATCGAGGCATTTTATCAGTAATGTTATACCACTCAGGAAAAAAAAAAAAAAACCAACATTGCTTGAACAAATGCCAGAATCAAAACCAAATAAATAAATAAATAAATTTGCATCCATATCTTTGATACCCAACAAAAACTAACACATTCAAACACATAAAAAGTTGCAAACTTTAATACCTTGAGCGAGAAATTAAGAGCCACAGAAGGGTAATACCGAATAACACTGCTCCCATTGCCTCTCCAAAGAGAAACAATGCCTTCCTCACGAACAGTACGGACTATGCAATCCAACATGCCCTTGAATCTCCTACGGCCAGTGCCACCAACAATGGCCAAATTGCTCTCTTGGGTCTGTAACAAAAGCTTGGCTCTCTCTATTGGGGCCACAATCGTGTGCACCATCCCACCCATCACAGCCCCAGCCATCAGATCACGATGAAAGTTCGTCAACCAATCAGACGGCCCAGGAGATGTAGATGATGAAGATTGTACGGCCCTTTTATTTTCTGGGTCATCTTCATCTTCCTTGGTCATTATATCAAACACCTTCAAATTCAACACCAAAGTATAAAAACTCTATCTTTTTTTTCTTTTTTTCCTAAAACTGTGTCATGGTATTGTGTCTGAAAAATGTAGTAAATGGTGGGAAAATTGGTTGGTTATTTGTTGGTGGTTAAGAAAGAGGAAAGCCCATTTATAAGTATTTGGGGGTACAAAGTATCATATACTGTATCAAATAAAGAAGAAAAGAAAGGCTGCTAAAGCCAAAAGGTTCAGATTTTTGGTAAGCACTACTATCACGAAATCACACCCTTTTTCTCTTTGGGAGAACCTTGAGATATCGGTCCCAGATGGAATGGAAGTTACAGGACGCAACACGCTTTCATTTCCCCCGAACAAAAAAGTTCATCAAAGGAACATATACCTTCATTCACCCAAAAAAAAAAAACAAACTTTTTTTTTTTTTAAAATATATTAAATTTTTGATAGAATATATATTTTAATATTGAAACAAAAACAAACCTTATACACAAGGTATACGTATCACGGGTGTAATAGAATAAGGTTAAAGACAATTTTTTATTTATTTTATTTATTTTTGAGTTAAAATTATAAATTACAATAATTTTGTTTTTCAAGTTTCCTTCTTTTATTTATTTTCAAAAAAAAAAAAAAGTTTCCTTCTTTTATTTCTTTTTCCATTTTGTTCCTTTGACTTTAATTGTTTTCCATTTAGTTACTCCATCTAATTTGTCCAAGCAGATCGTTAGTTTTAGCGGTCACCGTCCAAAACGATGTCATTTTGGTTGACAAAGTGGTGTGAATTGAACCTAATGATTATTTTGAAAAAAAATGAAGTTAAAGGACTTAAATGAAAAAAAAAAAATACAAACTTAAATAATTGGTGTGGGGTCATAAAGCCCAAAAATATGCGTCCACCTTCTATACTGGGCCTGAAACCATGACGAGGCTAGTTGCATATGAGGAAGGCAATGGTAATCATGGCCGCTCAGGAAACCGTGCTGAGGACAATCCTCTGCTAACGAAGGACGAGGTTGATATAAAGAGACTTACCGACAAATATAATCTTCCAAAGTACCCCAGGGAAGAATATAAATACAGCAAGCAAACACTATGGAGCATGGTGACAGAGCAATTTCAGGAAAAGTCACAAACTCCACATTAAATGCTTCACAACTAACACCCTAGCCGCATTAAATATGGAAGTGATACCTGTACAGTAGTTTTTTAGACTCACAGCTACTACCTAAGAGCATTGGGAGGAAGGTTGATGTGACAAAAATCAATAACAGTAGATCTGACATGCACTTGTATGGTGGAGATGAAGGAGGAAAATAATATATAAGGAGGAAGGAGCTCTGAGAAAAGGGATCGAAATTTTGACTAGAGAAACGTCGTAGCAACCTGGGCTAACTTTATAACTATTGTCACTGTCAGTCAAGAAATAAGAAGTGGAAGCTCCTTGGACTAGTGTTGAGGATTGAATTACTTGCCTAAGTCCATACTTGTTTTACTTATTCATTCCTTAAATCACCTTCAATTGTTGTTATACTCTTTAAAACCCAATTCTTCTACCCACTCTTTACAAATTTATTGTATTGGGTTTGTTGGACTTGAGTCCACTTATCCTCAAGGCAAAGTGCTCAAATTCAGCCCCTACAATTAGATTTAAATCAAGTTCAACGTTAGAGGGTATGTATAATTTATAATTTAGTTGAAAATTTGATAACATTTTTTACTATTTATTTAAAGTGGAAAGTTGTGAAGGGAGTAATATCAATTTCACATATGTGATAATATTGCTCCCATCACAATTTGTTAAAGTGGATGCCTATTTTATTATTCAATTGACAAAGTTTTTCTTAGGTTGTAGGAATTTATTATGTGGCTGTCCATAAGGCCATTTATATTGTTAGGGTCATATTTTTTTGTAATTAGCTAGTCCTTTGATAAAATACACTTTACTTGTAACTGAGTAGATTTAAGATAAGTTTAGTACTTCAAGAAACATATTGTTCAAGCCAAATATTAAAGACATGAAGATTAATCCAAGAAACAAGTGAAGAAAAGCTGTTCATTAAGTCTTGACAGATAGCTCGATAGAAGCTTGCTATCGAGACTTAATATGAAGCTCGATAGATAGTTTGACAGCAGCTCAATTTATCAAAAATTATGATTTCAGAATTTCCAAAGATGAAATTCGGCCCAAGCTTATGTAAATTTTTAGAGTTTCCTTTCTCACAACTCTAGACATATAAGGTTTATTTTAAGAGTCGTTACACATGGATATAGAGACGAAGAGACTTATTTTCTCTGTGAGAAGTTACTGCGTTTGTATGCCATAAGGTTTTGTAACCAAGTACTTCCAGATCTTCATTGTTGATGAAGTGAAGAACTTTAAAGCTAACAATATCAGTTCAAGTTGCTGGAGTTAGTCACGTACTGGAATCCATGTAAAGGGTTAGTCACAAATTAGAGGTTTGTGCATCAAAAGAAAGAAGGCTACTACAAGATCAAGTCCAATTGGGTATTGAAGCAAAGGTTCAACTATAGGCTAGTATTCTGGGATAAGCCAGGGTAGTTAGTAAGATTTCTTATACTTGTAACCGCTTGATTGTTGATTAGTAGATTCTTGGAAGTAGTGACACTAAAATCATTCGGTGGGGTTCTTGCCTTGTGAGATTTTTCCTATTTGTCAATAAATCATCGTGTCTAATTTATTTTTTGCTGCACTTAGTATTTTTGATGATTTATGAGTGCCTTCATGATTTGCATGTAATTGAACTTAATTAATTAACTTTGGTAATTGAATTAATTAACCGGGGTCAAGCTATCTTAACCCAACATATATATATATATATATATATATATATATATATATATAATATCCATGAGATCTAGGGTACAAAACTTTTTTCCCCATCTTAGGGTCAAGTATAAGAAATTTTGAATTTTTATTATTATTTATAACCCACTGATGTCTTTCTCTTACTTATGTTTTTATTTTAGGCTAAAATATTTTTTTGATCCTTGGATTGATATCATGTTGTTCATTAGATTTTTTTTTTTTTTTTTTTTTTTTTTTTTTTTTTTTTTTTTTTTGAGAAAGAAATGTACACACAAGGGAGAGTGTTTGGATTGCGTCTGCGTTTTCATGCAGATGCATTTTTGCCTTTTTTTTTTTTTTCAAACCAACGCCTATTGCATTATTCATGGGACATGAACAATGCAAATAGGCAAATGAACAGTGTTTTTTATGTGAATAGTAATTCGAAAATTATTATTTTTTATTGTTTTCAGTTTTCAGCAAAATAAGCGGTATCCAAACCCATACAAAATGAAGTTCTAATATAAAGGCACACTACAAACTCTACTAAAAAAAGACATCATGTTGATCATTAAATTTAAGATTTAGAATTTAAAGCATCAACTTAAGAATAGTTATTTATAATGTGATAATTTAATTACAATTTAAGAACAATATCATTTTGAGACATTTAAAATTTTACAAGATCTAACATTAGTGGAATCATCACATTGACAATAATTATAGCGTTTAAGATCTAATTTGTTCTTGTGGGGCTAATGAAGTCTCTTGTTGATGATAAGAGCATTCATTATAGCGTAGATGCCATAAGTTCAAATTATATTATATTTATAAATGAATAAAAAAAGTATCGAATTTAATTGTTCTATAAATATAAGAAGCAACCGAAAGCCATTTTAGTATTTTATTTTTTAACAGTCTAATGATTATTTTCCTTTTTATTTTTAATTGGCTCTCTCTGTCTTATAATTATAACATTGAGAGGACGCATGGGGTGATAAGTCAGTGTGAATCTTTTGGCGTGATTGACAATGCATTTAATCTCCACCATCTGCAATGGTGAATGCATGCTGATCTGCATGATCGCCATCCATCTAGTCAAAACCCCAATTCCCAAATGTTATCACCACTGGATACACCTTCCGTCCAAAACCAATATATATATTTATATATATATCACCATTCTCCAGACTTAGTTTTCTTCTATGTTGGCGTGCCGTACCAAGATATTGAATAATCAAATATATTAGCTTTCTTTTTCTTCTAATGTGTTTGTGTGTCCCTTTCCTCCAAAATATTTGACCTGCACATGCACAAGGGTTCAATCAATGAAGTAGAATAGTTGCTTGGTGAGGATTGCAACTACATTTTGGACTTTCATTAACATGGAGGAATAACAGGTAACAACTGCACTGCATGGTTTTGTAGGGTGGTCTAATAAGGATTCCATTTTAAGCACTAAGAGCTTTGTTTTTTACGGCACTTAATTAAAAAAAAAAAATTGGAGAAAGGCAAAAAAAAAAAAAAAAAAAAATATATATATATATATATATATATATATATATATATATATAGCCCTTGGCTTTGAAGCAAAAATTATTCCCACATTTAAATCAAACTAGTGGTACTCTTCATCCACTTGCTCATCTTTTATAAGGTGTGAAGAGGAAGTCTTTCTTTCCTACGTAGGACAACAAATTTGCCTAGGTTACAATATGGTCTAGCCTTTGGCTTTAAACCAATAATTGTCCCCACATATATATATATATATATATATATATATATATATATATATATTTTATATAACTTTTAAGCAAAAGCAAAATCTATATAAATGCTACCTTTATCCATATAGAATTAAGCCATGTTTCTAACATTTTTTCTGAAGGGGATTTGTGCTTGAATATCTTGGATTTTAGTTTTACAGTCAACATTACATTCCCCACACAGTTATATATCAAAAAACAATAATTAAGAAGAAAAAGTCTAAAGAAACAAAATGAATCTTCAATCCTTGAAGACTTAAAAATCGCACTTAGCAAAGCAAGCCAAAAGGTAAATTATAAAATGATAGAGCAAATCTCTTAAAATTTGTATCCAAATATCATTTTGAAAAATTCTTTGATGCAATGGACTTGTTATTATCTTCAATTAAAGCTGTTATTCTTCAACTCTTATTCCCTTAATGTGGCTTTCTTCTCGTGGTAGTATATAGGAATAGTTTGAGCTTTCTTTTTGCTCCAAGCACATCTTTGAGTTTTTAATTAATGCAGAGATATATCTGTCCTCCATTGCACAAAGACAAGTTTCATTATAATTAAAAAAAATTGGATAAACAAAAAGAGTGATGCAAGTCCTCCCTTCTCCACAGAAGCACTCAATATATAATTGAACGGTCTACCTGCAATAACCCCATAAATTATTTAGTGAATAAAAGGAACACCACAAAAACACAAAATAAGGAAGGTACATGTAATCATTAGAAACGGCAAGTGTAGCATTTGATCATATATTATTCGCATTCCATCGTCAGCCTGGTTGAAATAAAGACTATATTAAATTTCTAATAATTTTGTATATACTATCCTTTTAATTTTCAACGAGACTAAAAAAAAAGAAAAAAGAAAAAAAGAGACTCACGTTGAAAAAAAAAAAAAAAAGAAACTCACATTAGTTTAAGAAAAAGAGAGAGAGAGAGAGATTCTTGTTAGGATCCTCTCTTCCATCCTCAAAGTCTTAACTTCACTTTAGGATTTAAAAAAAAAAAAAAAAAAAAAAAAAACTACAAGCAATTTGATTCAACTTTCTTTTTTGAATTTTCTTTTGTAAATTTTATATTATTAAGTAGATTATAAATATTTAATATAATAATTAATATATAGAGTGTGGATTGTGGAGTGATTTATCTCTATTTATTTATTTATTTTTCCTTTTTGTATGGTGCTTTACTTTTAAGACTATGGAATGATTTATATTTATCTTTTTTTTTTTTTTTTTTTTTTTTGTATGGTACTTCACTTTGAAGAAATCAAGTATTGGGTAAATTTTTTTTTTTTTTTTTACTTTTTTTTCTTTTATAAATTTTATATTATTAAATGGATTATAAATATTTAAATGACAATTAATATTTAAGTCTGGAATGTGGAGTAATTTATCTTTATCTTTATTTTATTTTTTTCTTTTTGTGTGGTACTTTAATTACTTTAAAACTATGGAGTTATTTATTTTTATTTCTTTTTTATTTTGTATGGTACTTTACTTTGAATAAATCAAGTACTGGGTAAATTTTTTTTTCCTGTAAATTTTATATTATTAAGTGGATTATAAATATTTAAGATAGTAATTAGTATTAAAAATATAAACTGTAGAGTGATTTATTTTTATCCTTTTTTTTTTTCTTTCTTTTTGTATGGTATTTTACTTTCAAGAAATTAAGTATTGGGTAAATTTTATTTTATTATATATATTTTTTTTCTTTTGAAAATTTTATATTATTAAATAAATTATAAATATTTAAGATATTAATTAGTATTTGGAGTATGAACTGTAGAATGGTTTTTCTTTATTTTTTTTTTTTGTATGGTACTTTACTTTCAAGAAATCAAGTACTAGATTTTTTTTTCCTGTAAATTTTATATTATTAAGTGGATTATAAATATTTAAGATAGAAATTAGTATTAAGAATGTGGATTATGGAGCAATTTATCTTTATCTGTTTTTTTTTTCTTTTCTTTTTGTATGATACTTTACTTTCAAAAAATCAAGTATTAGGTAAATTTTATTTTATTTTATACTTTTTTTCTTTTGTAAATTTTATATTATTAAATGGATTATAAATATTTAAGATAGTAAATAGTATTTAGAGTGTAAACTGTAGAGTGATTTTTCTTTATTTTTTTCTTCTTTTTGTATGGTACTTTACTTTCAAGAAATAAAGTACTAGATTTTTTTTTTTTGTAAATTTTATATTATTAAGTGAATTATAAATATTTAAGATAGTTATTAGTATTTAGAGTACGGACTGTGGAATGATTTATCTTTATTTTTTACTTTTTGCATGATACTTTACTTTTAAGAAATTGAGTACTAGGTAATTTTTTTTTTCATTTTTTTTTGTAAATTTTATATTATTAAGAAGATTATAAATATTTAAAATAGTTATTAGTATTTAGAGTGTGGACTATGTAATGATTTATCTTTATTTTTTATCTTTTTCTTTTTATATAGTACTTTACTTTCAAGAAATTAAGTACTAAGTAATTTTTTTTTCATTGGTAAATTTTATATTATTAAGTGGATTATAAATATTTAGGATAGTAATTAGTATTTAGAGTGTAGACTGTGGAGTGATTTATCTTTTTTTTTTTTTGTATGGTACTTTAATTTCAAGAAATCAAGTGTTGGGTTTTTTTTTTTAACTTTTTTTTTTTAAATTTTGTAAATTTTATATTATTAAGTGAATTATAAATATTTAAGATAATAATTAGTTTTTAGAGTGTGGACTTTGAAATGATTTATCTTTATCCTTTTTTTTTTTTTCATATTTTTCTTTTTGTGTGGTACTTTACTTTCAATAAATCAAATAACAAGTAAATTTTTTTCACATTTTTTTTAAAATTTAATATTATTAAGTGGATTATAAATATTTAGAATAATAATTAGTATTTAGAGTGTGAATTGTGGAGTGATTTATCTTTTTTTTTTTGTATGGTATTTTACTTTCAAGAAATCAAGTATTGGGTAATTTTTTTTTAAACTTTTTTTTTTTGTAAATTTTATATTATTAAGTAGATTATAAATATTTAAGATAGTTATTAGTATTTAGAATTTGGACTATGGAATAATTTATATTTAACTTTTTTTTTTTCTTTTTTTTGTATGGTACTTTACTTTCAAAAAATCAAGTATTGGCTAAATTTTTCTTTCTTTTGTAAGTTTTATATTATTAAATGGATTATAAATATTTAGGATAACAATTAGTATTTAGAGTATGGACTGTAGAGTGATTTATATTTATCATTTTTTTCTTTTTCTTTTTGTATTGTACTTTACTTTTAAGAAATCAAGTACTATGTAATTTTTTTTCCACTTTTTTTTTCTTTTGTAAATTTTATATTATTAAGTAAATTATAAATATTTAAGATAGAAATTAGTTTTTAGAGTGTGGAATGTGGAGTGATTTATTTATTTTTTCTTTTTGTATGGTATTTTAATTTCAAGAAATCAAGTACTGGGCAAACTTTTTTTTCACTTTTTTTTTTGTTGTTGTAAATTTTATATTATTAAGTGGATTACAAATATTTAAGATAGTAATTAGTATTTGGAGTGTGGACCGTGGAGTGATTTATCTTTATCTTTTTTTCTTTTTTTTTTTTCATTTTGTATGATACTTTATTTTCAAAATTATTATTTTTCACTTTTTTTTTTTTGTAAATTTTATTTTATTAAGTGGATTATAAGTATTTATGATAGTAATTAGCATTTAAAGTGTGGACTGTAGATTAATTTATCTTTATCTTTTTGTATGGTACTTTACTTTCAAGAAATATTTAAAGTACTAGGTTTTTTTTTTTTTTTTTTTTGTAAATTTTATATTATTAAGTGGATTATAAATATTTAAGATAGTAATTAGTATTTAGAGTGTAGACTGTAGAGTGATTTATTTTTATCCTTTTATTTTTATTTTTTTTTATTTCGTATGGTACTTTACTTTCAAAAAATCAAGTACAGGGTAAATTATTATTTTTCACTTATTTTTTTCTTTTGTAAATTTTATTTTATTTTGTGGATTATAAATATTTAAGATAGTAATTTGTGTTTAGAATTTGAACTGTGGAGTGATGTTTTTTTCCTTTTTTATTATGGGATAATTTTTTTTTTTGTTTGTAAATTTCATATTATTAAGTAGATTATAAATGTTTAAGATATTAATTAGTATTAAAAGTGTGGACTGTGAAGTGATTTATCTTTATCTTTTTTTTTTAATTTTTTTTTCTTTTTGTATGGTACTTTACTTTCAGAAAATCAAGTATTGGGTAAATTTTTTCTTTCACTTGTGTGTGTGTATATATATATATATATTTATAATTAACTTGTTTTAATATCCTTGTACAACAAGCTAGACCTTGACAAAATCTTGAAGTTGCTTTTAGGAAAATATGACTAGGAGCTAGGACTTTGATCCAGATAGCGAATTTTGGGAAAGCTTAATTAGTGCAAAAGCCATCACATATCTCCCTATAGGTATATAATTCTTAATTAAAAAAAAAAAAAAATACAGTTTTTGTGGTGCAAACAATGCATTTGAGTGGCTTCAGAACTAACTGAAACTGAAAGGTCTTTTAAGCATATATACAACATCACAACTCCACTGATTTTTCAATATATTCATATATACACTTCTCTAATTTCCAACGAGTGCATGGATGCATGATCTACTTGCAAGCACTGTTGATGATTGTTGATATAAATAGAAAACGGAGAGAAAATTAACTTATAATTTTACATGGTTCAAAAGTGTGCGTATATCTAATTAATTTTATTTTCACTATCATAAGAGAAGTAACCCACCTCAACAACAAATTAATTCAATAGACCTTAAAAACATTAAAAAAAAAAAAAAAAAAAAAAAACTCAAATTCCGTTGTCAATTAAGAAAAAGAAAAGAAAAAAAAACCTAAAAGAGACTAGGAAAATGTTATTTGGAAGTCTTTTGAGGATATGTATATTGCTGAGTGATGCTTTTGTCTAGATTTGGTCTGTGATGGTTGCTTCATTGTAGAACTCCAAAGCTTGTGCAGACAGTTTTCGAAGGTATTTAATACTAATACTGTTAAGTGCAGCCCATGATGTGAATAATTTGGAGGTTTCCAAGTTTGATTTGGTTACTTATTCAGTTATTTGACTTTTCTTGATATGCAGTAAAACAAAAAGTTCATTGTCAAAGAATAAATGTTCTGTTTCTTGTTCAACAAGAGAAGTGTCCACCATGTATTAAAGTCTTATAGATAAGCAGCACTTCAAAGGGTTTGGTAGTATAGCTTTGGTTCGGGTGTGAGAGTTGAAGACGTGATTTGTATTTTTAGTCATAAATCTTTTTGTTATAAAAATTTGTGTAATCCATTGATACTTCTGTTTTCATTTAGGAAGAATATTTTTGTATTCAAACCATTATGTTGCAAAATTGTATGCTTTAGTGCATTACCAATGGGGACTCGAACCATATGGGTAGCTTCACTAATGTTACCCCCCTCCCTCCCTAATGAAACTTGAGGGAATTCAAGCCTCTTAGTGAAGGGAATGAAATGCCACTAAACCAGATGATCACTGATATCAGCTTGACATGCTCATGATAGCTTTGAGAGAGAGCTATTTATCATATTCCACATGTTTTACTTTCTATGTACTCAATCTTACAAATGCATAATTTCAATTGACTTGTGGTTTTCATGATGCAGGTGGAAGAGAGAATTTCAAAATCCAGAGGCATAACAAGGAGATCAAATATGAGTTTTTTTTTTTTTTTTTTTTGATGAATAATAAGGAGTCATCCTTAACCACACAGATGACAATTAATACAATCAATATAAATGACTTAGTTTAGACTCCCACATCTCTGTTATATATAGCTTAAAGACACTAAGAATATCATAATTACTACAACTGCCAAATACATCAGACCATTCAAATGCAGCAATACAAAAATTACAATGCTTTTATAATTAGGCTTATTCTCAAGACAACACCTTTTAATTGACCAAGACAATCTCTCCAAGAAACTCATGTAGTTCCGAGGCTGCCGCTTGAATACTTATTTGTAAATTATTTAGTCCACTATGCTACCGCATTATTTCATCTCTTTTTGATAGGGAACAAGTTGAGCTCTCTTCATGCTCCAAGCATTAAGCTTTGAAATTCTTACATTTAGAGTTCCATTGTTGAATACATACAGGTGGGCTTCTTTATCAATAGCCAATTTTGG
Source organism: Quercus variabilis (assembly GCA_030445155.1). Lineage (NCBI taxonomy): Eukaryota > Viridiplantae > Streptophyta > Magnoliopsida > Fagales > Fagaceae > Quercus > Quercus variabilis. Next base: position 877,213 of record CP129446.1, read on the forward strand.
ATAAACTCTAGCAGTGATGCAAGTCTTCCCTTCCCCACCAAAATTCTCAATAATTGAATGATCTATCTGCAAAATGACAAAAACGCAGATACATTATATCAGCAGCGGCGACGCCACGTTGGGTTCAGGGTGTTCCCAGGAACACCCTGAACCGAAAAAAAAAATATATATATATATATATAAATTTAAATTTTATTATTTGTTTACCCATAAAAAAAAAAAAAGGAACACCCTCACCCAAATCAGGAACACTCTCAAAATTTTGATGACAAACAAATTTTGAACTAAAATATTAAAAAAAAAAATTGGTTACAGAGCAAGCCCAAAAAAATAAAAAGGCCCAACATCAATCCTAAACAAAACCAACTCCAACCAGATTTTTAAATCAAAATACATTATTAACTAAATATCCAACAGGCCCAACCCAAACGAATTCTCAAAAAAAAAAAAAAAAAAAAAATGCAAACCAACCAAAACCCAATGCCAATACGCGTCCGCCGATTAAAATCAAAAACATAAAATCAGAAACTAACCTAACCTGAAATCAGAAACCACCTAAAGAAAACAAAAACCTCAACAACGCCTTAGCCTCCGCCTGAAAGGCTGAAACCTCATCATCAAGCAGCGCGACGCGGCGACGGCGCCTCCACCTGAAGGCTGAAACTCGAGCAACTAAGCTTGGATCGGGCATCGAAGATTGGAGATTGGAGATCGGTTCGATCGGATTAGAGCTTGCGACGCCGATGCTTGGCCTCGAATCCTTCCTCGCCTCCGACGCCTCGACGTGCTGCCACTGCCCGCGGCGCCGCCCCTCAGGCCTCCCTCAAGGTATTTTACACTTTACTTCCCTCTCTTTTTCTCTCTTAATCTTTGGGTTTTGCTGTGGAGTGGACTGTGCCACTGTGATCTGAGAGAGAGCTTATAATTATTCAAGTCTTTAGTGTTTAAGTCTAGTCTCTCTCTTTAGTCTTTTAAGTCTTTATTTGTCCTTTTTTTTTTTTTTTGACTTTATCCGTGTGTCATTGTGATGGAGGTGTTGGTGAGTTTGCTTTTTAGTGTATTGTGATTTGTGGTCTTTTAAGTTTGATTTTCTTTCTTTAGTCTTTTAAGTCTTTATTTGTCTTTGTATATATATATATATATTTTTTTTGACTTTATCCGTGTGTCATTGTGATAGTGGTGTTGGTGGGTTTGTCTTTTAGTGAATTGTGGTTTGTGAATTTATTTGATTGGCTCCTTTTGTGTGAATCTTGTCTGTTGTGTTAAGTGGGGGTAGATGTCTAGATGGGGCTACGGGACCGTATGGTGTGGGGTGAGATATTAAAAAAAATTTAATGAAGTAATTAAACACCAATAATTAATAATTTAATTAAATAATATATTATAAAAAATAAACAAATTAAATTATGTTAGGTTAAATAATAAATAATAATTTTATAATTAATGAAACAACAATATGATAAATTATAGTTTATAAAAGACAAACAAATTAATAAAACAATTAAATAACTATAATTAATAATTTTATTAATATTTCAAATGAACTTATAGTTTATAGTTTATAATTTATAAAGAATGCAAATTTGTTTTGATTTTAAGAACAGTTTTTTTTTTTTTTTTAAAGCACAAACCTCATTCTGGCCAAATTTTGAATTTCATCCGGTATTTTCCGAAATGTCCCGAAACACCCTAAATAGACCAAAATGACCTGAAATTTGTTCAAAGTGGAATAAGATAGGTTACTGTTCTGGTTTGTCCAGGAACACCCTGGACAAAATTCCTAGAGTCGCCACTGTATATCAGCAAATAGTCTTTCTGAGAAATTGCAAAATTTAGAAAGCTACATACCAAGCTTCTTAATGATATTTTCCTATCATTAGGATCCATGTTTACAAATGCTCCATAGATTGGTTTCTCAAGCTCTTCCCTCAAAGAAGATCTGTTGAAGTTGTCAGTTTGATCTCCAGCAAATTAAGAGTAAAAATTCATTCAGAAAGATTAAAAGGAGGTTGAATAAGAAGCCAACCTGCTTTGATCACTACACATGAGCACAACATGTTTTCCATCCCTTTTGAATATGCGAAAGTAGAGTGCAGTTTGCTCTGTTAAGTCCTTAGAAGCCAAAGCCAGCAAACCAAATGGTCCAACCGTGCCATTATTAGTAGATGCTCCCTTTTGACTACAGAGCTGTTGGGGATCAACCTGATTTGGGTCTATAGACTCTGTTTCACTCAGATTCGGCAAATCAAATGAAACTTCCACATCAGCCTACCGTTGGAAAAGGAAAGGAAAATAAATAATTATCTTTGTATATTAATGAACTTGTTTAGCCACAATAATAGGTCGCAAAATATTTCACAATTGTTGACATTATTAGGAGAAAGTAGTGTTTCTTCGATTATAGTAATAATAATGTTTAGGCAAACAAATTTTTTACAATGACATGACCTATTGTGATTGGTGTATAATAAAAATAACATCCATGGCAGACTGAGGTAAAAATGATGTTACTCTAATCACAACTGTTAGAACATATGTGAATTATGTTAGGAACATTTGTCAACATTTTATGTAGTTGGTTAATCCTTTGACAAAACGCACTTCACTTGTATTTGGATAGATCTAGGATGTGTTTGATACTTCAAGAAACATTGTTTCAAGTTCGAGTGTTAAAGCCATGCAAGTTTGTTCAAGAATCAAGTGAGAAAGTGCTAAATTTTAAAGCTCGATAGCTGCTCAACACCTCTCGACAGCTAGGCTATCTATCGAGATCTTCAGCTATTTCTTATCACAATCTCAACATCTCTTGACAGTTGGTGGATCGATCGAAAAAGCCTCTGTCCCTTCGATAACTTCTCTACACCTCTCGATCAATCGAGCTTTACGAAATTCAGATTTCCAGATCTGATTTTCGATTCATGCTGACATGTACGTGTAGGGTTTCTTTTCTCACAACCCTAGACCTATATAAGGCTTATTTTAGAGGTTGTCACATAAGAGAATACAAGGAGAACGAATGCAAAAGGTGACCGATGCCTTATTCTCTCTGAAAGAAGTTACTGCGTCTTTACGCCTTAGAGTTTTGTAACTAAATGCTTCTTGATCTTCATTGTTGATGAAATGAAGAATTTTGTGGCCAACATCTTCTTCAAGTTGGTATGTTAGTCACATACTGAAAGTTGTGCATCTTTGGTTAGTCACATACTGGAATCCGTGCATCAAAAAGGGTGGCGTTCATATATTGAAGAGTTAGAGGTTCTGATGCGATAGAAGGTTTTTGCTATAAGTTCATCTACGAGGATTGTAGAGTCTAAGAACAAAGGTTTTGTATTAAATCTGAAACTTCTCTTTACTATAGTGGATTGCTTTTCAAGAAGGTTTCCCCCTAGGTATTTTACTGTGAAACTAGTTTGTTTCATTGGTTTTCCTAGGTCATTATATTTTATCTTATTTACTTTTCCACTGCATTTATTTTTGACATGATATTGATGTTTGTTTGTTTAATAAGTTTTATTTATAATAAATCTATTAACAATTTGGGTTAAAACTTGTTAATTCTATCAACCAGGGTCTAAATTTTCCAACAAGTGGTATCAAAGCAAGTACACTTTGATTGGATTAATTTCTTGGGTGTGATCCTTGACCCCTGTTGTCAGGGTTCGTGGATAATCTTTTTTGATTCCTCCTTTATTTGATGAAACTAATTATGCGTATTGGAAAGTTCGTATAAAAGTTTTTTTGCAGGCTCTAGGTAAACAAATATGGCAAGCTGTTGAAGTTGGTTGGATTAAGCCAAAGGAAGCGCCTGTGGATTGGGATGATGCAATAATCATAGTAGCAAATTTCAACTGTAGGGCCTTGAATGCTTTGTTTTGTGGGGTGATTAATGAAGAATTCAAGAAAATATCATCAACAGAAGTTGCCAAGGAAGTATGGACCATTCTTAAGACCAACTATGAAGGTACCAAGGTAATAAAGACTGTGAAGTTTCAAAAACTCACTAGTAGTTTTGAAGAAATAAGGATGGAAGAGGATGAGACCTTTGATGAGTTTTATGCTAAACTCATGGATATTGTAAATTCTGCCTTCAACCTTAGAGAATCTATAGCAGAATCCAAAATTGTTAGGAAAATCCTTAGGTTCTTACTTGAAAAATTTCATGTCAAGATCACTGCCATTGAAGAAGTGAAAGACATTGATCAATTTCCTTTAATTGAGCTTGTAGGGAACCTTTAAACCCATGAGATAGGATTAGGCTCAATGGGAAAAGATGGAAAGAGTAGAAACTTGGCTCTTAAGGGTATAGAGGAAGAGATTAAGGACTCTGAAGATGAAAATGAAGATGAAGATGAGGATGAAGATTTAACTTTCATAACTGATGAGATTATCAAAGTTCTTCAATTTAGGAAAAAGGATAAGGGAAAATCTCTTAGGAAATCTAAATTCTCTAGGAATGGCAAAAATGAGAGACCTCTCATCCAATGCCATGAATGCAGAGGTTTTTGTCATATGAGGATAAAGTGCCCAAACTATCTTATGAAGAAAAAGACCAAGAAGTCAAAAAATAAAGGGCTAGTTGCTACTTGGAGTGATACTAAGAATGACTATTTTGATGAGTATGTGGGTGAATGTAGTCACGTTATGACTTTTGCCGCCATAACCGATAAGGTGATTGTGGAGAGTGCTAGTGACAGTAAGGATTCTTCTAATTATGAAGTACTTAAGAAGATGACCCTTTAGGAAGCTTATGATAAGTTATGTACTGAATTCATAAAATCTGAAAAGACTTCCCATCTTTGTAAAAAAAACTTAATAAGGTAAAAACTGAAAAAGCTGACCAGCTAGTCAAATTAGATGAGACTACAAGGTTAGTTGAAACTCTTGTTGTGGAGAACACCTCATTAGAAGAGGAGGTCAAGAATCTTGAGGTTGAGCTTAGTCAAGCTAGAACTCAAATAGAGAGGATGTCTATTGCAAAGCTTGATGAGGTATTGAGTGCTCAAAAACTTAGTTCTGATAAGACTGGCTTAGGATATGCGACTTAGAGTGATACTAAGAATGACTATTCTGATGAGTATATGGGTGAATGTAGTCACGTTATGGCCTTTGCTGCCATTACCAATAAGGTGATTGTGGAGAGTGCTAATGACAGTGAGGATTCTTCTAATTATGAAGTACTTAAGAAGATGACCCTTCAGGAAGTTTATGATAAGCTATGTATTGAATTCATAAGATCTAAAAAGACTTCTCATCTTTGTAGAAAAGAACTTAATGAGGTAAAAATTGAAAAAGCTGATCAGCTAGTCAAATTAGATAAGACTACAAGGTTAGTTGAGACTTTTGTTATGGAGAACATCTCATTAGAAGAGGAGGTCAAGAATCTTGAGGTTGAGCTTAGTCAAGCTAGAACTCAAATAGAGAGGATGTCTAGTGCAAAACTTGATGAGGTATTGAGTGCTCAAAAACCTAGTTCTGATAAGACTGGCTTAGGATATGCTATTTCCTCCAGCCCCTCCTCTTCCACAACTTTTGGATCAAGGATTGTTTTTGTGCTCTAATTTGAGAAAGGTGATAAAGGTATGAAATCTAAAACTGATTTGGCTAATTCTAAATCTTTTGTTAGACCTCATGTTTATCATCATTGTGGTGTTTCTGGACACATTGGTCCTAATTGTTTTAAGTTGTATCCTCATAAGCAATTGTTCAAATCGTTACAGGTTTCCTCTCAAGGACCTACAACTTTGTTTGGAGAGTTATTAAAAACTTTGAACTTTTTAACTCAATTTCAGGAGAATTCTAATTCTTCTATGTCCTTTAGTAGACATACTACGACACATGCCTTTTCATCTTCACAGCCAAAGATTTATGCTGTGTGGGTGAGAAAAGAGCCTAAAACTTAATTGTTTTTTTTTTTTTTTTTGTCCTCTGCTTTAATTCTTTCTATCTAAAGTAGGACTCTCTTTGCTTGATTTCTTATCTGTTTTAAAATCATGCTTTCATGTATCTGCACCATTCTATCATGTTTTCATGCATATGCATCCATCTTTCTTTCATGCTTTCATGTTGTTTGTTTGTTTTTGTTTGGTTGCTCAGTCTTTATTTTGTTTATTTTTCAAAATAGAAAGAGAAAAATAAGAAAAATACAAAAACAGTGTGTGTTTATGTACATTGGTACTTGTGTACATTGGATGACCATTGAAACAAAGTTTTTAAAACTTTGTATCTTTTGTAACTTAGATGAGCATCTCTATGCACAACTAAGTAAGTGAGTTTTATGGCTCGTGTTTGTAATGAGTAAGATTAAGTAATTTCTTGTACTTAACACTCGTATTACTCTTTTTTACAGGAAGGATTAGAAAATCCTAAGAGAAAGGCATAAATAACAATCTCACCACTGTTACCCACCAATCATGAAATGACATTTGTGTGTTTCGGCATAGCAAAACTGGAATGTCAAATGCCTAACATGATTGTGTATTTCTTTTCTTTCTCTTATATGCCCATGTATGGTTTGCTTAAAAGAAAACTATGCAAAGAATAATAAAAAGCAAAAAGAACAAAATGCTTTATATATAATTACAAGCATGTATTCTAGGAGATGTGGGAGTTATAGGATGTATCTCAAAGGTGATTGTCCCCATCAAATAATTATGATTGTGTGTGAGTTAAAGTGATTTTCTCATATCTTAAATCGTCATAACATGTAGATACTTATGTAATCTTGCGATATTTTTCACACACAACATGCAATATTCTTTGCTACTCTTGATACATGTGCAGGTATAATATGATTTGGTCATCACAAGGTTTACATGTGTTAATGTATGCTTACTAAACTGTCTTAACTTGTTTTTTAAATATAAAATTGGTTAAACTTGTTTAGTGCGTATATGTGTTTTGGGATCTATGCGCTTAACATTTTTCTTGTTGAGAGATTTGTTTTTCATGTGTTTTGCATCTTTTTGTTTTCTTGTTATCCATAGCATCTTGTTTCATTACATTCATGCATTTATATGAATTTCTTGTGCCCCTTAATCATCATTGATCATCTTTATATCTCTCGGTTGAAACTTTCTAGGTTCTTGTACCATTTGTCAATCATGACAAAAGGGGAGAGAAATTGTGGAGACTTTGTGGGTTTTTTTTTTTTTTTTTTTTTTTTTTTAAGATTCTACATATTAGGGGGAGAAATACATGCTTTTGTAAAGGGGAGATGTGTTTCATTTTGTTAGGGGGAGTGCTTACCTCATTCTTCTTGTACACCGGTCTTATGACCATGTTTGTATACATTATGCTTATCTTTGATATATATATATATATATATATATGATGTATGTTTTCTTTACTTACCTCTACATGTGTTGTTTCTTTTCTATCTCCATACACATGTTTCTTATATCGTGTATGCAATCTATTATTTCTGTTTCACACAAAGATGCCTTGATGAGTTTTGTTTAAAGTGTTTTAGAAATACAAGTTGTCAAAGTCTACTTGTCATAAACTTTCTTCTTACAAAATTTTTCAAGAGTTTGTGTTATGATAGATTTTATTGTATTTAACAAGTGAATATGAGTTGAGTGATTTATGACTTCTCTCATATGTTCATTTGTTAGTTGTGGTTTTGTTATGGGTTGCCAAAGGAGAAGGTTGTTAGGATATATGTGGATCATGTTAGGAACATATGTCAATATTTTATTTAGTTGGCTAATCTTTTGACAAAACACACTCTACTTGTATTTGAATAGATTTAGGATGTGTTTGGTGCTTTAAGAAACCTTGTTTCAAATTCAAATATTAAAGCCATGCACGTCTGTCCAAGAATCAAGTGAGAAAGTGCTGAATTTTAAAGCTTGATAGCTGCTCGACACCTCTCGACAACTAGGCTATCTATTGAGATCTTTAGCTATTTCTTATCGCAATCTCAACACCTCTCGACAGCTGGTGGGTCGATCAAGAAAGCTTCTGTCCCCTCGATAGCTTCTCTACACCTCTCAATAGATCGAATTTTACGAAATTCAAATTTCCAAATCTGATTTTTGGCCTATGCTGACAAATATGTGTTGAGTTTCTTTTCTCACAACCCTAGACCTATATAAGACTTATTTTAGAGGTCATCACATAAGAGAATACAAAGAGAATGAATGAAAAAAGTGACCGATGCCTTATTCTCTCTGAAAGAATCTATTGCGTCTTTACACCTTAGGATTTTGTAACAAAATGATTCTTGATCTTCATTATTGATGAAGTGAAGAACTTTGCAGCCAACATCTTCTTCAAGTTCGTGTGTTAGTCACGTACTAGGAGTCATGCATCTTTGGTTAGTCACGTACTGGGATCCGTGCATCAAAAAGGATGATGTTTATATATTGAAGAGTTCAGAGGTTCTGAAACGGTAAAATGTTTCTGCTGTAAGTTCATCTACGGGGATTGTAGAGTCTAGGGACAAATGTTTTATACTAAATCTGAAACTTCTCTTTACTATAGTGAATTGCTTTTCGGGAAGGTTTCTCCCTAGGTTTTTTACTGTGAAACTAACTTGTTTTATTAGTTTTTCTATGTCATCATATTTTGTCTTATTTACTTTTCTGCTGCATTTATTTTTAACATGATATTGATGTTTATTTGTTTAACAAGTTTTATTCTTAATAAATCTAATTAACAACTTGAATTTAAAACTTGTTAATTCTATCAATTAAAGTCTAAATTTTCCAACAACAACCAATCATGTTTAACGTTATGAAAAATATTATGCCACTAGCAATATAGAGTAACTCATTTGGATAAAGTGAGTTACCTGTGAAGCTGTAATCCCTGAAACTTCGAAAACTGAACCTTGCTTGAGCTCCTTACCTTCGAAACTCACATTATTAGCACGTAGTTTATCTATTTCGTTGATCGGCCATTGCACTAATTGTCGTCCATTTGCACTGAGCACAATGCTTCTAGGAAATGACTGGAAAATGAAAGTGATGCTTTTAGTCATGACTTGTAATTCTGATTCAACACTATTGTCAACATAGTTGAAAGCTTCATGACATGTATTCAGTTTGATCAATGGCAGTAATAGAGTACATGTAGAGTATTTTCCTATACAAAAATAAATTTACTAATCTAGAAACAAGAATGCTGATAAAGTGAGGATACTCATGCATGGGTGTCCTAAAGTGTATTAGGAGAAAAAAAAAAACTTTGATGTATTTTAAGATTTGAATAGATTTTATTTATTTTGAAATTTCAAATAAATACAAAATATCTCTATAAAGAAATAAAATATATCTAAAAATATTCATCGGGTGTAACTTTGAAATCAATCATGTCATGTCTTAGTATTTAAAGTACTATTTTTGTTGTGATGTCAACGTCAGTGCCCATGCTTCTAGCCACCAACAAATCTATCAGAATAAAAATGAACACAAAAACTGAATCCTTTGTTACCTGAATCCCATCCCATCCTTTAATAATGGCATCTAATGCAGTATCAGATTCAGCCACCCAGCCCCACAATATTCGCCTCTTCTTAGCACTGTCGTAAAACGTTTTTGAAGCATAGAATTTTCCATAGTCATACCTCAAGTCAAATCCAGTTTCCATAAAATCATATTCAATGGAAAAATTATCTGTTTGAGGAATGTAATTTCCCAATATATAGTGGTCTTGCCCATTGAAACTTGCCTTGAGAACATGCTTGGTAAATTTGTCTTGAGCAAAGTTGTTAATTCCATTTTGGCTATTGATTCTGACAGGGTAAAAATCTGGACACTCCCACATGCCAGTCTTAGTTGATGAGTGAAGTGGTTTGTTACTCCTAGTCCAATTGACGAAATCTTTGCTTTGATACAGAAATGCCATTCCTAGGGCATTAATCCTACCTCCAATGATGACTCTCCATACTTTATCTGGGCCTTGCCAAGCAGTTGTTGGGTCTCTAAAATCGGATCTATCAATATCATCAGCTGGGCTCATTAGAGGATTATGGGGTAATTTGACCCATTCTCTTAGGAATGGATCAGAAGCATTCTTGGGCATTGCCAAGTTTTGAACTAGGCTATTGTTCAAGTCAACACCAGTGTACAAAATGGCGGGTTTTCCACTAGGAAGGATTGTAGTTGAGCCAGACCAGCAACCATTGATGTCATAAGGCTCTAATGGACTAATGGCAGGTTCAAGATGAACCCAATTTACAAGATCATATGATATTGAATGACCCCATGCCATGTTACGCGGGACAGGAGCATATGGATTGTGTTGGAAAAATAGATGGTAAACTCCCTTATAGTACATTGGTCCTGTAGTAAGATATGAGCCATATTAGAATTTTCATACCATCTAATATCAATATTAGTAGTGTGTTATGCTTCAGATTAATAGACCACAAACCTTTCTAGCTTCTTAAAAAAATTAACTACAAACCAAACAACCCACTGAAATGTCGTTCTCTCAGTCTCTCACCCATCTAAGATCTTTTAGAATTTTTAGGATTAATTAAATTTCTTAAGATACTTCTATCATGAATCTATCCACATAACTGAGGAACAAAGAAGGAAAAAAAATGGAAAAGAAATGATCAGCATAATATAAAGAAATTGCAAAAACATACCATTAGGATCTGAGTGTCAACAGCATCCATTTGCCAATTATTACATGTTACATTACAGGACCAAAGAACAAAGTTAACACAAGTATTAAATTGCAAGAAGAATGAATTTAAGTGTTAATGGAGCAAACATAAGAAGTAATAAAAAAAGAAAAGAAAATGGAATGTTGTGAAGACAAACTATTCATCCAATTTTTAAGAGGTTGAAAGTGGTAGGCGGTCCTGTAAGGCTGCTCTTTTGGAAGTGATTGAAGATTTCTGTGAGTGTGATTTGAGGCTTCAACATGAACTCCATTACCAACCAGCAAAAAGCATAAGGCAAGAGACCAAAGAACAGATATCTCCATCTAGTCTAGTGCTAAATTGAACCAGCTTCATATGTTTTTTTTTTTAGTGATTCGAAATCAAAGCAAGGACTTGTGCAGGTCATTGAAGATGTGGGGTCAGCTTGTCAATCTGACCCGCTGTGCACTTCATTGACTAGTAAAAGAGATTGAATGTGTCTTTCAATGTCTTGTATCGAACTTTTATATAGACATTTCAAAGTTCTAATTTTCAGCTGTTTTCATTTATCATGTACTATAAGTCAAACGTAGATAGAAGACTTAGGAATTGACTTAGCTGTCTTTGCCTCTATCTTTGCATCCTTGTATTTGTGCTACATCATATTCATGTTTGCCCGATTGGGAAAAACCAGTAAAAAGTTTATTTGGGAAAAAAAGAAAAGAACTTTTTTTGTTTTTGTTTTGAGAAATACACAAGGAATAAAGAAAGTGATTCTAACACAAAGTAACTTGAATAGATAATTTGTCTTGACGTTTTGTATATAAGATTTAGGCAAAAATGTAAAACTGATCCTCTAACTTTCACTGTTTTTCATTTCAGTTCTTTAACTTTCAGTTTTGTCAACTTAGTCTTCTAACTTTCAATTTTTGTTAATTCAAGGCTCTGTTACAATTCAGTTAATGTTGTTGTTAGATATGCTTGAAACGAAGCTGTTTTGCTCTTCTCTGTTTATTTTTTTTATTTTTATTTTTTTACTGGGAATTAAAATAAAAAAAAAAAGAAAAATCTGAAAAAAAAAAAAAAAAGAAAAGGAAAAAGAAAAAAAACATGAAGGGAACGATCCGTGCAAGAAGACTTCAATCGGAGAAAAAAACCTACGGTCCATCTCTGCTCTTTTGTCCGAAGGTGCACTAGAGGTGGACCCTAGAACTCACCGGTTGAAGAAACCGGCAGCACCAGTCCCTGCTAGCACCCCACCAGTGCTTCCGATTTACGACGCGCTGGCCGTAGGGCGTTCTCTAGCTCCAACTTTGGCTCCGGCGCCAGGCCCTGGTGGCCCCCATGGCCACTTCAACGGTATGAAGCAAGTCAAGGACTTTATCCACACACTCTTACATTACAGTGGCTACAATGAAATGGCAAATATTCTAGTCAATTTAACCTCTTTAGCAACCGAGATGGGTCGGTTGGTTTCAAAAGTGTATGTATTGATGATTTTGGCACCCAAGGATGAAGCCATGGCTAAGTTAACCATGAACCAGTTGAGTGAGCCTAGTGCACTGGAGCAAATTATATATTACCATACCATATCGGAGTATCAGACTAAGGAGAGTATGTACAATGCAGTGAAGAGGTTCGGGAAGGTCTAGTATGATACTCTACGGTTACCACATAAGGTTGTGGCTCAAGAGGCTGATGGGTTTGTGAAATTCGGGCAAGGAGATGGGTCGGCTTACTTGTTTGACCCGGATATTTACACCGATGGTTGAATTTCGGTGCAAGGGATTGATGGGTTTTTGTTCCCATCGGAGGAGGAGACCAAGCAGTGAAGTAAGCAATGATTCAGGCTTAATGTGTATGCGTGTGTGTGTGTGTGTGTTTTTTTTTTTTTTTTTTTTTTTTTTTTTTCAGATTTTTCTTATTTTATTTTAATTCCAAGTTAAGAGAGAGAGAGAGCAAAATGATGTTGTTTCAAGCATATCTAACGGCAACATTAATTGAGTTGTAACAAAGTCTTAAATTGACAAAAATTGAAAATTAGAGACTGAATTGGCAAAATTAAAAGTTAGAGGACTGGAATGAAAAACAGTGAAAGTTAAAAGGTCAGTTTTACATTTTTGCCTAAGATTTATTTATTTGTTTAAACTTATAAAAGTTACATTTAGCTCCATTTCAATAATTAAGTTGGTCTAAAGAGGTCACAAAGTGGTGCTACCATATGAAGGGATCAATTACCTTAAGAAGTGATGTTGGATCATCAATACCTCAAGATCCTCAATACTACCTGCAATGTTAGTAGTATTTCGGATTAGAAAACCTTTTTTTTTTTTTTTTTTTTTATACAAGAAAATGCTTATACTTTGGAATTGAAAAATATGAACTTTCTTTTCATTTTTTTTGCCTAGTTAATTTACTAATTTCTAAATGAAAATTAAGAAAAAAAGTGGGCGCTAAAATGCCTATATGTTTGGCAAGTAAAACATAATGCTAAGCAGTTTCGAGAGAGTTGAATCAAAAGTGATATTTCCATGTCAAATTATCAAGGTTTTTTTTTTTTTTTTTTTTTTTTTCCACTCTTTTCAAAATTTTATTTTTCTCTCATTGTCATAGTCATCCGTTCATCAAATTTTTTTATTGTTTCAAAATCTATATATATTTTTGTTCTCAAAGGTGAGTTATTTTTTTATTTTTTGGGATTGGAATTAGGTGGTAGATGGAATTTGATAATATTATTTTTTTTAGAATATTGTAGGGGTAAAGGCCCAAATTCGGTATTGGGCCTTGGGCCTTGACCGAGAACATGGGTGATCTGAGAATGATTAAATAGTAGTAAGTGGTTTAAGCTCATAACTTCATGAGCATGATATTAATGGGAAGCTGGTCCGAGGAGGAACACCTCATCAAATAAGCTAAACACGCATCTGATGTAGATCCTAATGATCAAGGCGACCTTCTAGGAAGCTCTAGTGGCACGGGCGTACTTTTCAAGTGTACCAGAAAGTAGAAGCTAGGAGATGCCTAAGGAAAAACTGCTGTCACCGTATTGAATGCCCTGCAGCTAACTTTCTAGCCATATTTATATGAAGAAGACCCCTGAACAGTGCTGCCTTGGCTACCACAACTCACAGAAAGCCAAAGAGGGTGTCTAATGGGACAAGAACTCAAGTAGTGACTTGGATGATCAACAAGTGGAAGACCAAGATTACTAGGAGGGAGATATATAATGTAAGAGACCCTTGAAGGAAGGGGGATCGAAAAATCAAAAGAGAAACACTGTAATGATCTAGTACTAGACTTGTAATCAAACTTCAAAAGTAATACATAAGAATCAGCCTCCTTGGACTTCGCCTAGGACGTTTTTCCTTAGTGAAAATTCGATATTTTCCTTTCTTAGTCATCAAGATCTGTTTACTTGTTGTTTAACTCATTAAAGCCCCGTTTTCCAACCCATTCTCTTCAAATTTATTACTTTGGGTTTTTTGGGCCTAAGTCCATGTACCTTTTGGTCTAAGAGTTCAAATCGGGTCCTTATAAATATAATTTAGGACCTCAACCTAAGAAATTGAGGGATAAAAATTTAGTACATAATTAATTATAAATGTCTTTCAAGATTTAAAACAATGTTGAGTTACCTCTTGGTATATGAATAAGTTGACTACATTAAGATTTAAGAAGAAATTATTGTATTTTTATTTTATATATATATATATATATATTTAAATATGAATAGATGCTAGTATTATTTTCATGCATTAATTTATTCTTCAATCTTTGTATAATTCTAATTCTTAAAAAATGAATTCTTTTTCATTCTTTGACACCTCCCCTCCCTAAGGATGAATTCTTAGTTCTGTCCCTAACTTTGGCTCTAATATTGTGACGAAACCATAAATATATGGTGGAATATATTATTAAATTACACTAAACATGTTATAGAGAGGACCCATACATAGAGTCCATTTAACCTAGCAGTACTAGTACAATACAAAAAAGAGATGCATTCTAAGGGAAAGTACAATGGGCCCAAGAATGAGCTTGGGTCTTCAAAAAAAAAAATTCATAGCTTGAAAGTTTTTCCAATCAATCGTTTTTTTATTGAAGTCTCATGCTCAATGGCTGTTAGTGCATTTGATTATTCTCCTGAAGTAGTCCATCCACCTACGTATACTAGGTAATTACAGGGAGGAATAATCATGTGGCTAGAGTTTCTCTTCTTTAGTATAATGAATTTCTCTTCTTGCAAGCTAATGAATTTCTCTTCTTAAGTATAAAAGAGATTTGTTGTTTGTTCTACCTGCCATTGGTGTAAAAGTAGAACTTCTCTTCTTATCTAGAAAATTGATTTAGTTGTTCAACCTGTCATGGTGTAGAACTTGTCTCTTTTCTAGAAAAGAGATTTGGATATTCGACTTGTCATTGGTGTAGAACTTGTATTAACTAAAGATGCAACACTCTGATGCCAATGGGTTCAAAAAAAGCCTAAAACAAATAAGGAACTGAACCATGTGGGGTAGCTTGACAAGCTAGTGTTAGCATATGAGAGAGAGAGAGAGGAATCAGTAATGAGCTGTTTATTATGTTCCAGTTGTTTTACTTTTAATACCCTCAATCTTCAATATGTTTGGTTCTAATTGAGTTGTGGCTTTCGTCTCTTTTTGATAGGAAAAATTTGAGCTCTCTTCATGCTCCAAGCACTAAGCTTTGAAATTCTAACACTAATAGTTCCATTGTTGAATACATATAGGTAGGCTTCTTTATCAATAGCCAATTTTGGATATACTCTAGCAGTGATGCAAGTCCTCCCTTCCCCATCAAAACTCTCAACAACTGAATGGTCTATCTGCAAAAATATAAAATGCAGATACATTATATCAGCAAATGAACTTAACCACACGTGCACGTACACAGTTTCCAAGAAATTGCAAAATCTTGGTTTTGCATGTCTATAAAGAATAAACTTCATGTAACATGAAGGAAAGTGGAAACAACTTTCGCCTGATGCAAAACAATAGTAGTTATGAGGTGCTCTAGATCAGACTATCAGAGTTATCAGCCATATTTATGTCATCAATCAGATTACTCATCAGAATCAGCTTGTAAATACAAATAGAATTAAAATGAAGACTATTCTGAATGAGTTTCTTCTTGTTAATCTTGTATTAGTGTGATATTATTGAATTTATTACAGCGATTGAAGAATAAATGGACAAAGCTACATACCAAGCTTCTTAATGATATTTTCTTATCACTAGGATCCATGCTAGCAAATGCTCCATAGGTTGTTTTGTCAAGCCCGTCCCTCAAAGAAGACCTGTTGAAGTCGTCAGTTTCATATCCAGCTAAGAGTTAAAATCAACTGAGAAAGATTTGAAAGGTGGTTGAATCAGAAGCCAACCTGCTTTGGTCACTACACATGAGCACAGCATAATTGTCATTTCTTTTAAATATGCGAAAGAAGACTGCAGTTTGTTCTGATAAGTCCTTAGATGCCAAAACCAGCAAACCAAATGGCCCAAGTGTGCCTTTAACAGATGCTTCCTTTTGACTACAGAGCAGTTGAGGATCAACCCAACTTGGGTCTATAGACTCAGCTTCATTCAGGTTGGGCAGATCAAATGAAACTTCCACGTCGGCCTTATTGAAAAAAAAAAAAAAAAAAAAAACAGAATTTGTATACAAATGAACTGGAATCATAATATGCAGAGTCACTGATTAGGATAAAATTAGTTACCTGTGGAGCTGTAATCCCTGAAACTTCAAAAATTGAACCACCCTTGAGCTCCTTACCATCAAAACTCACTTTATTGGTGCGTAGTTTCTCTATTTCCTTGATTGGCCACTGCACTAATTGTTGACCAGTTCTACTAAGCACAATGCTTCTAGGAATTGACTGGAAAACAAAGGGTATGGTTATAGTCAAGTAATTCAGCACTTTTGCCTATATGGTTGAAAGCTTGACATGGTTTCGGTAAATCCCATGGCAGCAATAGAGAACATGTAGCCTATTTTTATAAGCAAAAAATAAGTTCTCTACTCTGGAAACAAGAATGTTGATTAACCACTTCTGAAGTTCTAACTATGAAAACCACTAATTGGTTGAAACACTTTCGAAAATTAGTCATGTCATGTGTCAAGCATGAAGTCATAAGTTTGCTCTAGGCCGCTAGGAAAACCAACCAAGTTCTGTTATTTCCTTAAAATATGTCTATTTGAAGCTACTCCATACCCCCATACATAACACATTGTCAAGTAATGAAAATTAACCAAAAAAAAAAAAATGAAATTTAGTTTACCTGAATCCCAGACCATCCTTTCCTAATGTCATCTGATTCACTATCAGATTCAGTCACCCAGCCCCACAGTATACGCCTCTTCTTAGCACTGTCATAAAACGTTTTGGAAGCATAGAATTTTCCATAGTCATATCTCAAGTCAAATCCAGTATCCATAAAATCAGTGTCAACCAAAAAATTATCTGTTTTGAGAGTGTAATTTCCCAATATGTAGTGGTCACGATCTTTAAAACTTGCCTTCAGCACATGCTTGGTAAATATATCTTGAGCCGAGGTTTCAACTCCATTTTTGCTGTTGATACTGACAGGGTAAAAATCTGGACACTCCCACATGCCAGTTTTTGTTGATGAGTGGAGTGGTTTGTTACTCCTAGTCCAATTAACAAAATCTTTGCTTCGATATAGAATTGCCATTCCACGACCTTTGATCTTGCTGCCAACGATTACCCGCCATACTTTGTCTGGCCCTTGCCAAGCAGTTGTTGGGTCTCTAAAATTGTCTGGATCATTGTCATCAATTGGAGTAAGTAGAGGATTATGAGGAGATTTCACCCATTCTATTAAGAGTGGGTCAGAAGCATTCTTGGGCACTGCCAAGTTTTGAACTTGGCGTTTTTTGAGGTCAGCTCCAGTGTACAAAAT
This sequence comes from Quercus variabilis, assembly GCA_030445155.1. NCBI lineage: Eukaryota > Viridiplantae > Streptophyta > Magnoliopsida > Fagales > Fagaceae > Quercus > Quercus variabilis. The sequence goes on from CP129446.1 coordinate 894,748, forward strand.
GGCAGGTTTTTCCTCAGAAAGGAATGTAGTTGAACCAGACCAGCAACCATTAATGTCAAAAGGCTCTGATGGATTAATGGCAGGTTCAAGATGAACCCAATTAACAAGATCATATGATATTGAATGACCCCATGAGATGTTACCCCACACAGCAGCATATGGATTGTATTGGTAAAATAGATGGTAAACGCCCTTATAACATATTGGTCCTGCGGTAAGATAGATCGCCATGTATCATACAACGTGCAAATTGTTCTTTACAATGTTGAAGCTTCAAACTTGACTGGAAATTCACCATGTTTGTTATTAAAAGTTCTAGTGTAGTATGCTTCAAATACACCACAAACCAAAAACCCAAAAAGAAAAAAAGTATGTTCCCTTATCCATCTAGAAAAAGTTCATAGGTATGTATAAATACAAAGTATATTTCCATTTTAGTCATATTAAACACTTCACTTTATGGCCATCAGTAATTGTTCAATTAATGGCTTGTTTGGAAGTTTAAAGAGGGAGGAGAGTAGAGGGGAGTAGAGGGGAGGGGAGTAGTGGGGAGGAGAGTAGAGGAGAATGATTCCCCTCTACTTTGTTTGGATGTTTTTAAAATTAGCAAGGAGAAAGGGAGTAATTAGCCCTTCTCCTTGTGTAATTTTGTTAATATAATAAGGGTAAATTAGGTAATTTACTTAGTCAATAGTTTATGTACACTACTCTCCTTCCAAAACTCTCCAATTTTGGGGAATTAAAAATGGGAGGCTAGAGGGAGTTGAAACCCCTCCAAACCCTTCCAAACTCCTCCCCCTCATTTCTTAAAAAACTTCCAAATAAAGTAATTAGATTACTCTCCCTCCCTCTACTCTACTCCCCCTTCATTTTTAAACATCCAAACAGGCCATAAGGAAATAATTTGTTGCAAAGTTTTAATTGGTTATGTCTCGCGTCTTTTTTATGAGAAAGTTCATGAATATTTGATAGTACATTAAATTTTTATGGGAACTGAAACTTCAATCTACTAGTCCTTGGAACCGAGGAACTAGAAATGAAAAAGGGTAACTAAATGAACATAAGATAAAGAAAATGTGAAAACATACCATTAGGATCTGTGTTTCAACGACGGTCATGTGCCAATTTCAACATGCCAAATTACATGAACAAAAAACAAAGTCAATACAAGTATAAAATTGAAAGAACAAGAGAGAAATGAAAAGAAGGTTGTGAAGATTAACCATTCATCCAGTTTTTAGGAGGTTGAAAGTGGTAGGCAGTCCTGTAAGGCTGCTCTCTTGGAAGTGATTGAAGATTTCTGTAAGGTTGATGGGAGGCTTCAACTTCAACTCCATCACCAACCAGCAAAAAGCTTAAACCAACAGCCCAAAGTATATTTATCTCCATCAGTTGCAGAGCTCAGTGATGGCTACATCCTTCCCATAGTGATGCCACAGAATTAAATTTTCAAAGCAGAAATTGAACCAGCTTCATTTTGTTTTTATATTCAACTTGCATTTTTTTACTGAATATAGAGTGAGTATCTTGTATCATCTTGCATTTACTCTGGTATTCTAATTGCAACAGTGTTTTTTTAATATATTCTTGAGTTGTAAAGATTTATAAAACTATGGACCATGTGAACATGCCACCAGGTCAAGGTGGTCCAGGCGCCTCTATGTAGCTCACAAGTTATTACACTAACGTGCTTTGATTCTAATAATAAAAACTCCATTAAGCTAGCAAAAAAATTCTGAGAAGTGAAGAGCACGATAGTGTAGCACAAGCAAATCGACAAACTGAAAACACCAAGTCAGAAAGAAATGAGCAACTACCATGGCTAGGTTCGAGTACTATACCAAAAAAAAAAAGCGTTACGAAACTCACGTTCCGTGGCAACTTTTGTCTTAACAAGTTAATGATCCCAACAATAAGTACTTTTAAATTGCGTTTATATAAGTGGTTGGAAAATGGTGTTTTGAGTTTAGAATGAGCTTTTGTAAAAAAAAGCTATGAGGAGTTGTGGTTACAAAACAGAGTTCTAAGTTTTAAAAATACTCTTTTAAGCTCCCAAAACGCCTAACCAAACGGATTTGACAAAGAGCACAAAGAGCTTTGAGTGCAAGAGATAGTAACAGACTTTAACAATGGCTTCCTTATCACCATCACCACCCTCCTTAAAATTATCTTTCAGCTCGGCATTGGTAAGCAGTAAGCACCCAACACAAAACCTTTTATTTCTGTTCTATTACATTCTGTTTAATTAAATAATTGAATAAAAAATAAAAACCCTTTTGTTGGTTTTTGTTCTATTACATTCTGTTATCTTAACTCATTTGTCATTATCAATATTATCTCTTGATGCATTTCAAGCGCTTCAAAGTTCAAGCCACTCATTCACAGTATTGTACCTCACAAATTCATGTGGGTTATCCCCAGAATCTGCTCTATCAGCTTCTAAATATGTTAATTTCAAAACCCCGGATAGAGCAGACTCGGTCATTATATTTTTCAAGAACAATGGCTTATCACAATCCCAAATCTCAAAAATCATAAGCACAACTTCGGTGCTCTTTAGCAGATCCTGAGATACCTTTTTGCCCAAGTTGGAGTTTTTATACTCTGAAGGCGTTACAAGACCTGACATTGCTGGAGTATTATCTGGAAATCCATGCATATTGAAGCAAAGCTTAAAAATTTGGTTGGTAGTGATGTCAATATTATTAGAGCTATTATTGTTAAACGGTTTTGGCCAATTCTCAATTGTGATGTTGACAGTTATATGGCACCAAATGTCAATCTTTTGCAAGAAAGCGGAGTGTCTGAATTACATATAATTATGTTATTTAAAACTCAGCCCAGAGCTATAGCAAGAAATCTGGTTAAATTTAAAGAGATGGTGGAAGAAGTAAAGGACATGGGTTCAACCCTTTGAAGATTAGTTTTGTTCAAGCTGTTACTGCAATGAAGGCAATGAGCAAATCCACATGGGAGAGGAAGTCAATGCTTATAAGAGGTGGGGTTTGTTTGAGGAAGAGATTCTTGTTGCTTTCGGGAAGAACCCCTATTGTATTGTTGCATCTGAGGATGAGATTATGCGGGTGATGGATTTTCTTGTCAACAAGTTGGATTGAAGTCTTTGCTTATTGTGAAACGCTCTTCACTTATTAATATGAGCTTGGAGAAGTGACTTATTCCAAGGGCTTCGGTGATTCAAGTTTTACAATCAAAAGGTTTGGTTAGGGAGAATTTTTACTTGCCTACAGTGTTCGAGTATGTGGAGAAGTTGTTCCTGCAGAGGTTTGTGTTGATAAGAAGGAAGCTTCTGAGCTGTTGCAATTTTACAAGGAAAAAATGGATTTACCAGAATAATTAGTGAATATATGATAAAAAAGGCAAATAATGAGATGAAGCAGTTGTAGAGTGCTTACATTATGTGTCACATTTACTTGTTGAGTTACTTGATCCAAATTACATTCTTTTGTATTGATCTAACTCTAAACCAAGTTCAATGTTGCATCTAGTCCAAATCACAAACTATTGCTAAGTGATTGGAGCTTGTAAGTAATAAAAGAGGGGCTTATTCATCCAGTCATCCACCCATCCCACTGAAATGTGAAAGTCATATCCTCTTACGTCAAACAGTTGAAAGCTTCGTATGAATCCTTTGAATCAGCCATGTCTATTCATGTATTACTCATGTCAAAAGGAAAGATTATTTCAAGTTCTAAGTAAAATTCCAGGATTGACTTTATAGTTTGTCATGATCATAAAATTATAACCCAAGTACATTTCCCTTGGAATTCTTGGAATGGAGAACACCCTCTGTAAGCCTGATTGGAAAAAAGGAAAGGCTTAGAAGCATGAAGATTACACACACATCTCAGAAATGAGTCTCACTAGCAGTTTGCATCTATTTCATAAAATTTATTGGCAATGCCTTTCTTTGTGTAAATGATGTGTATTGCTAAACAGAAAGATGCATACGTTACTCTCGTTGGGCACAGCAACACCAGAGACAACAAGAAGGATAAATGAACGTAGACTCAAATGTGGGATATCAAGAAACCATAAAGCATGAGGTGAAAAAACCTATATCAGCTAGCAGGTCTACACCTCAGTTGCCTTCCAGATACAAGTAAAAACACACCATTAAGACCTCAATGTCGTTACATCCTTCAAGTTACGTTGCCCTATACCTTAAACTTTCTTTGCCATTGATTTTGGCTCTTTTCATGCTCCAAGCATCCAATCTTGAAATTACCACACTTGAACTCCCATTGTTGAATAAATACAGGTGCATCCCTTCATCTGAAGCCAGCATGGGGTAAACTCTAGTGGTGATACAAGTTCTCCCTTCCCCTCCATAACTCTCAACAATTGAGTGGTCTATCTGCAAAAGTTGAACCAATAATGTTTAATCATAAACAAAGCAATTGAAAAAAAAAATTAATAGAAAATACTATAAACACACCAAGCTCCTTAACGAAATCTTTTCAAGGCGAGGATCGATGTCAACAAAAGCTCCAAATGTGGTTTTATCAACCTCTTTTCTTAAAGAAGACCTGTAAGCATTTTAAACATTTTACATTGAGCTTAAATTGCATAAATATTAAGCCTTATTCCACTGCAAAGGGGGGAAAACATGTTAGAGATCAACCTGCTCTGATCACTACACATCAGTACTATATATCTGCTGGGACCTCTGAATACTCGAAAAAATATTGCAGTCTGCTCTGTCAAGTCCTTTGATGCCAGAGTCAACAAACCAAATGGTCCTAATCTGCCATTACCAGATGCATTCTCTTTACCACAGAATAGTTGGGGATCAACCCCAGTAGGATCCATGAATTCAGCCTCTTCTAGTTCAGGCACCTTAAAAAATACTTCCACATCGGCCTTAATTATAAATATAAGAGAGTAGTCACAATAATGCAAGAAAAATACTTAAAAAGAAAATGACTTTAAAACATGACAACAGTGTGAGAAAATAGAACTTAGTTAATCACCTGTGCAGCTGTGATACCTGAAAGCTCAAAAACTGCTCCACTTAAAAGTTTCTTTCCATGGATACTAACTTGACTGTCACGTAGAGTTTCAATTTCTTCAACTGGCCACTGTAACAATTGCTTTCCGCTTTTATCAAGCCAGACTCGCCTAGGAATTGACTGCAGACCAGAGTTCCAACACCATGAATGTTCATCAATCAATGTATGGCTCAAGCAGACAGTAAGATTAAAAAAAATTTATGACATACTGCACTAATATATTAACAGAGGATAATTACATCCGTAAGCCAATTTAAACCATTTTTACATTTGGAAATATTTTTATTAATTCAGAGTGCTCAAGGTATATGCAAAGCAAAGATGCCTCCAATTCAGCTTAATTAAGTATACCTGAAGTCCAGACCATCCTTTCTCAATATCATCTTCGGTGCTATCAGACTCATTCACCCAACCCCACAATATCCTCCTGTTCTTGACATTGTCAAAGAATGTCTTCGAAGCATAAAATTTTCCATAATCATACCTTAAGTCCAAACTAGTACCCGTAAAGTCACTTTCAGAAATAAATCTTTCCGCCTGAGAGTCATAGTTACCCAACGTGTAGTAGTCATGGGAATTGAAACTTGCCTTCATCACATGCTTTACACTTGGATTCTGAACTGAAGTGTCAACACCATTTGTGCTGTTAATAGACACAGGGTAAAAGTCTGGGCATTCCCACATTCCAGTTTCTTCAGATATATAAAGTGGATGTTGGTACTTAGTCCAGCTCACAAAATCCTCGCTTCGATATAGAATGGCCATTCCATGGTTATTGAGTTCACTTCCAATGATTACCCTCCATTTTCCATCCAGGCCCTTCCAAGCAGTTGTTGGGTCTCTGAACTCATTTACCTTGATACCATTAGGTGGAGTCATGATAGGATTTTTAGAGAATTTTACCCATTCTCTGAGAAATGGGTCGGATAAATTTTTTGGTGTGGCCAAGTTCTGGACCTGATAATTATTAGCATCAAGACCAGTGTATAAGATAACAGGTCTATTCCCTGGAAGGATTGTAACAGAGCCTGACCAGCAACTGTTGATGTCAAATGGCTCAGTCGGTTCAATGGCATGATTAAGATGAATCCAATTAATTAGATCATATGATATAGAATGTGCCCATATCATCCTATTACCAAACACTGCACCATAGGGGTTGTATTGGTAAAACAGATGGTAAACTCCCCCATAATACATTGGCCCTGCAATAAAGAAATCATCATCATTACCAAAAACATTAATGTGTGTTTGGACTAGCTTTTTGCTGACAGTTGGTAAAAGTACCATTGTACCTAGAAAAAATTGACCTTTAGAAAACCATATATAAGTAAATAAGTTACTCGTCTTATACGAGCTTTTAGATTACAAATTGTAACATGCTAGGGTTGGTGGTATAATTGTTGGAATTCATCAACGAAATCATTTAAATGAAACTACTCTAGTCTATAGGCTTTTTATCAACGAAAAACTCTTTACGACTACATCTTTGGTTTTTGTGTACTTACAATGAGCCCTAAATAAGGTTTATAGAATAGAGAATTTTTTTATTTTTTTATTATTTTTTAACGAGAATATAATAAAAGAACCATCCTAGACTAACCCAGAAATTAGTTTGCCTCATCTACATGCACATGGGCCTACATCAGGTATGGGCCATAATATCTCTAATAGTTTACATAAGAATCAAGTCAAGCATTTCAGATCTATCAAAAAAAAAAAAGAGAGAGAGAAAGAGAAAAAAGTCCAGCATTTCAGAAGAAACAGAATAAGAAGTACTTATTTCTCTTAACGTACAAACGCCCATAACCAGAAGCAAAAAGAGAATAAACATACTTGGGATGAATTCAAAAACTTACCATTAGGATCTGTACAATCAAAGGCACCCATTTACACACCCCTCCAATAGAACATGTAAAATAACAGAAACAAACTTAGAGACAAACAAATTAAGAAAATAGTTAGTCTGAAAAGAAATGAGCTTGTAAATATTCATACCATTAAGCCAGTTTTGAAGAGGCTGGAAGTGAAAAGCGGTTCTGTAAGGCTGATTCTCTGACGCTATAACCCGAAGAGAATGAATATTTTGATTATATGCTTCAACTTCAATCAAACTGCTTAGGAAAACACAGCATATCCCGACAACCAAAGATGCAGATATCTCCATGTTGCCTCAAGAAAAAGTCTTAACTGAAACCAAATTGCCTTATAGTGTATGATAATTGAGTGATATAATAGTCATTATGCTTTTGGCGCTTTGTGGGACAGGTATCAATAAACAATAATACCATACATGAAAAAAGAACAATGTCGGACCCACCCAAGGAAACTTCCTGAGTCCTAAACTAGTATATAAGCATTTGAACCGGCAATCAGATCTTATTTACAGTTCAAGGATTCCCTTAAAGCTTGTCAAACGATTCCATTTCATCGTTGTGATTATTTACTGGTATAAATCTAAAGGTGAACATGCATGAGTCATCTCATTTAAAATTTTAAATATAGAGAAGTATTATGTTTATAACATCTTCACAACAAATCATAGGCTGTAAGTTGTTATTGGTTTTAATTTGAATCTACAACTTAAATTACTTTTTTGCCCATTACAAACAACCAATAACAACATGTTATTTAAGATTTGTTGTGAAAGTGTTGTATAACAACCTACTACTTACGACTATAACATTTTCATAACAAATTATAGGTGGTAATATGTAATCATCTAAACTATTAGATAATGACTTGGTCCTATTCACCAAACAAAAACAAAAAATAAAAAGATAATGACTTGGTCAAATTTTGTTGGAAAATTGTCTCAAATTCCTATGATAGCTTAGTGGATCCTTGAAGACATTAAACTTAGTAGTGATAGTTTTGATTTTTCTCTTTCTTTTGTTAGCATACATTTACGATGTAATCGTGCTTCTCTAACCTTAGCTAGTGTTGCAAAAGAGAAAGAAAATGTCATTATTTAGTTAAAAGAATGCAATTCTTTTCTCTTTCTTATTATATAACGTGATTTTGTATAAATAATAAAGTTTACTATCGTTATGCTCAACCAAAAAAAAAAAAACTACTATTTGGGTTTTCTTGGTAAAACAAAGAAAAAATTAACTTGGTTATTTTTTTAGTTAAAGTGATTTGTATTCTTTATTCACTAAGAAATTGGAATTGGAGTCTTATACATAAACATTGTTGCAAATGATTTGATTACTTTACTTTGTTTGCAGATAAAATCGTATGTCTTGAAAAAAATTCAAAAAATGAGAGCCATCCATTTATAAAATACTGTTATATTAGGTCATATTGATACGTTTGTAAAGTAACACCATCCACTAAGTGGTGTCATTGTTTATGTGAGGTTGCACCATATTATGGTGTGATCATCCATCACAACCATACACTAACAATAATTGAATGCTAGCCGATGAAAAAAAAGGTACTTTCACTTGGACTTGTGTAGTGCAAGGCAAAAACAATGAGTTTTTGGTTTTTCTTTTAAGTTTTTGTAAAGTGTACAAATCAAGTGAAATATGTGATGTTTGATTGTTTGAATTAATGTAGCTTTTTTTGAAATGAGTGTCTGTATGTTTTGAATTGTATATAATATTCTCAATAAATGCTCTGAATGGCTCTGAAACAACGCTCCCTTTCCAGAGAAAAGGAGGCAGAGCTAGCTCGAAGTAACAAAAAAGTGAAGGACTCCCATCACACCGAGTTCAAGGATGGCGCTAGTGAGGGCTTTCTACCTCGAGACACTCAGGATGTTTGAAGCCGATCCAAAAGCTCTTTCAAGGATAAGCTGATAGGGGAAATTCCAGGGGCTTACACCCAAGCTTTTGAGTTCTCCAATCTTATGGACTCAGATGCTGAATCCGATGATGAGGCTTCTACTGCTGAACTCCGAAAGGGTCTTGTAGCTGTCAAGCTCTCTAGAGAAACCAAGCTCCGTATCAGAGAGCCTTGGTCAAAGGCTATCATTGTAAAGTTAGTGGGAAGATCTGTGGGCTTCAACTTCCTACAAAACAAGTTAAACTACTTATGGCAACCTACAGGGAGACTAGATTGTGTTGATTTAGGGAATGATTTTTTCCTAGCTCATTTCTACACAAAGGAGGATCTTGATGTTGTTATGAAAAGAGGCCCATGGTTTATTGGGGATCATTTTTTGTCCATTAGACCTTGGGAGCCCTTCTTTACACCTGATATAGCAGATGTCTCTCTGATTGCTGTTTGGATTAGACTCAACAGGTTACCCATAGAACTTTACGAAGCAGGAGTCCTCAAACAACTTGGTGAGGCTATTGGAAGAGTCTTAAGGATTGATACCCACACGGCTATAGAGGTGTAGGGTAAATATGCCAGAATTTGCGTGCAAATTGACGTCAACAAACCTTTGATCAACACCATTCTCATTGGGCGATTTGAGCATACTGTGGTCTACGAAGGGATTCAAAAACTCTGTTTTTCTTATGGCCAGGTTGGCCATCGCAAAGAAGCATGCCCTTACACAATTCGCAAGGAGGTTCGGTCGGAGGTTACAGTGGAGAGACACTAAGTAGGACAAGTGGAAAATCCACAAGAGGTGCGTGAAGATGTGTGTGCAGGTGGCATACAAGCCATGCCAAATGGTAGTGGAATGGATGAGACAGAAGGGCAGTATGGTCCTTGGATGGTAGTGTCCAAAAAGAAGCCTGGGCAGAAAGGGACAAAAAAAAGTACCTCCTTTGAAGGGACCACCAGATCAACACGGAATGTTATGGCCCCCCTTATGAGTGATAAGGATAGTCGGGCTACCACGTCAAGTAATGGGCCTCCACCAGGGGCTTTTACAAGTTTCAGCTATACACGGCCCACTGGAGTAGCTCAGGAAGTTAAAGACAAGGCCTTTGGTAACCCATTCAATCCGAGACAAATATCCCAAGCCCCATTGCCTCGAAAGAACAAGTCTAAGACCTCTATGAAAGGTATGAAGGTAATTGCCAGGGGATTAGGTAAGAGGGGTATCCCTTTTAGTGCAGATGCTCTCCAAAATCAGTTAAACACTTTCAATACTAAATCTCCATCTTCCTTCAACCTTGGTTCAGATGACCACTCACACGGTGCCTTCAATTTCGTGGCCCTTGCCAAACCCAAGATGGGTAATATGTCGAGAGGAAAGGGTAGTCAAAATCCTAGGAATTATTTTGATGAAGGTGTGGAAGCTTGTGAAAGTTTCCAGAGCAAGGGATTGGTCCAATCGCAAATTGATGAAGGTGTGGAAGCTTGTCTTTCCACTTACGGGGATGAGCGCCAAGCTAGGACTCTTGCCACCCAAGGACCCAACTTGGGGTTGGTTTCCAAATCCTTTAATGATCCCTTTGATGATCGGGCTGCACTCAATAGCTTGGGAGATGGAGATGGGTGTCATCAAGCTTGTACTGACATACTATTTGGAAAAAGGTCAAGCCAGCGTGAGGTCGATGAAGATAGGATGGAACTTAAGGTGGGAAGTGGGGATAAGGTCGCCGTTTGACATGTGTCCAACCCCCAACCATGAGTTAGCCATGAATATAATTGCTTGGAACTGTAGGGGCGCTCTGAAGCCCAACTTTCAGAGCCACGTGCATGATTTAGTGCGGATTCAGGATCCTGCAGTTTTTGTGGTCACAGAGACTAGAGTTGGTGGGGACTGTGCGAAGGAAATCACGGACAGACTCCCCTTCGATGGCACAATCCAGTCTGACGCTATTGGCTTCACTGGTGGGATCTGGCTCTTATGGAATTTAGACAGGGTGGAGGTCAATGCTCTTGCCATCACTAAGCAAGAAATTCACGTAGAAGTTAAGGTACGGTCCTCTGACTTTGCTTGGTTATTGTCTACCATCTATGCTAGTCCTAGGAGTGTAGAAAAATGTGTCTTATGGGAAAATTTAACAAAAGTTGCAGATTTACACAATAAGCCATGGATTATGGCAGGGGATTTCAATGAACCCCTAATGGAGGAAGATAAGTTTGGGGGTAGAGGGGTTAGCATCAACCAGTCTTTAATGTTCAAGGATTGTCTTGATAGCTGTAATATGCTTGATATGGGATTCTCTGGTCCAAGGTATACCTAGACCAACAAAAGAGATATCAACAACCTAATTCTTGAAAGAATTGATTGTTTCTTTGCAAACCCTGAATGGTGCTTATTGTACCCGGAGGCTAAAGTTTCCCATCTTCCCAGGTGCCACTCAGACCATTGTCCAATCCTCATAGAAACGTATCCTACAAGGTCTTATTTGCTCAATCGGCCTTTTAGATTCCAAAGTTTCTGGTTATCTGATTTATCATTTCTTGGTATTGTTTCACAAGCTTGGATCAACGCCAGGAATTTAAAGGAATCCATTACCTGTTTTACTAAAGATGCAACTTCTTGGAACAAGAACCAATTCGGGAATATTCATGGCAATAAGAGGAGAATCTTGGCTAGAATTTATGGTGTCCAACGTGCCATAGCACTTAATCCCAGTGCTTCTCTAATCAACTTTAAGAATAAACTTCACAGAGAGCTTGAAGTCATTCTAGACCAGGAGAGAGACCTTTGGGCACTTAAATCAAGGATCAATTGGTTGATCTAGGGAGACCGAAATACTTCATTCTATCATGTTTCGGCCTTAGCTGGAAGGAAAAGGAACCACATCGCCTCGATTAAAAATGAGGTGGGGGAGTGGATTACGGAGGAGGGTGCTGTCATGGACTACTTTAGAATAGGGTTTATTTCTTTGTACACTACCTCTCAAAGGATGGTCCATCGAAGTCCTATTCTTAACCTCCAGTGGCAAGCCCAACTCTCGGATAAGGATAAGAGAAATCTAGGAATAATGGTTACCAAGGAAGAGATCAAGGATGCTCTTTGGTCCATGAAGGCTTACAAAGCCCCCGGCCCAGATGGGTTGCATGCCAGATTCTTTCAAAAGTTCTGGCTTACTGTTGGGGATTTAGTGGTTGAGGAAGTCATGAGAGCTTTTGAGAAGAAGAGAGTGCCTCAATATCTCAATAAAACCCATATTTTCCTCATCCAAAAATCCAAGGGCCGGAAGTCTTGGGAAATTATAGGCCGATTAGCCTTTACAACACCGTTTACAAGATTATCACTAAAGTTATTGTGGCTAGGTTAAGGCCATACCTAGAGAGTCTGGTTTCACCGTATCAAGCTGCTTTTGTTCCTGGGAGAAGAGGTGTGGATAACACTATTATAATTCAAGAGCTTATTCATTCAATTGGTAGATCCAAGGGGAAGAAAGGGTATATGGCTATTAAAATCGATCTCGAAAAGGCGTATGATAAAATTGAGGAGTGGGGTTTTATTAGGGACATGTTGGCTAGGTTTAACTTCCCTTCCAATCTTTCCGACCCCATAATGAGCTGCATCTCCTTTGTGTCCACATCCTTATTGTTTAATGGAGGTAAACTTGAGCTTTTTTTCCCTTCAAGAGGCATAAGGCAAGGCGACCCTCTCTCTCCGTACTTATTTATCCTTTGCATGGAGTTTTTAGGAGCTTTAATTGAGGATAAGTGCAATTCCGAACTCTGGGTTCCAGTCACAGCCTCTAGAAGTGGGTTAGCCTTCTCCCACCTTTTCTTCGCGAACGATCTAATCCTATTTGCCAGGGCTGACCCAAAAAATTGTGCCACAATTAGGAGTGTGCTTGAAGAGTTCTGTGTTAGTTCGGGTCAGACTATTAGTGCAGAAAAATCTCGGGTGTATTTCTCACCCAATATAGATCCGAATCAAAGAAAGGAGCTTGCTGATCAGTTGGGTTTTCATGCGACATCAAATCTTGGAAAGTACCTTGGTTTCCCTCTAAAACACCCAGTCTCTTATAGGCAAGATTTCGGTTTTATGCTTGATAGAGTTAAGAAGAAGCTTGCAGGGTGGAAAGCCAATCTTCTCTCGATGGCGGGAAGAGTTGTCCTGATCCAATCCTCTTCCTCCACTATCCCAGCACATATCATGCAAAATATATCCCTGCCTAACAAGATTCTTGAATGGATAGATAGGGTAACTAGAAACTTCTTGTGGGGGTCCACGGAAAGCACCAAAAAGATGCATTGGGTAAATTGGCATAAGGTTACCAAGCCAAAAGAGTTAGGAGGGCTGGGGTTGTAGTCAGCCAAAGGCAGAAACATAGCACTTTTGGCCAAATTGAACTGGCGTTTCCATACGGAGAGTGATTCTCAATGGGCAAGAGTTCTTAGATTGAAATATTGCACTAGATTGAGAGTGGAGTGCAGGAATGATCCAAGGCTGCCATGCTCTCTCACCTAGAGAAGTATGAAAAAAAGGAGAAGATGTGTTCCAAAATAGGGTGAAGTGGATTCCTGGGCATGACAGCAACCTAAACTTCTGGTCTGATCGTTGGTTAAACACTGGACCAATTAGACAACTCATTCATGGCCCCTTCCCCCGTGATATAGTTAATCTCAAAATTAAGGATGTGGCTGCCTTGTATGGCTAGGATTGGTCAGTAATCCCCTTTGAGTTTCCTGATGATTTAAAAGCTGAGATCCAAGCCATACCAATTCCTATTCTCATTAGGGGAACTGATAAAATCGCCTGGAGCCCATCACCAAAGGGTACCTTTGATTCAAAGAGTGCTTACTATCTTGCCATTGATCCTTCAAAGACTGAATCTTTTTTAGGTAAATGGATATGGAAGCTTAACATCCTCCATAGAATCCAAGTGCTTGTGTGGAAATGTATGCATAATAGCATCGAGGTAAAGGAGTGTCTTATAGGCAGAGGGATTAATCAAGATCCAACGTGCCCCTTGTGTCATATGGAAGCTGAATCCATTTCTCGTGCTCTCCGTGATTGCATCTGCATCAAACCCATCTGAGCTCAGCTTCGACGCCAAGCTCTCACTTCTTCCTTTTTCTCTTAATCTACTAGGGAATGGCTATTTTCCAACTGCCATGATAAAACCAACCTCATGGCTGACCTTCCCCCTTGGAACTCCCTCTTTTTATTTGCCATTTGGATTATCTGGAAGCAAAGAAACCAGTTGGTTTTCAAAAACAAAGGCATTAACCCAAACATTGTGCAGGAGATCATTATGCAGTCCAATGAATTCTTCCACTGTGCAGGAAGATGGAAGCAACACAAACAAGGGATTATTAAAAAAATTTGCTGGGAAAAACCTGAAATGGGATGGCTGAAGCTCAACACGGATGGGGCTACAAATAGCGTGGTGGGTTTAGCTGGTGGTGGAGGTGTCATAAGGCATGAGAATGGTAACTGGGTTGTAGGCTTCTCTAGGAGATTACGGAAAGCTAATAGCTTTTTGGCCGAACTTTGGGCCCTTAGAGATGGACTCCTCTTATGCCAACAACTAAGCTCCCCCAAGAACTTTGTGGAAATGGATGCTAAATCTCTTGTAGATGCCTTTAACAACCCAAATTATACTAATGCTATCATCTCACCTCTCTTTGAAGACTGCAGATAGTTGATGTCCCAGATTCCCCACTGTCGAGTTAAGCACATATTTCATGAAGTAAATGGGTGTGCAGACAGGCTGGCTAATATTGGTTATTTGCAATCTTTGGATTTTATTTTGTATTCTAGTCCACTTGTGGACATTTTAAGTGTTTTTGAGGCTGATAGCCACGGTCTGTGTACTAGCAGGTTCTGCCCTGCTGTTTAGTTTTGAATGAAGTTTCCTTTTTACCAAAAAAAAAAAAAAATTAATGAAGCCAGGAAGGGGGGGGGGGGGCTGGAGAGAGAAAGAGAGTAGCTAAACCAAGAGAAAAAGGAAAATTTGAGGATTTTATTTTTATCTAAGAAAGAGTTTTTATAGTGTAGCAACCACAAGAGGCTTGTAATATCTAGAATAAGTGAAGATTTCATGTATATTTGTTTGTGAAAACATAAACTTGAGAAGATATTGTAGCAGGTTTTATTATATTGATTTATCCCTTCAATTGAAATGGTTTTCACACTAAACATTAGTGTCTTGTGTGTTGTTTTTTTTTTTTTTTTTTAATTGATTTAAACTATTATAGCATGACAATTTTAGTCAATAATATTTTTTTGGAATTGATTAAAAATTTAAAATCATCTAATTGAAATAATATTTAAAAATACCTGTAGTGGTGCTTTTAAAACTGTTGCTATAGGCTATATTTAAAAATTACCTATCCTGGCGCTTTTAAACCGCCGCTATAGCTTGTGTTTAAAGAAAAAAAAAATACCCTATAGCAGCGGTTTAAAAAGCGCTAGAATAGGGTTTTGAAACTACCAAGACTTATATTGGTGCTTTTAAAAGCATTGGTGTAAGCCAGGCGAATCTATTGCCACACTCATTGCGCAATGTTACAAAATGCCAGGATAGGCCTTTTTGGTCAAGCTTTTTGGCGCTATCCTAGCGGTTTGAAAACTCGGGGTTAACCTTAGATTTTTGTAGTGTCTTAAATCAGGTAAGACTAGTCTAGTTTGTGATCCAAAAAAGTAACTTGATCAAATGGAATCTCTTGCACTTGATATATAAGTTGGAACCAACAAACAAGCTGTTAATCACTTAATCCCTCTTCCGATGTCATTAATTTGATAGCAGCCCACTGATGCTGCAAATAAGTCAAAAACAAAAGTACAGAACAATATTATTTGCAAACTATACAAAACTACAAGAGCTCGAACTCCTTCCTTAACCAATGATTACTTGATTACTTTAGACAATAAACGAGTAATAATAATTACTCTGTGGGTTCCATCCAGCTGGTGAAAGTACGTACTATATAAAGATGCATGTTCGATTTGCCAATAAAAGCTACACAAAACAAGATACTAAAACTTCACATGTTGTGGACACCATAAAAGACATGAAATCAGTTCATTGTTTGATTGTAAGGGCTCTTGTGGCTTATTAATCGAAGACTTGAAATCTCTTGTGTTGCATGAATTAATGGATTATTATGATAGAATTTCAATGAAATGGTTTCAGCTTTTCATTGTTGCTTTGGCTGATATGATTTCATGCCTTTCCTTTTCACTTATTATTATGATATTCATTTTCAAGTAAAATCGTGGTTTCAAACGCTGCACAATAATACCGGAATAAATTTCATTTAATCAATTTTTGAAAACGGAGAAAAAAAAAAAACAGATCAGAGAGAGAGAGAAAATATTGGAATAATTCACAAACTTATTATTAGGATGCGCACGATCAAGAGCACCAATTGGCCCGTGTCCAAATAAGGAATGCCAAATCAACAATGCCAAGCAATAATGTCCAGAAAGAAAGAGCAAAGAAATATACAATACCATGCATTATTGAGGATATTATTGATCTAAACCCTAGCAAAAGGGCAGATACGACTGGAAAAAATGTTCGTGTCATTTTTTTTTTTAATAAATAATACTATGCATTTAAGACACACACGTACAGAAGAAGGGGAATGAGACAAAGGAATACATTCACACGCCAACATCAAAACTGCATATGGCAGTCGATGTCATGGAGTGTTTGTGTCATTAGTCTCAAAGCCAGTAGCAAATGAAAATATAATATAATTATTTTATAAGAATATAATGTAAAATTTGTAAGCTAAATATAGTACATATGATATTTAAAAGTATTTTCTATATTTATAAATTTTATGTAATGGAACATATATATACACATATATGAATCGTGATTTAATAAAAAAAATTAAATTACATAATTATAATATTATTTTATATAAATGGAGAAAATACTATTAGAATGACTTTTTTTGAACACACCATAATTAGTTGACTAATTTGAACATATTCAAGTAAATTTTTTTTTTTTTAAATGTACACCTCATTCAATGAAACATATGTAACATGTTACATTAAATTTAAATTATTATATAAGTTTAAAATTGTAGTATTTTTTTTCTTTCCAAATATATGTATAATATCTATATTATTAAAACTTGAATTTAAGATAAATTCTTTTGAATATTTATCATTTTTAAAAAAAAAAAAATTTAGGGCTCATATCTGTAATTTCTAATGCCTATTTTGTTTATATTTCTTAGTCCAAAAGTAAAGAGTTTGATTCAAATAAAATTAGATTTTATATTTTTTAATCCAAAAATTAAGAAAAAATGAATTTTTAAGCCATAAACTAAAAAGGCAATCTACAAAAAGAATCAATTAAGGCTCAATTAGTTCAAAATGGAATAAACCAAAGTGGACCTAAGGACTAAATGGACTAAAGCAAATCAAATTAGACCGAAGTGGACCGAATAAACCGAAATGGACCAAATTGAACTGAATAAATTGAAATGCTATGCTGATATGACTCAAAAGGCGTGCAGCAATAATAATTCTGAACTTTAGCTTTTAGATATTATATAGATGTAATATCATCCAAAAATAAATGTCACTACTGATACCTTTCAACCATTTTTTTTTTTTTTGGTTAATTGCATGATAAACCAGTTACATATATTTTCCCTCCTTTTTTGCCACATTTTGATTATAAAAAAAAAAAAAAAAAAAAATTGATTCTTGTCTAATGAGAAGAGAAATGACATCTATATCAATATTGTTGTAAAATCATGTAAAACAATAATATTTTTAATAAAACAAAAAAGGCGCACAAAACAAAAACATGGTTATTCAGGCAATCTCTCAATGATCCATTATTAACAATAAAAATTGCAATCACATCACATGCTCTCACAAATAAAAACTAATCTCTTGATCTTCTAAATGTGCTCGACAAAAATTTGTATACTATGTGTTAGTTTGGATTGCGCTGAAATGAAATTTCAGCGCGCGTCTCTGTCAGCGAGTCCCGTGCATTGTTCACGGGACCCACAAGTTGTCTAATTCAACAAAATTTTCATTAAAACTGGGTCTCACGGTACTATTCACATATTTAAAAATTATTTTACTACATTGTTTTCAGTTTTTTAATTTTCAACAATAGGCGGTATCCAAACAGATCCTACGTTTACTTTCATTTTCTTTTTTAAATCTTTTTTTTTTGGGGGTTTCTTTTAGGATTTTTTTACTTTTTTATTTTTATTTTTTGGATATATAAATAGTTGGGGGTGGGAAGATTTGTACCTATGAAGTTTTCATTCATTAGAAACATTAGGAAGTATCAACTAGTTGAGCTACTAGCTCTTGGCAACATTAGGAGATGCCAACAAATTTTTATATCCTTCCAAAGCTTTATATTTTTTATTCTTATGTTTCCTAGAATTTTCAATTTCAAATTGCACTCTCAAGATCACTTCAACTCTAAAATTAGACGTATAGCCTCAAAGTTATCTCGAAGCACAAATTTAGCACTAAACAAATAGCATGATAGAATCCTTTTACAGTGTATGAATTCAAATTCATGTGAAGTTTGTATTTTTTCAAAGAATCAAAACTATTTTAAAAGAAGAAGAAGATGAACTCTCGTGAATTTTTTTGGACCACTCTTAAATTTCAATAGCATACGGAGAAAACGTAAAAGATCATGTGAACTATCTTTGCTTAGAGCAATGAATATATATAAATCCTTCTTTCTTCTCATCTTCCTTTTTTTTTTGGCATAATCACATATAATCCTTAACCCCTTCAAAACTTTTTTTTTTGTTAGTCTACTTTCTTTATATAACACAATTTTAAGGTTAAAAATCACGGGTGCGCATGATAGTCATGGTAGATAAAATAAGTATTTGATGACCTGGGTGCATATATACATGTTGGTGGAGCAGAAGTCTTTTTTAAGAAACAACAACAATAATAAACAAGTTAAAAGCTGAAAATGACATATGTATGAAAGAAAAATTAAACAACACCACCACCACTGGTTTTCCCTCTACAAACCCGCTGAAAATTTTGAACAAACATTATAAACAGTGTATCTTCAAAAAGAAAGTCACATCATTGTTTTTTTTTTTTCTTTTCTTTTCTTTTCTTTTTTTTTTTGTTGTTGTTGTTGTTTTATTGGGTGGACAAGTCACATTTCTTGTACCTTGGTTGATGACATTATAGATGCGCGTGAACACAGCAAATAAATTGAATAACATGTATGTGCGTGCTTGTGGGCCGAGGACGAGGAGAGAATAACCCCACATCAGGCAGCCAATTAGTGGGATTTGTCAGATTTCTTCTTCTTCTTCACCCCTTTTTTTTATTAATTTTTTTTTTAATGTTTATAAGTCAGGTCATAACCATTAAAAGGAAAATTTTCTGTTTATTCTTCATAAGTATTATTAGGTTCAATAGGTTAAATGTTGGCAAATCATGAAAATTTAAGGTAAACTAAAGAAAATAGGAGTATTTGGTTTCTCGACACACAACTCGACATTTCTCGATACACCTCTAGATCAATCAAGATTCGCATAACCAGATTTTCAGAGGTCCATTAAGTCGGCTATTTTAATACCAATTCATGCCCTACTTGCTAAACTATACAAGATCAACTCACTAAGGTTGACTAAAATAGGGGAGAGAGAGAGAGAGAGCTCATTTTGCTACATATTCAAAGTCCAAACCCTAATTCTCACTAATTCATCATCATGCTGGAGTTCAAGAAGGAGATCTGAATATAATATCCTTGGAGATTGGCGATCAAGGTTGAAGCCACAGAGTAATCCTAGTGGTACTGTTGTGAAGTTCAAATCTTTAAAAGGTTCTTGAAGTCAGTCGGAACTTCCAATCGTGAAGCATTGGTGAGTCATTTGTGAAACATCCAAATAATTAAAGAGTTCAAAAAAATTTGAAGTTATAGAAGGTTTCTGCAATAAGTTCATTTACGAGTTAGAGTCTAGGTAAAGGTTTTGCTAAATTGTAAAAACTTCTCTTGATTACAGTGTATTACTTGTAGAGGAAGGTTTACCTCTCTGTGATTTTTATCTTGGATAGTTTTCCTTGAATTTTTCATTTCATTACTATTTGTTGTTTCCTTTATTTTGTTGTTCTTGCTTTTCATATGATGACATGCTTGGTCGTGGTAATCAACCTATGATTATATTGAATATATAATTGGTTAATCAACTAATCATAATTGATCCGCTACATAATATACAACTGGGATCTAGAACTGCCCTCTCAAATGTCATTTCTTTCAATCAAATCTCAATTCTTTTTATATTGGATAATAGAATTGCCAGTGTGTTATAATAAATATTACTATTTACTTCAAAAAAAAAAATCCCAATTCTTTTTTGCTCATGAACAATAAATTGCAAAATCCCCCGTTACAAGCTATCGTTTTGATTTTTTTTAAAAGCTAAGGGTAGGACAATTTTAGTGTCATTGTGAAAATGTAAAGCAAATGTAACGGTCATGACCATTTTATTTATCTTGTGATGTGAAAGTTGGAAATTGAATTATTACGAGAACCCATATGTAACGGCCAATATGTTTGATTTTTATTTATTTATTTTGGAAAAAAGTTTGAATTTTCTATGACAGGAAGAAAAAAACACTCGCATACATATATATATATTAGTAAGTGTTGGCCCGGATTTGTTTCTTTCCTTATTTACTTAAAAGTAAATAAGAGTAGTTATTGATTTGGTCACTTTTAAAGTTCATAAAATTATTGAATACTTCAGAAGTACTATAAATACGTACTCTCTTTTCTCATATGAATTATGAGTCCCACCATAAATTTAATTAGTGAGACCCACAGTTATATGAAAGGAGAGAGTACACATTTATGATATTTCGAGAGTACTCAATAATTACCTTTAAAGTTCTATCATGTCAAAATCAAACTAAAAATTGTGTTTGGTTCATGTAAAATATTTTCCGAAAAATAAATATTTTCCAAAAATGCTATTTTTGGGAAAGGAAAATATTTTCAAGTGTTTGGTTGCATTTCAAAAAATGTTTTAGAAAATATTTTCTAGTGTTTGGTTGTGTTTTGAAAATTCTAGTTTTTCACATTTTCTCATCTATTTTCTCAGCTACCAAACAAATTTTATAATAGAAAATTTCAATATATAAACTTAAAAAAACAAAAATCAAAACAACAACATTCGATTAAACTCCACAATCTGGTCAAATTGAGAGAGGGAGGAGATCGGTTTGGGCGACGAGATCATTGGTGCGATGAGATCGAGACGACGAGATCGGCAGCACCAATGAGATCGGTTTTGGGAGGATCGGTCTTGGGTGGTGACGATCTAGATGGCGGCGCCGGTGCTGGGGTGCGATCTAGATGGCGACGCCGGTGCTGGGGTGAAATCGGTAACACACACACACTCTCTCTCTCTCTCTCTCTCTCTCTCTCTCTCTCTCTCTCTCTCTCTCTCTCTCTCTCTCTCTCTCTCTCTCTCTCTCTCTCTCTCTCTCTCTCTCTCTCTCTCTCTCTACGTGTCTAAGACCCGAAAATGGTTTGAAGTGAAAATAGAAATGTAAACCAATTTCCGGATCAAAGTCATAAAACACACGGTCAAAAGAAACCAATTTCTGTAAAATTTTATTTTCCATACGCAACCAAACACACGTAGAGGTGTAAAATCATTTCAGGAAATGATTTTACGCCAAAACAAATGCAGCCTAAAATTGGGATTTGGAAAATAGATTTCCCCTTTGGGTTCAATCTTTTTTTTTTTTTCATATTACAAAATTATTTTAATCAGTTTTTAAAATATATAAAAAATTAATTATCAAAGTAATAAAGCTCGACGTTTTGTGTAGTTTTACGTGGAGTAAGGGTTGAGATGTGTTGGGCTCCGTTTTTCATTTCCACTTGTGATGTGATAAATTTTTTTTTTTTTTTAAATGTAATATTATTGGATTACAGAGACTAGACTTCAGAGTCGTGAAGCAAGGTCAGTGGAGTAGTGAAATTATGCATGCTCGTGATGTCATTGTAGATACTAGATACCCTCCTAGCGAATAGAAATCACCTTTTCCATTTTTAGGGTTCAACTTTATATCAGTGGACTGTGGAAGTTGGAACTGTGTTTTACTTTATATTATGTTAATTGTGTGTGTCATGTGTCTAATTTTTATACTTTGAATAGTTTATATAAAAAAAAAATGTGACAAGTTATAATTATTGATAAAGTATAAAGTGAATTTTCAATTTCCCTCCCAATAACATAAAAAATGTCAAAGTTATTATTAATTTTACAGTAAAAAAGTTGAAAACCTATGTTAACCAAATATGATTGTTGTCACTAAATAAACTTTGTAGTATCTTTCACATCGTACCAACAATATAAATCCCTAATGAAGAAATGATTATGATTATCATGCAGATCAGCTATTTGTAGTGTCTTTGACATCGCACCAACAATTAATATTAATCCCTAATGAAGTAATGATTATAATGCAGACGCTATTGCTAAGAAATATGGTCGTTTTGAAGGGTAGAAATGAAAGGGAGAGAAAATATACGGCCAAACAAGATCGACCTTTAATCTTTTCTCTCTCTCTCTCTCTCTCACTCATGCAAAATAAATAAAAAAGTGATGATGGGTTGGGCAGCACTGGGGACCGATCGACCTACTTCTTTATTATATATTATATACTTGTGTATTTCAAAAAAGAATTGAAATAAAAATGTTAGGCTAGCTCTAGCTCTAGTTCTATATATATATAATTGAAGTTTGATTAATAAAATGAAAGAATGTAAAAAAGTTACCGCATGAAAAAACTATAAAAAGAAGAATAGGTAGGAACAGTTTCCTATGAGCATGTCTGCCGGACTTCAATCACTGAACCAATCATGCTAGTGTAACTGCACAGAGTAAAGAGGTTTTGCTTTTTATCTCTTTTACCCATCATGTTAAAAGCCCATAATAATCAACCTCATATCATCACTTTGTCTCTCTGTATAGGGTCGGTATATGTGTGTTTTATCTTTGTTCTCTTTTTATTTGGTTGCTATATCCACTTTTTTTTAAGGGAAGGGAAAGGTGGTGTGTAAGTAAATTAATATTAATGCAGAAATATACTAATAATTTGATAAAGTAAACTGATAAAGGAAGAGATTTTCAGGTACTGGGAAGAGAACAAGGGAAAAGACAGAAAGTGCACGTCAGAACACAAGTCTGTTGGCTTGGGCTGTGGTCTTGGATGGGTGGAGAGCTTCAAGGGAATCCCTTCTCATCCACATCTCTCTCTCTCTCTCTCTCACATAGACACAAACAGTCTCTCTCTCTCTCTCTCTCACACACACATAGACACAAAGAGTCTCTCTCTCTCTCTCTCTCTCTCCCCCTTTGATATTCTGCAGGGTGTATAGCAATTGATTTTGGTTTATTTGTTTATTGTTGAATCTTCTTAGTTTTAGCATCTAGCTAGCATCCCAGTTGTTGAAACATTAAGGAAAGACTAGTGGCTACAAGGTTTGGTGCTAATCTACTTATATTAGTACTATTTTCTTTGACTTGTGTCTTTCTTTCACTTCATTTTCCAAGCGTTTTGAAAAGTTAAAGAGAAGCTAAGAAAAATCATCAAGGAGAATACATAACAAGTGAAGGAAAAGAAGTGATTTAGTGGGATTAGTAAGAAGCTAAAATCGATGATATAACCATTCCTTTCTTTGTATTATCACTTCCCATATATAAGCCTTTCTGAATTAGGGTTTGCACTGAGATCTGAGGGAAATCCTGTCATAGATGTGAAATCTCATACTTTGTGTCATTATTCACACAAAGTTGTTTAATTTAATATAAAATAGAAGATGATGAATGATATGCTGATGGCTGAGAATATGTCCAATTTGACTACTGCATCTGGTGAAATAAGTGCTTCTTCAAGTACAAGAAATGAAACTACTGGCACCCTGTACTCTCAACAGTCCTCTGCTTCAACAAATCTAGCACCACCACCAAAGAGGAAGAGAAATCTTCCAGGAAATCCAGGTTTAGTTTCTTTACAAAGAGTTGGACATACATGTTTAATTATTGTCACATCTATCATCTGGGTAATAGTGATTTTGACTCAAAAGAAATTAACTTTGTCATATGGGTTTTCAATTTTCTTGGTTTTTAAACAGACCCAGAAGCAGAAGTGATAGCTTTGTCTCCCAAAAGTCTTATGGCAACAAACAGATTCTTATGTGAGATTTGTAACAAAGGGTTTCAAAGAGATCAAAACCTTCAGCTTCACAGAAGAGGGCATAATTTACCATGGAAATTAAAGCTAAGGACAAGCAAAGAGGTGAGGAAGAAGGTGTATATATGCCCAGAACCAACATGTGTGCATCATGACCCTTCAAGGGCTCTTGGGGACCTCACAGGAATCAAGAAGCACTTTTGCAGGAAGCACGGTGAAAAGAAGTGGAAGTGTGAAAAGTGCTCAAAGCGTTATGCAGTTCAATCAGATTGGAAAGCTCACTCCAAGATTTGTGGCACTAAAGAGTATAGATGTGATTGCGGAACCCTTTTCTCTAGGTAAGACTAAGAGCAACGTATATAGAATTATCATAAGAAAAGCAATTAAAGACTTCAAGAAAAGTTCAGGTATTTTACAAAAAAAAAAAAAAAAAAATCTTTACTCCATAATTGAATAAAATAAGTCTTTAATTTAATGCTCTCAATTTGCTTGTTCCGGCGTTTATTTTGTTTCTAACAAGTGGGATGGGGATTTAAACCCTAATCTTTCTTATTTATAAAATTAAACAATATCATTAAGGTATAAGACTTTTGACACGCTTGTGTCGTACTATATTGTATGTAAGTGGGGTTAGTAGAAGAAGAAAATGGATTTATATAATAGCTGCAATCTCATGCATTTTCTTTTTGTTAGCATTCAAACATTCACCAAAGTGACCTTATGCAGCACAGAGAGAAAGAGAGGGAGCAGATTGGTTGAAACCTTTTAAGTTCTAATTGCTACTGTAAAAGTGGCTACATTAGGAACCTTTACTGCTTAGAACTGCATCAATGTTTTATTTCCTTAGAAAGAAAAAATAAATAAATAAAAGACATACAAAAAGGTGACATGTGAGAGAGAGAGAGAGAGAGAGAGAGTACTTCAAGTCTTCAACACTACTGTTTATTCCGTATATTTTACTGGTCGCTGTTTTTGTTTTTTCTGCTTGTTTTTATGGTTGCAGGAGGGACAGTTTCATCACTCACAGAGCTTTCTGTGATGCGTTAGCACAAGAGAGTGCCAGAGCAATCACAGCATCAACAAACCCACTTCTGTCCTCACAAACTCCACTCCATAGCCATGGCATTCAAGCAGCACTTCAACTCAAAAGAGAACAAGAAGTACTAAATCTTCCATCAGAAATTCCACCTTGGTTAACTTGTCCTACACCATCAGCAGCTGGACCAGCAGGGCCCCCATCTTTAAATCTTTCATCCTCACACTTATTCTCAACAAATTTAGACCCACCTCTAGTACTCCACCATGAAAACCCTACCTCAAACCCTAAACCTAATTCAACTACACTTCCTCCATTTCACCCCACAGCAGCTTCCCCACACATGTCTGCAACCGCATTATTGCAAAAAGCAGCTCAAATGGGTGCAACAATGAGCCAACCATCACCATCACAGTCCATGCTTAGACCTGGTCACCACCACCAGGCTCACATGTCTGACACTCATACTGGGTTGAGTCCCACATCGATAACCTCATCTAAAGCAGTTTCTGGTTTAGGTCTGTCTTCGCGTGAAGAAATAGGAAGTGGGTTTGCTCATAGCTTGGTTTCTTTTGAGAATAAAGCTGCTGCAAATACTGTCCCCACTGGATTCATGCAGCAGCAACAATCTCCTTCTCTTCTTCATGACATGATGAGTTCTTCTTTGCCTTCTTCAAGTGGGTTTGAAGGTTCTTCCTTTCAAGAGGCTTTCAATGGGACTGGCAACAATAATCATAGAGGTGGCAATGAGGGAATGACAAGAGACTTTTTGGGTCTTAGAGCTTTCTCTCATAAAGATTTTATCAACATGGCCGCTGGGTTTGAACAAATGAATGGTAATTCTTCTTCAAGAGCATATGGTCAGCACAATCGGAACCAAGCACCTTGGCAAGGTTAGCTTCTGGCTGACCATCCTTAATTCCTTTTCTTTCTTCCTTGTGCTTCAGAGAACTTTGTAGCTACATTTTCGATTAGTTCCCACCTAAGGCCCTAAAGAAAAAAAGAGCACATACAGCCTAGCCATTCTAAAGAGTTCTTGAGCATATGGATACCTCTGATTTTGCAGGTCAGGTTTGGTTGCTTTGATCGTCAATTGTTTATTATTGTAATTCGTTATATGTTTTTTTTATTATAAATAAACAAATATATATGCAACTGCAATGGGAGACTTAATCATTAAATTATTCCTTAATCCAGAGAATGTGGAAAGTAATATATTTTTCTTTGTAATTGGCTAGCTCCATAGTCATGACAAACTGCCTGCTGATCATTTTCTCACCACTAATTTCTCTTTTCGGATCATTAATATATTATAGTTTAAATGACACCTCCTTTTTTCTAACTAAAAGAAGTGAAGAGTAAGGTAATGGGTTCAAATATTATTTGGTGTATGTATAGCTTATCAATAAAAAAGAATATTTTTTTCCCAATTACCAGATTTATGTGCATCAAGTCCCTTTTGTTTTTAAATTGAGTGTTGGATTTATTTAACATGAGAAAAAAAAATCAAAATATTTTGGACAGTTTTTATCTCTAGAATTTTCATACATTGATGTGGACCATCCCAAATTAATTTCTAAATTGTATTTAAGAAAAAAAAATTAATACAAGATAGAATTATACTCTAGCCTAATCTAAATGTTTATATGTATGAAACTCTTTTCTAGAGACTTAAACTCCGACCCTTGCCTCCACATCCCGCAGACACTTATATTTGTAGAGTGACCATCACACCAAGGGTGTGCGGTGGTAAAAATATTTAAATTAAAACCAATTTTCAAAGCTTAATTAATTATCCTTCAAAAAAAATCTTAATTAAAGGATTATGTGACATTAATTATTTTAATTTTTTTTAAGGGTAAGTTAAATTTGTTGATATGCTATAAGAATAACATAGATTTTGGTACGATATCATTACAATATTAGGCCTCTCTCTCTCTCATACTCAAAATATGCATTTTTCATTGTTGTTAAATCCCAAAAATCCACTTGGGGAAGTGGAGATAATAAAATGGAATAGCATAAAATTAGATTTTTTTTATAAGTAGTCTGGAACCCTCCTCCTCAAGAGGGATAGGGCAAGTAAAGGCTCCTGTCCCATTTCACCTCCTTTTATCAGGGTGCATGGATAGGTTAGGACTTGATCTTATCGATCGCTTTCTACTATTTAAACAGGTCATTCAACATTTAATACAAGGGGATTGTCAGTGGGCAGAAGTAATTGTGCAGAGATGACAACTTGCTTCTCCAAGATGCTATCTAAGGATTGAATAGAATTCGGTTAAGATTACCTGCTAATCTTCCTTGGTCATTGCATTACTTGGGACAATTTGAGTGCTGACTAGGATAATCCTTAGGATTTTCCTCTGATTGGGAGGAGTTCAAATTCATTGGGCCCATTTTTACATGCTTATTCATGTTTGTTAGACTGACCCCCAAAGTTATGAAGGAATTTATATTTTATTACATACTCTTCTAAGCATTTGTTTCTAAATTTAAAAAAAAAAAAATTAAAAGAAAATTCTAAGCATTCCTTCCAAAAGTGGAGATAACACTCATTATTTTAATGAAATAGCTATAAAATAAATAACGATTTTATACATATTTTGAAGAAAAAAAAACAAATAAAAGGTGAAGAGTATAATAGTAAAATTATATATATATATATATATATATCCTTTCCATTTATTCTTTAATAAATTAAACTCCCAAACACACACAATGCATCATATATATACCATTTCATTCTTTTTAATGATCTTTCATTACATTTCTTTTTTCCTTTTTTTTTTAAAATTTTAAATTCGCTCAAACATAATGTAAAGCAAAAGAAGACACGCACTAAGACATTCCAAAAGAAATGGATAAAAGTAGTTCCTAACCAAAACCTAGAGCATTTTTTACATCCCAAAAGAGTAGCTAGGAAAGCAAAATACAAAATAAGGGACTCAGCCAAATACTAACATAAAATCTTTAGTCTAAAAATTATTCTTACAGGTCGCGTGAGAGCTTAGTTATCATTTATCAATCGGCAATTGTGAAGGATCTCAAAATTCTCTTTCCCCTACCCCCAATCCTCTTAGCAGTCTTTCCCTTGACTTAGAGTCTTTCCAACAAGATCTCTATTCACTACTCGGTTGAATGGAAGTATGGAATCCACTAGAATAAGTCTTTTACCTCATTGTCTTCAATGGAAAATCTTCTCCTCTTGCTACGAATTCATAAACATATTGGTTGCTTGAAAAAATGAGGCCCCCAAATTTTCCAATTGCCTTGTTCTTCACCATTATTATGAATAGTTAATTATTTGATATTATGCACACACATTAAATCCAATTTTATTAAGTACATTCTTTTATATTGATTTGAGCCTCAAATTTCCACTTGAATCATTTCATTTTTATCAAAACTATAAAAACATATCGATTTCGTTAGTTGCTATGACTTTACTTAGTCTAACAACGTGCCTTAACAGTTTTGATGATCCTGTCACCTCTTACGTACATGCATAACAAAGACTTTTTTCTGATTACTGGAATTACACTATTTAGCTTAAGATTTAGGTTTACCATTGAACTACAATTTTTTTTTTATAGCATTTTGTACATATTTTAATTATTGTTGAAAGGGAGAAATTTGAGGATTTTGACCCTAAGAAACCTGCAGGGAGACCCAAAAAAATAAAGGGGAGCCCAAGTGCCCAACTAAAGGTATCATGAATCATATGATATTGACTCTAATTATGGATTTTATTTAGGATTTGGATTTCTTTAGTCTATGTGTTGTCTATTTCCAAAGTTGGATGGTGCAAGAGAAAGGTTCGAGAATAGTGCAGATCAGACGTGTATGTTTGCATAGTTTGGGCAGCTAGTGTATGTAACACAAAAAGGAGATGCTATTTGACACCTTAATGGGTACAAGTGGTTTTAATTCCAAGGGGGTGGATAATCGAAAAGTGGAGAAAAAAAATAATTCCATTGAAAATGAAACTCAAAAAAAGAAAAAGAAAAAAAAAGGAGGACATGTTTGTTAATTTCTTCTGCTTCTTCTTTTTTTTAATAAAAAAGTGGACAACTTCTCTTCTACTTCTTCTTCTATTTTATTTTATTTTATTTTTTAAATTTGGGTTGGTTAACAAACGCCAACTAAGTTCCTTTTCAGTTTTCATGGCTTCTCTTACGGAACATTATTGCTAATAAGGACTTTTTATTTCTTATTTTAAGGGTCATGCTTCAAACCCAACTACATGAACAAGGCACTTAATAATTCACTTTGTTTTCCATCAAAATAAAAATAAAAATAATTTACTTTATAAGGATTAATCACTGAAAGTCCAGACCTATATTCTCCCAAAAATAACTCAATAGCTAATAATTTATCAATGATCATTCTATCAATAGTTAAAATCTCATGATAAAGTCATTTTACAATTGAAAAGAAAAATCCACAAATTTAAAAAAAAAATATCAAGTTACTAAAATGTTTAACATTTAATGATTCAATCCTAAATTCTACTCACTCACAATCCCAACGAGATTATAATATGCTTGTTATTCCTCCTAAGGAGAAATTAGACAAGAAAAAAGTGAGCTTGGCAATTCAATAAATAACAGTAACCTTAACTCTTTGGATCAAACATATTTAAAATTAAATAATAATAAAAAGGAAATTTTGATTTTTCTATTTAAACAACCTATTAAAATCATTTAAACAATAGATTTCATAATGATAAATAAAAATCTATTTACCATTAACTACTCAGGAGTGAGCACAGTAGTAATATGAAATCATAAGCAATGATAGAATAGATGATAAAGAAAAAAACAGTAAAATATATATATATATATATATATATATATTTAAAATAAGTTAAAATAGATTATGAAATATAGAAACAAAAACTAGTAAAATATTACTTGAATAAAACTTCTGTCTTTGATTAAAATTGAAAACTTCTGTCTTTGTTACAAGCTTGAAAATAAAATACTATCTGAAGAGTTACAAAATTATAAAGTAAAATCTACCTTTGTAATTGAAAAGTTACAAGATTTTGTCTGAAGAGAAGGGTTATAGGATTACAAGGAAGGGTTATAGGATGGAATGAACCATGGTTAGTCTTCAAAAGTAACCTAAGTTAATAAAGTTAACTTAAGTTAATTTATTGGTAGAAACTTGTAGAATATTGTGGAAATTACTATTGATGAGCAGTAATCTGTATGGGAATCTAGCTGGTCTCTTTTCACGCATGCTAGTAAATAGTAGTGACTTGTGAACATCTGGCTGTATTTGTCTAGATTGTCTTGGATCTGTCTGGAAGCTATTCATGCGTGTAGGTGAATGGTGATCTGTCGCAAGTGAATAGTGATCTGTCATAAGTGAATATTGATATGTCTCAAGTGAATAGTGATTTGTTGCAATTGTCTGTCCAGGAGAGTATTTTGTCTGATGGTAGCTATAGCAGCTATCTGTCGTGGAAAAAGGATAAAGTAAAGCCAAAAAAGGATTCTCTAAAATAACTTTAGAGGATAACTTGTCTGCTAAAAAGAAAGGTGTTCTGAAATTGATTTTATTATTATATATGTATGTCTTTGTCAATTTATTACTTATTTTAAGTTTATCACCATTAGCCTGAGCTAATTTTTTTTGTTGTTGATTCATAATATTTGGAAGGTATTAATCCTTCCTACATACAATTCATGTCAGCACTTGAATCAACAAGTGCAATAACTGTTAACGAGAATTCTTTATGAACCTAGAGTTATTTCAATATACCATTTCTGGAATATCATTCTATCAATTATATTTAAAAATTCATCTTTATAAGAACTTTTATCAGTATAATCATGTCTGTGGGGGATAGGGGAATCTATCAAAGGTTCATTACAATATTTAATTCCGTCATTTATACTAATTACTTGTGCGGCTATTTGCTCAACCATGTCTTTTAAAAGGAAATTTTATGATGTTAATTCTTTCAGTTCTTTTCTTAGATTATTAATATTTGTCTGTAAATCTGTCACTGTTACAGGTTTATTGAGTTTAAATCTGTCAATAATTTTTGCAAAATTATAAGCTAACTTATAATCTTTCAAGTCAATTTCAAATCTGTCAATTTGAGTTAAAGATTCTTTTAGTTTAGATAAATAATCTTTTTTGGACTGTAAATCTGGAAGTATGTCTATTAAATCCATTATTATATCTTCTTATTTTGTTAAAACATTTATTTTTAGTTTTCTTCTACAATAACAATTATCAAGATTATTTCAGTTACATAATTTAACCTTTCCACTATTTGATGAAATTTCAGTTGATGATGCTGAAGCAATATCACAATTATCTATTTGGTGAATTTCATTGTCTTATTCATCACTATCTATCAAAATATTCATCAATTCATCCTTTAACTTTCCTAATATTTCAAGTTTATTTCCTTTTTTGAAAGTTACAGTATTTACGAGTGTGTCCCTGTTTACCACATTTGAAGCAAATAATGTCATTTTCCTTACGTCTATCATATTTCTTTCTTTTCTTTAGACCTACTTTTATTATATCTTCTATTATTGTTATTGTGTCTATCATCTTTCTTTTCTTTCCTTCTTTTCCTAGAGAGAGCAATTAACGGATCAAAGCCATATTGTTCACAAAAAGTTTCTAACTCCTTTTTAGCATATCTTTTTTCTTTCTCTATTTGATTTTTTAGCCTTAAATCATTACACAGTCATAGACCTATTTTATTAATTGAGGATATTATGTCACCATATGTTAAGTTAGGATAGTCTATAGTTCCGTCATTATTAGCTATATCGAGTCTAACTTTTTGAGTAAAGAAATATGGTAAACCGACAATAAACTTTTCTTTCCAGTAAGATTGTTGACAGTCATTTCTACTTAAAACTTTTGAAATAAAAACATCTTTATACAATCTAAAGTCTAAAAGTTGTGGACATCTCTTTATATTGATTAGGATCTCCAACAAAATGTTTAGTTATGGTAAAAATTAAAGTATTAACTGCATCTTGTGAAGGCTATCTATCTGTCATTATAACACTTCCATCTATTTCTCTTTTACCAGCTGTCAATATTTGATTTCTGTCATTACTATTTAAATAGTGATCCCACTAGCCTTTCAATTGGCCAGTAAAACCGGTGACAATTAGTAAACATTAGTATTATTTCTGGTGGTCTAATTTTCCATGATTCTTATAAACATTAGTAAGCAAAGTCATTTCATGTAAAAGATTTATTATTTCATATTCTGACATTCCATTAATATTTCACTCATATATTAAATCTGACGAATAAGATGAATTAACAAAAGTGTGTCTTTCTTCAAATTGTAAATCAGGGGGAATAGGTTTAATATACCAATTCTTTTTGGGGTATATTTCTTCAATCCTTCCTTTTTTGCGATCTTGTGATGAAGATACTAGAGTTAATTTATTAATTTGTAATTTATCTGTAAATTGTGATTCTAAATTATCTATGTTTGATAAGGCTGTCAAATCTGTCAATTGATTGTCTTCTGATTCTTCATCCTCTGAAGACTCAGTTCTTCATATTGTATTTAACATCAAATTTTTGTTTTTTAGTGGCTCCATGTCTTTTTGTGATTCTAGTTTCATTAAGTAGATCATCAGTTTTCTCTATCATAGTTCTCTTTAAAGGTGATCTAAAGTGAGAAGTTATTTCATGATGGATAAACAAAGGGGTATTAGACTCATTTTCCTTTTTTATAAAGTTGGAAGGGGGTGTTATTCTATCTTCTATATCTTGTAGCTTTTGACCAATTATTTTTAGATAGATGTTAGTGTAATTATTCTGTTGAATTATGCTGTCTAGGTTCTTATTATCATCACTTAGCAGTGAAGCTAAAAAGCTATATAGCTATTTTAGTTTCACCAAAACAAAAAAATAACCATACAGCAGTGGAGTTAAAACTATTTTTTTTTAGCTTCATTGCTTCAATGCACATCTATCTATGGATGTGCACTGTAGCTTAGAGCAAAAAAAAAAAAAAAAAAATATTCCCTGCCCAGTTGTATGTGTGGTTGTGTGTAGTGGATATATTATTTTATTGTAGTAAATATCTTATTTTACTGTGATGTTTATATTATTTTATTGTGTTGAAAGCTAAAATAAATCCACTGCTGCAGCATGTGTGTAGGTAAAATAGATAAAGTAATTTTTGGTGGTGCCAAATAGCTAAATCTTTAGCTCCACTGCTATGGATGCTCTTAGACTAGGTCTTTTGATAGGAGTAGCCAACACCTAGACTCTACTACATTGATTTAATATAATTGACTCAAAGGTTGGATAAGTTTGGTACATCTTCTCATGATTACAGTTATCTTTTTATTATGATAGTCCAAAAGGTCAAAGAAACTAAAGTGTGTCTGCAAGTCTGTCACCATCTCATAATATTTAGTTCTTAAATTATTCTGTTCTTGTTCAATATATTCTTCGAAAATTGGTTTTCTCTGTCAGTGTTTTCAGGTTTTAAGTAGTCATGTTTTAATAATTCTTTCTCTAAAATAAATTCCTTAGATAAAACATTAATTTGTCTACCATGATCTGTAAATCCTAATATGTCTGTTTGGGTAGGAGAATCAGGTTGAGGTTGGGGCTCATAAAGGGCTTGGTGAACATTTGGGGTCGGTTATGTAGTTTCTATCGGAAAATAAGTTGTCTCTATCTGGCCTGGGGTCCTTTTGATATTTATAGGAGGAAGGTGTATTTCTGGAAGAAGATTTTGAGGAGGTAAAGGTCTGGAATCAGAGAAATATGTCCTAGAGGAGAATGAGCTTCTAAGAGTAAGCATCATAGAGGTATTTTTGCTTGAGAACTACTGGGCCTAATAAGGCTATCAGTTTGTCTGTGATTATTATTGAAAGAAATAATAACTATTCTGTCTATCTTTTGGGCTATGAAATCGGGTCGGTTATGTAGTTTCTATCAGAAAATAAGTTGTCTCTATCTGGACTGGGGTCCTTTTGGTATTTATAGGAGGAAGGTGTATTTCTGGAGGAAGATTTTGAGGAGGTAAAGGTCTAGAATCAGAGAAATATGTCCTAGAGGAGAATGAGCTTCTAAGAGTGAGCATTATAGAGGTATTTTTGCCTGAGAACTACTGGGCCTAATAAGGCTATCAGTTTGTCTATAATTATTATTGAAAGAAATAATAACTGTTCTGTCTATCTTCTGGGCTATGAAATCTGGTTCTGTGTTTTCTATCTTTGGTATGGGAGCAATGGCCTGTAGTTGCCATTGTTCAGGAAGGTTTATGTCTTTCCATTGTATCTGTTGGGGTACACAAAGTCTACTATAGTAAGTTCTTTCAATGGTTTTATAGTGTAGTCTGTCATGAAGGATAATTTAGAAAAAGAAGTTTGTCTGTAAATTTCATCAGTTCTTTTTGTCGATATATTCCATTTATTCCATTCTAACAAATTCCTATCTATATCTTTCATGCTATATTCCTCAGAATTAACTATTCTATCATTTTCCATGTTCAAATTAGTGTGTGCCTGACTTAAGTGTAACCTAGCAATAGATGATGAGCAACTAAACATATTCATTCTATTTCCAAGCAATTAATAATTACTAGCGGAACTATTACTAACCACTGATATCTTTGCTATCAGGACCACCTCCTCGAGAAACTCCATTGTGGGACCACCCAATCAACGCTTGTCCGTTGGCTAACAAAAAACGGGCTGACCAACGCGAAACTATGGTTTGCCAACGAGTCTTGAGACTGACCAACGCTATCAAGGAGCAAGTAGTGACTATGTAGTAATATATGTTCCTAGTAACTTCTTAATTGCAAAGAAATAAAAGTCATACATCTACATATAAATTAAGAAATTATTCACACTCAATTGACTTTAATAGTTTAATCCTTCTAAACATGAAAATTCCTCAACTCCAAAACTCTAGAGTATCAAAATATGATATATATTAGAAGTGATTTCTTACCTAAAGGATGCCTTAATTAATCTTGGCTTCGAAGTTTCAAATTTAATTTTCTCCCGTTTGCAAAGTTTGTTTTTGTTGAATGTGAAACTTCTAAGGAGGATCTTCTCAAGAATTAAATAATCTTATAAATTAGGGATTTCAAAAGTTTAAAATTTATTCCTTTGCTCCAATTGAACAACTAATGAAAATTTTAACCCAAAGATATTAAACGTTTTTGTTGGGTACAACAAGAGTATTAAGCCCCTAGCTTCTGAACTATTAGAAAATTATGAAAAGTGCTGTACATCAGTATGTCAATAGCTGTATCAAAAAAAAAAAGTATGTCAATAGCTGTATAACAGTATAACGATACCCTTAACCTAGTTAGAATTGGCTAAACTTAGTTAGAATAAAAGAAAATACAGTAAGTAAAACACCTATAGCACCTAGTATTCTAACATGCACATTACATAGATAGTTCAGTCTTGGGTAAGACAAGATAGTTGGCCTACTGGATTGGTCATACACTCATATGTAACCTCGAACTTTGGACATGGTTAATTATATACTGGCACTGAGACATAGCCAGGGACCTTTGAGGATGGGTTGCGCTGGCAAGAGGCTTGAGAGTCCAAAAACTGTAGCTTGGATATTTTGATGCCTAAAGTTGTCTTCTTCTTCTTATTAAGCTTACAATAAAACAGAATATCACAAGTTCACAACACATTGATCCCACTCCCCACTCACAGATTTCGTCAAATATAGAAAGTTTTCCAAGAAGTAATTCATCTTGTATAGACTACTACTAGATCCATATTTTATGTATGGTTTCTTATAATGAAATTATTCATTACTACGAAAGGAGTCCTTCCTCTTCTCACATGAGTGTGGACCTCACGGAAGGTCCCATATAAAGGCCCACACTTATTGTAAGAGGAGAAAAGACTTTTTCTATAGGAGTAAATAATGTCTTGTTTAGTAATTTTCATATAAGAAAATTACTCTAACATTTTTCATACATAAAACACAAGACAATCTCAGGTTTATTTTGGAGTGAGGTTTGGGATGCAAGCAAGTATAGCCTTTAGGTGTGTTCTATTCTCTCCAGGATGTGTTGGTGGGTTCTAATTTGGAATCACCTTTCTTGACAAGATGGACCAGACTTAAACATTAGGCTTGGTCACAATTTTGTTTCAAACCTATGTTGGTGCTTCAAAGCTCATCTAAAATATATAAAGGGTTATGACTTATAAACTAAAAAAATCAATGAGATAAGCAAAAGTTAATCTGGTTGAGTGTGTATCAATTAACTCAATTGATAAAATTTCTTGTCAAATAAGAGACCAAGGTTTGAGATTCCCACTTATAATAAAAAAAAAAATTTTATTAATGCTTTTGCTTGATGATGAGCACAATCATTATAAAGATAGTATTATAAATCCTACTTATACCAAAAAAATTTTAACTTTATTTATGCCTTGACCTAACGGTAAAACACAATCATTACAAAAACAATGTCGTATGATCAAATCATATCATAGTTATAAGTAGGGTCGAGTTCTAGCCCGATTGGCACCTACCCTTCGTTAATCTTCATGTCATAGGGTAGACTCTCCTTACTCATTCACCCACCACCCCCCACCCCCCACCACCGCACATACACACACCAAAAGAAAGAAAAAAAGAGGGGTTAATTGGGCCAGATAGAGTCATATTTGTTTTCAAAGGCTTGAACCCTAGTTGGGCCGGACAATTTACCCAAATGCAAATTTTTTTAAAGAAGTACATGCAAAATTCCAATTTCTAAAAGTACCCTTACCAAAAAAAGGAAGTAGGAAATAAACAAGACTCAAGAAGCCCATAAAAGCCCTGGCCCTAAACAAGTAAAAGGAGATCCATTAAAAGCATTTGAATCGATGATGATTTTTTTTGGGTCTTATAAAATATATAGGCTTCATGGCTGCGCAAGGGCATGATTGGTTGATGGGAATGGGTCCAAATCCAAGTCAAAACACAAACACTGTGTTACAAATCCTTATAGCCACCAGGGGCAATATTGACATTTCACAAATTCCTACAACTTTTGTCAGCACACATGTTTCAATTTGGAACTCAGAAAACAGCATCACACGGTCGGTCTCCACTCTTCCCACATCGTTCGATTAATCCTCATACCTCTCTCTCTCTCTCTCTCTCTCTCTCATCTCATTCTCATTTTCTCTCTAACCAAACAGAAAAAATTACACACCTCAGAGAAACCTTATATAGAGAGAGAGAAAAAAAAATTAGTAAGACCCTTTTGGCCTCTGAATAAGATATGGCTTTGAGGAGCCTCCTCACTCAGGTTGGTTGAATCTTCACTCAAAATTTTTATTTTTTTAAAAAATATTTGTAAGTCCTTTTGTTTTGGGTTGGATTATCAAATAAAATTCCTTTTTCTTTTCTGGATTTTGGAAACCCTAATTTCAATATTGGGTTGTTGATACTTGTCTAATATTTATATAATATTTAATGTTTGTGGATCTATTACCGTTTTTGTGATTGCACCAATGGAACATAAACCAAATACACTGGGAATCGATTCAGGAGGTCTATTGTCTGTTTTGATAGCTTGGAATATGTAGAAAATATTGAATTTTTGAGTGTTATATATCATAAAATATGATGAAAGAAGAGAAGGAAGGCCTTTTGGCTCTGATATCACAACTGGGTTTTGTTCAAAATTTCCAAAGGTGAAGTCTTTTCTGGGGGTGGGCATCTTTCTGTTAAATTGCACTATTTGGATTTTTTTTTTGTCCAGTTACAATGTTCTGGGTATGGTTTATTTGGCTTTACAATTAATGGTTGTGTTCTGAATTACTTTTATGAAGAGTTACGAGCTTGTTGCAGCAGTTTTTATTCGAATTCTTTTAAGTTATGTTGCTAGTTTTGTGCTTGAGTAGATTTCTCATTTCACTTTCAGCTTGCTTATTTTTTACAAAGCAATGGCACTGTGTGGTTAGCATCTTACAAGTACTCTTTTGTCACATCTATTGTGTGTGTGTATATATATATATATATAGAGGGTTGGGTTATTTATCAAAAAAAAAAAAAAAAGTATATATCTATACATAGGGTTGGGTTCAAGTTAAACCAAGTGTAACTCTAAGCAATATTACTTAATTGGATGCGAATTTCGACAAATCAACTGTTGAATTACATTGTCTTTGTATATTCTCCATATTTGCAAAATTTCAAGGTGATCAAAAATCAATAGCCATGTTATCAATCAATTGTTTAAATTCAAGTTTTTGTAGTTTAAAATATTGCATAAAATATGTGTTTATGAAAAGTAAATAACATCTGATTGGTATAAAAATTGGCATGCATGATAAAAACATATAGAACGTGTAATCCAACGGTGAGATTTTCAAAGTATAAATTCAATAACAAGTTATTGGGTGGTGTAACGTTACTTAGAATTATACTAGGTGTAACTTGAATCAAACCCATATATATATATATATATATATAAAATATTGAGATAAAAGTGATGGGGTGAGGAGAACTTTGATATAATTCTGCACTATTAGCTAAATGAAGGTGACCTTTTTTCTTTTCTTTTCTTTTCTTTTTTTTACTTTTTCAAATCTCCATTTATGTGTTGGACATGGGTTGAAACGATTTCCATTCTCAATCCCTTGAAATTCGAAATTCTCAACAGTATTGTGTTACAAGTTACAACTCATTGGTATCACTTGGTCTATTAAACTTAATGTTCTTTATGCTACAGGTTTCACGGCATCAAAGGGAGTTGGGACAATTCAAGAATTTGTTTGTCAGGACTTACATACCTTTCAATAAGTTTGGAGGTGGTGTAGGTATGTGTAATTTGGGATTAAGGCTTTGTTTGTCGTTGTTGTTGTTATAATGTAATTTTTGATACAAGTCAAGTGTATTCTCTTTGGTTATGTAGTAAGTACTTGATCTAATCTTGATGTTTACCTTTTGTGCAGGGAATAGACTTTTACGTACTCAAGAGAGGTTCCAATCGAGCTATGTTGGCAGTTTGGCTCGCAGAGTACGTGATGTAGATGAAGCTAGTGAAGTTGCTCATCTTAAAGAACTTTACCATCGAAATGATCCTGAAGCAGTGATAAGACTATTTGAAAGTCAACCATCACTACATTCTAACTCTACAGCTCTTTCAGAATATGTTAAAGCATTAGTCAAGGTTGACCGGCTGGATGAAAGCGAGTTACTCAAGACATTGCAGAGAGGTAGGTATAGGAGCCGAGGTGTGCATTCCATTCACTCAAATATTAGATGCTTGAGTTTTGAAAGTTGTTCACTCTTTTAGAGGAATCTTTAAAATAGTTTGTAAATTGATTATCTTCTATATCGCCAATAAGTTGTTATGGGTTCTGTTTATTTAACACTCTCACTCTCTGTTTGAATCTTATCATTTTCAACTGATGATAAAATGTGTCTTCAAAATTGCAGGTATTGTAAACTCAGGAAGGGAAGAAGAAAGTATTGGTGGCCTTTCTGCTTTAAGGAATGTGGGAAAAGCTACTAAAGATGGTGTTCTTGGTACTGCAAGTGCTCCTATTCATATGGTAGCTTCAGAAGGAGGGCATTTCAAAGAGCAGTTGTG
The DNA here is from genome assembly GCA_030445155.1 of Quercus variabilis. Taxonomy (NCBI): domain Eukaryota; kingdom Viridiplantae; phylum Streptophyta; class Magnoliopsida; order Fagales; family Fagaceae; genus Quercus; species Quercus variabilis. Next base: position 934,419 of record CP129446.1, read on the forward strand.
GCGTACAATTCGCACTATTGCACTTGCCTTTCTCCTGATATCTGGTGTAGGAGCACTCATTGAGGATAGAGGAATTAGTAAAGGTATTACTATGTATTGATACTTCAGGTGCTCCATTATTTTGTTTTAAATATGTTGAGAATATTATGGAAAGCTTTTCCTATGTTTGTTTCCACTTTTCAGGACTTGGTCTGCATGAAGAAGTGCAACCTAGCATGGAATCTAACACAAAATTCAATGATGTAAAAGGTGTTGATGAGGCAAAGTCAGAGCTCGAAGAAATTGTTCACTATCTTCGAGATCCTAAGGTAAATGCATTTTTGAAATATGGATACATGTTTTATGTCTCTTCCCTTTGCACACCTCTTTTGTGACATAAATACTTTAAAATATGGTGTATATATGTTTAAGACAGACTTCATGTAAGTATGGATATGATATATGTGTTGGACCTGCATATTGTTCATTATCTAACCATCAGGCTTTTCCAACTTAGGAAGAGATAAAAGCATTTTTTGTTTACTGATGTCTTCCCTACTTTATTATTTGATTGCTTTTCTGTTTCATTTTTTGGTGTGTAATCAGTGTTAAATTTGCATTCAAGTCCATGTGATATAGTTATTGTTCCTTTGCATGCTTACTTGAATATGTCTTAAGGTTTTGAAACTATTTGGAAATGGTCTTTGAGAAGTTAGGGAAAAAAAAATCCTGAGTTCTCTGTTTAGGTAGGTGTTCTTTGTATTCAATTTTTTGAACTGTAACTCAAAATGATTGTTTTTAGGAACACCAAAATTGTTCTTCCTATAAACATTTTCTGTTTCTAGTTAAGGGGGAAAAAAACCATTGAAAACATCGTAAAACACAACCAAAATGGCTCTTAATTGCTTCCTTTTTCATCTCTTATTCCAATAAGGTGATTCTGTTGTTTTCTTGGAATCAAATGTGCTGAATGACATGGAACCAAACTCTGTTCTAGTCCATGATTTTTATTCTTGATCCACAATGGTCAATGCGTTAAATTTTCCCATGATTGATCATCTCATTTCCTTTCTTTCCATCCCCAATGTACTTTTCTAATTAATTATATAGAGGTTGATTTTAACTTTTCTTCTTCTTTTAATTGGCTTTCCCTTGTTGCAGCGCTTCACTCGTCTAGGTGGCAAGCTTCCAAAAGGTGTTTTGCTTGTTGGTCCACCTGGAACTGGCAAAACAATGTTAGCTAGAGCTATTGCTGGAGAAGCTGGGGTACCTTTCTTCTCATGCAGTGGCAGTGAGTTTGAAGAGATGTTTGTTGGTGTTGGAGCCCGGAGGGTGAGAGATCTTTTTGCAGCTGCAAAGAAGCGGTCACCTTGTATAATATTCATTGATGAAATAGACGCCATAGGAGGAAGCCGTAACCCAAAGGACCAACAGTACATGAAAATGACTTTGAATCAGTTGCTTGTTGAGCTAGATGGCTTCAAACAGAATGAAGGAATTATTGTTATAGCTGCTACCAATTTCCCCGAATCATTAGACAAGGCATTGGTGAGACCTGGACGGTTTGATCGCCATATTGTCGTTCCTAATCCAGATGTTGAAGGACGAAGGCAGATTATGGATTCCCACATGTCAAAGGTATTCTTTTTTATTTATTTTTCCCACTCTTGAAGAAACTTAAGTTCCAGTATCTGCAAGACTAAGATTGGGATGGTGGTGACTGACTGTCCTGTTTTCATAAAGTCTTTGTTGTGACTGTGTATGGAAAACCTTGACCAATGATCTCTTTGAGTAGAGGGAGTTGGAGTGGGAGCAAAAGGAAATGAAGGAATGAGAACTTCTATCCTTAGAAGTCTAGAGCTTCAATTTGCCCATATGTCAGCAGATAGGGGGAGTGAGGAACCATGTTTAGTAAATTTTCTTGTAATGACCAAATGACCCTTTAATTCATAAATGTGATTGTTAAGATAGATAAGTGCAAATACACATAAAGATAAGATTTGAAATGAGGAAATCCCCTTAAAGATGGGGGTAACCCCTATTGATGGAAAGATGAGGGAAAGTCAATTGAGATGGTTTGGTCTTGTTCAAAGGAGAGCAAACAATGCACCTCTTTAAAAGAGTGAGTTGATTCAAATTGGGGAAACCTTAAAAGGTAGATGAAAAGCCAAAGACCAAAAACAACAGAACTAGTAGTTAAAAACTACATGTCAATTAAGGAAGTAGCAGACACTATGATTTCAGATTGAATAGAATGAAGGAAAAGAAACTATATGTTTATGCTAATGGGTAACCCACTTATATCTAGGCAGTACCTTGGAAGAAAATTTGACCAATAAAAATCTTCCTGGCAGGTTTGTGACCATCATCTTCAGTCACTACAAGAAGATAGTTTCCGTAATAACATAATAATTATATTAACCCACAAAAAAAAGAATAGTAAATTATCCTACTTATAGAAAACACACTATGTTATCATATATAGGTGGGGCTCAAGTGATAGCCTGGCTGTAATAGCATCCTTTGTGGGGTTCCCATGTCAGTGGTTCGAACCCCACCTCCCCCTCCCCCTCTCTACCTATCAAAAAACAAGCATCGTATATGGGCAAAACTTAGGTACAATTTCTTAGGTGCAGCACTTTAGATTCCCCAATTGAATCTAAACACATGGTTGCATTATCTTTGCCAAGGAGAATTAAATTCAAATAGTTAATATGTTTGAATTCAATTGAGGAGCCTAATGTACTGCACCTATGGAATTGTACCTAAGTTCTATGCATCATATATTATCAGATCTATGATATAAAAGGGTATGTGTTCAATCTTTGTTGATGCCAATATAGAGGCATATATGTTTGCTGGTGGATACCTTAAACTATTATTCAATTCAAAACCTAACTTTTCTTTATAAGAAATTATTTAAAAATAATAATAAATAAAATAAAAGTCTTAACACTAATTTTGCTGTACAATTTCTGTTTTTTACAGGTTTTGAAGGCAGATGATGTTGATTTGATGATTATTGCTAGAGGGACTCCTGGATTCTCTGGTGCTGATTTGGCCAACTTGATCAACATTGCTGCCTTAAAGGCTGCCATGGATGGTGCTAAAGCGGTGAGCATGGAGGATCTGGAGTATGCAAAGGACAAGATTATGATGGGAAGTGAACGCAAGTCTGCTGTTATATCTGATGAATCACGAAAGCTGACCGCTTTCCATGAGGGTGGCCATGCCCTTGTGGCTGTCCATACTGATGGAGCTCTTCCAGTTCACAAGGCAACAATAGTTCCTCGTGGGATGTCTCTCGGCATGGTTGCTCAATTGCCTGACAAGGATGAGACAAGCATCTCTCGCAAGCAGATGCTTGCTCGGCTTGATGTTTGTATGGGGGGGCGAGTAGCAGAAGAACTCATCTTTGGAGAAAATGAAGTTACTTCAGGTGCATCTTCTGACCTTCAGCAAGCAACTGCTCTTGCAAGAGCAATGGTTACAAAGTATGGTATGAGCAAAGAAGTAGGGGTTGTCACTCACAATTATGATGACAATGGGAAGAGCATGAGCACAGAAACTAGGCTTCTTATTGAGAAGGAAGTGAAGTACTTCTTGGAAAGGGCTTACAACAATGCAAAAACCATTCTCACCACTCATAGTAAGGAGCTTCATGCACTTGCTAATGCGTTGCTTGAGCATGAGACTCTTTCAGGAAACCAAATTAAGGCTCTGCTTGCCCAAGTTGATTCTCCGCAGCAGCAACAGCAACCACAGAAAATAATTACAACACAGAGTACCTCACAGTCCAATCCAGTGCCTCCTTCAACACCCAATCCAGCTGCATCTGCTGCTGCAGCAGCGGCTGCAGCAGCTGCTGCTGCAACTGCTGCAGCTAAGACTAAGGGCATTGCTCCTGTCGGATCATAGCAGTACACAGGTTGGTGAGACCCAAGTCCTAATTATCAGATTCAATGTGCATATAGTAATACTTACCAGCCTACTGTGTTTGAGTACTGTGGACTGAATGCTGCCCCATGAGGTTTCATTCATGTATCACCATGAGTCGAATTGACTGAATACTATAGAAGAATTGAATGGCAGTGAGTGTAGCAGTTATAATTAAGCTCATTGAAAGATATTTATTGTTTCTTTTTTCTTTTTCTTTTTAATTTGTTTTTTGTTTTTAGTGCCATTGCTCATACAGTTGACACTAATGTTCATCTTGAATCTAGCTTCCCTTGAGACTAATTTGTAGAGCACTTAAATAAAGTTGTTCCTATATCACCTTCCCTTTTCTGGTCATATTTGTAGTTGTTACCGGATTCTAGGTTAGCACCGATGTAATTCTCAAGGTCTATATCTGACATCAATTCCATCACAATTTATGGCGTTCACTGTTGTGTCCCCAGTTACTGGATACACATTTATCTGTTGAATGTTTGTCCCATATTCTTATTGCAATGGTTTTTTTTTTTTTTTTTGGGGGGTGGTGTGGGGTGGGGGGAATCAAATCTCCTAGTAACCTGTTTTTTGAAAGTTTCCAAATTGAGCTGTACTCATGGACCTATGAGTTGGTACAGACCCGACTGAATTGGCCAGGAAAGGGATGGGCTCTCTAACAAAAGAACAGATGGTGAGGGAATGACTTATCCATTTAGACCCCATGAAGAACTGAGTGTAAATTCATGCACTAGAAAAAATTGTATTTTTGTTTGGAAAATCTAATTTGTTCCTCAATATAAGCAAATGAGAAGTATGAGAGCCGTGGAATGATTGAGGTAAATGATTGATAGTTTTTTTTTATACGGATATTGCTATTACTATAAATTATTGCTTGGTTCAGCTGACTGTCAAGCTGAACTCATACATCTATTTTCTTGCTCATATGTGAGTTTTACACGATTGGGGCCTTGTGGGCCTACAATTGAGAGGGTAAATGCATATGTCCAACGCATGCGATAAATATTTTCTTTTCACAAGTCTATCTTTCTTTTTTTCTTTTTTTTCTTTTTTGGTTAAAGACGAATTCATTAAAATCAAAACATTACATCTGAGTCAGAACATAGTCTGCTGAAGGGAACACCATTACAATCATCCTCCAAAACCTTGGCTAAGTCCACAGGCGGACTTGAAAACAACCTATACTCTATTTCTTGTTCAGCCCCTAATCTAGCCATCATGTCAGCACATCGGTTAGCCTGGTGGTAGCAATGCTTCAACTGAACTTGCTGAAATCTAGTCATCAAATGCTTGCAATCGTTCAAAATAGGAGATATTATATGATTTACATAGGTAGAATTTTGAAGGACATCCACAATCACTTTGGCATCTATCTCAACAGTAATAGAAGGAATATTCAAGCTACTACACAGTAAAAGACCATCCCTAAGCCCCCAAAGTTCAGCAGCAAAACTATTTGTAGCTCCTACATGCCTTGTGAACCCGGCAACCCAATTCCCATGCTCATCCCTTATTACTCCTCCACATCCGACACATCCCATAGACCCTATAATCAATCCATCCGTGTTCAGCTTTTTCCATCCTATTGGCAATTTATCCCATCTGATTCTCTTGCTAATTTTACGGACTGGGTTTCGAGGTGAAGCTACACAAAACATAAACTCAACAGCTTGGTTATAAATCTCCCTATATAGGTTCGGATTTGGGCTCTTCCTATTAAAAACAAAAGAATTTTTGCTCTTCCAAATGCTCTACACAGCAAAGTTAAAACTGATTCTCCACGGCGGCTTACCTTGTATAGGACTGCAGCTCACTTTCCCATTGTTTTGCAGCCAGTCATGCAGATTACTCCTCCAAAAATCACTACTGTTCCCCTTTACACCCAGCTGACTCCAAATATGCTTTACCCTTGGACAGTCTCTAAGAGCATGCAAAATTAATTCTGGTTCTCTATGGCAAACAGGGCATTCTTTATCATCCACAAATCCTTTTCTAGCAAGGCAATAACCCCTATGCTATTTGTACACGTCCATAAAAAGGTCTTAACTTTAGGGAGAGTTTCTAATTTCCAAATCCAACCAGCATCTATTATTCCCACCTCATCCACCTCTCTAGCAAGAGAATAGGCACTCTTGAGATCAAAACAACCTCTAGCATTACTGCTCCATCCTATCCTATCCCTTCCTCCATCTGCTAAGGAGATAGGAATGGCTTGGATAATCCCTTTAATTTCAGGTGTAAACTCAAAGGGAATTCGATTCCAATCCCAACCTCCACTCATCAACACATCTTTAATCTTCCATTGGCTTGCATCACGGGTTAAAGGACCATGAATGAGGCTGCGGATAGGACCCTTACATGTCCAATTGTCCAGCCAAAAGTTAAGTGTGCTACCTCTATGAACCACCCACATGCTACCCTCATTAAAAGTTTCCCTTCCCTTTTTAATAGCTTTCCAAATCTAAGAACAAGGCAGTCTATCCATATTGACAGCATTTAGTCTCCTATTGCTGCAATATTTACTTTTTAGCACTCTCACCCACAAAGCATCATCTTTGGTATGAAACCTCCAATTCAACATGGCAAGGAGAGCAGTGTTTCTACCCTTCGCCTCTTGCAACCTCAGCCCACCTTCTTCTTTCGGTTTTGTCACTTTCTGCCAACCAATCCAATGGATTTTCCTCGTAGTCTCCGAAGACCCCCACAAGAAGTTTCTATTAACCCGGTCTATGCCATCCAAAATTCTACCTGGCAAGTAAGTGCTTTGCATGATATAAGAAGGAATTGATGATGAGGAAGCTTGAATCAAAACAGCCCGGCCAGCCAAGGAGAGCATATTAGCTTTCCATCCCGCCAATTTTTGCTTAACTCTATCCAGGATAAAATTAAAATCTTGAGAATTGGTACCCGAGTGCTTGATGGGAAAACCAAGATATTTACCAAGAGAGGCCGTGGATGCAAACCCAAGAATATCACATAACGATTCTTTTGTATCCCTATCCACATTAGGAGAGAAATACACTCTTGATTTGGTAATGCTCCCCGATTGCCCCGACATGCTACAAAATTCATCAAGAACATCTCTAATAACAGCACATTCCCTCCCATCAGCCTTCCCAAATAAGACTAAATCATCCGCAAAGAATAAATGCGAAAAAGCTAGCCCGCTTTTAGCAGCCTTGATAGGCTGCCACCTTTTTGTCTCGCATTTTTCTTGAATAAGTTGCCCAAGGAAGTCCATACACATTATAAACAAGTACGGGGAGAGCGGGTCTCCTTGCCTAATCCCGCTCAATGGATAAATGGGATCCAAAGCTTCTCCATTCACCAAAATTGAGGTCGAAATAGTAGAAATGCAGCTCATAATGAGATCAATCAAATCAGCGAGCAAGTTGGCTCTAATAAGCATGCCTCTTATAAAGCTCCACTCAAGCTTATCATAAGCTTTCTCTAAATCCACTTTAATGGCCATATACCCCACTTTCCCTTTCTTTTTGCTCAGGGTGTGTACAATTTCCTGCACTATGATTGCATTATCCATGCCTTTCCTCCCCGGAACAAAGGCTGCTTGAAGAGGGGATATAAGCTTCTCCAAATAAGGCCTAAGCCTAGCAACAATAATCTTTGTAATCACTTTATAGACTGTATTGCATAAGCTAATAGGCCTATAGTTGCCCAACGTTTCCGGTCCTTGAATTTTTGGAATAAGGACAATGTGAGTCCTATTCAAAAACTCAGGAACTTTCCTCTCAACAAAAACTTTCTTCACCAACTCAATCACAGAGTTGCCAACAATTAGCCAGAATCTATGGAAAAAACCCGCATGCAAGCCGTCCGAACCTGGCGCCTTAAAAGCCTTTAGTGACCACAAGGCATTTTTAATCTCCTCCACCGACGCATTCTCACTAATACTCTCTCTTTCCTCATCTGACAATCTGCCTTGCCATGTAGTGGTAAAAGGGATAGACCAAGAAGCACTAGAGAGAGAGGAGGAGTACACTTCATTGAAACCACTCCTAATGACATTTTTAATTGCCTCATCCTCATACAGCCACTTCCCTACTGAATCTTTAATAGCCACAATCTGATTCCTTTTCCTCCTAACCAAGGTAGACACATGAAAAAAGGTAGTATTTCGATCTCCTTGAATCATCCAGTTAACTCTAGACTTCAAAGCCCATATTTCTTCCTCCTGGTTCAGCACATTATCAAGCTCTTTTAGTAACTCATTCTCAAGATTTAGGAGGAAGTTTGACGGTCTAATCGCTACAACCCGCTAAATACCATTCAAGCGAGCCATAATATTATTTTTCCTAGCAAACACATTTCCAAATTGCATTCTATTCCACTTCTTTGCCTCTTTAGTGAAACACTCTATAGCATCCCTAAGCATGGGGTTTCTCCACGCTTGAGAGACTATGTTAGGAAATGTTGGGTCAGATAACCAACAAGTTTGGAACTTGAAGGGTTTCTTCCTATTTACAACAATTCTCGGCTGCAATTCCAAAAGCACAGGGTAGTGGTCCGAATGGCACCTGGTCAGGTGAACCACTTTTGCTTCAAGATACAAAAGGCACCAGCTTGGGTTAACAAAGTATCTATCAATCCTCTCTTGAATGAGATCTTGAACATTTCTTTTATTAGTCCACGTGAAGCGCAGAGCAGAAAACCCAATGTCTATCATACTACACTTATCCAGACACTCCTTAAAAACTAAAGATCTACTGACACTAACCGCCCTACCCCCAAATTTATCACCCTCCAACAGGAGTTCGTTAAAATCGCCAGCTAACACCCAAGGCATATCATGCATCTCAGCAACTTTAATTAAGTTATTCCATAAAACATGTCTTTCTGCAGTTCTAGGACTATCATAAATTCCAGTAAACAACCAGCTAGAGTTAGAGTTTCGTACCTTAACCACGGTATGAATCTCCTGTTCAGTGTTGGCTAATGCCGTGATCTCCACCTTGTCAAAGTTCCACAGCATCCATAAGCCACCCGCATACCCAATGGTCTCCGTGTGAATAGCACCATCAAAAGGTAGCCTATTTGTAATCTCCCTAGCCCTTTCACCTCCAATTTTAGTCTCCATCACTATCAAAATTGCAGGATTGTGGCACCGAATCAACTCCCTTACATGTCTCTGAAAAGAGGGCTTCAGAGCGCCCCTACAATTCCAAACTAAAATATTCATGATGATCAAAATCTCTATGACAAGACTTTTATCACAAACCGAAAGTACCTTCGCCTCCACCGTCAAACTCCATCCAATCCAAACTACCATCATTAGGCACTCCGTTGGACCCATCTAAGGCAACGGCTCCCACACCAAAAATCTCTTCCCCTCCGCCTTCACCATTAAGCCCCAACATGGACTTTTCACTGCGCCCTCCATCGCACTCCTTTCCATTACAGTATACACCTTGATCTTTGCCAAACCCACCTCTGAATTGAAAGCCCACAGTAGTTTTTTAATCAGTTGAGAAGCGAACCTGAGAGGGAGAATCCATGAGCTTCTCTTTACTTCCTAGCTCATCATCGTGTGGGTTGCTTCCCAGTGCGTTAAGAGAGAGTGGCGAGTCATCTTTACTATCATCCTTACTGGTGCTAGCTCGAATAGAATGGGTTGCTCTATTACGGGCAATACCCATCTTGCCCTTAACTGAGGCTTGTTGGTTAGACGTAATGGGCTTTTTTATTGCCTCTCTGCCATTGGGCTTAAAGGAATTTAAAACCTTCCCAGGCCTAAACTGAATCTTTTCAATTTGCAAAGCACTTGGGCCTTCTTCAATGGGTTTTGTAGCCGACTTCATGCCCTTCTTCACAAGGAGCTAAATTTTGTTAGCCACTTGAGGCCCATCAATAGTTCTCTGAGCTGATAGCTTCCTTTTAATATCTTTACTTGGCCTATTGCACGTTTCAGCTAGTCTTGAAGGCATATATGGCCGTAACTCCTTCCCTGCGCATGGCTGTCCATGCACCAAGTTCGTTGTGGTCCCATCGTGCCTTTGCTGTTTTGTCCCTTGTTTCTTGCGCATAACCACTACCCGAGGTCCGTAAGTACTCTCGGGTACATCCTCTTGCGCACTACCATGCACGTTCAAGGTGGGTCCCTCGTTTTGCTTGGCATTGTTAGGTTCATGCAAATTGCATGCCTGTATCTCAGTCTCACCCTCAGGTTGGTTAACCTCCATACTCGGCGGCGATGGCTGACGGATGACATATGGACATTGCTCCTTACAATGTCCTATTCTTCCACACCTGAAGCACAGCTTGTGGATTCCTTCGTAACACACAGGCTGCTCACGTTTCCCTATCAAAATGGTCATAACAAGTGGCTCCTCAACATCAACCTGAACGCAGAGCCTGGCAAATCTACCTCTAGATTCAAAGGCCGTGTGTGTGTCCACCCTTAACACATTACCAATCGCTTTGCCTATTTGAAGCAAAGCCTCTGGATGATAATACTCTATCGGAAGTTCGTTCAACCTTATCCACACTGCTATTGAAGAAACATTCGTCGTCGCCAGCAAAAAATTTGGTTCCCAAGGTCTTATTGATAAAAAGTGCTCCCCAATAAACCAAGGTCCTCTTTTCAGCGTAGCTTCATAATCTTCTCTCAAGGAAAGAAAGAATCCATGACTTAAGTCCACACAGTCCAATCTTCCAGCCGACCTCTACATAGATAGCAGTCTATTTTGTAAGAAATTTAATCCCACAAACCGCCCATAAACCTTAACTATAAGAGCTTTGTACCACGGACTACGCATCCTCTGTTTAAGCTCCTTAGAGAATTTCACAGCCACCAAACCTTCCCTCAAGGCTTCCACCTCTTCATTAGAGTCAGCATCGTCTTCCATGAGGCTTCCAAAGTTGAAAGCTTGAGTTAAAGCACCCGAAATTTCACCGACCAGCTTGTCTTTGAAAGATGTGGGTCTATTCCATACACCTCCATCGTTCCTCGGAGAAGAAGCAGTTGAGACCAGCCCTTCTTGGAAGCCCACATGACTTACGTCTTTAACTTTTTTCTTACTACGCAATAGTTCTTCTTGTTCCTCCCTAGAGAGAGCATGAGAGCATTCCATTTCAAAAAGTGTGAAATCATTGATGGTCCTTGACAACATTTTACCTAGACGAAAATGACTCCATTTCAACATGAGACTTTCTAGTTTGGTGCTCATGGGTCGGTTGGACTCGATTTGGTGGTCGAACCGCCACTCCACCCAATCCCTTGCAAGAAAAACTATCCCACTAGTTGATCGGCAAATTGACTGTTTCACACCACTTTAGATTGGGCTTGAACCAATTGTGTTCCTCTAATTCTTAACAAACTACCTTGGAAAAAAATAAAAAGAATTTAAAGATTTAATAGATGTAATACATTTGATCAATCTAATAGACTAATACAATCTTACTACCAAAATATGAACCAAAATTTTTGGTCCTTGGATATCAAGGAGGATAGAAACTAGGTTTTATGTATCATCTCCTATCTATATATTTATTTATATATTTAAAAGTTGAAGCATAATATTTATTGTTGTTATACTTTTGTTGAGCCACATCATTCACTCATTTTCAATATTCTAATTCTTTTTTTTAATTTTTTTTATTAATTTCCAAACTTATTGTAATACATTTTCTAACTTTTCTCTTCCTTTTTACCTTTTTATCTCCCCACTACTATTTACCTTAATATTACTTTACTTTTATCCATTTATCTTCCTTTATTTTTTGCTTTTCTTATTCCCCTTCTCTTATTATAAATTTATAATTCTTTTTTCCATTCTATTCAAAGTTTTTTCACACAAAATATGTTATTTCCCTCTCTCTCTTTCTTTCTCATTTCCACACACAAAATGTTATTTCTCTCTCTCTCTTTCTCATTTCTACACACAAAATGTTCTCTCTCTCTCTCTCTCTCTCTCTCTCTCTCTCTCTCTCTCATTTTTTTTTCATTTTTGGTGGATTTTTTTTATATTTTTTTTGCATCTCTACTTTAGATTGATGAATTTTTGTATTATTTGGAACTCTACTTTGGGGTGATGTGATTAAGTTTTGTGTTTTTAAGTCGCTATCTTTTTTATTCTTTTTAATTTCATGAATATTATCATATTGCATTATAAGATAGTGTACAAAAATATAATGTTATTTTATTACATAACATGACTTGGATAATTTGGTGTTTATTACTTTTTTTTTAAATTTTTTTCTCATATTATTTTCTATAAAATTCTTATTATTACTCTCACATTCTCTCTTGAAAAAGCAGTTATTCTCTTTCTCTTGATTTTTTTATCATTTATTGCAACTCTACTTTATATTGATGAATCATTATGATTTTTAGAACTCTAATTTGGGTTCATACGTTTTGGTGTTGTATTTTTTAGTTCTCCATCTCAAGTAGTCTCTCTCTCTACAAAAAAATTTAGACAACAAATAATTCATATTCAATATAAGTTTGATATGAGTTTTGATTATCATGATAATCTCTTTTAAGAGATTGAATAAAATGAATAATTTATTTAAATAAAAATTATACATACATACATGTATATAATTATTTATTGGTGAAAAACCACTTTTAGTCATTATATTTTCAGGAGATTCCTATTTTAGTCCCTACATTTTATTTTTACTGTTTTTAGTCTCTATTCTGAAAAATACTTTTTGTTTTAGTCACTGTCATTACTCATTTAACAGAATTATCCTATGTGGCAAATGGTCCAACAGTAAATGCTGATGTGTTCATTAAAATAATATTAAAAAAATTATTTACGTTTTTAAAAATGCCACATCAGCAATTTAATTTTTTTAAAAAGCCACGTCAGATAAAAATAATATAAAAATTTCTAACCTAATTATTTTTTTAAAAAAAAGAAAAGAAATTAGTTAAATTAATTTTTTTTTTGGAAGAAAATGAAGAACTCAGAACTCAGAACTATTTTTTTGGAAGAACATGACGAATAGGGAATGGATCCAAAGCAAAGGAGAGCCTTTGGCGATGTGGTTGATCGTCGTTTTGAAGAACCTCCGGAGCCCTGTACCAGAGAGTAACGATCTCGTGTGTGTAGCTCTTCAGAGGAACGGTGAAGGCGCGTTCGAGTCCAAGATCTGCGATCTTCAAAATCCCCTTGTCCTTGTCAACCAGCAGATTCTGGGGCTTTAGGTCGCGGTGGAGAATGCAGTGGGAGTGGCAGTGAGCGACGCCCTTGCAGAGCTGGTAGAGGAAACTCTGAACAAGGGAAGGAAGGAGAGGCCGAGGGTTGGCGCACTTGCGATGAGAATCGATGAACTTCTTGAGATCGGTTTCAAGGTACTCGAAGACGAGGTAGAGAAGAGGCTTGCCGTGTTTGTTGAGGGAGTGTTCAACGAAGAGAAGGCGGACAACGTAGAGAGATTGGGAGAGCATTTGGAGCAAGGAGACTTCGCGGAGCGCGGTTGGGGGAACGCCTTCTGCATCCATTCCGGAGGTTCTACTTAGAAAAAATTTTCTGAGTTCTTCGTGTTCTTCCAAAAAAAGAAAAAAAAAAATTAATTTAACTAATTTCTTTTTTTTTTTTTTTAATAATTAGGTTAGAAATTTTTATATTATTTTTATCTGACGTGGCTTTTTAAAAAAATTAAATTGCTGATGTGGCATTTTTAAAAATGTAAATAATTTTTTTAATATTATTTTAATGAACACGTTAGCATTTACTGTTGGACTGTTTGCCACGTAGGATAATTCTGTTAAATGAGTAACAGCAGGGACTAAAACGGAAAACGTTTTTCAGAATAGGGACTAAAAGCGGTAAAAATAAAATGTATGGACTAAAATGGGAATTGCTTGAAAATGTAGGGACTAAAAGTGGTTTTTCACCTTATTTATTTTACTTAAATGTATAATCAAACTCATGTAATTCATTTAAAAATAACGGCGTTAAAACAAATGAATAATTTTCCTAAAGATTACATTTGTATGCTCGTAGCCTTTATGTTTAGAAAGACTTTTACTTAAATTTAGTCGTACTGAAGTGAACTGAAATACTACATTAATATGGCTCAACAAAAGCATAGTAACAATAAGTGCAATACTTAAGATTTTAGATATTACAAGTTTGAGGTTTATATTTATTTTTTTAATAAATTTAGATTTAGATTAGGTGCTTTCAACCCATACATGTCTTTTCCCATTATGTAAGTGCACAAAAATAGATCGAAGTGAACCAAAATGAATTGAAGTGATCTAAATGGACCGAATTGGACCAAGTGAAACAAAGTGGACCAAATGAACTTAATAGGATTGAATGGACTGAATAGGAATAAGGTGGACTGAATAAGAAAGAATAGACCAAATAGGACCAAAGTGGATAGAATGGACTGAAATCAGACTGAATAGGACTGAAATAGACAGAGTGGACCAAAGTGGACAGAATAGGACCAATGTGTCCTGAATAGGACCAAAGTGAGCTGAATTAACCGAATAGAACTAAAGTGGACAAAATGGCCCAAATAAGACAAAAGTGGATCAAAGTGGAAAGAATGGACGGAATGGGACTGAAGTAGGCAGAATAGGACCAATGTGAACCAAATAGAGCCAATGTGGACTGAATGGACGAAATTGGACTGAGGTGGACTGAATAAGACTGAATGAGCTGAATTAGACCAAATAGAACTTTAGTGTATAGAATGGACTAAATAAGACCAAATAGATCGAATAGGACCCAACTGGACGAAAGAGGACAGAAGGGACCGAATAGAACTAATGTGGACCAAATAAGACTTTTGAATATTTATCATTTTTATTGCATTTTTAGGGCTCATATTTCTAATTTCTAATGTCCATTTTAGTATTTTCTTTGTATTTTTTTTTAACTCAAAACTAAAGAGTTTAGCCCAAATATAATAAAATTTTATACTTTTCAACCCAAAAACAAAGGATTTTTTTTTTTTTTTGAGCTAAACTTGAAAAGAAAACCTTCAAAAAGACCAAGTGAAACAAATTGGACCAAATTAGACTAAATGGGATCGAAGTAACCCTAATTGGACCGAATAGAAATTGTTTAATACTTAAAGAGAACAATTTATCTTCAAACAAATTTAGAAAAAAAATTATACATTATATTATAATACAAAATAATTATTTATTCTCACGCAATGCATGAGTTTGTGGCAAGTTTATATAAAACATGCAACCGTAACTAATTTTTCTCTTTTCTATCATCCCTACCAAATAAAAATCTAGAAGATAACAGTTGTTCTTTCCTTTAATTTTACAATCCTTTCTATTATCTTCCTCCTAAATTTCAATCCCTTACCAAATGGAATCTCTAAGTGCCACCATTATGATGTTTATTATAAATTAAAAGTATATTATGTTATTATTTTTATAGTATCATACTTATATATAAACACATAAATATTAATCTTAAAAGCCTTATGCGATAGTTACTCCACAAGTATAAATGTTTATGGGGTGTGTGGAGAGGTAATTAAGAGCTAGAATTCAAGTTTTCATAAAAGAGTTTACATACATATACACTTAAATTAGATTAGAGCAGAATTTCTATCTTGTATTAAAAATAAAAATAAAAAGACTTGAGTCTAATGGAATTCTCAAACCACACAAAAAAATACATCTCAAAATCTATGTACACGACTTATTTTGTAG
The DNA here is from genome assembly GCA_030445155.1 of Quercus variabilis. Classification (NCBI taxonomy): domain Eukaryota; kingdom Viridiplantae; phylum Streptophyta; class Magnoliopsida; order Fagales; family Fagaceae; genus Quercus; species Quercus variabilis. Next base: position 950,005 of record CP129446.1, read on the forward strand.
TATTTTTCACAATTTAGCCTGTGGTCAATTGTGATTAGCGAATGAAAAAGTGACAGTAATATAAATTTATGTTCTCAACTAACATAAAGAGCTATCAAAATAATAATAATAATAATAATAATAATAATAATAATTTGTGTCTTAATTTGACGATAAATAGTTCTTACTGATCATAACTTACCGTATTAATAATAATGAAAACGGGTCTATCAATTCATTTTTGTGCTAAACAGGTTTGGAAAACATGAGAAAGTATGTAATGCATAGGATATATATTATAGGGAGTGGCTCACCACCGCCGGTTCATTTAAATTGATGAAATTTTACCAAAACAAACAAACAAATCCAGCTAATGTACAATATCGCCTCTTCAATCCCCATGAATCACGGTCACAGCACTGTTCGCCTCCTTAGTGCAAAAGCATCGGTCTTGGTCTTGGTCTTGGTCTTGGGTTGATCTGGGTCTGGGATTTCAGTACGGTGGGTTTTGGTTTTATGCTGTGCAATATTTTTCAGTCTGGCGAGAGCCAGTGACGTGGAGAGGCAGCGATGACAAAATAAGAAGTTTACACGTGTCGATCAGCTATTTATTTAAAAATGGAGATGAATGAACATAGATGATTGCTGCTTCAGTGGCACATCAATGAATCAAACGTTGTAAGGACTAAGGAGGACACTTGAATACCTCTGCACAGAGAGAGGCCAACCCATGTCGATAACTCTGACTCAAGAAGAACGAGCCCAACACCCTGGTGAGCCATATTTCTCTTCTCAGAATTCTAAATATGATAAAAATTAAAAATTAAAATTTTGATTTTGATTTTGTCAATGGCAATTGAGAAAGCATTTGAAGAATATCCCAAATTCAAGGTATTTTAGATGACCAAAGGGCTTGCGTATATGTTATCTTTTATGGGTATTCAGGGAAATTTTAAACAAAAAAAAAAAGATTCATTTCATGATGCACAATGTTTGATTTCATGAGTTGAAGAATTTGGCATTGCAATTACTTGGGTCATGATTGATTACAAGTAAATTACTGATCAAGTTTGGTTCTTTACACAGATTTTGGTGATGGGTCCTTGTTATTGTGGGTAGTGGGTAATAGCTCTAGCTTTTTCAAATTCTACTGTGAGCCCATTTGGGGTGAATAAGATTAAGATTTTTCTTTATATATATATATATATATATATATATATATTAGTTTGTGCCCCTATAAATAATTCATCAGGGAAAAAGGTATATCAGGTTGACATGTTTGCTGTTTTGATATATAATTGTGCTTATGGTTGCCGAACAAGAATGTGCAATAATACACGTGATTGATTGACACTTAATTTGGAATTCAAGTTGCTTTTGTTTTTTTAGGTGTCTGCATTATTCTAATAATTCTAATTGGTAATTAAAACTTGCTCTTTTTTTTTTTTTTTATCTCCATACAGTGACTCATCAGAAGAGAGTTATAATAGAAAACTACCATGGTGAAAAACTTGTGGGAATATTGCATGATACAGGTTCAAAGGAGCTTGTTATAGTGTGCCATGGATTTCAGTCCTGGAAGGTTGTTAACTGTGACATACTAAACTTGAGCGCCTTACATTTTCAATATATTATAAATGGTGATGCTTTGTTTGTTCTCATAATATTTCATTTTGTTCATTATGAGAAATATAGCGCTGTGTTCTACTTTTGATTAGTGATTATGAAATTGGCTCTATCTTCTCTTTTGGGAGTTCGCTGGCAAACCTACATAGCTATAGAACTTTTCACTTTGAGACATTTTGCCTAATATATATTGGTATTTGATAATATGTAAGTTTGTTTAATCAACTTTATACATGAAAAAATCAGAAGATACATCAACAAACTCCCAGAACTTTCAAAAGCCCTTTCTTGGGCTTATGAAATGTGCTTCAACTCTTTTTTTTTCCCCCTTTCAGTGATAGAGTTGTTGGTAGAGTTATTCCTTTAAATTTCTTTACGTGCCAACTCTCACATGCCTTATACTTTCTTTTCAACTGAAACCAACATGGCCATAGCTGTGAGATCCTTTCTAATGATTTCATTACAATTTATCTCATCTTATACTTAAGTGAATGTAGTTTGTAAAATTCAATATTATTAGTGTCTTTTGAAAAGAAAAAAGGAATTTCCTTCAATAAAACAAGTTTTCAATTGTGGAACTCAATTCAATTATTAATGATGCAATATAAAATTCTGTTGTTATAAATACATTTAAAAAATATATGCTGTCTTACATAATTTTCATATTATTGTATATATAATATCTGTCAAAAACTTGGGTGCATTGATCTGAGACATTAGTTGATTGTTGATTTCTAGGAACGCATTCCGATGGTGAACCTTGCTGCTGCTCTAGAAAAAGAAGGAATCAGTGCCTTTCGCTTTGACTTTGCTGGCAATGGGTAAGCTGTCTGCAGTAAACAGATAATAAAAAGCTGTTGAGTGAAATGTTTACAATAAAAGAACATAAAACATATGTTTGTGGGTTCTTCTTTGTATTTTTATATACCACTATTTCCTTGGAAGTTTAGGGATGAATCTTTGAAACTACATGTTGGCCTGACTTAAGCAACTGGCATTCTCTCTACCTACGAATTTGTTGTTGTTTTCAGAAATTATTTGGTCTAAATCTACAGTGTGCAATAACCATTGAGTATGTTGAACTAATCTTTTTTCTAAACTCTCAATTTTTTGAGTTAGCCCAAGTAAATAATCTTTTTTTGTCTGCATATTTTGCCTTCAAAATTTTTTTTTTTTTTATGGTAATTACTTTATTGAAAATTTTAAATTAAATAATTTAGGCTTGTAGTAGCATAGTCTTTGAAGTGCTCTTTTCCCCTCCTTCGCATTTTTGTTCATTTTTCTTCATGTGGGGCCTGTCTCCTAAAATGTTGGTGTAGTTGTAAATGCTGTGAGGAAGAAAGGCCTCTGCCGGCCACGTACAATTTTATTGGCCCCTTTTAGATGCCCTCAATTGACAGATCTGAAGTGAAGGTGAAAACACCCTGCAAGGCTTTAACTTTAGACCGATTATATTTGTTTTTTTTCTTTGATAATTTGATAGTTGAGGGTGGGGGGACTTGAATCCTAGATGTCTATGTTAGAAACACCAGGAGGTGCCAGTTGAGCTACAAGGTTTTTGGATACCGATTATATATTTCCAGCCAGAAAAGTTCCCTCTAAACTTGCCAAGAGCCTTGTAGCTCAACTAGCACCTCTTGGTGTTTCCAATAAAGATGTCTATGGTTCAAATTCCTGCTCCCTTGTTATAACTATCAAATTTATCCAACAGCAAAAAAGAATCCCCGCTAAACCTTTAGCTACACAGAAGGGCCATTTGAACTTCACCTAAATCTGTGTTTATGAAGATTCATGTATATGCTTATTTGAAATTATATGGAATCATGCATATATTTTTATAGAAAGGATCTAATTCATTATTGTACTAGAAAATTTAATGTCGAAGCAATTCCTCCCTGCCTTTACTCTAAATGTTGAAATTTTGGAAGATATGAACAATTCAATGCTGATTAGATGATGCTGTATCTTTTCCAGGGAAAGTGAAGGTTCTTTCCATTATGGTAACTATCGTAGAGAAGCTGATGATTTACGTGCAGTAATCCAACACTTCCGTATGGAGAAACGTGTAATAACTGCAATTACTGGGCACAGTAAAGGTCTTTTAATAGTTCCTGCCCTTTATAAAATCAAACTTATAACTGCTAAATGAAGAGTGCAATTTTGTAAATTATATCCGAAGATAGGTGAAATTTTGAAAGAAGTACATTGTAGTAGAGTGTAGCTCTCATCTTACTCCAACCTAATCTTTTTACATATTTAGGTGATACCAGGATACTTGTAGATTTTTTCCCTAGGTGAAACAAGTACTGTTTTGTCATTGCTAATGTTTCAGCCATTTTTTTTTCTTTTTGTCCACCTTTAAATATTTCCTTAAATTAAATATTGAAACAAAGGTTTTCTTGGTTACTACCATATTTTACTATTGAAACTCTTAAATTTGAAGCTCAAATTTCTTCTTGAGTATTGACCATGCCCTCCAAAGAAGTCCCTTGTCATTCAATATTGATTTAAGGGCAATACGCATCAAAGAGCGAGTCTAGAGAACAACTTTTTCTGAACAGCAAAGGAAAAATAAAAACTTTTTGTTGTGTCTCTCTTATTTTTCATTGGTTTTTGATAGTTGTGCAAATCTATTCAAATAATCAAATTAGTCATCTATTAGTTCCTTTACTATATGCTTGAAAGGGTCCTTAATTCTTATAGGGGGAAATGTGGTGCTCTTGTATGCTTCAAAGTTTAATGATGTTCCTATAGTTGTCAATATGTCTGGCCGTTTCAATCTGGAGAGAGGCATTGAAGGCCGCTTGGGTAAAGATTTTTTACAAAGAATCAAGGAAACTGGATTCATTGATGTTTGGAATAAAAGAGGTAAGCAATCAAATGTTATTAGTCTAATGATTTTATTGTTGACATTATTTGTTTTGTCATTTGGTGGTGTTTTCAGTTCTACTTTATCTTCATTTTCTCTAACATAGAGTGGAAGTTTTTATTATTACCTTGGATTTTGAAATTGAGTGCTGATCAATAACTTATAAATACATATTCTTTGTAATTAAAATGGCTGATGTCTTCAGCAGTTCTTTGGAATTTACTAAAGTGCCCATAATATATTTGATTTAGATTGACGAGTACCTCACTTTTTTTTGTTCACAGGGAAGTTTGAGTATCGTGTTACTGAAGAAAGTTTGATGGACCGACTAAGTACTGATACTCATGCAGCCTGCCTTTTGATTCATCCAGACTGCAGGTCAGTGATTCCTATTTCTTTAATTACAGCATCTGCAATGTTTGTGATGTTGTGTAACCATCTCCAGCAGGTTCAACCATATATGTCAGACACAATGTTTTCATATTGTAATTTATAATCTATATGTGCCTTCTTTGTTTCAATTTGTACTGGTCTGTTTATTGGTAAAGCAACCATCTTTTACTTCAGGCTACAAGCATAAATCCTAGCTAGGAAAAAGGGATGTTCTTTCAAGATGTTTCAGGAATGTCAGTCCTTGACTCAGGCCCACTAAATTATGTTACTTCTTTCATCTGTAAAATTACTCTGGTCTTCTACTGATGGAATAACCTTCTGACATTTGTGTGCAAAACTAGTTCTAGACTTTCTTCTTCCACCACCTTTAGTGGAAAATGCTGCTTCATTTCTGATGATGCTGTTATTTTCAGGGTGTTGACAGTTCATGGATCCATGGACAGAATTGTACCAGTTGAAGATGCTATGGAGTTTGCCAAGTTCATACCTAATCATAAACTACACATTATAGAAGGAGCTGATCATGAATACACTTCATGTCAAGATGAGTTGGCTTCAGTAGTGGTCGATTTTGTTAGGACACATTCTCATCAGGATAGAGATATGTCTGAGCAGTTGTCTTCATGCACAAGAGTGGATGGATCCATACAATCTCGATTGTGATAGATTTTTCATCACTATAATCAGACTCAATAACGACAGAAAAATAGCAGAAATTGGTTGGAATACATTGTGCCAGTGCCCTGATGTTGAATAAGTTGACTTCTTCTACCTATGTCCCAATTCCTGACCTAAAGTTCATCACTAGAGATGGAAGTTGTCAATCCACAGAGATAAAGCTTAAGGCTTTCCTGCTTGGGCATCATGCAATTTTATCCATTTGGGAGTTGAAGGATTTGGAATTCAAATTGTATTATACGCATGATCCTTATGCTATGGTTTAGAGCCCAATATAACAACTTCTATAGTTATAGATTAATGGGTACATTTGCAGTATTCCTTATATTTTAATCTCATTGAACTTATCAGAAAATTTCCCTTTTGTCAAAGAAAACTTTTCTGCTCTACATTTGCACATACTGCTTTGCTTTCCATGATTGTGTATCATCTGAAAGTCATAATTTGCAACATTTTCGTAAAGCAAATTTATTTGAGTGTACAATTTTAAAGAGCTGAAAGAAGAAGGGTAAGAACCACAAGTTTGTAGTTCAAAGTTCAATTGGCTCTTCCTGATGTTCCCAACAAAAATGTTCAGGATTCAAATCTCTCCTCCCTTATTGTTGTAATTATTGAATTATGAGAGGGGGAGAGAGAGAGAGAGAGAGAGAGAAGAGGGGCATCATATATGGTCAACATGCTTTATATGTTTTTCCCAAAATTTCAGCATGACATAGACTAGATCCAAGTAAATAACGATCGGGAAAATATGATACAAATTCACTGAACTTCATATTAAGACTCTTCACATGCGAATTAATCTAAATGGAATTAATAGTTATCTCATGCATTGAATACATACATGGATCCTTCTTCTCACAATGGGTGGACTTCATACACCCACCCAACCGTGAGAGGGGTAATGTGGGGATAATGCGTATATAAAATGCATGAGACACCTTCTCCAATTAAGCACTTTTGAGATGTTGAGTAACACACCTTTTCTTGTCAAAAGCAGCTGTTTAAGTTGCTATCATTAGATTAAATGAATGAGACTATAAATTTAACGTTTTCAGAAGTCCATGCTTATCTGTCGAAGATATCCACTTTACTGTTAGAATTGTAAAATATGAGCACACAGTATTGGATTCTGAATTTAATCAAAAACTTCCAAACTGATACAAAAAACTCAGAAATATGGAGGTATGATATCTAGTTATACTGTGATTAGCCATTTTTTTTAGATTGCAACAAAGCAATCATAGACTAGATTAATGTTCGAAGTTCATAAAGGTGCAACAAAACAAAACCTACCTAAAGAGAGAAAATAAAGAGGCAGATACAAGATTGTTATGCCCATATTTATCAACAGATAATGTCTATAGCTATAAATTACATCTAAATTATGCTGTAATGGTCTTTGGCTTGACCCCAATTTTCCTCCAAGAAACACTCGGCATTATCTGTTTTGTGTCAACACGATCCTTATACTTGATAGTAAAGTTGAGTAATGAATCCTGAAGAGAGTCAGAAAGAAGGTGTGGTTCAAGTCCCAACTCAACAAGTTTAGTGTGCTTGGCATTGTAGTAATGTTCCTCTGCCTCTACTCTTGGGTTTGGCACAGTAATGGTCTGAACATTAAGCCCAAGCTTCTCTCCCGCTTTTGTAACAAGTGTGGCAAGTTCATTGACAGAAAATTGCTCAGTGAATTGATTGAAAACCCGAAAATCACCAGGCTGTGCAGGGTTTGCAATCGCAAGCTCAACACACTGAACAGTGTCTCTTATGTCAAGATATCCCCTGGTCTGAAAACATTAACAAATAAATTAACATAAAACAGGTAAAACACATTAACAAACTTGTGCATAATGAATGACAAGAAAATTGCCAGTGGATGGTTGGTTCTTATTGACCTTAGCATGTTTTGCTTTTACCGCATCAAAATAAACAGGAAAATATTAACCTTTTCCAGTTCCTATTACCCAATTTCTGTAGAAAAGCTTTCCATAAAAGTACATGTGTAGAAATGATCAATCATAACAGTTTTACATTAACCTTCTTCCAAAGAAATTCCTAATTTTTTTTAATTGCTAAGTTACACGAGCAACAAGTGAGTCTTGAAGCACAACCTTAGGTCCTTAGCCTCACCCCATTAATATGGAAGGAAGAAGTGTCATTTGAGCTTTTGCTCATTGGCAAAGAAATCCAAATATTTGATGAAAGAAGCTTAAATGGGACAATTTGAAACACTGCAAAAGAGGCATCGAGTAAAACTGCAGGGCTAGGGCTGCAAATAAAAATTTAAGAGAGTTTTCTTACAGCATCAAATACACAAGGAACTGCAAATTGTCCTACAACCATAAGAAATCATTCCTCCTCATAACTGCTTCCAAGCATTCACTTTTATATTAGAGCAATACAGCAATGGGTTTATATATATATATATATATATGTATGTATGTATGTATGTATTATTTGTAAGTTATGCACCCAGTGAGTCTTGAACCCATAACCTCACCCTCTATCCCATTATTATGGGAGGAAGAAGTGCAAGTTGAGTTATCACTCACTGGCAGCAATGCAGCAATGTTACAGTGATTATTGAGTAGATGGTTCTTACCTGGCCCCCTTTGCCATACACAGTAAGCGGATGACCAACAGCAGCCTGAACACAGAACCGATTCAATGCAGTTCCAAACACTCCATCATAATCAAATCTGTTACAAAGCTCTTCATGCATCTCAGTCTCATCTGTCCTCACCCCATAAACCACTCCTTGATTCAGATCAGTGGCTCTAATTCCCCAAGCCTTGCAAGTGAAGGCTATGTTATTTGAATCATGAACCTTGCTCAGATGATAGAATGAGTTGGCTTGTTTGGGATAAGGCAGAGTATCTGTTCTTCCATTATGAGTAATTGTAATGTAACCCTCCTCAATATCGATATTTGGAGTCCCATATTCTCCCATGGTTCCAAGCTTCACTAGATGGCACTGTTCTCTAAACTCTTTTATAGCAAATAGCACATTGAGTGTTCCAATCACATTGTTGTTCTGTGTAAATACAGCTCTTGACCGATCAATCATAGAGTAAGGAGCAGACCGCTGTTCCCCAAAATGGACAACAGCATCAGGCTCAAACGACTGGAAGGTTTCTGATAAGAACTCAAAGTCACAAATGTCGCCAATGTAGAGTTCAATGCTTTTTCCAGTGAGAGATTTCCAACAGCGGAGGCGGTTTTGGATTGAGGAGATTGGAGTCAGGGAGTCAACGCCAAGCTGGTGGTCAAAAAGACGACGTATAAGGCTGTCAACAATGGCAACCTCGTAACCTCTGTTGGATAGGTGGAGGGCAGTGGCCCAACCACAGTAGCCATCTCCACCAATGACCATGACCCGCTGTGGCTTGGATGGTTCATTGGAGGTCTGATGGGTGCCAGAACTGGGTTGAGGTGGGGCTTCCTTACTTATAGGAAGCGTGGTTGCACGGACAGTATAATTTCTTAGTGGCTTCTGCCCTTGTGAGACAAGGCTTCTAAATGGATATTTGAAAGCTTGCAAGGTAAAAGAGGTAGGAAATGCCTCTAAGCCTTGGTTCAATGGCTTAGAGGAACGTTTGCAGCCAGAGGACAATTTTATCGAGCATGAAGTTGAAAGTAAATGTGCCATCTCAATTGCTTCCTTCCACCAAGATACAGAAACCTGCAAAGGAAAAATGCAAGCGACCAAGTAATATAGTTCCAACTGGCAAAAAATGCATATAACGTTAGTAGAAGTAGTAAAAATGACATATTAATTAGGAGGCGACAACATATGATTTTGGGTAGGATAGAATGGTGGAAAAAAAATACATGTAGCCAACCCTAATTAGTCTATTGAGGATCCATAGTTGATCCCAAAGTTTTGGAACTAAAGTTTATTTTTTGTTGTTGTTGTCAAGTAATACAGTTTCAATTTCTTGGAAACTTCAGAAGAAAAAGAAGTTCAGATCACACCAAGTTCTGGTACATGGCAGAAACTTGAGAGAGAGAGATTATTATAACAAAAGATGGTTATATATGTCAACATTTGTCCGATACGTTTTACCAAGCAGACAAGAACAGAAAGGTAAAGCAATGCTTCCAAGTGCTGAAACAAACCACGTAAGGTGATAATCATAAAACTATACCAACCCAAACAGGAAGAAGGGGAAAAAATACACTTGTGGATGTTACGATGCCAATGAGACAAGAAGAGAAGGATCATATCTCCCAACAACACCATTTAACATCAAAGGCATTCCCAATCACTGCTCATCTCACATGCATGCCAGTCCAACCAAATGTGCATTCAAGCATCTTAACTTTAGCTCCAACAAACGTGTAAAGTTTTCCTTTATATCCCCAACTCAAAAGTTCAAGAGGGACTCAAGATTCATCAAACACACCTAGCATATGTACCCACTTGTATTACAGCCCAACAATCTGAATACAAACATGCATACACTTGCACCTCCTAAAAATCCACGATTTCCTCAGAATGAAAATGAGCCATAACAGATAAAATATGTAAATATCAGAAGTCTTAATCAATAACAAACCAAAGAATTACACAAAAGAACCAAGCTTTACTTGAGTTATGGCTCGTAATAATAATGGGTTTCGCATATAATTCCCTTTGGAATAACATAACAAGCAAGTAAACCCAAATTTCAAAATACCCAATTCATTTCTAAACTCTTTGAAGCTCATTTCGCTCTTTCCCAAAAAAAAAAAAAAAAAGAAAAGAAAAAAAAGAAAAAAAGACATAAAACTATTGAAGAACAATAAAATAAGCAGGAAGTAGTTGAAAGAAAATTAGTACCTTAATGGGATTGCTGGGAGCTCAGTAGAATTTGTGGATAAAAATGGCGGAGGGGGTCTGTCTGAGTGAGTATGAGATCGAATAAGTTTTCAAGTGTGCGACTGTATAGGAAGAATAAGAGGAGGCATATTCGTTTTATCTATTAAAGAGATAATATAATTATGGTTATAATCAATTTGCAAAAACTAAAACAAAAACAAAAAAAAAAAAAAAATGCATGGTTTGTATCATTTGTATTTTTTTTTTTTTTCACAGGAGAAGTTCTTATGTTTCTTTGAGTTTTAATTTATAGCATCTATTTCTTATAATAGACTACGTAAATACATTTTTAAAAATAGTAAAAAATAGATACGTATCTGAATCGTAAGTTGTTTAGTGTAAAAATGCACTAGACAGACTATAAATAGGATCCAAACAATGTATTTGAAATTAGTCGATTCGGACCTCCAAGCTCAAGTCTTAATGGATACACTAAAGAAGGAAAAAACAAAAAGAAAATATACATTATTATCGGTGTATTACGCCCTCCTCTCACATGAGAACAAAATTTACTTATGAGTCTCCTATATGACACTCATCTTTATGTGAGATTGAGATATAGTATATCATAATTATGGTAAAAAAATAAAATAAAATAAAATATTCTTGAGGTTTTCTATTTTTTAGTCTACAACATTTTTATTAAAGAAAAAGAGTTGGCTGAGTTAATTTGATGAAAAATACTAGGATGTAAAATTTGCAACATAGAAATGTAATACTCAAAGATCTAAGTAACTGTAAATTTGTTAATGAGACACACGAACGAAGAAAAAATAATTTTTTGATAATTTTTTATGAATGTAATTATCCTCCAAATTGATCTAGAGAATAATTCATCAATTTCACCATATGGTCATTCAAATGACTATCCACATGTTTTTACATGAATAAAATGATTAATTGGATCACATGATTATAGTGCAGGAGAAAGATCATCTAAAACATCATGATAGTTAGTTTTAAAAAATCCCTCTATAAATTGATTTGCAGCTGATCTAGAGGAGAACCATTTTAAGTTTCATATTACTATAAAAACTTTTTATACCACTCTCTCAACTGGTATTTTTCTCCCATCTCAAGTCACATTGAGCTCATTACAAATGATAGTTTTTTCTTTTTCTTTTTATGGTTGGAAATTTTAATTGTTGGGGTGAGAAGATTTGACCCTAAATATCTCCATTAAAAACATCAAGTGATATTAAGCAACTAAACTACAAGATTTTTTGTGTAAATGCTGGAAATTAGGAACTTAGAGCATCCACAGCAACTGCAGCATAATTTATGCCATTTTGCCATACCAAATGCCTGCTTTATTATTTTACCACATCATTTTACAACATTCCATTTATCAAATGTTTTATCATTCAATTCTATACATTAAAATAATATTTACTACATATTAAAATAATATTTACAACTCATCAAACACAATCAACAACCACCATACTACTGCCAACAACCAACAACCACCACCACACAACCACCATCTTCATCCACAACCCAAAACACAATTCAAAACAAACCCATAGCCCACCAACACCAAATCAAAAGCCCCACCACCACCTCAACCACAAACCCCGACAAACCCACTGCCTCCACACCCTCACCCACACCCACTTCCAAACCCAAAACCTTCATAATCCAAGTCAACCCAGACTCCAAACCCACCATCTTCATCGCCGTCAACCCAGACTCCGACCTCGTCATCGCCGTCATCGACACTGACATTACTCCCAACCACAAAAGCTTCAACGACCAACACAACAAACCCATACCCACCCACTGCCAACCCATCCATCCAAACCCATAGCCTAGCTCGTCCGAACCCACCCACCTCCGTCGGAACTAAACCTAGCCAACATAATCTGAACCCACACATCACCGTTTAAACCCACCCATTGCCCAACCCACCCATCAAACCACCCCAAAAAAAAAAAAAAAAAAACCATTGCTAGAGAGAGATTGGCGTGGAAGTAATCGTCAGTGTTGACGTCAATGTCGGCATGGAAGAGTAGTGAGGGTAGGGGTTTGAGAAGAGAGGATTGGGGTTTGAGGGTGAGACTGACAAAGAGATGAGAGAGAAAGAGGAATAAAAAAAATAATAAAAACATATGCCACATATTTCTGTACCGTGGCAAATTTGTGAGGATACTATAGCATGTTGCAAATTTTATAAGATTTGGAACATCTAATAGGAGGGGGGTTTTAGTGTTTGGTGTGCCAAATGTGCCAAATATTTGGCATTTGGTACATTTGAGAGTGCTGCTACGGATGCTCTTACAATGAGCTCTTACATGTGATAGTTTAGGTAGTTTCTAAGAGCATCCACATTGATAGTACTAAAGGTGCTAAAAAGTTATTTTGGCACCTCATATATTAAAAAACCCTCCTACATCAATGGTGTTTATAGCTACATTTTTTTGGTTTACTGCTATAGTAAACTGTTACTTATAACAGTTACTGTAACTAGTTGCTAAACATTAAAACTTCAAAATATTCAGATGAGAGAGAGAGAAAGATAGGAAGAGAGAGAGAAATGCGTAGAAAATGAATAAAGAAATAATATTTAAATGAAGTGATAAAAAATGGACAAAGTTTAGTTATAAAATAAGTTGTAGCCTTAGGCTACAATTTTACTCAATATTTTTTTTTTTTATTGGAGGTGAATTTTGACAAATCTACAATTGGATTACATTTTCTTCTTATATCCTCCATGCTTGCAAAATTTTTAGAAAATTAAAGATCAATAGCTATGTCATCAATAAATTATTTAAATTACAAGTTTTTGTATTTTAAAATTATACATAAAATATAATCTTATAGGTCATATAGTAAATAATACTCGATTGACACAAAAGCTGACATGTGTTTTAAAAGCGTAAAAAACATGCAATTCAACGGTTAGATTTTCGAAATATGTAAAAAGTTTAATGATATTAAGTAAGACTGTAGCTTTAAGCTATAACCAATTTTATAACTAAACTTTGTCCATAGAAAAAATAAAACATTTAATGTTGAATGTATTGTAAAGTGGGTATTAAAATAGATAAAGTAACCTAGTTTTTTTAGTTGGTTTGGGAGAAAGCTAAGCAGTATAACTTATAAGCTAATTTAGGTAGCTTCTTACTTTTTTTAAGACAAAATTTAGTTATAAAATTGGTTTTAGACTACAATCTTACTCAATGTCTTTTTATTGGAGGAGAATTTTGACAAATCCACCATTGGATGACATCTTATTCTTCTACTCTCCATACTTACAAAATGTTTAGAAAATTAAAAATCAATAGCTATATCATCAATAAATTTTTTAAATTGCAAGTTTTTGTAATTTAAAATTATGCATAGAAAATAAACGTATAGATCATATAATAAATAATATCCAATTGACACAAAATTTGACATGTGTGTTAAGAGCGTAAAGAACATAAAATTCAATGGTTAAATTTTCAAAATATATAGTAATATTTAATTTATTGAGTAAGGTTGTAGACTAAGGCTACAACCAATTTTGTAACTAAATTTTTTCCGTAAAAAATATAAAATATTTGATGTTGAATGTATTGTAAAGTGAGTATTAAAATAGATAAAGTAGCTCAGGGTTTTTTTTTTTCTCTCGGTTTAGGAGAAAGCTAAGCAGTATAACTTATAAGCTAATTTAGGTAGTTCTTACTTTCTTTAGGACAAAGTTTAGCTATAAAATTTGTTGTAACCTTAGGCTATAATCTTACTCAATATCTTTTTATTGGAGGATAATCTTGACAAATTCACCATTGGATAACATCTTCTTTTTCTATTCTCCATACTTGCAAAACTTCTAAAAAAATTAAAAATCAATAACTATATCATCAATAAAATTTTTAAATTGCAAGTTTTTATAGTTTAAAATTATGCATAGAAAATAAACGTATAAATCATATAGTAAATAATATCCAATTGGCACAAAATTTAACATGTGTATTAAGAGTATAAAAAGTATGAAATTTAATGGTTAGATTTTCAAAATATATAGTAATGGTTGTTTTATTGGGTAAGGTTGTAATCTTAGGTTACAACTAATTTTATAGCTAAATTTTGTCCATTTTTTTATTGGACATTACTTTATTTATTTATTTAAGGTAGAACCTCTCTTTCTTTTTTTCTTTTTTTTTTTAAGTGAGAGAAGGTAGAACCATATTTTTACTTAGCTTTTTATTTGAATATAATAAACCAATAAAAATAAATAATTACACAAATATATATTATGAATCACAAATTAACTCTATTGACTAGTTTTGGGTTATCGTTACTTAAAAAAATAAAATAAACCCTGGCTTGGGGTTATCCTAGGACTCTAGCTTGTACCTCTATATGTTCAAAGACCTTCGCCTAAAACTTATGTCAAACTTGTGTGTCTTTTCGGATGATTAAAAAAAGAAAAACCATCTTTAAGTTTTAATTGAAAGTACTTAGAGCACGAGTTTTTCTATAATTTTTGTTTTTTTTTTTTTTTTTTGGTAAAAGGGAAAAACAAAAGAGACTACAAAAGCTCAGCAGGACAACGCCTACTTACAAATAAACCAGACAAGTCATGGTTAAAGACAGGAGTTAACTCCACAGGAAGATAACTAAGAATGCAATAGTCTTCAGTTTGATTCGCACCTTTTCTTGCTAGGAAATCAGCGCATCTGTTGGATTCACGGTAGCAGTGGCTGAAACGAATATGAGGGATCTGAGTTGCTAGCTGCTTGCAATCATCTAACAAGGGGGAAAAGATGGTTTTTGTCTGGCTGGGGTTATTCAGGACATCCGTTACAGCTTTTGCATCCAGCTCAACCTCAACAGCTTGGAAACTCTTGTTCACACAGATGGTCAGACCATCCCTTAAAGCCCATAACTCTGCTTCAAAGCTTGAAGTAACACCAATCCTCCTTGAAAAGCCTACCACCCAATTACCAGACTCATCTCTAATCACACCTCCTCCACCAGCAAGACCCGGGTTACCTAAGGAGGACCCGTCCGTGTTAAGCTTCCTCCAACCATTCCTTGGCTTCTCCCATCTAATATTCTTCATTGTGAAACTGCTGGCTTTCTTCCAATCCGCAGCACACCAGTGGAAATCGCTTGCTTGACTAATAATTTGGGTAGCTAAATTTGGGTTGGAGCTTCTATTCTGGAAAACAAGACTGTTTCTTTGCTTCCATAGCATCCAAATGGCAAAGAGGAACACTATATTCCAAGGGAGGTTGCTGTGACTATTAAGATGACCATTCCTTGCATTAACAGTCAGCCATGTGTGAAGATCATAAGTAAAAAAACTTCTATCCATCTCAGAGATACCAAGCTGCTTCCATAGCTCTTTGCTACCCCAGCAATCTCGGAGCAAATGGATAATGGTTTCTGGATCATCTCGGCACCGAGGGCAGAAAGGATCAGTATTGATTCCTCTTGAAGCCAGGCAATTTTTAACACCAATACTGTTGTGAAAACATCTCCAAACAAAGAATTGAATCCTAGGAAGAATTTTAACTTTCCAAATCCAATGCCCCTCAAAACCATGATTATCACTACCTGCAACAGCCAACTTATACGCGCTTCTTAGATCAAAATTCCCATGGGAATTTGCTGCCCACGACAATCTATCCTCACTCCTGGCAGCTAGAGCATAGGGAGTAGCCTGAATTCCCAACTTAATATTCGAGGGAAGATCAAAAGATAATCTTGACCAATTCCAACCATTTGCCGACACCACTTCCTTAACTTCCATACTGCTTTCACCCCTGTTCAGAGGTCCCTGCACTAAATTTCTGATAGGACCTTGAGAAGACCAATTATCCAGCCAAAACTTGAGCTTGCTGTCTCTCCCAACGACCCATTTTGTACCAGCATTAAAAACATCCTGCCCTTTTCTCATGCCTTTCCACACTCGGGAACAAGGAAGACTCTCACTGTTGATTGAGCATATTCTTCGATGAGTGCAGTACTTGCTTCTAAGAACTCTGGCCCATAAGGTCTCTTTTTCTGAATGAAATCTCCAATTAAGCTTTGCCAACAAGGCAGTGTTCCTTCCTTTTGCAGATTGAAATCCCAAACCGCCCTCCTTCCTAGGCCTTGCTACCTTATGCCAACCCACCCAATGCATCTTTTTTGAGGTGTCCGTAGATCCCCATAAAAAATTCCTACTGACCCTGTCTATACCATCCAGCACTTTGCTCGGGAGAGAAGCGCACTGCATGGTGTAATTGGGAATGGTAGACAAAGAAGATTGGATAAGAATCGTTCTGCCCGCCATAGACAAGAGATTAGCCTTCCACCCCGACAATTTTTGCTTCATTTTATCTAGAATAAAATCAAAATCATGACTAGATTGCCCCTGATGCTTAATAGGAATTCCTAAATATTTTCCAATAGTAGAAGTCGACCTGAACCCGAGAAGACTGCACATATTCTCCCTGCTCTCCGCAGCAACATTCGGCGAGAAAAACACCCTTGACTTGGATTGACTAACATTCTGACCAGATTTTTCACAAAATATGTCAAGCACCTCCCGGATGGCCTTGCAGTTTGCTTGATTGGCTTTAGCAAAAAGCACTAGGTCGTCTGCAAAGAAAAGATGAGAGAAACTCGGACCACTTCTGGAAGCTTTAACTGGGTTCCACAATTTTTCGCTGCACTTCTTCTCAATAAGTTGACCCAAGAATTCCATGCACAAAATGAATAAGTAGGAAGACAACGGGTCTCCTTGTCTGATACCCCTAGAGGGGTTAATAGGATCCAACATGCCTCCATTGAACAAAATAGAGGTTGAGACTGTGGAAACACAGCTCATGATGATCTCCACCAAATCCATAGGAAAGTTGAAGCTAAGAAGCCTTTCCCTAATGAATCCCCACTCTAGCTTATCATAAGCTTTTTCAAGATCGATCTTTATAGCCATGAATCCCTCCTTACCCTTAGCCTTACTAATGGAATGGATAAGTTCCTGGACGATAATCGCATTATCAGTACCCTTTCTTCCTGGCACAAAAGCAGTTTGAAGAGGGGAAACGAGCTTGTCCAGAAGAGGTCTAATCCGGGCAACTAAAACCTTTGAGATCACTTTGTAAACAGTATTACATAAGCTAATAGGACGGTAGTTACCCAGAGTTTCAGGACCCTGAATCTTGGGGATAAGAGCAATAAGAGTTCTATTGAGATAATCTGGGATTTTCTTCCTAGTGAAAATTCCCTTAATTTCCTCAACCATAGAATTCCCAACCACACCCCAGAAACGCTGATAAAACCCTGCATGAAGCCCATCAGGACCGGGCGCTTTAAAAGGCTTCATCGACCAAAGAGCCGATTTTATCTCTTCCTCTGTGACCTCAATACTAAGGGCTTCACCTTCATCCTCTGTGAGTAAAACCTGACCCTGCGACAAGACCTGGGTGGTTCTCTCCGAAAAAGCCAGGGAGGAGCTGAAAAGGCTCTCAAAACCCTTTCTAATATGCTCCATAATATCTCTCTCCTCATGAAACCACTCTCCTACACTGTTCTTAATAGTAGAAATCCTGTTTCTATTTCTTCTAACCAGAGTGGACAAATGATAGAAAGAGGTGTTCCTATCTCCCAAAATCATCCAATTCACTCTTGATTTAAGAGCCCAAATATCTCTTTCCTGATCTAAAATAGAATCTAGCTCTCTAAGAAGCTGCTTCTCTAACTCCAGCAAATTAGATATAGGTCTATAGGAAATGGCCTTTTGAATGCCATTGAGACGGGCCATAATCCTTCTTTTCTTACTAAAAACATTCCCAAAGTGATCCTTATTCCATTGCTTCACTTCAGTTACAAAATGATTTGTGGCTCTCTGAAGGGGTCGGTCCTAGTTCCAGGCAGTCGAAACCACTGCAGGAAGAGACGGGTCAGACAACCAGCAACTTTGAAACCTAAAAGGCCTAGGAAGTTGAAGTTGATAATGAGGAGAGGTTTCCATAAGAACAGGGCAATGATCAGAATGACAGCGAGTGAGATGAGAGACTCTTGCCTCCGGAAACTTCGAGTACCAAACAGGATTCACAAAAAATCTGTCAATTCTTTCCTGAATTAGAGCCGACAATTCTCTCCCATTAGACCAGGTGAACCTCGAACCAGAGAACCCCATATCAACCATGTTACACTTATCAAGGCATTCCTTAAAATGCATTGATCTGTTAACACTGACAGCTCTACCGCCAAATTTATCCCCATCCACCAAAGGTTCGTTAAAATCCCCAGCAATAACCCAAGCCATACTATGCAGTTCAGCCAAAGCAGAGAGATTATTCCACAGAATGGACCTTTCTTCAAACCTAGGACTAGCATACACAGCAGAAAAAAGCCAAGAAAAATCAGAGGCACATACCTTGACAGTGACATGAATTTCTTGCTCCGTCTTTGAAATTAAAGACACCTCCACCCTATCGGAGTTCCACAGCAACCATAAACCCCCAGCATGGCCAATAGTCTCGGAATGAATCGCCCTATCAAAAGGCAATCTCTCAGTAATCGCTTTTGCTCGATCACCACTTATTTTAGTTTCCATTACCACCAGAATCGCAGGATTGTGGTTTTGAGCAAGCTCACCAATATAACTCTGAAAATTGGGTTTCAGAGAACCCCTACTATTCCATATGATAAAATTCATAACTAACAATATAAATTGGAAGAGGACACAACTCAGACATCCATCCCATCTTCTTTAACAGAAGGACCATCGCCCTCGCCTTCATAACAAAAATCAGAGTGATCCCCAGCTTGGACTGAAGCATCAACAGAGTCTTCAGTAGGACCCCTGTCTCCCTTCTCGCTCACAATATCTTCCATGGGCTCGGGATCAGTGGGCTTATGGACAACAGCTCCCAAATTTTTGATAACTCCTTCACCAAGCTCAAAAGGATGAAAAGAACTCACCCCCATGGAATCGGGCAGATCATCAATTTTAGGAACACTCGAACCCGAGGGCTCAAGCTCACACTCATTTCTCCCCGCTGAAGGTTGGCGCTCCAAAATACTTTGAGCTTTGAACTGAACCACTTCCGTGGCCATCGCTGATCCAGCATTTTCGCTACACTCACCACTTGCAAAGCTTCTACGGCAAGACCTTTCAATCTGACTTCCCTTATTTGCTTCAAGGAGACTATTAGACAATTGAGACACCGAACTGGAAATATTATGATTTCCATGGCCATCAGCGACAACGGCAAGTAAGTTAAGTTAAGGTAAGAATCGTCTGGAAGTAAGTTAAGTTAAGGTAAGTTAAGTTAAGGTCAGAGACACCGAACTGGAAATATTTTGTTTGTAAGTAATGAAATTAAAGTAATGGATTCTCAATTTTATTATTTGTCATGTAAGTAAGTTAAGGTAAGAATCGTAAAAAGGGTTACGACTTTGCATTTTTTAGTTTCAATATATCACGGAGACTTGAGCTTTAACACATAAAAACTGTAAATTCAAGTATATATTTACCATTCATGACTTATTATATAAGTAAGTTGAGATAAAAGTTGTAAAAAAAAAAAAGTAACGACTTTGCATTTTTTTAGTTTCAATATATCACGGAGGCTTGAGCTTTAAGAAATTAACGCATGAAAACTGTAGATACGGGTACGCAACTGAAGCTTGTCAGAGAAAACCTTAGCACTCTAACGTGGGAGCAAACCTAGACAATAAAATGAGTCATGATGATTGATGGCACCCTCTTTTCATTTGACCACCCCCGACAACTTAACATGTGCAGGCTGCACCTGCACTGCACTGCACGAGAATTGATAAAACCAAAGTGATATCTGACTATAAATGGTAATAAGCAGCTAGTAGGAGGGTAGATATTTTTGGTTATAGCATATCCATGTAGCATATTCTTCAAATACTTTCTTCTTTTGGCGTTTTAATGTGTACAAACTCAAGTGGGTCTTGCAAATAATTATTATAATATTGAGAGTAGCTAGCGTGTCAAAATTCAATAAACTATAATTTGCATCTACATATGGTTCTCCTCCTCAAGGATACAAATGTACTGGAAAGGATAACCTCGTTGCTTCCCCCTTTGCCTCACCTAACATTCCAATGTTCCTTAATTTGCTAACTACCAGTATTTATTCAATAATCCATCACTTTCGGTAGGATTGAATATCGCTTATTACAGAAAATTAAAAATTAAAAATTAATAATACTGTAATAAAATAATTTTTAAATGTGTAAATAATATTATGAGACTTAATTTTAAAGTTGTTATTGCTAAAAAAAAAGTACTTGCAGATCCTATGAACAGTGTATGAGACTTACTAAAAACGTTGAACGCTGAAGAATTTCAATTTTGAACGTTATCCAAACATGCACTCTTCATCTGTCCCTCATATATTGGTTTTTTATTTTTTAAATAATATGAAAGTATTTTGAATTTATAACTTCTATTTTAGATCATTTTTGTCATCATATCGAGATATTAATTGATTTTTTTTATGTAGATGAAATTCAAATTCAAATAGTAGTTATTGACAAGATTGATTTGATAAACAAAGAAATCCCAAGATAGATGTTATCCAAAGATTGCGGATCCCATGAATAGTGTATGAGACCCACTAAAAATGTTGAACGCTAAAAACTTTCAGTTTTGAACATTATTCAAACATGCACTCTTCCTCTCACCCACAGATATTGGTTTTTCATTTTTTAAATAATATGAAAGTATTTTGAATTTGTAACTTTTATTTTAGATCATTTTTGTTATCATATCGAGATATTAATTAATTAATTTTTTTATGTAGATGAAATTCAAATTCAAGTAGTAGTTATTGACAAGATTGATTTGATAAACAAAAAATCCAAAGATAGATGTTATTCAGCAAGAGGATGTAGCCATTATTAAAGTGTCATTCTTTAGAGGAGTGATAAAATCATTAATCATTCTTTAGAGGATGTAGCCATTTATTTATTCATGAATTTCTTTTTCCTTTTTTTCTTTTTTCCTTGTCCATTCCTATATCTAATGAAAAAACATCCCAATTTTTGAAATGAATGCTCTTGTGATAGTTTCTTTTTTAAACAATGTTAAAGTTGACACTGATTTGAGTTCTTGTGATTGTAGGTATCTCTTAAGATACGACCATCCCTTACATAGAAGCTAAGCATGTTTACAGGGAAGAGAATAGGTTTGCCAATATTTTGACAGCCTTGGATAGAGTTCAAGCTGAGGATTTACTTTTGTTTTCGTCTTCCCCATCTGCATTCCGTGTTTTGTTGCTTTTCTAGCTTTGTGGATATTAGTCCCCCACGGGTACTTGTTACTTCTTATTTTCTTTCTTGCCTCAATAATAAATGAAAAAAAAAAAATCGAAAGACATCCCAATTATTATGTAGCTTTATTTTTAAATTTCAAATTAACCTATGCCCATTGATCCACTTGCCAGACATGCTTTTCCATCTCATCGCACCACTCTACTTTCTCTTTCTAAAATGGTGAAAATAAAACATCACATCATTCTTTTCAATTTTATATTTATTTATTTATTTATTTATACGAAGAATAAAAGCTTTATTTAAAAGTTATAGCAATAACAATACACCGTGATTAAGAGCCTATTCTATAAAGCAATGAGCCTTTTTTATCCATGCAATAAAATCAACAATATCTAAAGTATGTTTTGCTGGCAAATGGGTTGGTTTCTTATCTCACCTACGAATATGTGAAAATTCAACACAGTAAAAAGCCCCACACATCACAGTCATACCTGACACAACAGCTGCCATTGATCAAGTTCTTTGCATTACATGATCAATGCATATGACTATATGGATATGTCGCAACCGGATCCTTAGCGAGAAATAAATTGCAATCTAAAAGCTCCAACCCATACATGTAAATGCAACAAGTACATTATAACCTAAAATTGCTACAAACATAACTCCTGCCCATTCATTCATTTGCCAACTTGACAAGCATGCTAATTAAAGGTCCAAGCTACAATATTGGTCTTTAAACTGTTCATTAGTTTCAATTTTGCTCCTTCTCAACAAAAAAAAAAAAAAAGTTTCAATTTTGCTCATAGAACATTGGTTGCATCACAATTTTATTTTTAGTACTCTACCACGATTGTGCCAATAACAAACTAATGTGAGATTCGTGATACTTTTTTCATATATGTAATATGTCTTCTAAGTTCTACTTCTAACACTTATGTAATATGTTTCGTTACATATTAAAACAACTAATAATTCATCCATAAAATGAATTTATAACTCCTAGTTTAACTCCTAGTTTGAGAAAATATATGGTATAAGAGAATGTTACATTTATAACATTTTCATAATAAATTATAAGTGATAATTTATTATTAAACCTATCACAAGAATTATTTTTTTCACACTAATAACAATCCATAATAATCTGTCATTATGATTTTTTGTAAAAATGTTGTGAAAATAATATTTCTCATCATATAAAGTTGCAACATTTTTCAAAGATAAATATGTAAAATTTACAAATATAAGCTTTATGTGTGTGAAAGGAACATTTTATTTGTATTATATAGAAATAAAGCCAATATCTAACTAAATTTAGAGGTTTACCTTTTCCTCTAAAAAAAAATAGAGGTTTACTAAAAAAAATTTCTCTCTACTGTATCTTTTTGGAATAAATTCCAGTCACAAATATGCATGATGTAATTCTTTATCAACTTGCACACATCAATAAATTTTTATATTAAAAATTACTCTTTAAAACCCCACTCTTTGAATTACACACACACATATATATATATTTGCTAGGTATTTGAATTAAAAGTAATTTGTTAACTTAAAACTTATCTTCTTCTTTCAAAAAAAAAAAACCTTAAAAATTATCTCATTATAAAAAACAGTCAGCATAAAATGAACTACATAAATTGAAATTACATCATATCTATAAAGAAAAACTATTTTTTTACCCTTTTGAGTTTTGACCAAACATTTTCATTTTTCACCTCAATGTATGAATTTTTTTTTTTTTTTCTTTCTTAGAAGACCATGTTTAAAAGTTAAAAGTAAAGAAATTCTACAAAGTGTAAACACAACAAATTCAGGTAACATTGTTGTTTTTAATTTTAAATGGACTCAATTTTTTGACTAACAGACTGTTGTGACTGTACTGTGACAATTTGTTGTATCATTAGCAATTTAGCACTCCTCTTAAACTATTGGCGCTTCTTCAAATCGTGCTTGGCTGTTGTACTTCCAACTCCACTCTTGGTTCGTTAAATATCATCCCTCTCAGACCTCTTATCTCTCAAAAGATATCCCCAATCGCCAAAAATCAGAACTGTATGGCAGAAATACAATCACAGAGATAAAGATCCCGAAAAAAATAAAAAACCCATCTCTTATCTCTCATGTTATAAACCTTTTTTTTTTTTTTAAGTCTCTTCCTTTCACAACCCAGAAAGGAAGAGAAGCATAGAAAGAGAGAAAAGGTTTGACCTTTATTCTTAGATCTCTGTTTTTCTGTGTGTTCCTTTCAATGGCAGAGTCAAGGAGGCACATTTCACAGGAAGAACTTGGAAAGCACAACAAACGAGGAGATCTATGGGTCTCTATCCAGGGAAAGATCTACGATGTGTCTGATTGGGCTAAAGACCACCCAGGTGGTGAGCCTCCTTTGTTGAATCTCTCTGGCCAAGATGCCACTGATGCTTTTGTTGCATACCATCCAGGCACTGCTTATCAATATCTAGACAAATTCTTTACTGGGTATTATCTCCAAGACTATTCTGTTTCAGAGGTTTCCAAAGATTACAGGAAGCTTGTGTCTGAGTTTACTCAGATGGGTTTGTTTGATAAAAAGGGACACGTGACGCTGTATACACTTACAGCGATAGCACTGTTGTTTGTTGTGAGTGTTTATGGTATTTTGTGCTCTGATAGCATGTGGGTGCATCTTGGTTGTGGTGCGTTAATGGGGGTTCTTTGGATTCAAAGTGGTTGGATTGGACATGACTCTGGGCATTACAAGGTTATGAGCAGCACTGGATTCAATCGCTTTGCTCAAGTTCTTAGTGGGAATTGTCTTGCAGGGATTAGTATTGCTTGGTGGAAGTGGAACCACAATGCACATCACATTGCATGTAACAGCTTGGATTTCGATCCAGATCTTCAGCACATGCCTTTCTTTGTGGTATCTTCGAAATTCTTCAATTCACTTACTTCTTATTTTTATGATAGGAAGCTGAATTTTGATTCTGCTTCTAGGTTCTTGGTTAGTTACCAGCATTGGTCATTTTATCCTGTGATGTGTTTGGCTAGGATTAACTTATTTGCACAATCATTCATGTTGTTGTCGTCTAAGAGAAGGGTGGCCAATAGGGGCCAGGAGGTCTTGGGGATTCTTGTGTTTTGGATTTGGTACCCCTTTCTTGTTTCTTGCCTGCCTAATTGGGGTGAGAGAATCATGTTTGTTATTATAAGTTTTTCGGTCACCGGAATTCAACATGTTCAGTTCTGTTTGAACCATTTCTCTTCTAATGTTTATGTTGGCCACCCTAGTGGGAATGAATGGTGTGACAAGCAGACTAAGGGAACATTGGATATAACCTGCCCTTCTTGGATGGATTGGTTTCATGGTGGGCTGCAGTTTCAGATTGAGCACCATTTGTTTCCCCGTTTACCTCGATGCCAGCTGAGGAAAGTCTCACCAATGGTTCAGGAACTATGCAAGAAGCACAATTTGCCTTACAACAGTGCTTCATTCTGGAAGGCCAATGAAATGACAATTGGGACACTCAGGACAGCAGCCTTGCAGGCTCGTGATCTTGCCAATCCAGTTCCAAAGAATATGGTTTGGGAAGCTTTCAACACTCATGGATGATATAGACATTTCCGAAGCTTGCAAGATTTTGGTGTTGCAGTTATTTGTGCCTATCTGATGTTAAGTCGGCATAAGGACTGTATTTCAATTGATATCTGAGGGTGGTCATCCTTGGTTTCAATGGAGCAATAATAACCATCTTTATCATTGCTTGAAGGCTTCAATCGCTCATTACTGATTCCCACGTTTGTGGGATCAGCTTATGTCATTTTTGGAATAGGTGACAAACAATTTGTGCTGATTATCTGCAAGCTGATATAGTTCCTTATCCTCCTGTTTGCGCTCAACACCTCAGTTAGGGATTAGTGGGATGAAAAGGATTGTGATTCCATTCAATGTTTGTTTTTGATAGCTCAGTATGTGCTTAGGAGGCTTTTAGTCTCACTCTATAAATATTTATTTATTTGTGTTGCGTTTTGAACTTCTTTGTCTTTGAGAATACTGGTAACATTTGATATTGTTGGTTTTTATTCAATGCCAAAGCTAGTTTGAACTTTCAAGATTTGGTCTTTCTTTATTGTTTTATTGGATTGCTTTACTTGGTACTATATTTCCCTTTTCCAGCTTTATTATAATATCAGTTTAGTTTCATTGCACTAGCTTGTTTTTACGAGCAGAGGTTGTAGATTCCTTCTAGATTGTAACACTGCCGTCAGTGGCATACCAATTTGTTATTTTCATGTTTCTGATGATTTGTCCCTCCTATTTAGCATCTCAAATTTATTTGAATTAAGAAGCAATTCAAATAAACTTATTGAGGGTCTTATTTGTTTGAGTCCAGTAGGAATCTGATCCTGCAATTTTGCCAATTACAATAGAGCTATTCTGTTTAATCTTCACAAACCTACTATAATTGCCAATTATAATAAATACATTCCTGTAGGTGTCTATTCTCAGCTAATTAAGTTTGAATTGGCTGGAATTTTCAGCTGAAGAAACTCATTCACTTGATGCATGTTGGTAATTATAATTGAATGTGCAGAACATAGCACCCAGAATCCCATACTTAATTTTCAGAGATGTGATATTATCCCAACCGCTCTTTCTTTATACTGGGGTTATGTTGTATGAGGTCCAAGGTCCAATCTTGTTGATTGCTCTGATACAAGAGGTGTCATTTCTTTCAAACAATGATGAAACTTTTCTCTCATTAGCCAAACAAAAAAGAAAAGAAAAAATGATAAAGCTTTTCATTACCTACCAAGGTTCTAATTTTGCAGATACCCGTTGGATTAGTATCATTTAGACTAGAGTTCTAATATTAATTCTGTCATCCAGTTCCTAAAATTTTGTTCATTCATTTTGAAATAAGTGAACTGGATTCTAAGACCTCTACATTGGAGTTTTCATAAGAACTATATATATCCATACAGGTCAATCATCTTATTTCTCCTTGTGTTCTTGGTGCAGTCCTTTCAACACTAAGATTTTAAAATTGATAGAAGTTCCAGTGCCACACATTCAAATCACAGGGTGTGTTGGCTCCTTGTCCTAGTACAAGCATTGAACCTTCAACGCAACTTCCTAACAAGAGAGTACAAAGGGCATGCCTTGAGTTCACTGTAGAAGATGATATGTTTGCTTGATGAAATGATAGTTTTCCCTGATGTGATGCCATGCAGCAACCGCTATATAGTAGGCAACCCTATCCTGAATTTTATTTTAATTTTTTAGACAAGTCTACTGACACTATTTGAGTTTTTTCCACAAAACTCATTGAAATGGTGGGTGAGAGGTGAAAAATTAAAAGTATTGGGGGCGGATCACTAAAAGTGATTGCCAATTACTCACAACTTACCATTTTAACAAAAACTATTTTAAAATCTTGTTGTGTATCTAGTAATAGTTATTTTAAAATTCTAACCAAGGTTAGATATATGGTTAAAATTTAAGATCTAACCACGTCCTTGTGTATTTTAAATGGAAACTAGAAATAATACCGTCATGGTTAACTCTAATACAAGTTCTTGTGGAGTGGAGTAGGGGTGGGGAGCTTCACACATATACTTAGATTATGATAGAGTAAGATTTCTATCTCGAATAAACAAAAGGTGAAAAAAAATAACAGCAATATGTCCCTATTTTGAAACTATTTAAGTCTGTGTCCTTGTTTTTGAAACTCAATTTTAACAAAATCAAGTTTGGTATAAAACTTGATATCCTCAAAATCGAGTTATATGTAAATTTTTAATTGAAACTCGACTTTAACAAAGTCGAGTTTCACTTAAATTGTTTTCTAAAACTAAGTGGCAAAATATGCATAGAACTCGACATTACTAATGTCAAGTTCCACTTGTAACTCAAATTTTTTTTTTTTTTTAATCAAGTACTAAAACAGAAACACGGACTTAAATAGTTTCAAAACATGAATATTTTACAAAATAAGGGTTTGTGCTTGATTTTTTACAAAATAAGGGCAAAAGCCCAATATCCCTGAATATTGGGCTTTTGCCCTTATTTTGCAAAAATAACAACAATATGTCCTTGTTGTGAAACTATTTATGTCTGTGTCCCTATTTTTGAAACTCGATTTTAACAATGTTGAGTTCGGTATAAAACTTGATATCCTCAAAATTGAGTTATATGTAAATTTTTAATTGAAACTCGACTTTACCAAAGTCGAGTTTCACTTAATTTTTTTTAAAAAAAATTAAACGGCAAAATATGCATAGAACTCGATTTTGTTAAAATTAAGTTTCAAAAGAAGAACACGGACCTAATTAGTTTCAAAACAAAGACATATTGTTTTTATTTTTGCAAAATAAGGGCAAAAGCCCAATATCCCCTTCATGTTAGAGTTATAAAAGGTAAAAGTGAGAAGCAAAAACCCTGCATAAATTCCCTGTTCACGAAAGCATCTCTTATAAAGTCCTACTAAATAATTCATGTAACAATGGTAACAAGAAGATATTATCATGGACCACAATAACAAATAGACTACAATGGAGGGCTCACAAACAACAAGATTGTTAAGGACCAGTGACCACAATGGCAAATGGATTACAGCTCCGTCGATTCTTCATACAGCTGCGATCAACGGTTTTGAGTTGGCTTTTGAATGCAATCTAAGCCTAGTTCAAGATCAACATAGTTAAACTTTTATAGATAATATCATAATTGGTATAGAAGTTTAGCATTAAATGTCTAGTTTATATTGGACTGCTCAACCATTAGGCCATTTTTTTTTTATAACAAATTATTAGGGAATTTAAGTAATGACCTAATGCCCCCAAAATAGAATATATTATGTCTATTTATTTTGGAGTCCGGCTCCCCTCTCATTCAATTATCTCCCGTTCTCTCCCATTTTAAAATAAATGAATGACATGTGGCACATAAATGATCTGAAGGTAGGAAAAAGGACACGTCAAACCCCATTTATTTCTCAAGTTATCTTTTCTTCTTTGCCCCTCTCTCTTCCCTCTGCAACATCACCTCTGTGCCAACCCATTGCCAATGGATTGGGTATGCAATGTAACACAACACAAAAATTCAAAGAGTTTTTAACAAATTCATCATTGTTTCAAACTACCTGAGCTCTTAAAAGGAATCAATAGAAAGATCATTTTTTTTATATTACATGAATGCAAATATAATACTTTCAAGGACCAAAACTTGTGTAATAATCACAGCTAGAAACTTGTATATAAATTCAACTCATTTTGTGAACTTTTACAATCAAAATTAGGAAATGAGTAACGAAATCAATAACCCATTCCCACTAGAAAACCCATAACCCAAAAAAAAAAAAAAAATTCCTTGCATTGTGTTCTTATTATACCCACTAAAAAACCCATAGAAAAATCTTAGTATCACCGTAATCCCATAATCAAAACAATTGTAATACCTTGCTGTCACCATCAATACCCAAAGACATCACCCACATTGGAATCACAGAATAGTAGCGTTGCAAATTACCACCAACCCTAGCTGAGACCCATTCCACTACCACCAAATCAAGCCACCAAAAATTAGAGAAAATAAATCTTGCAACCGTTGGCGAAGAACCCAGAGTCATCGAACTCTTACCTTTTATCCAGTCAGGCCACTCCACAAAGTATCGCTCTGCTACCGAGATCATTCTGAAAGCTTTCCTCCTCACTTAGGTTAGGCATTTTGCAATGTGCTCGGTGTAAGAGAAGGTAGTTTGAATGAAGGTGACGTTGTAGAGGGAAGAGAGAGGGGGCAGAGAAGAGAAGAGGGAAGATAGCTTGAGAAATAAATGGGGTTTGACGTGTCCTTTTTCCTACCTTTAGATCATTTATGTGCTACATGTCATTCATCTATTTTAAAATGGGAGACAATGGGAGATAGTTGAACGGGAGGGGAGCCGGACCCTTTATTTTGTAGTATTGCGAAAAAAAAAAAAAAAAAAAAAAAGCTCTCACTTAGAATTT
This sequence comes from Quercus variabilis, assembly GCA_030445155.1. Taxonomy (NCBI): domain Eukaryota; kingdom Viridiplantae; phylum Streptophyta; class Magnoliopsida; order Fagales; family Fagaceae; genus Quercus; species Quercus variabilis. Next base: position 979,638 of record CP129446.1, read on the forward strand.
TAAAAAAATAAAAAAAAATTATTGGCCTATAGAATGTCATGCAAAAGGTTTTAATCTTCTAAAAATTTTACTCTTCCTTTCTTTCTCTATCCAAATTAAAATTAATATTAATATTTTTCCAGACAAATTCATTACTGAAATACATTGTTCAATAACTAAAGTCTAATATTGCCAAGCGAGACAATGAATATATATATATATATATATGATATTTATTCTGATATTGATTGTTTCGCTAATTTTAGAATTAAAAGTTTTAAGTTATGTTTTTATAAATATATGAGAATAGTCCAATTAATGTATTAAATTATATAAAAAAAAGGTTAGCTTTTTTTTTTTTTTTTTAATTCATGTATCTTGTGGGGAAGCCGAGGACCGAGGAGCCCAATTCGAGGACGAATCTGTCTGATCTTAGCAAAGTAGGGTAAGCAAATCCAAAGGATTGCGCCTACCTAAGGAGAGCAAGAAAGCCAAAGGATGACTAGCACCCCTTGTGAATCCTAGGGATAAAAGAAATGACATCAATGGGAGGAAAAGAGACCTACGAGGGTGGAAAGAGGAAGCTTCCTAAAGAAGATCACACCTCCTACCTCTGCATTGAATGCTCTGCATCAATCCAATCAATTGCATTAATATGGAAATGACCTCTGAACAACAACATCATAGCCAGCAAGGAAATTATTGTATACTCCTGGAGTACCATAAATGCGTATTCCTTCATCTCACATAAATGGTGGGTCTCACTAATTAAATTCATGGTAAGACCCACCATTCTTGTGAAAGGAAAGAGTGTGCATTTATATTACTCCGAGAGTACCTAATAATTTTCCCAGCTAGCAACTCTCTCTATACCACCTCCAAAAAGGTCCTGATGGGACAAGTATCCTAAAGGATCACCTAAAACGTACAGGTGAAGGACTAGGATGCTAGGGAAGGGACTATAAAAGAAAGGAAACCCCAAAAAAGGGGGATAGACAATCTTCCCAAAAGAAGGAATCAAAGAAAAAGGCTAAGAAGTACCTTGTATAGAATTAGACCTAAACTTATTCATAGGAAAGTGATCCTCAAACCTACCTGAGGAGGATATTATTTCTGATTATTGTTCTAAGTGCATTCTTCCGTTACTTTGAATGTTATAGTCTTAGACTTGGACTTTTTTTTTGTATTGCACTTGAGTTAGAAACTCACTCTCTTAAAAATTCTATTGTCTGGGCTTGATTTGAAGGACAATATACCACTATTCTAGGTGGGATTGGGTCCTTATTTTCAGCGTCCTTACATATCTCTTATAAAATATTAAGTAACAATATATTTTACATTTGCATTTAGCCTCAAATGTGTTGAGTTGGCCCTAAATTAGGCCCTATTTTTGTTGACTGTGGAAGAAATTTAACATGCCAATACCATGGTTAATATTTCATGATTTTGGCATGATAATATTGGTATTTGCACTAAAAAAAAAACCAATTCAATCGAGGCTAAAGTTGTTAAAAAAATATATATCAAATTGATGGTTTTTACCACCATTGATATATTAGAATAAACTAATATTTTTTCATAAAATTTCTCAATTTAAATTGTCATCATAGATCACAAAATGTGTTGAGCCAACCTAACTTTATATGTAATATGGTTTATAAAGATGTCTGCATGGTTGATTGATGATGGGAGAATAACAAATTGAAATAGTGAAAGTTAGTACATAGTCAAATTTGTACTTTTTATGATAATATGGTAGATTGAACTTGTAACCTTGGATGTTTTTCCCCCAAATCAATAGGCCCATCAGATTTTGATAAGTTTATAGTTTTGATCATAAATAAATCATAATTATCTCAAAATAAGTTCTAGGTTATCCTTATGTTTTATGAAATAGATTATACTAAATTTAATCTAATCTATTTTATTAGTATATCGTTAGATATTAAGTTGATATCTAAATATTTTGTTAGTATATCCTTTGTTATTGTCATAATTATCTCAAAATAAATGCTCTTCTATATTTTCCATTCTATCATAATTATCTCAAAACGAATCCTCTTCTCCTCTTTTCCATTGTATAATATTTTGTTGAATAAATTAAGTATGCTATCGTTTTTTTTTTTTTTCCTTCTTAAATTGCACTAAAAAAAATTGCTTTCTACAAGGATACTCTTTCTTTTCAAAGAAGGATTTTTAAATTAATTTTTTGAATATTAGATAGTAGATTGGAGTGGGAGATTTTTAGAAACAATTTAGACTACAAAAGTTCTTGGGCACAATACTTTTTAGTTTTAACTTTAAATTTTAGATAACGTACGAGTTTATAAAAAATTGTGAAACTTTTCAGGTAAGTTTTTTTTTTTTTTTTTAATAATTAAATAGATAAAGTGAGAGATTTGACATTAACGTCTTTACCAAAAACACTAAAGATCTTTATTAGTTTTTAGACCCATTACTTTGTCCTCAAGTAAAATAGACAGAGTTCATTTTATATATGAATAAATTATTTTCTCCACAAACGCAGAAATTTGATCACATCCTTAAATATAACTTATATTTAATAGTTTAAAATATCAGGACATTTTAAATTTTAAATAATGTACACTTAAATAATTTCTAAAATTTAATCCAATTCAATATAATTTACCAAAAGACAGATAGGCTTAAAACATATCATGCCTTTTTGATTTATCCAAAAAAAAAAAAAAAAAACCATGCCTTTTGAATTTGCACGAAGTGTTACGTGTCCTCAATTTCTGCCAACAACACATATCCATGTCGAGCACACTCTAATTTCAGTTTCCATTTCTCTATCTCTTGTTCTTTCCTTTATTTTCTCCTCTCTTTTCTCACGCAGATCCCTAACACCGGCACCAAAATCTGCTAGATTTGCTTAATGTTTTTCAGAAAATAATGAACGACAAGGCTGGCAACAGTCATAGTGGATCACAAGCTTGTGCCGCGTGTAGATACCAACGTAGAAAATGCGCTAAAGATTGCCCTCTAGCCCCATTTTTCCCTCCTCATCGTCAACAAGAATTTCTGAATGCCCACAAACTCTTTGGCGTCAGTAACATTGTCAAAACCATTCGGGACTTGAACTCTGACCAAAAAAAGATAGCCATGCACTCAATTGTTTTTGAAGCTAATGCTCGTGCAAATGACCCTGTTTATGGATGCTGCCCTATTATGTGGGAGCTTCAGCGCCAGTATATGTATTTCAAGGCCGAGTACGATCTCGTGCTTAAACAACTCTCCATTTTGCACGCCCAAATGGCAGGTCCTTCAACTTTTACTAGCAATATTGATGTGAATACGTCCCACGGAAAAGAGGCGGTTGGTTTTGTTGCCAATGATTCAACTCATGGTAAACAACCATTGGAAGATGTGTCAGAGGATATCAAACCACTTCTGATATTCGATGATATCAATGATTCAACTCAATGCAGGTAATTCTATAATATTAGTGATTTTTTTAAAATTTTAATATATTAATACATTTATTAAATCAGCACACACATTCTTATTTTACAGTAAAAAGGTGGAAGATTTTGGCTCAATTCAAGATGAACTGCAAGAATCAACAATCCATGCCAGCAATTAGCCATAATAATTTTTTTCATTAAAGCATTTTTTATAATTTTAGAATAGCGACATTTTTTATTTTTTGTTTAATGATGTCGGATGTATTGTATCATCAAATATAAACATTTGAAAGTTTCTTTATTTCTTATTAGATATAAACATTTGAGTGTTCCTTTATTTTTTATTTTTCTGTAGAAAGTTTGAAGTTGCAAATTGTTATTATTGAAAGTTTAAAGTTGCAAATTGTTTGAAGTTGCAAGGTACAATTGATTCTATAATGTCTGCTGGAGATATCAGTGTCCATATGCATATAAATTAATTGTTTTCTTTTAATGTTATTTTAATGGTTAGCTATCTACCATCGCTATATATATTGAATGAAGTTTGTGGTGTGATTTTGTGTTAGAACTACATTCTTTTTTCCTTATGTGTATGCTTATTTCTTAAAAAAAAATGTTAATTTATTATCAATAAAATTTCTAAAAGGATCAATAAAAAAAACTATACTTTAACCAACTTTTAGTAAAATAAAGGCAAAAATGCAAAACTGACCCTCTAACTTTCACTGTTTTTCATTTCAGTCCTTTAACTTTCAATTTTTGTCAATTTAAGGTTTCGTTATATCTCAATTAGTGCTGCCGTTATATATGCTTGAAACCACGCCGTTTTGCTCTTTTTTTCTTTTTTTCTTTTTTTTTTTTTAATTCGGAATTAAAAGAAAACCCAGAACCCAGAAAAGAACCAGAACCCAGAACCCAGAAAACCCAAAAGAGCCAGAATGCAGAACCCACAACTCAGCTAAAAAAAAAAAACCATAACTCACAGCAACAATCCCCATCGGGACCACCACGCATGACCTCGCCACGATCCACGCCGACCACCACGCTCGGCCTTGTCACAACCCACGCCAATCTCCACCGCTGTACGAACCCATCGGAACCCATAACCACCGATCCCAAAACCCATTAAACCCGAAACCCATCAACCACCGTGAGAGACCCAACCGCAAGCATGCTCATTCAACCACAACTCAGCCAAAAAAAAAAAACCATAACTCACAGCCATAACTCAGCAAACCCATCGCCGTGAGAGAACAGAACATCGCCGCAGAGACCCATCGCCGTGAGAGAGACCCACTCCACGCCACGCCGCCACCAGACCCACGCTAGACCCACGACCCACGCCAGAAAAAACCATCACCGTGAGAGAGATATGTGAGAGAGATCATGAAGGGAATCGAAACGTAGAGGCCGAAAGGCATTTTCAGCGAATTCAATGCGCAAAAACGAAGTCAGATTGTATTGCTAAAAAAGATGGAAGCTATGACAAGAAAAAGAAGTAAGAAGAAAAAGGAGAACAAAATTCATTAGGCATTTTCTATAGTGCAAATCTTCTTTAGAGTTAGTATCTATGTCCTTAATATATTTTTTTTTTTTTCAGATTTTTCTTATTTTCTTTTAATTCCAGATTATAAATAAAAAAAAAAAAAAAAAAAAAACAAAACAATCATATTTAACGGCAGCACTAACTGAATTGTAACGGGGCCTTGAATTGACAAAAATTAAAAGTTAAAGGACTGAATTGACAAAACTGAAAGTTAGAGGACTAAAATGAAAAACAGTGAAAGTTAGAGGGTCAGTTTTGTATTTTTGCCTAAAATAAACATATAAGTCATCAACCAAAAAAAAAAAAAAATTACATTATATTTGTGTACGTTCTTATTTGCTTAGGTACATCTATACTTCTATTTCACAGTTTTTTTACCTGCATTTATTTTATTTTACATATATTTTGTATATGTCTAACTTCATTGAAAATAATTATAAAAATTTATATATTTTATTAATGTTTTTTAATGTTAAATAGTTATAAGAAAATAATGAAGCAAGAAATTTTAATTGATGATTAAAAAAAATGTTACTTTTAAATTTTTTTAGATTTAAGAGCTTAAATTGGTATATAAGTAATAAATTTTAAAAATAATTACACAATAAACTCCATAATTTGATATATATTTTAAAACTAAACTCTAAAGTTATAGATGCACAAATGATTGCTATAGAGCTTTAATTTTTTTTTTTTTTGTTTAGTTTAATCATTTTATAAGTTTAACCCATAAGTTGCTCTTGAATTTTATCTAATTTCTAAAAATCATTACATGAAAGCTATAGGTGCAACTTCTGATAATGAAAAAAATTATAATACTGTTTATTCATTTATTAAAAAAAAAAAAAAAACCATATCAAATAAACACTCACTATTGTATGATTTTAACGGATTTTATAAGATTAAAATCACACTTAATATTCACATGAGTGTTATTTTACTGTTCAAATTTGGGTGTTGTATATATAATATGTTTGCGTAGAAGACATATGTAAGCTAGTTAAAAAATTTCCCCCCTACCCCCTTTATATGATCAAATAAGCACTCACCACTGCATGATTTGGCTGGTTTATTTACTTGAAAATGAAACAATAACTTTAGCAAAATAACAGTGTCACAAACAGCAAATAAACACTCAACATTGTATGATTTTGGCTTATTTGTTTATTTAAAAATGAGACAAAAAGTAACTCTAAGCAAATAAGTTAAAGGTGTCTCACACACGCATACATAGTAAATAAGCCCTCAACATTGTATGATTTTTTCATGTTTATTTACTTAAAAATGAGACAAAAGGTAACTTTAAAGTAACATAAACGCGCGCAGGCACACATATACAAAGGTAATTAGTAAGTGGGAATAATTTGTAACTGCTTTGAACATAGTGATTTATCTTCCTCACCGTTCAAACCATTTTGCTTGAAAGTCTCTCACACACACAGAGACACAAAGACAGCTAGCAGTAAGAGATTTTATTTAATGAATTGTACAAATTGCCACTTTTAAATGACCAAGTTGACTCGAGACAATTTGAGACCTAAAGCGACAAATCTGTGTATGGTCTTTTTATATTTTGATATCAATTATATAATATTTATTTAAAATTTTATATTATGATTTTGGGAAAAGCACACAAGTCCCCATTTGGTTTCTTTGTAAAACACAAAACCCCCTTCCCCAACCCAAAATTTTTAGGGTATATTTGGTAGATTGTAATATGTACTGTAGTATAATAGTTATTTCTATGGTTTAACTATTCTATGGTTTGATTATGTTTTTATTATAAAGAATAATCATTCTTTATAAATAGCTATTCTTTAAAATGATGAATAACTATTCATCTCCAAAATCAATGTAATAACAATTCCTTAGTAGGTGTATTAATTTTTTCAATAAATATATTTCCAAATAAACAAACTTTACATATACACATAACAATTATGAAACTTTAAAAAAAAAAATCATAAAAAATAACTAATCTCTCTTTCAAATTAAAAAAAAAAAAAAATTTATTAGTTTTTAGGAAATATAATTATATGAGTAAGATATTTCCTAAAATATATCTTTAAGTTTGATTTAAAATGCTTTCATTCCATTGTCCTCATAGTTCTATTATTGTGTTGTTACTAAACAAATAAATAGTAATAATCATTACATTACAACGTCTCGAATTTATTGTAATACCTGTTGAGGTACAAATTTTTTGGCCCTGATTTTATTAACTCACTCACAAAAATACCCACATGAGCCCACACATTATTTTAAACTTGCATAAATATTCTCCATATATATTAGTCAAATATTCTCCATGTTATTGGGCCTTCACAAATACTCCATACAGAAGCCCACAAATTGCCTTAGGCTCTCTCACAAATGTTACCCATTATAGCCCACATATTATCCAACTTGGATTTTCACAAAAATACTCACCATATTGCTATCATATTGAGACACAAAATTATACCATCTCTATAAAAAGCCCAAAAGCACTTACCTTGTGGGAAAATAAAAAAAAGCCCAACAAAACCATTTCCAAAGCCCGTTGCTACATGGCACCTGCCCGCTACAATGTGGCATCTCTAAAGCTCGCTATGATGTGGCACCTCTAAAACCCATTACGATGCATCATTTTTACAAAGCCTGTTGCTACACAGCATCTTTACAAAGCCCTTTGCTACACGACATATTTTGCAAAGCCCGTTGCTACACGGCACCTCTAAAGCCAGCTATGATGCGGCACCTCTAAAGCCCGCTATGATGTGGCATCTTCAAAGCCCGCTACGATGCGGCACCTCTAAAGCCCACTATGATGCGGCATCTTTAAGCTCATTGCTACATGGCACCTCTAAAGTCCGCTACGATGCGGCATCTCTAAAGTTCGTTGCTACACGGCACTCTTACTAAGCCCGTTACGATACGACACTTCTACTAAGTCCATTACTACACGATAATATTTTTACAAAAATCTCAAATTATTTTACAAAACCCAAATACTAATTTGGCACCTATTTTTACCAAACCCAAATAATAATTTGGCACTTATGTTTACAAAGCCCAAGTACTAATTTGGCACCTACTTTTACAAAACCTAAATAATAATTTGGCACTTATTTTTACAAAGCCCAAATGCTAATTTGACACTATTTTTACAAAGCTCAAATGCTAATTTGGCACTATTTTCACAAAGCCCAAATACTTAATTTGGCACTATCTTACAAAGTCAAAACATTAATATTTGACACTATTATTAATTTGGCACTTATTTTATAAAGCCCAAATGTTATTTTGCCAACTATTTCATAAAGGCCAAATGTTATTTTGGCACATATTTACAAAATCAAACATTATTTTGACACTTGTCTTACATATACTAAATCCCACACTCATGGGAAATATGATTATTCATCCCTCAAGAAAATACCTCTCTTACAAGATTCATAAAAGCCCATGAAATATCATCCATGAAAAAACTACTCATTTTATAGGTGCAACCAAGCCCAAGGAAGCTTAACTACAAAGACCAGCAGGACCAGCCTAACTCACACACAAATTCTAGCAGCTAAAGGTCACATAAATTGACCAGCCGAAATCCAGCACAATCAAACAACTGGAACCCCTTCCCATCAAGTCCCAACTTGTCCAATCAGATCAGAAGAGGACACGTGTCCACCATGGGTTAAACCCTTCCTCCATAAGCTGAAATCTCATCATTTCTCATGTGACATAAAGCTGAAGGTGATGCGACAGAAAGTTGGGAAAGCTTCAGCCAGCTATCACTTCTTTCTTCTCCAACTCATTTAGTCAAGAACCCAAAGCTGCCATGACAAGGCCCTTAAAGCTCCTGAAACAACATAAAATCAGTTCATTTTCATATTAAAAACGTGTATTCTCTAGTTCATGGACCAAGCAAATGAATCCTAAATGGGAAAACTTAGGGAAATATGATTTGGAGGGCACTAAGGGGATCCCAGCAGAGTTCCTAGTAAGGGCTCCAGGGTTGACACCTGGCTTGGGGTGGTCCAATTTGCCTTAGGGAACTTTGATTTTAGTAGCAGCATATCTAAGATCATTAGCCTAACGCATGCTCTAATCCCATCAGCCAAGGCTAATTAGCATTCAATGTTAAGCCAGAATCCCAGCTGTTATTACCCAAAACAACAAGAACCTTCTGAAAGTTGAGCTTACCACTCTTAGCTAAAATCCTAAAGAACGATTCTCTAAGAATTTTATGGAGATTGAGAAAGATTTAGCAAAGATTATTTGCTAATCACCCCCTAAAAACCCAGATGTTAATAGAACTCTCCATTAATGCTCCAACAACACACTAAAAGACACGAAGATACACTAAGACATACACCAGAAAAGAACTCTTCTTTAACTTCTCTGTTTAAGCTTTCTCCAAGCTCTAAAAGAGTCACTATGTTCTTAGTTTCAAGCTTAGAAACTAAGTTCTCCAGCTCCTAGCTCACAAACACTCCTCATAACTTTGCTCATAAACACTTATCTACTCCCAGCAAAAAGCTTCAGCAGCCTTACTGTACACTCTTACTCATTACTCATACTACTCACAAATGACTCCTTCTACTCACTACATATACTATATCAACGAGCATGCCATGGAACCATAATGATCCTAATGCACTAGCTGGGATCTCTCTCTCTTTCTCCCTCTTCATCTCACACTAGTTTTCTCCATTATTTGTTATTATGGAACCCATGATATTTACTTATTCATTTAATATTAATGGTTATGATGTAACTATTACTATATAATTTTTCCCTCATATTGTTGTACTAGAAGACTCTTCTCTAGAGCTAACGGATGATGAGTCTGAAAGTGTAGATATTTTCCTTAATCTGTGAAATAGCTAACAACTGGAGGTTTATCCTGTTTTATCTTACTTTACCGCTGGGACATTTCACTGTTGTGTTATCTTATGTAGAAACACTTTACCACTGGGTTATTTTCTATAGAAACACTTTACTGCTGGGTCGTGAATTCCTTGGACCTTCACCGATAGCCTTTGGGCTGTGTATCGAGCCCATAGTCGAGTTTCGGTTTAGACTCCCAACCCAATATAAATCTCATTTGTTGAAAGGAAAACTTTTTCGCCCCTGACAATACCTATTCCTATTTTTATGTAATTACCATTACAGTCTATCAAACGTGCCCTTAGAATAACACTTAACCCACTTTGTAATACTATTTTATATATTTAACATTAGTGATATGATAATATATGTCCATTTTTAGAACTACATTTTCACATAAAATAGTACCATGAGGTTTGGTATTTAAACTCAAAAACTCTGGGGGATTATGCATTACACAACTAACATTTACACATAAAGCAATACAACAATAAGCTAAGTGCTATACTTAAAACCGTTAGTAGGTTTTGTGTATTTCTCCTATAATTTTTAATTTAAAAACCATTATTCTTACTTTTTTAAGATGTAAAATTTTTGTATTCAGGTTTTGAGCTACCTACTTATGTTTTTTTTTTTTTTTTTAACATATTATTTTCACATAATTTTGAGGTATTTTTGTAATCTGTTAAGATTTAAGAACTTGATATGGGAAAAGAGAAGCTTACTCCATTTATGATCCTGACAATTTGAAAAATTCTCTTCCAACTTTGTCGAACAAAAACAAATTTGCTAATAATGAGTTTTTAAAATATGACACGCTATGTACAGAGGAAAGAGAAAAAAAAAATTAAAAATGAAATTGATAATAAGAATATTGGTGTTCACATCACATGATATTTGGTATATACTCATAAAACATGCCTATCTACACTGGGCACTATATCATGCAATTTTCAAATTTGTAAACGTGTATAATATGATTGGATCATCACACCATTCTTATCATCTTTCTATTTTTTCTATTAAATATAACACTAAAGATTACATTTTATTTACAAAAAAAATATTGAGATATTAGAGGAAACTAATAAGCCGCTAGTAAATATTCGTCACCCTAAAAAGTTATGAGTTTCTTTCTACCATCCTTTTGAAGCCAATTTCAAACCTATTAATACCAAGTTAGAAATTAATATAATTCTCTAATATATGATTTTCGATTTGAATTCAAATGACTTCGGTAGGATGTATTGAGTTTGAATTCTCTAATAAAGTTGGTTTGATTTCTATCTCTTTCTCAACTACAACACGCAAAAGAAAACAACAACCATCTACGGCAGATGTGTCTGAGAATATGAAACCCCTCCTTGAATTCGATGAAAAAAAGAGGCAGTTAAGAAAACAACAACCATCTACGGCAGATGTGTCTGAGAATATGAAACCCCTCCTCGAATTCGATGATAAAAAAGAGGCGGTTGGTTTTGATGCCAAGATGAACTGCAAGAATCAACAATCCATGCCAACAATTAGCCATTATAATTTTTTTCATTAAAGCATTTTTAAAAATATTTGCTAGAATAGTGACATTTTTCATTTTTTGTTTAGCTATAATCGTGTTCCTTGACGTAGGTTTGATGGATTGTATCATTGAATATAAACATTTGAAAGTTCCTTTATTTCTTATTGGATACTGATTATGTAGTCTTGTGTTATTATTGAAAGTTTGAAGTTGTAAAATGTTTGAAGGGTCAAGATACAATTGATTCTATCGAGTTTGCTGGAGATATCAGTGTCCATATGCATATAAATTAAGTGCCTTCTGATAGCAATACTTCTAATAGCAATAATGTGGCTATGGCTTTATAGTTTATAGCTTTGCCTCCTAGGCTCCTAGTAATGATATTCATCATACTTATGGATATGCCTCTTTTAATGTTATCTTAATTGTGGTGTGACTTTGTGTATGTGGTTGTTTCTAAAAAAATAAGTATAGTTAATTTATTATCAATAAAATTTCTAAAACGATCAATAAAAAGAATATACTTTAACCAACTTTTTGTAAAACAAGCATATAAGTCATCCAAAAAAAAAAACCTGCATTAGACTTGTGTACATTCTTATTTGCTTAGGTACATCTATACTTATTTCTCCAAAAAAAAAAAGTACATCTATACTTCTATTTCATAGTTTTTTTTTTTCCCAGCAATAATTTTATTTTACATATAATTTGTATGTGTCTAACTTCATTGAAAATAATTATAAAAAATTTATATATTTTTGTTGATTTTTTTAGTGATAAATAGTTATAAGAAAACAAGGAAAAAAAAAATAAAGAAGCAAGAAATTTTAATTGATGATTAAAAAAAATGTTACTTTTAAAAGGGTTTAGATTTAAGAGCTTAAATTGGTATATAAGTAATAAATTTTAAAATAATTATGCAATAAACTCCATAATTTGATATATATTTTAAAACTAAACTCTAAAATTATAGATGCACAAATGATTACTATAGAGCTATAATTTTTTTTTTAAATAGTTTAATCTGTGTGGGGGCAGGATCCGAATGCAGCATAGAGCCATGGGCCCAATCCGGGGATGGAAAAAGGGCCATTTGCTCACCAATCCGGGCAAGACATGTGGAAAAGAGTCCGAGGAGGGAAGATGCAGAGACCCAACATTCGAGGAGCCTGAAGAGCGAGCACTCCTCAAGAATTCCTCAGCTAGTCACTTGCACCAAGGGACAAGTCATCGAGGAAAACAATAGAGACGTGCAAGTAAAGAAGAGAAGAAAAATCTAGGTAAAGTGGTCATCACCTCTACATTCAATGCACTGTACCACCTCAGAGCCGCATTAATGAAAAAATGATTTCTGAACAGTAATCTCACAGCTCATAGCACACTCTACCACCTCCCACAAGCCTTGATGGAACAAGCATCCAAATTAATTCCTTGAGCCATATAGGTGGAGGGCTAAAATGCAATGGTAGGGACTATATAAAGGAAAGAAATCCCTTCAAGAAAGAGGATGGAACATTGGAGGAAAAGAGCAAAAACTTAAGAAAATAACCTTGTATTAAGAACTTGAACATTCTTGTATGAACATTGCCTCCTCGGCCAGACCTGAGGAAGTGTTATTTCCCTACTTCGTACTTCTATTACTACTCGCAAAGCCCTAACTCCACTGACCTCATAATTGGATTATAATAACGTATCAAAGTTGACATTGCAGGCCCATACTCTAACAAATTAATTGCACTGGGTCTAAAAAATTTAATTCCACTATTCTAAGTGGGTTTCGTATTAATTGATTGAGTGTGGTTGTGTCAATTGTTTAATATGTAATATGATGATGTGATATATTAGGATTGAAGGAGTAAAACTTGGGTTTTACCCCACATCTTTACAGAAATTTTTCGATTTTAGTAAGAAGGTGGTTTTGAAACGAGATTCGTCAAGAACAAAGTAATGTAATTTGTAAAACCTGTATTGGCAGGTGTGTTCAAGTAAATCAAGTATTTGTCATGATTTTTTATAAAAAGAAAGAGGTTGTTGGTTTTAATGTCAATGATTCATCAGGTAGCGTTTCTTGTAAATATTTATGTTTAACACATCAATTTCACAATAAATTTTTTTAAAGTAATTTCACAATTAATAATAGCAAGCTAGAAACTAATATGATTTTATAGTGGTTTTGAAAGAAAATGAAGTGCTGATAACAATTGTATGGTATTTCTGTTCACAGGTTACCAAACCCAGTAGAATGAAAAACTAAAACAGTAAGAATTTGGGGCTATCAATTAAGTGATGATAACAATTGTACAATGTTTGTTAGCATATATCTTTTTTTGAAAAAATGTTAGCATATATCTAATGGGTCACAAATCACAATATCAATCTAGTACCAGAACTCTACAACATGTAACGGTATTAAATCAAATAACCAAAAGATTCATTCCATTCTATTATATATGGAAATCTAAAGTAGCACGTGGTGGATTCTTATTGCGACTTGTGAAACGTTAGCAAAACGACTTTCAATTTATGGTTTGCTAAGTTATGATTTACATGAAATGGTTGAGACCAAAAAATATAATAATAATAGAGTGGTATGTGGTATATCGTTAGATTAAATATAACAAATGATCGATAAATTTTATACCATAACTATATATGTAATCATCTATTTTAACTGTATTTTTAAATGTTTACGTAGCATTTTATATATTGTTAGATTTAAGAAATAAAATTTTAACCATGAAATGAAGAGGATCATATTCCATTTTGCATAATCCTATTATACTGGCACAAGATCCTCAACTATTGTAGACATCTAACTAAACTAGTATTTCTACTCAAACAAATCAACATAATAAAGATATTGATCTACTATAGGAAAGAAATTAGATCTAAAATCATAATCATAATCCAATTGCAAATGTAAAGTTGAAGCCAACTGCAAGACTTACAAGCAACTAAATAAAATGAAATGAAGTAAGAGATATATAATCTTCAAGATAAGTCGGGCTCCTATCTTTAGGCCAGACTATCACTGAAGATTGACATGATCTTCAAAACTGCCTTTAGAGTCCAATCTCTTTTGATGTTAACCTTGAATTCTAGGATGATAATCTGTGCTTAATTGGGAACATTACTAACGCGATAAAGACCATATATCTGATTATCTTCCCCTATTGTTAGTAAAGACAAAACAAGGTGTTCAAAAGCCTACTCTTTTTTTTTTTGTGGACATGCCAAAGTCTATTATATGAATCAAGAGTAGTGAGTCAAAATGGAAACTAAAACAAAACAAAGCTCTACAGTACGAAAGCAACTGGGAATCACTGGACCCCCAATGCCAGCCCATTGACACCATTTTTGAATGAGCACTCAAGCAATAAGCAAAAAACATGTGACTTTGTCATCTCCATTTCTGTTTTCTTCTACTGACTTCGATGACTATGATTTTCCTCGTGTCTTTTGGGGGTACAAGCCATCCAAAAAAATAGAACAAATAATAAGTCATAAATTGAAAGTTTTTGTCAACTATTCATAGGTGAAATGACATTTCTTGATTTTTTTTTTTACGGAAATATATATATACTTCTTATCCCATTTCTTCGCTAAAAAGAAATATGAAGATTTGGTTGTAATCTTGGCCGAATTTAGGGCTACAAATGAGTTAAGCCGAGTCAAATATATATTAAAAGTTCAAACTTGTTCATTTAATTTTATTTTAAATATAAGCTGAGCTCGAACAATTTACAAACTTAAACAATATACATACGAAAATAAATATACACATTGGTCAGTATTTTAAGAACTTAAAAAATATACATATGAACCAATTTACTAACTTAAACAATATATAAGCAAAATTTTCAATATAGTCAAATCAAACCTCATGTTCATGAGCTTGTTCATTAATATATTGTTATG
Organism: Quercus variabilis; assembly: GCA_030445155.1. Taxonomy (NCBI): domain Eukaryota; kingdom Viridiplantae; phylum Streptophyta; class Magnoliopsida; order Fagales; family Fagaceae; genus Quercus; species Quercus variabilis. The sequence continues at coordinate 994,897 of CP129446.1, forward strand.
TTTGAAGTTGAATTTCACTAGTTTGCTAAATGAATAAATATAAACAAATTTTTTTCCAAGCCCAGCTCAAACAATTCGGTCCATATAAAGCCGAGAAAAATTTATGTCATCTATATTCACTTTTGTTGTTAAACTGGTTTGGCAATGACAACCACAAATGTAAAACACAACTTTTCCAATTTCATGAGAAATGACGAATCCAGTGGCGGAGCCAAAATTTTAGTTTTGGGGAGCAAAATTAAATATAAATGTAAATGTAAATTATATTTTGCTCTCGTCTTTTTTCAATTTTTTTCCGTGCCTAATTTAAGAGTTGAAATTTAATAGTCACTGTTATCCTTGAGGTATTCTAAATTCTAAGGTGATTATAAGTTTAAGTAAATATTTTAAACAAGTAAAACACATAAACACGAATGAAAAAAAGGTAAATTAACGGAGAAGTTTTCATACTAAATCTGTATTAGGGAACAAAAAATGGTGATCCACCTTTTTAAAATCTCTTATTTATTTTGCTATCTTTACATACAGCCTACTTATATCATAATTTCATAAGGGAAAGAAGCAATTTTGACTTAATAACGTTAGAAATATTATTAAAAAAGAAAAGAATACATCTAGGTGTACAATACAAAGAATAATAGAGATAATAACTGATGTGTGGCAACAAATCAACACAGTAGAGATAATAACTAATGTGTGACAACAAATGCATATCTGAGTTTGATGTGGGGCTTAGGATAGGGTAAGGGGGACAATTGCCCCTCCTCAACTTCCCTAGCTCCGCCCCTGCCTACGGCTACGGGAAGAGTCCTTCCCAACCTCACAAAGATATGGGCCCTATCATGAGTCTCACGTAAGGGCCCACGCCTAGAGTGAGAGGTGGGGGAGGAATCTAATAATTTCTCCAATTTCATGCTATTAACCCTTACCAATAACTTTTCCAATTTCATTTTTTCTTTTCTAGTGGTTCATATTAAAAACATGAATACTTCCAAACGTTGTCACGCTCATTAATTACCTTTTATTTTTTTCCTTGAAAGGGAAATTAAGAAAAATATAAATCACATTTTTTTTTTTCTCTCCAGTTGTGTCGGTTGCTCTATATGCATTTTGGTCAACCGCCGCCCCCGCTCCCCAAACTTGTATTTTTCAGAAGTTTTTAGTTTTATATCAAAACTTTTCTTTTTCTTTAAAATACTTCAAAATCACTTCTTAGCGTCATCGGATGGATAAAGAATATTGATTTAACAAATATGATTCATAAAACCAAGGTAGTTTTGATGACAAAGAATATTGATTTAACATTTGTTTTTTTTAGAAGATTGATTTAACAATTATGATTCATAAAACCAAGGTAGTTTTGATGACAAAGAATATTGATTTAACCTTTTTTTTTTTTTTTAGAAGATTGATTTAACAAATATGATTCATGAAAGCTTATAACCTGAAATGAATTTTGTACACCACATTAACATTTTTCATCCATTAAATAAGACAATAAAAACCTTTATAAAATAATTTTGGATATAGATGTGCTAAAGTGAAACATTTTAATTATAAAAAGAATTTTAAAATAAATATAAAAAGTTGAGTACCATTTATCATTATATAATAATGTAACATTAACAATAATATAGAGTGACCTGAAATTTTCAAGGCCTTCAGAGCTCCTTTTTATTGAAAAATAAAGAATTCTATCGTAATACCATCGTAATAAAAGTGGTCTCACCAGTCATAACTCATATCTAAATCAAGCACATACATTTTGATCATTCCAGATTAGGCAAAACAATGTACCGCATGCATCTTAAGCCCAACTGTCATAGTCATAGATAGCACAAATGCACAATCCAACCCCACAAATAATAAAAATAAAAGAATCCTAAATATTTATCAAAGTATTACCACAATGCATTCCATTCATAAGTCATAACCACTGTAAATCAGAATCGTTTACAGCAACAAACCGTAAAAAACTAAAAAGTTGTACTAAAAAAACAAAAAATTCTAATCTGAAATCTCACGTCTTATCTTAAGGCTCTCTTTGTCCTTTTGTAATTTCCTGTGAACCCCAAATTTCTCAAATTCATTTCTCATCATTAAAATCCCTCAAAAGTCTACAAACCCCATTACCCGAAAAATATATTTGAAAAAAAAAAAAAAAAAAAAAAAAAAAGCGAACCGACAAATGGTTAATTAGTAAAATAACAATGTAATAACTAAACTAAAAGGTAAATTTCCAGATCTTGATCCGAAGATCTACCTTACATTTAGCGTCAACTACGGAAGCCACCGACGGAGTCTTGGATTTCGGTGCAACCCCTTTGATAGTCTGACACGTAACCCTAATGCCCACCTTCTTGCTGTTTAGCCCTCCCATCTTCACCTTCACTTCGGTGTCCATCTGAACCTTCATGGGCACCCCAGTTTTTCTCTTCAGATCCGATCTCAGAGAGGTCGCCGAATCCGTATCTAAGTCCTTTGACTCAGTCAGAACAGCTCTGAAGCTCGTCTCGTTGTTCTTGTTGCTCACAAAAGCTGGGATAGACCCATTAGCGAGTTGTACGGAGCTGGTGGAAAAGGCTGTGAGAGTGAACGGGTCGTAGAAAAACACGATGTGGGAGTTGGGGTTTTTGGAAGTAAGCGTGAGGTTGAGTAACGAGTTCAGGTGGGAGGCTGAGGGGGAAGAGTCCGACGTGGCGGCGGTGAGATTTAGCTTGGCAATGCGGAGAGAGTTGATGGAGAAGTGTGGCTTTTGTGGGTGGTAGAGGACGTAGAGAGCAGAGCCAGCTATGGCTAAGAGTAGAGCTAATGCGAGCAAAACAAGAATTGACCAAAAGCAGCAACAACAGCAGTTGATTCTGCGGCGGCGGCTGGGGCGGCGGTGATGATTGCCGTACTGGGGTTGTGGTCGGTAAGGGTAGCGGGGCTGCTGCTGTTGGGGTTTGGTGGTGGCGGCGGCGGTGGCCGGTATGGTGGTTGTGGGAATTGGGGTGGTGGTGTTGTTGGTGGTGGTGGTGGTGATGGGCTTGGACGAAGGGTAAACTCTGTCAGTCATTTTGTCAAACAACAAATGAGCGAACTGAGAGAAGTGGGAATATATCTTTCTGTGTCTGGGGGCTTATCACAGTCACACGTTGCAGTCGCTCTTCTTCTCTTCTCTTCTCTTCTCTTCTCTTACACACTGCGTGTGTCTGACTTGTATGTGATTGTGAAGCAGTGAAGGAAGGTTGTTTTTTCCTTTAACTTTGTGTGTGATCTGGGAATTGGACATCTTATTCTTATTTAGATCCTACACGTAGAGTTTTTACTTTTTAGTCTTTAGCTTTTTTTTTTTTTTTTTTTGTCTGTGGTGCTTGACATGTGAATGTGGGGTCCTATCTTGCTTGGTCTTCGGATCAAATGGTGGGAACGGAAGACCATGTTTGCTTTTGATTAGAGAAAATTTTGGACGTAAGATTTACTTTTTAGTCTATGAATATGAATATTTGATAAACATAATAAAAACTAATTGTGAAAATTCATGTGAATATTATATTATAACTTAATCTAAGTATATGTATATATATATATATATATATATATATATATATATATATATATATATATATAGATGTGTGTGTGTGTGTGTGTGAAACTTTATTTTGAAGACTTGAACTCTGATTCTTGCGGATACAAATTTTTGGTATCACTTTTTCTCTATTATCTTATGTTCAACCAAACATTACTTGTCATGTTTTGATTTTACTTTCTTTATAAAATAACTGAAGTTTAAAATGAAAAACTGTCATTAGAGGTGTCCAGACTCGGAGACCCGCTCAACCCAGCCAACCCGCCTGTGTCCGACCCGCCGACACCCGATCCAACGACTCCAGCGGTCGGACGCGGGTTCCAAACTTGCCAACCGAACCCCACACGGGTCGGTTGTCGGTTTTTCCTTTCGAAACTCGTGACACCCGACCCGAACCGAGGCCTTTCTCTTTCTGATGAGTTATTACAAATTTCCCGACCATTTTCAGCGAAATCAGGTCCAGATCCTTCAAGATCCGGCGAGATATCGCCGTTATCCAACGAAATCTGGGCCAGATCTCGACGGATCTGGCCAAATTTAGGCTTGATCTCGCCAGAGCAGGCCAGATTTCGACCCAGGTGATAAAACCCAAGACCGACCCGAATCAACCCGAAATCGACGAGACCCAAGCCGAAAAATCCGACCAAATCTCTGGGTTGGTTTCTGGTCAATTTTTTATCCACCCGCCTCATTCGGGTCGAGTCCGGGTTGGGCACAAACTCGACCTGGCCAGATCCGTAGACACCCCTAACTATCATACACATGAAAAGTGATTGATAAAATATAAAGTGGTACACAAAAAGTGATATAGAAGATTTGCATTCGGCTCTTGCCACTCACTCCACAAGAATTTTGTACTTGTGAAGTAGCCATCACATCAAAAATTCGCAATCGTGTATATCATATTTTTGGAACTTGGAAACTTGGAATCCAAAAACTCAAATTTCTATTACAAAAAATTACAATAATTTCTTTTGATTTATATGGAAAAAATAGTGAAGTTCAATTTTTTATAAAAATTATTATTCCATCTCCTAGATTTCTGATAAACAAAATAAATATAATATAAAAATATATTTTCTCCTTAATTATCCAATTGAACATTCCTAACCTTATGCAAAAAATAAATGAATAAATAAACATTCCTATTCATCATTCATCACATAATCAATTAGAGAGATGATGGGAATTGGAAATGAAGAATTGATTTGGCATCACAAAGGAAATGTAAAAATGGCATAAAAGGAAATATAAATAGGTATAAAGACATAAGTCAAACAGCAAGGCTTGGTTTATTATGGCCAACCGATAAAAAATAACGACACAGGTTGGCAAATTTTTATATGGTAGATCTCAAACTACCAAATCACTACCCATAAAGGCAAATAGAACTCCCACCGACGACCCTTTTTTTTTTTGGCCCTTCATGATTGTTCCAAATTTTGGCTTTGCTTTTGGTTGTACTCGGGTGACTAATTTGCTAACTAATCTCACTCAATAATTGCATTAACTTGACTCCAAAGTCAAATAATTAGTTAATAATTACCCTATTAATAATGCTGCTTTCGAGGTTGAAATTTTTTTTTTTTTTTGGGTGAAATTTCGAGGTTGAAACTTGAAAGTATGGCTAGCTGAGCATTGTGATTACAATTTAGTTAGAACTTAGAAGTGGCTTATATAATACTCCAACCAAACTCGTACCGCAACCATCTCTTTAACCTACAACAATAATCTCACAATGTCTTACAAGTTACAACTCATCAAATTAAAACTCATCACATAGATTAACTACCCTAATTTTTCCTAAATAATAATAATAATAATAACAAAGTTGCTCACACAACATTTTCATAACAATGTTTAGATAACAAGTTGTTAATGATAAATAATAAAAAGAAAAGTGATGTCTTTGGTGTATCTGTATGATAGATTAATGTCATTGTCATTTAGGTTTTATTGTGAAACTGTTGTACACATTAGCACTAATGAAAATAAATGGCAAAAAAGAAAAGTGAGGACACTTAGTATTAAGAGAGAAAGTAATATGACTATACAAGTATTTTGGGATAATAATAGGATGTGTATAAAAATATTAAATTACATATAAAAAATCACATATATATATATATATATAGAGAGAGAGAGAGAGAGAGAGAGTCTCGCCAAGGTGGTGTAAGATGGGATGAGATAGGTAAAATTTATGGCATCATTTGACTTCTTTATTTAAGGTGAGATAAATGCTCATGAGAGAGACTGGTTAAATTAGGAAAAGGCTGATGCATTTTACATCCCAATAAAGTTTAAGATTTGTTTAAACTTATATATAAGACTTTTTTTTAGAAAAAAAAAATAATGTTAAAATTTAAGGATTAAAATGATTAAAAAACGAACATAAATGACCATTCCACCAAACTATAAATAAAATAAAATAAAAAAACAATAAATTTAAAGTTACAATAAAATTTTACAAAATAAAAAGTTTAGATGGAGTCAGGGCGGCTGAATGGTAAAGCAAGAGACGCGGTCGTCTAAGGCCCTAAGTTAAAAAAAAAAAATTAAAAAAAAAAGCCCCCAAATTTTAACCAAAAGGGTTATTTATAATCAATAAATAAAATAATATTTTTTTACTACATAAAAAAAATAAAAAATAGAAAAAAATGCAATGTCCACAATATTTTTTATAACACTTTTGCAAATTGCAACTAATGTTAAGTAGCAGGTTGTTGTAGCCTGTTATTGATGGCAAAAAAATAATTATAGCAATATTTTCAAATAGAAAACAAAAGCAACTTAAAACCTAAGATTCATTGTAAAAAATATCGTGAATGTTGCACTTCTAAAAGAAAATAAGAATAATAATAAGAGTTTAGTTAGCAAACTTTTACTAGTTCTCTTCTAAGTCTACCATTAACATCGCTCTTTTACTTACCACTATCAATCTGCCACATCAATAAATATGAAAAATTTTGTCAAATTTTTTCTGTTTATAAAATTTTTCAAAAAAAAAAAAGAAAAAGAAAAATCTACATAATTAATATTAATTAATAATAATTTTATATTTAAAATAAGATAATTAATTTTCGTCTTAACCCCCAATTGAGTAAACTGAAAGACCAAACTCAAAATGCATGATGTGTTTCACATTGAACTGCCGACACTGAATAGATCTTGAAAATGTGGTGATGATAGTACTAGTGGGTAACACAGTTGTTTTATATTATTATTTTTATTTTTATATATGCATGCACTCCTCATTAAATTGTGCACCAACGCAGAAACAGCAGCAAAAGCAAAAGCAACAACAAAAAGTGAGCAAGATAAAAGAAAAGGTGCGGACCAACAACAGAACAGGGAATATCATGTTAGGCCTAAATGGTGCAATACTGCAATGTTGAAATTTATATTATTATGGTGGGTCGTGACTCGTGAGTCCTGACTTGACCCAATTCTCATATAATTTCTTTAAAAAATGAGAAAGGTTGATGGATGTCTTAAAAATATTAATTTAATAAATATTTTTGAAATTATTTTATTAGAAAAAAAAATAATTAATCTTTTGATAATTTTTTTATATTTCTCATGAAACTTTGTATCAAAATTTTCTTAAAATTATTTATTAAAATTTGCCCTAAAAGATAAGATTTAAACATATATAAGCTCTGTTTGGTTTGTTCACGTTTGCGTCTGTGTTTTCTCTCTTATGCGTTTTTGGCCTTTTTTTTTTTTTAAGTCCAGCGCTTCTTGCACTGTTCATGAGACATGAACAATGCATTCAAGCTTATCTACAGTAACCTTTGTGTGAATAGTAATTCTGAATTTTTTTTAATTGTTTTCAGTTTTTAGCAAAATAAGCAGTATACAAATGCACACATAGTGTGATACCTCTTATCTTTCTTGCCCAAAAGGGAAAGTCCAAGTTCGAGTCCTGTGGGCATGTGCCATCTTTATTGTAGCAGCAACAGTAACAACAACAACAAAATATTAAGGGGAAAAAAAATCAATAGGTTTCTTTTTTATTTAGAAGGGATTTGATCTTAGGATTGCTTATTTGACAATTTTTTTTCTTTATCAAATGAACAAAGTAAAATTCACTCCAACAATAATTTTTATTGTTATGAAGATAGTTTTTTTTTTTTTGGTTTCCTATAGTGTTTCCTCAAAACTTTCAACCAGAGACTATAATGACATGAATGTCATTGCTCTTAATGCTACCAAAGTAGACCGAATGGAATGAATTAGACCAAGTGAACCAAAATGAACCGAAGTTGATTAAGTTGAACTGAAATGCTACACTGAAGTGGCTCAACATGAGTTATAAATTGATAAGCCCAAAATGAAAAGGTTTTCCAAGATGCCCTTTAAAAATAGTACATTCAAGATGGTCTTCCATTTCATTGATCATAAGTATTCATAACTACAGACCGTAAATAAATTTTATAAAGAAATTTGTAGTTATGTTTTTCATCATCATTTTGATAAAGCAACCATTTCGCTTACATTCATCCTGGAGACCTTGCAACTAGAAAATGATGCAGGACAAAACATAACCTTGTAACATGGAAATTTAAAATAAATAAATAAATAAAAATAAAGATAGAAGACATAAGAGTCAGCATCTAAGCTTTGCTTTGGAGTCACAAAAAAAAAAAAAAAAAAAAAAAAAAAAAAAAAAAAAAATAACACCAATAGGGGTTAGATTCTAAAAAAATTAATAAAGAACAATACGAACTGTACAAACATTAGATACATCAAGGAAAGGATAGGCACCAGTAGGGCCAAGGAATCATCCAAAATTTAAAAAGATTTAGACTTATGTTTATACTTTATAACAATCTAAATCTATCTAGCATGAATGTGCAATTGTTGAAATCCCGGTACAAATAGTGAAAATACAAAAGCTTAGAACTGATCAAGCAACTGCAATCATTAACAATTGAATAAAATAGGATGTTACAAGTTACAACAAATAATGAAATTCAAAAGCTTAGAACTGCTTAAGCAACTTGCAAACATTAATGACAGAATTCAATGGAAAGTTACAGCCAGTTGCATTCTTTATTATTTATACTACAAGTTACACATATAAAGACTGAAAATCTATAGAACTGAATTGTAAAGATGCACAATTATATATACTAATATACAACAACAAGAAGCTTTAATCCCAAACTTTTTGTGTTAGATTTGCAACAAATTAGTTAAGGTCAGCCACATTTATTCTTTTCTTCCAAGGGCTATTATTTATAGAGCTAAATAAAATAATTCTATATAGAAATGCATTTTCTTGGAGCCACATGCAAAGTGGCTAAAAAGTTTAAGGACAAAGCTTTTCTACAAATTGGGTTAGAAGAATCTCCTCCAACCAATGATGTGAAAAACTATCCCAATTTATTAAATCACATAACTCATTAAATTATTTAAACAAGTTATATGATTTATTAAATAGATCATGTGACTAAAAATACACATGAATGGTTGCTTGAATCAACACGTAATAGGTTGGAGGAATTTTCCTCAAACCAGTTTCTATCCAAACTTTAAACGTGTTAAAACATAGATATGACGTACGCACAAGGACATGCATCTAGTCGACAATCCACATGCAAATGCCAACACATTTGACCACTAATCTAGATCCATGACAATGTACAGAAGATCTATTGAAAATGCACGTTGAAGCATGCCTTGGTTGTCATGTAATGAAACCGAGAGTGATCAAATCTCATCATTGCCTTTGATGCTCGAAAATTGTATTCAACATTACTTGGCAGATCATAGTAGAATTTAGTACAACAGATCATGGCAATCAAACTCAAAAGTTACAAAATATTGGAAGTATGATCTTCTCTGACAGCTTTGATGTCTCCTTAAACCTGAAACCAATCATAATACACCATATTAAAATCTGAAAGTCATAGTCATTGTCATTAGAAATAAATTAAAATAGAAGAAGAAACAATTATACCTTTTCCGACTGATTAATTCCCCCTCCATGCAATGATTGGCATGCTGTGAGTTAAAATGGAAAGTAGAAAATCCACTTACAGCGGCACAAAGCAGAAAAGGTGTCAACCATTGCTTCTGAAAACCTACACTGTAATTAAGGGCACTGGTTTTCTACAGTTCCTACATGCCAGCAATTACTAAGTTGTCACCAACCACGAGGTGAGTGCAATTCACCACAAATTAGACAAGGAATAAATGAAGAAAACCCTCAATATGCTTTCTAATTTTTTTTCAAAAATGACAGCTACAATCTCATTCCATGATCTGGTACTCAGCGGATTGGCAGTTGGCATTACCTAATGTCCTGCAGCAGTAACCTCTGTTGAGAGCAAGATGAGAGAACGAGCCTCCTATGCAAAATTGAGGCTGCACAAAAGCATACAATTTCCTTTCCGGTGCAGTTTTGATTTTAAACAAGCAAAAAAAACTTAGTGCTGGACAGCAATGAGGGAGAAAGATTTGTTGATTCCATATCAGCACTGTTGTTCTTGGCAAAAAATGATGATAAAGCCACTCATTACCTCCAATAATCTAATCCTCCACTGAAAATTCCCAGGTTTCCACTTATTAGACAATGCACTACATAAGCATTCATTGGTCATTTACTCATTCCAACTCTCTTCATGGACGTTCTTTATGATCGCCTAATCTGTCGTAAATCCCAATAACATGTTAGATCAAGGAAGATCACGTTTGTTTAAGGCATCAGCAAGTACATATAATCACAACAGTGCTGCATATAAGAACAATATAAGAAAGAAGCAATTTGACCTTTTCTCTATGAGTCCGGTTAATGTGTGCCCTTAGGGCACACATTAACTTTTCTATTTTTGGAAACATTTTCTCAGAAATTGAAAAAGCTGTCATTTCTTTTTCAATTCTCAAGAAATTTTTTTCCAAAAATAAAAATTAATGTGTGCCCTAAGGGTACACATTAGTAAAATCCTTTCTCTATACGGTAATTAGTCAATAGTTATCAAGTGAAGTAAAAATGTAAATATACAAGTAAATTCAAAAATTTTATTTTCAAAACGGGAGTTGGAATAACAAACTAGGGTAAGGATCATCAAAGGCCCACTGGCCAATCGGGCCCACTCTTTTTCCAAAAAGAACAAAAAAGGTGATCACACCCTTGATATCACAAATTTGTTGTTTAATTAAATGGGCTAACAATTAAAAAACACTAAAATCTAATAATTTCAGTTCCATGAGACACTAAAATGCCCACAAAACAATTTGTTTAACTTAATAGCTAAACTAAAGTACCTTTGAAATTTCATGTTTCTATACATGAGCATTATACTCAGCAGAACAGGGACCATTGCTAAACATAAATGCTCCAATGAATGCCCACTGATAATGTAACGATTTACACGGTATATTTTCCTGTCAGCAACACCTTCAAATTTGGCTAGAACATGTATTCCTGGAACAAAGTGTTGCCAGATTTTAAATAAACCAACAACCTCATGGGTAAGGCATGACAAATATATTGACAAGATAATAGACATATCAGAATTCATAATTTCATAACTCTAATTAATTCCTCAGAAAAATATTATGACAGACCACAATTATTATTATTATTATTATTATTATTATTTTGTTGATGAGAAACTAACCAGAAAAATTTATCAAATAGAAAAAGGAAGAACAAAAAGAAGAAATTGAAATAACCAAAAAAACAGACAGATTCAAATCAAATGGAAGCTATTATTCACCCAGAAATGCATGCAAAGAAGAAGAAAGGAAAAGAATAGGAAATTAGTGAACATCAGTTTCCAGGGGTCTGAAAGCAAACTTCAGTACATCCTTCTAATTACCAGAAAAGAAATCATTTCCTATGAATTGAGCAAGTGCCCTAGAGCACTAAACAAGAGCTAAATCTAAATTTTGTCAACCAAGAAACTGATACTTCCAGCAAAATCAAATCATTGCTGCATACGCCCTCCAATTACTCCAAGAATAAAAATTCACCTTTTCTTTTATGATGTGGAACTTCACATAAAAACTCCCCTTTTCTTTTCCTTACAGATTTACATTAAAGTAAAATATCCTCTAAAACTGAAAAATGCTCAATAAAGAATCACTTTATGCTTATCAGAATGTAAGACAGAAGTCTTGAGGCTCCTCCTGGCGGGTTAATTCCTAGTAATTAGAACTATGCTAGAACTTCCGTGAACTAAATTAACTTAGAGAACCGGATTTATACGACAAAAATTCAATCATTTCAACCATCCTCCACATGTGACATTATATATAGTTTTATACAAATATCTTGCAGGAGGCAAAATGGCCAACTAAAGCAGGGAGAGAAGGGTTTTTTTTTTTTTTTTTTTTTTTTTGGGGGGGGGGGGGGGGGTGGGGGGGGTGTGTGGGGAGGAGTTACCAAAACAGTCAACATCTCCTACGAAAAGCTTCCGCCTCATTCTCATTTAAAATTTCCTAAGGGCATCATTGGACACATTCAAGTAATTCAATTCTTCTGAAAGTTAAAATGTCACTGAAAAAAGTTCTATTGTAACTGATTCGTGCACCTAATTATATTCTAATAGTAAATTCAGGTTTAATGATGATTGGTTTTAAAGAAATAGGTTTTAACTTGTGTTTTATGCGCATTAATATACATGTATATGTATTTATACAACAAACATTATGCTCCAGTAGCTTGTCAGACATTTCTACCAATACCAATGAATTTCCACAGAAGTATTTGTTCACACTGTTCCTCAATAGGCATCTTAATTACTATATTTCTTTAGAAATAATTTTCCCTTCATTTAAGTTGCTCAATAACCAAATGGTTGCAGGAATTTCCCAGGGCAATACTGTGAAAATAAGTGGCTTGCCATGCTTAACATATAAGATGCAATGCAGAAAATAAATATTGCAAGGACAGTTATACCTGCCGCAAAAAGCCAATATCTTGAGTGAGTATATTTAGGTCGGAACACATACATCATTCCTGGAATGGCTACCGACGGAATCAACTGGAATGCCATGCACAACCGAAGATCATTATATTTTCTGCAGCCAACTAACAGTATTCAGCAGAGAACTTAGGCATATTTCAAAGCATACACACTTGAAGAAATTAGACAAAAAGAATGCATACTAAAAGGAGGGCAAATAACTTACATTCCATAAGCTGTGCTAAGAAAAGCAAATAAAATGAGGGCAAATAGAGAACTTAATCCAATCTTCTCCCCCATTCTTTCCACTATAAAACTAGAGAAAAGTGAGGAGTACGCAATCATCATCTGCACATAATGATGTACTATAACATGAGTCATGACCAAAACAAAAATAATAAAAAAGAACATCAAAATTAGGAATCCTTGAGGTTAGGTCCTACATATTTTTTTTCCTTTTTAAGCCATCGATTACTCCATATGATTGCTCAAAAACTGAAGAGGGATTTTATGTTGACATTTTTGTGACAATCTGCTGTTTGTTTCTGAAATAATAAAACAGGAAAAATCTTACCTATAAACTCACCTAATCTAGGACAATCATTAGGCACAGATTTTTTTATGCTTCTCTAATTTTTTCTTTACCATGGATACAAGAAGCTCCACGATGATTACTCTTTTTGTAGGCAGGATTTGAACCCAAGTCCCTTATTCAAGGGCAAAAGAGTTTATTAGGGGAGCTAACTGATTTGAAACTCAATTGGGTGCACTATAGTGGAGGCCTTTCGTTACTAGAAAGTAATAAACAATCAACATCGTCATACTTTCTTTTATCTAAAATTTTTAGAAATCAAACATAGGAAAAAAATAAATTTTAAAAAAAAGTAATGTAAACAACTAAACTTGAGAGTGCTGTAACAGTATAGTAATGCTAACCGGAAACGTGTCCCACATTACTCTATTGTCATCTGGCTTCAAATGATAATAAGCAGACCCAAAAGCCACCCCTGCTGTTCCTGCATAGAATAGCGCCCATCCCCATAGCTCTCCTCGCAAACTACACCAAATGCATTTCCAAACAAAACCCATAAATATAATCACCAAAAAGAACAACACCAACAAAAAACAATCACACAAAAAGGATCAAAAAGATGACCAATACATTATGTTAAAAAAGTTCCTTTGGAGACAGAGAACAAAACCCAGAACACCCACAACCAAAAATGGGAAATTTGTAATCACATTCAACGTATTAGGCACTCCTGTCAAACACCCAGATAACAAAACCACACAAATTAGCCAAAAAACCAAGCAATTACAACTATAAAGAAACATATAGAGAAATGGGTAATGTAGTGTTTGGTTACCGAGAAAATTGCGCATGTCAGCATAAAGATGGTGCTTTGGAGAGAGAGGGATTTTGGGAGTGGCAAACATGAGGCAAAGCCAACAAAGCAATGCTCCTCCCCATATCCGAGTTCTCTTCCCACTCATAAGCTGTTGTTTCACCACCCACCCCATCACCTTTCTGTGTGTATTTTTGCGTATGTTATTAGAGAGAGAGAGAGAGAGAGGGACAGTAAAAATCTGCACTTTCTTATTTGTTTTTCACAAAGTTATCTTTTTCCTGTCCCTTTGCGCACTGCTGGTTCTGCGCTTTCTGATATTCGAATGTCGTTTTTCTTTTCATATTCCTTTCCTTGCCCCTTCTTTTTTTTTTTCTTTTTTTCTTTTTGTGTTAAATGCTACGTACACCCAATTCTCGTATCACTTATTTTAAAATGTAAAATTAACCTTTTAAGTTTTTACAAATTTTATTTCAATCTTTTAATTTAATTTTCTTCATTTTAGTGATTTAACTTTCAAATTTATTTTAAGCTAAATTGTAAAGTATACCCCTAATGTTTGAGGTTGATTAGATTTTACATCCTAACGTTTTAAAACTTTGATTTTACACTCTAACGTTTGATCCATTTAACAAATCACACCCCCAGTTAGTTTTTGTTGTTAACTGTCAACTCATCTTGCTGACATTTTTTTTATCCAAATAAGCTCAAAACGACACAGTTGCAAGGAAAATGATGTGATGATTAGGCACATGTTAAACGGCATTGTTTTTCCAAAGAGAAAACAAACAAAATCTCAAAATCCTAAATCTAAACCCACGCACCAACCCTTAGCTCCCTAACCCACGAACTTATCCCCACCAGACTCCTCTTCTCCACACTCAAATCCCAACCTCACATCTCTTCTTTTCCCACAATCCCCCACCAGATCCCTTCTCACGAAACCAACCACATCACCACCACCTTGCTCCAAATCCCACTCCAACACTTTCCTAAACTACTCTTGCCTCTTCACCCAAAACCCATTTCTCTCTCTCTCTCTCTCATCAAAACCACTCAAGACCACTTCTCCATTGTAACTACCAAGCTAACTAACCAACTAAATCTCTCTCCCACTATTGGTGCTGTTACTCTTTTGGCCTTAGGCAATGGTGCCCCTGATGTCTTCGCATCAACACGGTCCGAGGAGGCCAGTACCAAACTGAGTTTGGAGCAATACTCTCTGCGAGGACCTTTGTCTCTGATTTTGTTGTTGGTTTCGTGGCAATCTATGCCGCACCCTTTTCGTTGAACCTTGTGACTTTGTGAGGGACATGTTGTTTTACTTGGTGGCGGCATTGTTTTTGTTCTATGTGTATCTTAGTGCCGAGATTTTTCTGTGGCAGGCTATTGGGTTTGTTGGGTTTTATGTGTTTTTTGTTTTGGATTGTGTTTTGGATGGATTTTGGATTGGTTGGAGGGAGGAGGAAGATTGGGGCTGAGCTGGGTTTAGATTTAGGATTTTGAGATTTTGTTTGTTTTCTCTTTGGGCAAGACGGTGCCATTTAGCATGTGCCTAGTCATCACATCATTTCCCTTGCAACTGTGTCATTTTGAGCTTATTTGGCTAAAAAAAAAAAAAAAAAAAAAAAAACACGTCAGCAAGATGACTTGGCAGTCAACAGCAAAAACTAACCGGGAATGTGATTTGCTAACGGAACCAAACGTTGCGGTGTAAAACCCAATTACTCCCAAACGTTAGGGGTGTACTTTGCAATATTCTGTTAAGGCTTTTTCATTAACTTTTATTATATGTTGTGGTTAATTTTTCAATTTTATAAATTTTTCTTCAAATTTTTTGAATTAAAAAAATTCAATTAATGATTGAAAAATATTTTTCAAACTTTTTTTTTTCAAAAAATTTTAACAAAAGTTAACGGAAAGGCCTTAATTGAATAAATTTGAAACTTAGAATATTGAAATGAACAAAAGCAAAATTAGAGGACTGAAATGAAATTTGAATAAAATTATAGAGCCAGTTTTGCATTTTAGCCTTTAAAATATTCTCCTTTTTTTTAAAACCCTTTAACTGCATTCTTGAATCAACTTATTTAAAATGTGTCTATTTTAGTATGAAATTTTGCTTTTTTATTTTATATACTTTCTTTTCAAAACATCACATAAGATTATCTATTTTATACTATATTTTATTAAAATATAAATTTTTATTTTTTTAATAATTATTTTTCTTTTTCTGGCAAAACAACTAGTCAATCACCACCTACTATCTTCTTTTATACTTGGGATACAATTAGATCTATAGCAATTATATATATATATATATATATATATATATATATATATATATAACTTTGCATGGCTTGATGTTAGTAAATTTTGAACTTAGTTGGTTAAAATGTGATAAATAGGTCTTTTGTCCAAGTTCATGATTAATACTTAATATCATGGTTTTAAAAATTGAATTGAATCATTCAAAAAAAAATTTGAATCGAACCAACCGATCCAGCTGAATACCAATTTGGTCCTGTAAAAACTTTAAAAATAAAAATAAAAATATCAAGAACCAAAACTAAAAATAGTTCTTTGACCGTACAGGTTTTTAGAACCATGCTTAATATAGTTGCTATTATAAAATGCATATTTCCCTCCCATCTTCTCTCTTCCCCCCACCTTCTTGTCCTCTACTCTACTCTCCTTTCCTCCTAAACTTCCAACTGAACTATAAGGGTTAAAAGTGTTACTTTGACTCGTAAAAATATACTGTATTTTATACCATCTTAATATGGAAACAATTTCAAATATACTGCTGGTAGCAGTTTTTAAGTATTGCTGTTTAATTTTTAATATTGTAAAAATATATATTTAAGTATTATAGAAATACATGTCAAAAATATTATTATTATTATTATTTAAACACTGAAACTGTTGTTTAAACGTGATTACCACAGACCCCTAATCAATTTTCAAAACTTACAACTTTACATGATTGACAATTGTTCTCTTATAAGAAATGCATTTTTGACATCCATCTGAAAAAGGTCCCATTTACTGGCAGCAGCAACAGCTAAGAGGGCACGGACAGATGAGATACGAGCAACCGGAGCAAAAGTCTCTTCATAATCAATCCCATACTCTTGTGTAAAACCTTTTGCAACAAGACGAGCTTTGTAGCGCTCAATGGACCCATCAGAGCGAGTCTTAATCTTGTAGATCCACTTACAACCAACCACAGATTTCCCAGGAGGAAGTGTCACCAAATCCCAAGTATGGTTTTTAGATAATGCATCAAGTTCCTCTTTCATTGCAATCTGCCATAAAGGGTCAGTGGAAGCCTCACGATAGGTGTGAGGCTCGTGTAGTGTAGCAAGAGCAGTGTAACAATGATAGTCAAGTAAATGTGCAGGAATAGATCTTACCCGAGTTGAGTGACGAGGTGGAATGTCTTGTGCAAGATCTTCAGGCGAAGCAGGAGCAGGAGACCCAAGCTCAGGATTGGGGTTGGGTAGCACGTCTTCAACCTGTTCATCTTCCACCTGTTCATTGAAGGGTGAACTAGGAAAGGGATCAGTGATATCTGGTGGTTGGATAGAGAAGTCTACAGCAACAGAATCAGGAGCAATTACAGGAGGATCAGGAGCAGCTACAGAAGGAATATGTGTCTCATCTGGAAAAAGATCTAAGACAGAAGAGGAAGACAAGGAAGCACTGAAATGAGAAAGTTCGACAAAGAGGCGATGTTCCCAAAAGACAACATTACGGGAGACACGAAGACGATGAGAGACAGGATCATAACACCTATACCCCTTTTGAGTTTCGCCATAGCCAAGAAAACAACAAAGTCTTGACCGAGGCTCAAGTTTGTTATGCTCATGTGGCTGAAGAAGAACGAAACAAGCAGAACCGAAGGAGCGAAGGTGGTGATAGTCTAGAGGTGACCCAAAAAGGCGCTCATATGGAGTTTGATTTTGGATAACTGGACTCGGAATGCGATTAATAGTATGAACAGCATGCAGAGCAGCTTCACCCCAAAAAGGAGCAGGAACTTTAGCAGAGAGAAGGAGAGCACGAACAGTGTCAAGAATATGACGAAGTTTTCGTTCGGCTCTACCATTTTGCTGAGAGGTACCTGGACAAGTTAGTTGATGAACAGTGCCATAGGAATGCAAAACAGCTTGAAAAGCATATTGAGTGTATTCAAGAGCATTATCAGATCGAAAAATTTTGATACGTCTGGAAAACTGAGTTTCAACCATTTTTGCAAAATTAGAATATACTTCCAATAATTCAGAACGATGTTTCATATTAAAAATCCAACTATAGCGAGAGTAATCATCAACAAAGACAACAAAATATCTAAAGCCCACAATACTATACATGTTAACAGCCCCCCTCAAACTCAAGGTGGATGTGAGACCAACTTGAGGTTGTCAACCAAAGTACGAAGGCGTCCCTTAGGATGTGACTTGGTGAAGATATCTGCAAGTTGATCTTTAGAGGAAACTGAGATCAGCTTGAGAGCACCATGGACAAGATGAAAACGGATAAAATGACAATCGATCTCAATGTGTTTAGTCCGTTCATGGAAGACATCATTGTGAGCAATATGAATAGCACTCTGGTTGTCACAATAAAGAGGAGTAGCAGAAGATGTAGACACACCTAAGTCTTTGAGAAGCCATCGTAGCCAAAGAAGCTCAGATGTGGTATCAGCAAGGGCACGATATTCTGCTTCAGTACTGGAGCGGGCCACATGAGTTTGTTTCTTACTTCGCCAAGAAATCAGAGAAGAACCAAGAAGAAAGCAATAACCAGTGGTGGACCTGCGATCAGTGGGGTCTCCTGCCCAATCAGCATCAGAAAATGCACGAAGAGTAAGAGGAGACTGAGCAGAGTAGAAAAGACCATGGAAGAGAGTGCCCTTTAAGTATCGAAGAATGCGCAGAACAGCAGCATAGTGAGTCGATCGTGGAGCAGACAGATACTGGCTCACTTGGTGAACAGCATAGGAAATGTCTGGACGAGTGACAGTGAGATAAACCAAGCTGCCAACCAAGCGTCTGTAAAGAGAGGGATTAGATAATGGTTTCCCCCCTGAGGGAGTCAGATGCGCATTAAGCTCAACTGGAGTGTCCACAGTCTTGCTATCAGTGAGTCCAGCGCGAGACAAGAGTTCAGAAGCATACTTGGCTTGAGTAATATAAAGTCCATCTGTGGAATGAGTGATTTCAAGACCCAAGAAGTAGCTAAGATATCCAAGATCTTTCATCTCAAACTGCTGACTGAGAAAAGTCTTGAGTTCTTGAATGCCACTGAGGTCATCACCAGTTATGATCATATCATCCACATATAAGAGAAGTAAAATAGTGCCTTTGTCAGTGCGACGAAGAAATAAGGCAGAATCATAGTGACTGGCCATGTAACCCAAGTGAGAGATGGTAGAGCTGAATTTGGCAAACCAAGCTCGTGGAGCTTGCTTAAGGCCATAAAGTGCACGTCGAAGGTGGCAAACCTTGTTTGAGTCAACAGAGAGACCAGGAGGAGGTTGCATATATACTTCTTCACTTAAATCCCCATTAAGAAATGCATTTTTGACATCCATCTGAAAAAGGTCCCATTTACTGGCAGCAGCAACAGCTAAGAGGGCACGGACAGATGAGATACGAGCAACCGGAGCAAAAGTCTCTTCATAATCAATCCCATACTCTTGTGTAAAACCTTTTGCAACAAGACGAGCTTTGTAGCGCTCAATGGACCCATCAGAGCGAGTCTTAATCTTGTAGATCCACTTACAACCAACCACAGATTTCCCAGGAGGAAGTGTCACCAAATCCCAAGTATGGTTTTTAGATAATGCATCAAGTTCCTCTTTCATTGCAATCTGCCATAAAGGGTCAGTGGAAGCCTCACGATAGGTGTGAGGCTCGTGTAGTGTAGCAAGAGCAGTGTAACAATGATAGTCAAGTAAATGTGCAGGAATAGATCTTACCCGAGTTGAGTGACGAGGTGGAATGTCTTGTGCAAGATCTTCAGGCGAAGCAGGAGCAGGAGACCCAAGCTCAGGATTGGGGTTGGGTAGCACGTCTTCAACCTGTTCATCTTCCACCTGTTCATTGAAGGGTGAACTAGGAAAGGGATCAGTGATATCTGGTGGTTGGATAGAGAAGTCTACAGCAACAGAATCAGGAGCAATTACAGGAGGATCAGGAGCAGCTACAGAAGGAATATGTGTCTCATCTGGAAAAAGATCTAAGACAGAAGAGGAAGACAAGGAAGCACTGAAATGAGAAAGTTCGACAAAGAGGCGATGTTCCCAAAAGACAACATTACGGGAGACACGAAGACGATGAGAGACAGGATCATAACACCTATACCCCTTTTGAGTTTCGCCATAGCCAAGAAAACAACAAAGTCTTGACCGAGGCTCAAGTTTGTTATGCTCATGTGGCTGAAGAAGAACGAAACAAGCAGAACCGAAGGAGCGAAGGTGGTGATAGTCTAGAGGTGACCCAAAAAGGCGCTCATATGGAGTTTGATTTTGGATAACTGGACTCGGAATGCGATTAATAGTATGAACAGCATGCAGAGCAGCTTCACCCCAAAAAGGAGCAGGAACTTTAGCAGAGAGAAGGAGAGCACGAACAGTGTCAAGAATATGACGAAGTTTTCGTTCGGCTCTACCATTTTGCTGAGAGGTACCTGGACAAGTTAGTTGATGAACAGTGCCATAGGAATGCAAAACAGCTTGAAAAGCATATTGAGTGTATTCAAGAGCATTATCAGATCGAAAAATTTTGATACGTCTGGAAAACTGAGTTTCAACCATTTTTGCAAAATTAGAATATACTTCCAATAATTCAGAACGATGTTTCATATTAAAAATCCAACTATAGCGAGAGTAATCATCAACAAAGACAACAAAATATCTAGACCCACCAATACTAGAGACAGAGGAAGGCCCCCAAACATCAGAATGAATAAGGTCAAAGATATCAGTGGATATGGATTCACTAGTATTGAAAGGTAAAGCTGGTTGTTTTCCTAACTGACATGAAACACAATCAAAATTTTCTGTGGACACTGAACCTAACAAACCTCTAGACAACAATTGTTGTACCCGAGAGGAAGATGCGTGACCAAGTCGAGCATGCCAAAGTGCAAGGGAAGGAGTGGAAGAAACTGCAGCAGCTGCAGCAATAGAAACAGGAGCGACAAGTGGAAGACGAAGGTTGTCCACGGGAAACATTCGCCCAACTCTGGGACCGGTCCCAAGCTCCTGTCCCGTCCTAGGATCCTGCACAATGCATCCAGAATAATCAAAGGTAATGCGATAACCCAACTCAGCTAATTGTCCCACAGAAAATAAATTATAAGAAAGGTCAGGAACATTAAAGACTCCAGGAACCGAGAGGTTGGAGGTTGAAACTGAACCTATATTATGACCAGACATTGTGGAACCATTTGCTGTGCGAATATTAAGAGGGTGCGGTGCAGGTTTAAGGTCAGAAAATAAGGACGAGTGAGGTGTCATGTGATTGCAACAAGCAGAATCCATAAGCCAAGAGGAAGGAGACATACCAGATAAAGCTGAGAGAGAAGAGGAATAAGATGCATTACCAACCATACGAACGACATTGGCGATGATATTTATAAGATCATCTCTGGAAATGGAGAAAGTGGATCCAGAAGACTGAGACTGTGCAGAAACAGGAGCCATGGGTTGGACACTCTCAGTGTTAGCAACTGTAGCAGCAGAAGTGAAAACAACTGATTTGTTGCGCTGATAGCAAGTCTCAATATTATGGCCAAAATGTTTGCAAAAATTGCAAAAATGTTTGCTGGAATGTCGGCTATGATTATTGCAACAAGAAGAAGACCTGTCCTTATTCTTCATTTAGAAGCAAAATTTGCAAAAACGGATTGCAAAAATGAAATCTACGCGAAAAACTGGGTAAGGAGAACCTGGACTGTAAAAAAGTCAACGGTCAAAGTCAACCCTGGTCAACGGTCAAAGTCAACGCTGGTCAACGGTCAAAGTCAACGGCCCGGTCAACGGTCAGTCAATGATGACGTCAGCGGATGAGTGGATGATGACGTCAGCCCTAGATGACGTGGCAAGATGACGTCACGGATGTTGTCAGCAGAATGAATGAGGGCGCGTGTGGCGCGTGGGCGCGTGGGGCGCGTGGCGCGTGGGCGCGTGAGAGCGCGTGACTGAGGCTTGACGGCGCGTGACGGCGCGTGGGGCGCGTGACTGAGGCGCGGCTTCTTCAGGCGGCGCGTGAGAGCGCGTGCAGACTCCGATGCTTGCGAGACTTCCACGAATGCGTAGATCGAGGCAAGACGATCACGGTGGTATGTGCAAAAACTTAATCGGAGGAAGATACACGGCGGAGACGGTGGTTGCAGTGGTCTGTGTGGTGCGGGACTCCTCAACGACGGCGGCTGCAGTTCCGGAACCTGAGGACAACGGCTGAGAGACGTCGTAGGTTCAACGGTGAGTGGCTGCAGTGGCTGTTGTGACGGCGGAAGCGATAAGGGTGGAGTAACACCAAGAGAGACAAGACTGCTAAAAGAAAGGTCAGAGCAGTGGCTCTGATACCATGTTAGAAATACTGAATGATTGTATTGTATTTCATAATGAAAGAATGTACATAGATGCCTTTATATAGGAGGCATATGTGTGCAGTACAAGTAAATATGTGTGCTATACAAGTAACCTAACTGGGCCTAAAGCCCACAATACTATACATGTTAACAACAATGATGCCTGCTCGGATGAATTGAATTTTTTTTTTTTTTTTTTAACATGGATGAATTGATTTTTATTATTTTATTTTGTAAAGGCATAAATGTACCTTAAAAATTTTGCTTTGCGAGCTTTACATTTCCTTCATATACGTCGCTTCCATGGTACCATCATCGTCCATCATGTTTTTGTCATTGACATTGTTACCACGAGTTGATAGAAGGAACACGTTAACATTGTTACAACATGTTGATGGAAGGAACACGTCAATATTGCTATAATACTTAATACTGTAATTAAAATTTTCAAAATGAAAATGATCAATTTAAAGTAATTTTAATTTTAAACCATAGAAATATCATTATTTTTATAGAGTGGGAGAGTGCATTTTAAGATTTAGGGTTCGTTTGAATACAATTGAAAACTGAAAACACTGTAATAAAATAATTTTAAAAGTGAATAATATCGTAAGACCTATTTTTAATAATAGAAAATTGCTGAAAATTGAAATTTGTGAGTATCGTAAACAGTACACGAGACCCACTAGTATACACTATCAACACAAAAAAGTCAACAATCATGGCTCAAAAAAAAAAAAAAAAAAGGTAAACGCAGGATGTGAAAAGCACAAAACGTGCTTCCCAAATGCTTGCTTAATCAATTTTATGACAAAAAAATTCAGTTCTTTTTTCCCAATTATTTAAGAGGCATAATTTTTTTTTTTAATGAATCGTTTGATATATAATAAAACTAGGATGTGAAAAGCACAAAACGTGCTTCCCAAATGCTTGCTTAATCAATTTTATGACAAAAAATTTCAGTTCTTTTTTCCCAATTATTTAAGAGGCATAATTTTTTTTTTTAATGAATCGTTTGATATATAATAAAACTAGCATTAATAATGGGCCTATTCGGGAGTGATGTTACACTAATTGCTATTCACCAATATCTTCAATAAATTATGAAGAAAAAGATAATAAATTCTTCTTATTATTTTCTTTGAAAAATTATTAGATGTTCGTTTGATACATGTATTTAAATAACGATTTTTAATTTTTTTAAAAATACATATAAATAAAAAAATATAAAAAAATATATATAATATTATTTAAAAACTAAAAATATATATTTAAGTTAATATACTTAAAAAAATTCTAAATATCTTCAAAATATCATAAATATGTACTTCCCCCAAGCATGAGAGAGTACACAATAATCCCTCATTTTCTTTGGACCGTTGAATCAAAGCGGCTCGTGATACTTGTGGTCACAATCAAATCAAATCTATAAAAATCTCTCCAAAAAAAAAAAAAAATCAAATCTATAAAATGTTGGATGTAGGGGAAAAAATTAATGGGCCACATTAAGTTGGGCCCCCACAGTGGGCCATCTCAGTTTGGTACGGTGGAGACCAGGCTGTAAGCACTTAAGGCTATGAGCCTATGACTATCAGTTGTCAAACACTCCCATCATCCAACACATTATTTACCTTTTCACCTTAAATGTACTATTCACCCGAATAAAATATGTAGTGTATTATTTTTAATTTATGGCTGTATATTGACCATGCCAAACCTAATTTTTATATAAAATGCTTAAGGATAAACTATTACTATTTTGTTATAAATTATAAGTTACAGTTCAATTTCATTGTTGAATTATGGCTTATGTCAATTTAGATCTTGTATCCTTCCAAACTTTTGCTCTCATATTAGCAAGGATACAAATTAACCATAGATTGCATTGCTTACTTTGTAAAACAAAATTTATAGAAATCATTCCAATGAAAGTAAGGGTAAAGGTAACATTAAACCATATTCAAAATTTTCAGTAATTAAATTGAAAAAAATATAAGATAGTTCATGACCAATTTCAGATTTTAGAAACCAAAATCGTAGCTTTTGCCACAAGCTATAGCAATTGTGTAAATGATTCATCACTAAAATATCAAATAATGCAATCCAAACTTGCCAAACTGAAATTGACAAATTTAAGTTAAAGTGGAAAAAAAAACACCCATCACCAATGGTTAGACAACCAAACAAAAATTGATCCTTGACACATTAACAACCCCATAGAAATAGTTGGAAAAAAATTCAAACCTTCAAAAAGTAAAGGAAAGCGGCACTGCCTTGACCGACTGGCCATATTCCAGAGAGATAGGCATTAGCACTTAGCATTCTCTAGAACTTGCCTAGTGTACATCTCGAAGACCTGTAATGGTGACTGATATCTTTTTTTTTTTGGCTCTGAAAATAAATTATGTTGATTGGCCCCGACATAGTCCTTAATAGCGACTAATAGTAGAGATATAGAAAAATTCACAAATATGCTGAGGTGATAATTGTTCTAAATACAATGTCACGTTTGCGTTGACATTGTACAGTTTCTACTGTTTCAATAAAATCTTCTTAATTTTCAGATTTTTCAAAAAAAAAAAAAAAAAAACATTGATGCCACTTATATTATACATCAATAACAAGTCTTTTTTTTTCTTCTTTTTTTTGGTTCAATACAGTTGTGATCTACTCTTTAGAAAAAAAAAAGTGTGAATTGTGAAATATGTTCAGTTATGTGTTTTTTTTTTATTATATTAAATTTCCCAAAATTATGGAGTTTGAAAGGATTTTTTTTTTTTTGGTTTACAGGGAAAAACTTACTCAAATGTTTATTTGCCACAAGGATGACAGCTTTAGCACATGGTAACATGACTTTGTGAAAGAGATTTTAGCAAAACACGTTAGGCATAATTTTTGAGATCATATAAGCTGGACCTGGATCAACATCAAACGTTGCTTCTTCTACAGTCAGATCTCATCCTCTTTAGTTTTCAATTAATTAATTATTATTGAAATCAATGGAATATCAAGCCCCATTTATCTGAAATTCTTTTTTCTTGCAACAGTTTTAATAAAGCCGAAAGAAGAAGAAGAAGAAGAAGAAGAAGAAGAGGAAGAGAATAAATATACTACAAATATAGCAACTTTATTCTTGGCCAGACTCACAAGCATTCTATTATTCTTCACCACTTTTACAATGCATTTATGATTTTTTTTTCAGAAGCCAGATTAAACCAGATATAGAGGGTCCCTGCATTTTCATCACAAGGACAAAACAAAAACAAAAAAGATTATTATTTTGCTTTCATGTTTGACACTTTTGACTTCCATTTCTTATTTTCAGCTTATTCCATTTATGAAGTTTCAAGCTTTACCCTCTTTGTTTTCTTTAAGCACAGCTGTAATTTGGATTAACTTATTGTTACTTTGAGCTCAACAAGCCAATTAAAATAAGCTCCTCCTAAACAAGCTTCTGATTGTTTTATTTTTTAGTTCATTGTTTATATATAGTGTTTTTTTCATCACCCTAAAATTTCCAGACTAAAATAAAAGGTTTGTTGTTGTTGTATAGCTTTTTAAAACTTCATTTTTTTAAATACAATTATTAAGTACAATTATGTTTTTGCTGACTTTATACATCTAAACTTTCAATGAAAAACACAATCCAAAAGTTCCATATGCACAAAGATGATTGATAATAGGTGACCTCCTATCCAAGAAGTTTCAAGAAGACAACAACATTGTGGCATTGGTAGATTGAATGTCACTTCTTGCTATAAAAATATAATCCAGCCGCTAACAATAAGCACTTGTGCTTTAAGCACACCATTAAAACTTCTATAATTTGGACCCACAAAATGCTCAAAAGAATAGAGACAAAGTGGTCCTTCCAATAAAACCATTTATCCTACTAAGGACCACAGACAAGTGACTTCTATGGCCGATTGCAGTTTTTAAAAGCTTATTTTACTAGCTCCCACTCTTCTGATAATAAAATTTTCCGCACATCAAAATGGTGTTATAGCCAAGTAGCCAAATAAAATCTCCCACGTGCAATATGACCAACCACCATATGATACGGATAAGCACGATGGAGAAGCCAAATTGACAAATATTGATGCTCTTATTATAATAAAATTGGAAATTAGTTTAGCATTTTCTTTTTCCCGAAGACCATGACGAGGTTGTGGAAGACACATGGACTAAAATGGCCCCAATGCACAGCCAAATCTATCCTGGAATTGCAGTACAGATGGACAAAAATGGCTCAAAACCATAGGCAAACATTTGTTAATTAGTGACTGTCAGGACCCTTCCATATTTATAAAATGATTGCTTTATCTGCAGACAAAGGCTAAATGTTACCTTTTTCTCCTAACTACATCATGGAAAAGAAATGGAAATAGACAAACTTAGTTAAGCATTTGAGGGCAATTCACAATTCTCTCAATTGAACTTCAACGATGTCAATCATTTGAGTAGTTGATGGTTGATACAAAGTACACTGTACAATATATGAAAGTGGCCAGTGTATTATACTAATTGATCGTGCATCAACAAAATTTCCTTGATGTCCCATCAAAAAACAACCAAATTAAACTAGTATGAAATTATGAGTAGTTTAGTTAAAGAACTAATAATTGCACATGAAGCAAATAGTTCCAACAAGCATAAAAGCAATAGAATAGATCTACATCACATCCCCAATAAACCCCTTAACTTTTTTAACCAACCCCTTTTGTTTTTGCCTTTCTTGACTAAACAAAACATACCCTTAGTCAAGAATACAGAAACAAACCCCCAGAAAGTAACCAAATTTACCTTTACTTTTTTACGTTACTTCCCACTCCAATTAATTAACGAATCCAGCCTCTGCAACTTCAACTGCTGCTTAAACTTGTTGATGAAATCATCAGCCTTGGCATCCACTTCTTCATCCTCAGTTACACTAACTTTCCCTTCTCTCACTGTAGCAGGCCTGCGACTCTCAATATTGTTAATATCTTCCTCCTCTTCGTAGTGAAAAGACGCTAACTTTACACTCATAGACTTCTTTATCTTCCTCGTTGGCTTTGTTGGTACCTCCCCAGAGGTTGACGTTGCATCAGACTTGCTCGTGTAAACATTAGCCCCCTTTAGGTGCATGTATATCTCATCCAGGCTCCGTTCCTCTTGTTCTTCTTCTTCTTCTTCTTCTTCCTCATCTTGGGATAGCTCATCCGATTCTTCTAATTCTTCTTGTTGCTGATGTTGTTCGAAAGTGTAATGGGTGTCTGAATCTTGGGTTTTGTGCAAACTGGTGGTCTGGGATTGTGAAAAGTTGGAGTCTGGGGTCAAGTAGTTGTAGAAGTTGATGGACCTAAGCCTGTGAAGCAGAGAAGGAGATCTGGTAAGTTGGTGTTGTTCTTCTTGTTCTCGTTGATGGGTGTGTCTGCGAGTGTAATGGGTGTTTGATTCTGGGGTTTGGTCAAAGGCTGTGGTGGTGGTTGGTTGTGGGGATCTATAGTAGTTGGAGAAATTGATGGACTTGAGCCTTTGTAACACAGATGGAGATCTAGCAAGTTGTGGGTATCCTTGGTCTTGAGCTTCTTGTTGTTGTTGGTGTTGTTGTTGGTGTTGTTGGTTGCCTTGTCTTGAAGTAATGGCAATGGTGCCAATCATAAGGTTGAGGAGGACAAAGAGAACAGTGGGTGTGAACCAGCTGTTCATGGAAGCCCATATTGAAGGTATAAAGGAAGTGGATTCTTCAAACATGGCTTTTCTTTTGGTTAAGAGTGAAAGAGAATGAATTGCAAAGTTTAGAACTTGGGGACTTTGAGAGTGTGTGAGATAAGGAAAAGACTAAAGAGAATGGGAGAGTAGGAGGGGGGTCTATTTGGAGGGATATTTTAGTTAATTAGTTGGGGGTGTTTTTCTTTTGTGAGGATATTCCCAATTATTTTCAGGATCTCGAGGGACACGTGTCAATGTATGATGGGCCTGTGATACACTGACAAAAGAGAAGGGGTGTGGTGTGGGTGAGAGTAAATGTGAGGTTGTGGTTGGATTTTAATAGAGGGAGGTGATGGTGGGTGGTGACAGGCTAGGAATTGCAGCCTGGACTTGAAAACCAGACTTTTCATCTATTCTAGACTAGCTCCTTTGAAGTTTGAACAAACAAAAGAAGAGAAAAATCTAGGTTAATCATTTGCACAACATTAATGCTGCATTTACAATAAAAAAAAAATTCACAAAATTAGACTTAGACAAGTTTTCATTAATTTCTCTTGCTAAGTCCATCACTTTATCATCGATTTTTGATAGAGGTGAAAACAAGATCAAATTTATTTGCCTACTTAAATTCACTCATTTTAATTAAACTCAAACTCACCCAATTATTAGTTGAGTTAAATGGGTATCAACCCAATTAGACTCAGTGATTATTGGGTTTTAACTAAAAATCCATTGAACCCCATTTAACTCAAAAACAATATACCCAAATTTAACACAGTCCTTCCTATAAAATAAAAAATTAAAAAAAAAAAAAAAAAAAAGAAGGAGAGAAAACTTGACCTTGGTGACGAAAATGATGTCTCACCCAATTATTAGTTGAGTTAAATGGGTATCAACCCAATTAGGCTTAGTGATTATTGGGTTTTTACTAAAAATCCATTGAACCCTATTTAACTCAAAAACAATATACCCAAATTCAACATAGCCCTTCCCATAAAATAAAAAATAAAAAAACAAAGAGAGAAGGAGAGGAAACTTGACCTTGGTGACGAAAATGATGTCGGACTTGGACTTGCAACTACAGCAACGATGATCCTTGCAAATGAAGCGAAGGTGAGCGACATAGGTGGAGCAGACCTCTTTGTGGCCACAAGCTCCGTACACAACCCATCAAGAGCATCGACACACACAGCACAGCTATTGGACAAGTCTTCCCCCTCTTTCTTGCAAAACCCTAATCGAACGTTGAAGACGAAGATGGAGATCTAAATTTCTAGGGTTCAAAGAAAGGGACGACACCTACACCGACGCCACCTTCGTCATGCATTTGAGAAGCAACATCACCTGGGATCGGATCCAAGTCCTCTCCGTTTGGGACCACCCCACCGCCTCCAATTTGTACGTGTCACTATGATCTGCTAAACTTTTTTTTTTAATTATTATTATTGTTGTTGTTGTTATTTTGATGATTCTCATAAACTTTTTACCCCTGAGACGATTGATTAGTTGAGTTATTTGTTATTTTGTTAATGCTTCTAATGTTAGTAATATTAGTTTTCGTTTTTGATTTCCTATTTGGTTGCTGAGAAAGCTGAGGTAAAATAGAATTTATAATTATTTTCATAATATTTTTGTGTTCTCTGAAAATTTAGTGGAAAAAAGAATCTAGGAAAGTGTTGGGGTTCTCAAAAAAAAAAAAAAAGTGTTGGGGTTTTCACTTTAATGACATTTTGGTAATTTTGATAATTAGGTGAATTGGGGTTTATCCATAATAATTGGATTGGGTTGGATTTGGGTTAAAAGTAATTAGTCAAATGAGTTTTAATAAGTAAATGAGTTTTATATACCCAATCCAAACCCTCCTACTCCAAATCCACCCATTTGACATCCTTGATAACTTGCCACTTCAATCATTGTAAAACATTTTATAATATAAAATTGTGGTGCCAAAGTTTTAGGTTTTTTAGGTTTTGTGGCTCCAAACTTATACAATTACTTGCAAAAGGCTCTTCCTTGGACAAGGTGACATGGAACACCAAAGTTAAACCAACTATTTGTACTCTACAACTGTTTCTTTTTTCTTTTTCCTTTTTCCTTTCATTTAATAATAAGTTCTATTAATTAAACATGTCATTTATTTAAGATGAGCAAATAATAGTCCTACTTCAAAAGTTTAGTTTACCAAAAATTTAGTATTGC
Organism: Quercus variabilis; assembly: GCA_030445155.1. NCBI lineage: Eukaryota > Viridiplantae > Streptophyta > Magnoliopsida > Fagales > Fagaceae > Quercus > Quercus variabilis. The sequence goes on from CP129446.1 coordinate 1,025,229, forward strand.
AATAATGTATAATATGATATGAATACGCATTGAAGAAAACCTTATCCCTAGCTTGACAACCAAATCAAAGGGTTTTGGTTGCAAAATTTATGAACCAAAAACTAAATTAAAACAAGTATCAAACCCGTCAAAATTGGTCCGAATCTTAATTAGAATCTAAATAAATTCAAGTAGAAAATTATGATCCCCATTTAGAACTCATGGATGGGATCTACTTCTTGTGATAGGGGGAAAGAGTACAAATGCAATAATTTCTCTTTAACTATAAGTATACATAAGTTGACGTATATTAATTTTGTCAATCATGTCAAATCATATATTAATGAAGGGTTATCCCTTCCTCATTTTTTAGTTAGTATTAATATTTTAAAAGAAATAGAGTATACGACAATTATTTAAATGAGAAAACTTTTCATAAAATATTGATTTATTTTAAAATTACAACTTTTGTGCTAAGATTATTGTCACAATTTTGATGTTACAAACTATGAATGATTATCTATAACTTTTACATAGACCTTACTACTTTTTTCCCGCTATTTTTAACATCAAAATTGCAATAAAATTTATGATTCAAGAATTATATCGACAAATTTTCTCAAAAATATTACATAGACAACATGCTTGGAATTTCTTCTTGGCATTTTCAAGCACTTTCACTTTGCATTGTTTAGGGCATTTGGATGTTTCTTTGGCAATTGGCATTATACATGTAACACGTCACTGACGTTTTTATTAATTTGTTAAAATTGATTAGAAGCGCAGATTTATTTTTAAAAACTCACCAAACACACCAAACGCATACATAACTAATCAAACACCCAAAAATTTTCACATGGATGCTTTCGGAGCATTGATCTATTTGGGGAAGAGTATGATCTATTTGGGGGACCGCACTAGGTTGGTATGGAACTTGCACTGTCATTGTCCCCATTATTATTATTATTATTATTATTATTATTAGGTTGAGTATAAGTGTAGGTTTGCGTAGAAATGAAGTTGCCTTTTGCATTCTTGGCTGAGTCTTACGGCACTATTTAAAGTCCAGTCAAACTTGTGAAAACACAGATTTCTAGGTAAATCTTGTGTCTCACAGCACTATTCATAACTTAATAATTATTTTGCTATAGTGTTTGAAGCAATAAATTTTCAGTTTTCAACAAAATAAGTGATATCCAAACAGACTTTAAGATTCCAAGAAGAATTGGTCATAAGCATTTTTTATATCGCAATAATTGATTATAAACTAGTTTGATATAAATGAAGGGAGAAGTTAACAAATTCCTTAAGAACATTGGTTTATACAATATTTTTAAAAACGTTTTATTAAAAAAAACAATTGACTTTTTTTTTTTTTAAGTTGTATTTATTTTTTTTATAAAAGTGATATTAAAATTTTTATAAAATGATTCATTAACAAATATTCTAAGGGCATCCGTTAATAGGACCCATAAACGAATAATTTATACCAATTAATATTATATGTTCATCAATAAAAGGAACTTGAATGATGATTTCCTCCTTCTCCAACTCCTAATAACCCCATTAGGTTTTTATAAGTGGATTTTGAAATTTCAATGGCTAGTAGGTTTCAAATTGTAGTAAGACATGGTTAATCATTGACTGCCCATTGTTGTTGCCATTTGAGACGAGGAATCTAATCAAATTAACTAACCTTCTGATGTTATTCTGGGATAAAGATTATTTTTAAAGATAACGATGAATTTACTCAACGACTCAGGAAAATGAATATCTAACTTATAAAAATATATTGAAGAATACTTACGTACGTGAAATCGTTTGCATGGCACATATTTTTATCAAGTATTAACAAAATAAAAATGTTAGGTAAGAGTATATGTTTAGTTACTAAATTTGAGTCAAGTTTTATGTTAATCTTTAAAACTTTAAAAGTTTATTTTGACCATTCAGAAAATTAATGACATGTTGAATTAATCTTTTTGTATTTTTGTTATTATAAATCTTGCTTAGGTGACAAAATACGGAAAGACACATGGTGTTTTGTTATGATGGCAAAATTACGTAAAAATTCGATACATTTTCGTTTCTAAAAAAAAAAAAAAAAAAAAATTGGTTCATTTTCAATTATATGAAGACTAATAAAATAAAAAATCTTTGGACAACAGTAGAACTTAACCCAAATTATAATTTTGGAGACTAATAGTATATTTTAAACAAAATATTACTATAGGTTCAACAGCAGTACAGGACAACAAACAATGACCAATTTTCCTAAAATCATTCATTGATTCAAATGGGCTTTCATATCCAAAATGTTTACTTCTGTGACTGCCTTAATAGTGATACTTAACACATTCTGAGTCTCATGCCATGCCACCATTTACTCACTTGATTGGGCATAATAACTGGGCTTGCCCTAAAAACTTTGGGCTCTCTATTCAAAAATTCTAAGGATCGTGGTGTTGAAGCTCAGTAATCAATTCAGACTTAAAGCTGAGCCCTTTATTTTGTATTGAACCAGACACTTGGGCTTGACATGGGGAAGTGTAAAAGCTAACTTCACCTGCCTTTTTACTCCTTTTGGGTTGCAACTTGCAATATATCTTTATTCAGGAAAAAAGCCGAAATTAGAAATTGTCTTTTTTGTAATCCTTTCCTTTTTGTGGATGGACCTCTTCTAGGTCTAAGTCAAAAGTTGTAAAAGATCAAATGGTTGGTTCAAGTTTACCTTAAATGATTAAAAAAATTATATTGAAATCAAATCTCCTTTATATCCAAAAAGCAACTTATTGAAATTTTGGTTCGATTATAAGAACAATCTTGGAATAGACATAATAGGTTCAATCACATCATTTATGTATGTATGAGTGTGTGTATAAATATATATTGTATTTTGAGATCTAGTACGGATAAAAGTGGGGTGTTACACACATTTGCATAAATTGAAATCATTTATTGATTAGTAAGTTTAAATAGTTGAATGAAAGTCTAGAGTTTCTATTAGACCTGACAAAAAAAATTTCTAGAGGTGAAGTTCATTGTCTTGAGTTTGATCACACAAGGATTAAGATTAGGTGCAATACTCTCTTGAGTTTGATCACACAAAGATAGAGATTAGATGCAATTACCTACTTTTCTCTCACAAAATTTTTTTTTAAAATTTTTTATTTTACTTTCTTAACTTTCTTTTTTTTTTTTTTTTTTTTCTTTTTCTTTTTTTGGTTTCCTAAGGGGTGTTTGGGCCAGCATACACGCACCTCGACTTATCCCTGCCCGTAGTGAGAGCCTCCCACTAGCCACAAGCCACAGGGTGTTGCAGCTGCTGGGATTTTGTTAACTTTTTTACTCCATTTTAATATTTTTAATTTAATGATTGAAAATGAAAGTTGCTTTTTACCACCCTTAACCCCATTCATTAATTGCAATTGCATTAGGTGTTGATCTCAATCCACGCACATGCATGGTCTTCTAAGTTTGGTGTAACTGGAATGTGACATCAGATGGGAAACACAAAACGCATCAATCCTTAAATGAAAAGGAACATCTTTTTGCCTTTTACGGAAATTGTTATACCACAATTGATTCCAAACTTCAAACGTGGGTTGATTGCCTGATTTCACTAAAATACAATAATCATTCTATTCAAGCTAAGATGATTCTATTATCTTTCAAATGAATAATTTTTAGGTATTTCCAAAGTACAGAGAATAGTGCTTCTTTTTCTCACATTTATGATGGGGTCAACTAATTAAATTCATTGTGAGGCCCACTATGAACGTGAAATGAATGAGCATAATTTTTTCGTACTCCGAGAGTATCTAAATTTTTTCCAAAATCTTGATTGATATTGCATATTGATCAAATAATATGCAGATTTCATGCATATCCCAATTTCTTCTAGGGTGATCAATCAAATTAGCAATGATCAAATTCCATTACAAAGGTGTTACTTGAATAGTACAAAACCAAAAGACACCTTTCTTTTTCCTTTTTTTTTTTTAAGGACACATCCATAGACATAGAGTGAAGCATTTTTTTGGACCATGGTTGTTAGATAGGTAGATGATGACAAAAAAAATGATGATATTTGAATTACAGTCTCATAAAAGTCGTTTAAAAAAAGTTATGAAAGTAGGAAATTTTTATTTATTTTAGAGAAGGAATGAGGACATCCTCGTGGGCTAGCACGCTTTTTTTTTTTTTTTTTTTTTTTTTTGGGGTTTACTTATACACTGCTCTACAAAGGACACACTTATATTGAAATCAAATACTCACTTTGTTAACCTCTTAAGAAAAAAAAAAGTCATTCAGTACATTGCCTTTTACCTAAAAATTTATAAGTTTCCATAACTATATTATTATTATTATTATTATTGTAAGAGCTAGAAATGTAAAGCCCAAGCCCACTTAGAATAGTGTTGTTTGGATCTTCAAAACTAAGTCCAAACAATGAATTTTTAATAGAGCGGGATTCTAAACCAGTGCAACACTGAAATTGTTCCAAGTCTAAAGCTAATAGAGCTTAAGTGAGAAATAGAAGGAAATGAAACAGGGATTCCAAAAAAATAATTCCTTGGGTAATTCAGAGGATGGATCTTATATTGATAAATCAGGATGATATTGCTACACTGGGTATTTCTTTGCTTTCTCACTAGTTCCTTTTTTCTTAGAGAATCTTCATCTCATTTTTCTGGAGGGTTTCCTTCCTCATATAGCTCCTTCCCTTTCATCCTAACCCTCTACTTGTACATCTTAGGAAATTCCATAGGATACTTGTCCTATCAAGACCCTTTTGGAGGTGGTAGAGGGAGTTATTAGTTGTAAAGTTACTGTTTAGAGGTCATTTCATTATTAATTCAACTGGTTAGGTTGGTGCAGAGTATTGAATACGAAGGTGAGAGATGTCTGTAGACATCAAAATTTTATGATGTATTCACAACTATCCGATTGTTCATAATAAAATATTTGTGATCAAATTAATCTCAAATTGACGAGGTGGACAATCAACAAATGAAATCAAGTCACGTGGCAACATCAAATAAGAAAGACATATGACAATGTCAGAAGAAAAGACTTATGTGGAAAGTTCTTATTAAATGAAAGACCAAATTAAATTCATAATTAACTCTCAATAAATACTGAGAGAAAGTTCAAAATTAAATTTGATTGAGTTGCCTATAAATAGAGGCTTTTCATATGAGAAAGGGAACAGAACACTTAGAGAGAAAACACTACTGACACTCTGCCAAAATAGAGAGTCATCTCTAAAGTTCACAAGAATTTCATTGTTCATCAAGACCTATTCCTAATTCTTCAAACCAAAGTGGAGATTCTCCTTTAACCTAGCTTGAGATCAAGCCAACAGCCCTCGCATCAAATCAAGCACATTCAACTGTTCATTCAACTAGGAGACATCAAAGCACGATTCAAGATCAAGCTTCATAGCCCCTTCAAATTGTAACGTTTCTTGGAGATCGAATCAGAGGAATTTATTTTACTCTTTCATTGTAAAAGTTCATACAGATCAAATACAAATTTATTATTTGTTACAAATCAAATACAAATTGATTATTTTACTCACATATATACAAATCAAATACAAATTGATTATTTGTTACACTATTTCGTGATCGTGTGATTTATCTTTTACGAAAATTGTGTGTACTGTGTCTTCTTCAGGAAACTTCCTCCCGCCACCCTTGCAAGCCTTCCGTTGCTATCCCTTCCCTTGTTCTTGGGCTTTTAAGGGATTTCAATTGTCCTTTGGCTCTCTTGTTCTCCTCGGATAGGCGCAGTTCTCAGAGTTTACTTTCCTCGGTCTCCCACAATTATTATTATTATATTTTACGTTAATTTTCTTAATATAAACTTTAGTAAAAGATGAATAATGACTTTTTTAATAAAGTAAAATAATAAGTTAGGAAATTCATTTACTAACTTTAAAAAGACAAATTCATTTTAGGACTTTCCAAACTAAAAGTCTAAAATAAAGTCATTTTGAAACAATGTACCATCCAAAACATGTAGCTGTAGTATTGTAGTGTTTGTAATTGAATTATAAGTTGATTTTTATTGCTTATTTTAGTATTATTTGCGAATTTTGCATAATTTTTTATTGTAATTTTATTTTAAATAATTTAACTTTCAATTATTTTAAAATAAGTTTATTTTTAAATTTTTTGGTCCTATATTAAGAAAAAATTACTAGAAATTATTAGTAATTTTCAAAATGGAAAAAAAAGGTAATATATAAAAGTAAACAAATCAAACAGGAAGATTGTTGATAACTTATTAGGAGAGAGAATGTTAGGCACACGCAAATGTCGACACTATCGCGCTCATTCTCATACAAAAAGTTGCAACAAAAAGGCTTCTTCTTCCTCCGTTGCCCCTAACCTTTCGTCAAATACCTCAAAATATGTCGACACTCTCTGTCTCTCTCTCTCCCACATTAGCTCATCGAATTTCGACACGAAACTGTATGCAGAATCAAATTGGAACAAAGCGTCCATACGCCACAAAGGCATTAGAATAAATAAATAACACACTGCTCGTCTTCGATCCCCACCGATCACTCCAAAGTCTCTTTTTGAAAAAAAGCATAAATCCGAGATTCTAGTCATCTCTCTTCCCATGTCTTTCATTGAGGTTCATTCTTCGAGACTCTATCTCTCTGTCTCTCTCTTAGTCAATTTTGTTTCTTTTTATTTATTTATTAACGATGACGTTTTTGTTTTTGTTCTATCCAGGATCTCTGGTCCCTGCTCTGTCTCGAAGGGTTCAGAACAAAACTCCGAACTTTCTCAGGTAAATTCAATCCCCATCACCAAATTGAACTCAATTTCACGAAATTCTTTCCCTTTTGGCTATTGGGTATTCGATCATACAAAAAACCCAATTCAAAAACTCAAATTTTAACCCATATTTGATTCTTTTACTCTGTTTCTAACATCTGGGCATTCTTTTTTTTTTTTTTTTTTTTTTTTTTTTTTTTTTTTTTTGCATCGAGCACCAATAAAGACTCGATCTTTAGCTCAGTTTCGGAATCTATGTCGAGCGCGAGCTGTAGAGATGGCGAGTTAGAGAATTGCCGAGACGAGTCAACGGCTTTGGTTCTCAAACTCGTGGCCATAGCTTCGATTCTGATTGCTGGAGTGGTTGGAATCGCGATTCCACTCGTGGGAAGGAACCGCCGATTCCTTCGTACAGACGGAAATGTGTTTGTTGCGGCGAAAGCTTTCGCTGCCGGTGTAATTCTCGCAACTGGGTTTGTCCACATGTTGTCGGGCGGGTCGGAGGCCTTATCTGACCCGTGTTTGCCCGAGTACCCGTGGTCCAAGTTTCCATTTTCTGGGTTTTTTGCCATGGTGGCTTCGCTGGTGACCCTATTCGTTGACTTTGTTGGGACCCAGTATTATGAAAGGAAACAGAGAGTAATTGAGGAAAAGATCAGGGTCGGGTCGGAGGACCCGCGTTTGGAGAGTGGGATTGTGACGGGTTTGGATGGGAATGGTGGGAAAGTGTTTGGAGAAGAAGAAGGTGGTGGAATCCATATTGTGGGGATGCATGCACATGCGGCGCACCATAGACATTCTCATCCACATGGACAGGATGCATGTGATGGGTACGTGAGTGATCATGGACATGGACATGGGAATGGGCATGGGCATGGGCATTCTCATGGGTTTGATGATGATGAGGAGGATGGGGGTGTTAGACACGTCGTCGTTTCACAGGTATGTGTGGGTTTGGTTTTTTGTTTTACTCTGTGTTTTTGTTTGGATGTTCATTAGTGATTTTAATTAGAGCTTTGATCGTTGAGGGTGGGTTAAAAGTGCTAGTAAAAGTGTGGCTGGTTAAAAGTGGGCCTATAAATGGTACCCTACCACTTTCAAAAGTAAATGTGGGACCTAGTTTTTACCACGTTATTGGTAGGACCACAGGTCTCACAAACATTTGGTTCACTTTTTTTTTTTTTTTTTCAGCAAAAAACATTTGGTTCACTTTTGATAATAAACACACACACTTTCATGGAACTTTTCATATTGCATAACATGTTATGATAAACTTTCATGACATTTTTTAAGGTTACACGAATATTGTAATATTACTTTCACATAATAAATATAATATGTTTATTGTATATGTTTTTAAATTTTTTTTGGTATTATTTGACTTATGCTTTCAATGAGTACCTTATTTTGAGCGAGTGAATTTAGAGAATGGTGGTGGTGTTATGGTCCTAATCCTGTTGGTTGTGTAGGGTGATTAGGGTCTCACTTATTTTGCCGAGTCATAATAAACTTAAGTGAGCTTGATGAGTTCAATTCCTATCCTCATGTTGACATTGTGTATAGCTCATTCTTTCTTTTTCTCTTTGCTAAAACATCGTTGTTGTCTAAGTTGAGTAACTTTGTTTTGGAATGTAGTTTGTGAGTTCCTTTCATTGTCCGATTTGGTCAGGTTGGTGATCAAACAAATTTGACATGTGTAAGTTTGAAATGCTTCTAACTGGACCAAAACAAATGAATGTCAACAAACTTTTCCTACTTTCTCGACCCTTCATATTATAAGCCAATTCAGCAATAGCGTGTAGTACTTTTACACGGTCCTAAGTAATTTAATTACTGCCGACACCTTCACTGTAGTTGTTGGTTTAGCTTTCAGGCTTCGTTAGTTTCAAAGGAAAACTTTGCCAATGCCTCTCAATGTACCATGTGTTGTAAATTGTAATCTGCATATGCTTTTTCATTGGAAGGAATAGTCTTACACTCTGTATATAAGATGGCTCTGAGAACTTTTAACAATCATTGTGCAGATTGAGTTTCTAGTAGCTACTAATTACTTGACCAATTAAATTGTGTATATAATATTTCCAAACCTTTTCTATGCAGGTTTTGGAACTTGGGATTGTATCACATTCAGTTATCATTGGACTATCACTAGGAGTTTCACAAAGTCCATGTACTATAAGACCCTTAATTGCAGCATTATCCTTCCATCAATTCTTTGAAGGATTTGCACTTGGAGGCTGCATCTCCCAAGCCCAGTTTAAAAATCTGTCAGCAACAGTGATGGCATGCTTTTTTGCCTTGACAACCCCAGCAGGGATTGCTGTTGGGATTGGCATTGCTTCATTCTACAACCCATACAGTGTTGGCGCTCTGGTTACTGAAGGCATCTTGGATTCAATGTCAGCTGGCATTTTGGTTTACATGGCTTTGGTGGACCTAATTGCTGCTGATTTCTTGAGTAAGAGGATGAGCTGCAACTTTAGACTGCAGGTAGTATCTTATTTTACACTCTTCCTTGGGGCTGGATTGATGTCTTCATTAGCAATTTGGGCTTGATTATTAATATATTTGTTTAGATTTCTCGCCTTTTGAGTGTAATTGTGGCAATGCATCAAAATTCTTTCTTTTTGGTTTCTCTTAGCAAGGAGAGGGTAGGAAGAAAAAAGGTTTGTAATCATTGCTTTTGATTAAAAAAAGAAAAGAAAAGAAAAAAGAATATTCTTTTCTCCATTTTGTATTGCTGACCAATATATTCCTCCCACATGATAAATATTGTTTTTAACTTTAATGGTTATTTTGAGTGCTAAATTATTCCAACTCATTTTCCAATTGCACATGGTCATATTCAGCATTTTGTACGAGCAGAGACTTATGCCATCTTGAATAGTCTTGGTCTGTGTGGGTTTTTCCTAAAGCTTGTAGTAATAGGATTCGAGAAAAGGATTACCAAATCTGTGATGTATTCCAGAATGTCTAATCAAATTACATTCAGGTTATCTGTAATTGTTTATATAACCTTGATCAACTTAATATATATTGGATGTGAGACTCTCAAAGTCATTCAATCTAATCTGATATATGATCTGTCTGGGATATTACAACTTAATTCAAAAATTATTTCTTTTATCTTTGGATTATACGGGATTGCATTAAAGAAACTAGCACCCTACAATGGAGCATAATGCAAATCAAAAGTGTCATTTAAGGACATAAAATTTATTTGATCAAGAGTCTTAGGTTTGTTTGACCGGAGAAGTGAAAAAGTGAGAGGATAGAAAATAGATGAGAGGATGAAAAAATAAAATAATAGAAAAAATTTAGTTTTTTCTCCTATGTATTTGGTTGGAGGTGTAGAAAAGTAGAAGGGATTAAAAATCTTTTTGTTTGGTTGGGGAGAAAAATAGAAAAATAGAAAATGTAGTTATATAAATTTACTACATAATATGTAAGAAATAATTTATTTGTACTAATTAAATAATATAAAATTAACACACCATACATGTAAATTTATATTATTTTTCTTTATTATTATAGATAACATAATCAATAATATATACATACACACACCATATTGCTGGGTGGAAGCTAAAAATAGAAAATAAACTAGGCAACAAAAAACGTAGAGATCTCTTTTAATTTAAGAGGACATAAGACAGAGATCTTATGAAAGCTACAACGAAAAAGCTGGACAACAAAAAACCTCCTTTGTGCTGTAGAATGAGAGTGATGACAATAATAGGGGAAAAAGAAAAAAGAAAAAAAGAGAGAAGGATCAGAGACATTGCTGAAGAGAAGATACAAACAAAGCAAGGAGAGGTATTAGACGTGCGGTGAAATGACTGGAGGTAGGTGAGAAGCACCAAAAGAGTTTTGGCCAATTTTGTCAGTGTGCTGGATAGGCATTTTCAATTTTTCATGCCTGTTATCTCTCTAATTCGGAAAGATGAGTTTCTGGTAAGCCCGGGAAGAAAATATACGAGCTCCACCAAAAATATTTTCTTACTTTTTCTGCTTACCAAATAACACTTAATTTTATTTTCTCTCCTTTATTTTCTGTCATCCTTATTCAACCTCAAACCAAACATACCTTAAGAACATAAAGTATAGTACATCGTTAGGTTGAATCCAAAATTTCACAAATTCTGGCATGTCCCTCCTCCCCCTTACCAAAAGCATTGGTATGAATCACCCATCTCTCTCCTCAACCAAAACTTTGGCCCTATTATAACCCATTATGTCTGTTTTAACTTGTTTGGTTAAATTCTGATCAATTTGGTGATTTAAGTTGGTACGTGAACAAAACGTTAACTTTTGTTTTATTACTAATCTTTTTTATTAATTTCCTTTTTAAAACATGAAATTTGAGTTTAATTTGATAGGGTCTAGTTAATGTGTGCCTTTACAGCACACATTAACCATTTATTTTTGGAAAAATTTTTATGAAAAATTGAACAAGATGTAAAACTAGTGAATTATTTTTTCGTTTTTCCATAAAAATTTCTTAAAATAGATTACTAATATATGCCTTAAGGACAAAGACACATGTTAGTAAATCCTAATTTGATAATATTGATGTGAAAATTGTAAGCGATTTGAAGTATTGATTTGATTCATCATAAATTTTGTTCTTGATTTGATATTGAAATTTAGCCCTACTAAAAGAAGCTATTATTCATGACAACAATTTTAACGTAAAGTTGATTGATAAGTAGTGGACATAATAACTTTTGCTACCAATTGATTGATGAATGTAAATCTTCTTTCTCATTTTGAGAATCGAGATGGCAAAGTATGGTTGACACAACATTTCACATGTACCAATCATGATAAACTTTAATTGTACAATAACGAACCCTTCTCATGCACTATGGGTTGGTTTAGGAACCATCGGAAATTGAAATTTTTTTGTCAAAAGTATGGTAAATAAAGATAAAAATTAATTGAAATAGTATTGATTCATCATAAATTTTGTTCTTGATTTGATATTGAAATTTAGCCCTACTAAAAGAAGCTATTATTCATGACAACAATTTTAACGTAAAGGTGATTGATAAGTAGTGGACATAATAACTTTTGCTACCGATTGATTGATGAATGTAAATCTTCTTTCTCATTTTGAGAACGGAGATGGCAAAGTATGGTTGACACAATATTTCACATGTACCAATCATGATAAACTTTAATTGTACAATAACAAACTCTTCCCATGCACTATAGGTTGGTTTAGGAATCATCTGAAATTGAAATTTTTTTGTTAAAAGTATGGTAAATAAAGATAAAAATTAATTAAAATAGTATAGTAGAACCCATAAATATAAATAATATCAAAAACTATAAAAAGACTTGTAAATAATAATAAAAATAAATTAAATAATAAAATAAGTTTACTCTAAATTTTAGTTTCAAATTCAACCTAACGGTGAGATAGACACGTGAACTACCAATTTAATACTTAAAACCCAAAAAAAGAAGAAAAGAAAAGACGAGAGTCTAAAAATAGTTTCAAGGAAGAAGATCCAAATCAACTGAAAAAGACACTAAAACTGAAACAACAACTCCTTCTTTAACTTGGTTTAGTACTCACTTCCGGAACAAGACACTGTTTTAAAGTCTAGACACTCATCAATATCTCTCAAAACTCAAAAGGCATTGTGGTTTGTGAGTGTGAGTTTGTCTTTCTGTCTCTCTGAAACTCTCTGAATCCCAACAAACCAAAATTCACGAAAATGCCACTCTTCTCCAACACTCACACTCACCGTTCCTCTTCTCCTTCTCTCCCAACCTCATACACCTCCAAACCTCTCAAACCTCAAAAACCCAATTCTACCCTTGTCCCCACCAACCTCCCCTTGCCCATTCTCGTCTTTTCACTCCTCTGCTTTATCTTTGGCCTCGTCGGCACTATCCTTGCCGTTTCTGCTCTCCGGCAACCCAGACCCGTGCCCGTTTTCCGATGTGGCAGATCCGAAGACACTTTCCGGGCTTTCTACTCCAAAGGTGACAATGGTGGGGGCTTGGTGGAGCGGCCTAAGCAACTTGGGTTCGTTGGTATTCACACCGGGTTTGGATCCTCCGATCGTCGCTTGGCTTTGAGGGAGACTTGGTTTCCTTCTGACCCAGATGGGCTTTTGAGGTATCTCAGCTTTTTGTTTAGCTAAATTGTTGTTTTTTGGAAAATGGGTTGTGATCAGATTTTGCGTTGGCATTGCAAATGGAAATCAGCGGTGGGTTTTGCTTGCATGTGATTGCTTGTTCTTTGTTGATCTGAATTTAATTAAACTACTTTTCAAGTAAGTAAGTTAAAATCGTAATGGGATTGTTCAGTGTCACTCAAATTAGTTTGGAGAGAGAGAAGATTTTGCAAAAGTTAAGGTGGCATGGTTTGATTGGTGTTAGTAAAAGTAGTAAAAGGATTCTCTCCGTTTAAAATGGATCCATTTCAATGATCTCATGGTTCAAAATAAATATTACAAATTTAAAAGTGTATTAAGTATTACATATCTAAAGCTGTATTCAATGTCGTCATTTAAAATGTGGCACTCTGTGTACAGTGTACTGTTTGATCCAAGAAATGAAACCTTAACAAAACTTGCCACATCAACTGTTAAGAAAAGGACCAAGAAAAGTTTTGTATTCTTACTCAAGAAGAAAGTGGGATGTTAATAACATGAAATATTGAGAAGCAATTACTAGCTTAAAAAATGTTAGTTTCTTTGTCTTCGGTTACGATTAAATAAATGTACTTGGTTTAGTGGAGTGGATGTTATTGGTTTCTTGTAACCCCCTTCAGTGTTTTATCTGCTGAATTCCTGCTACCAGACTCAAGAGTATTTATTTTTCGCTTGATCATCATGAAAAGAGAAAAATACTCTATATGTGCTTATTTATTTGTTTGTGTATGGTCTGGGCGAGGATTTTGTGGATATTAGTTGAAATTCATGGCTAGTGCATGGCATGAACCTTCTCTAGTTGTTGAGTTGGTAGCATCATTGGTACCGGTAGGCACATTTTTTATAAACATACCACACTTAACTTTTCTTCATTCATTTTCCTCAACAAGAGAGCTCCCAAAGAAATCCTGGAAATGTGTAAAGTCACTCAAGTAGCCTTATTGTTTTTAATCCTTCTTTCTTGTCAGTGTGGAGTTGGCGTTTAAATGTGATGCTCCATTGTGCCTTTCTAAAAGAACACATTTGTGTTAGGTTAAACTTTCTCCATGTTTGCCAGAACTAGTTTTCCTGTCCAAGATATATGCTGTTGAAGTTGTCAATGGAAATGCTTCATTACTGTTGTAAAACATGCGATGCTTGTCTTTTCTATTTTAACTCACTATAAACCCTCTTCCATTCTATTTTCTTGTTTAACTTATCACAACTTTAATAATTTCTGCAATTGCATAGTCACTTCATTTTCATTTTTTATAGGTTGGAACAAGCTACTGGAATAGCTTTTAGGTTTGTAATTGGAAGATCAAAAAATGCAAAAAAGATGGCAGAGCTTCATAAAGAGATGGAGAAGTACAAAGATTTCATGGTTATTGATGTTGAGGAAGACAATTTAAACCTTCCCTACAAATCGTAAGGATTGTGTATATGCACTAATTGTCATGTTGGTAATTGGATATTCCTGGAAGCTTATGCAATATTTCCTTTTCCCCTGCCTTGTAGCCTGACATTCTTCAAAGCAGCCTTTGAACTTTTTGAAGCTGATTATTATGTCAAAATTGATGATGTCATTTATTTACGTCCAGGTACATTAAAGTGCCTATAGATCCTTTAATAATGGTCTAATTGCAATGTAATGCTGTTGATGATATACAAACATTCTTATAGAATGCAATGTAATGCTGTTCCCATAATATGTCAGATCGGCTAGCAATTCTTCTAGCTAAGGAGCGAACACATCCACTGACTTACATCGGATGCATGAAGAAAGGACCAGTGATCACTGACCCTAAAATGAAATGGTATGTGGTTTTCCAAATTATTTACTTTTCTGAAATATGTCTCTGTATGCCTAAAATTTATCAATGGAAAACCACATACCAAATTTATAATCACACAAATTTCAGGTATGAGAAATCAGGACATCTGATTGGAAATGAATACTTTTTGCATGCTTATGGTCCTATATATGTTCTTTCTGCAGAGGTGGTAGCTTCACTGGCAGCTGCTAGAAATAACAGGTCTGTAAACTTTGCCTCTATGAATTTCTTTATGTTACTTGTTATTTTCTTTTTGCCAGTGATTGCTGTTTTACATTATTTGCCCGGAAGATGTCTTCATCCATCAGAAAAAAAGTTATCCTTTATAATCTACATATACACATATGTCTGTGTGTGTATGTGTTATATTTGATAAATAGATTTGTTCTTTACATATGGAGGCAGGCATAATTCTTGAAAATCAAGTAAACCACTTTTCTCTGCCGGATAGATTTTTTAATTACTTGTAGGTCCCATTGTATCTAGTAATCGCTGGCCTTGTTTGTCATGCATCCGTTCTAATTTGTTGGTCCATCAAAATTGATTGTTTGCTTGATTCAAACAATTAGAGGAGTAAAAGATGGTTCATTGATGATCATATTCACAATTCAAAATTTCCAATTTGTACTAATGTACAGCTTTGAAAGCCAAAATTCAGACCAAAGTCTAAACATTTATCTATATGGAAATATTATTGCTGTAATTTCATGGTCATGATACCATATTTAATAAAAGTATGCATGCCCTAAGTATGGGTTATATATATATATAAATTGAGAGGGAGGAGGGAAATTTTTAAAAGCCACCCTGCAAGAGAGGGGGGGGGGGGGGGGGTGGTCCCTCCCTCCGCCAGTGCAGATATGCATGTAACATTTCTATGTTTTGGTTAAGGGGTCATCAAGACAAGCCAAGTTAATAAATCATGATTTGATGCTTACTGTTTAATGTTACAATCTGGCTTTACCAAATCCCCACAAAGTTCCTTTATAAACCTGACAGCAAAAATAATACTAGCAAGATTTTTTAGGATGTGTGAAGTTGAACATTGCTTGAACTCTTGTGATTTCCGATAGCTCTAGATCTCCTAGATTTACAATTTGTTGTGATTTACAGGTGCACTAACATTTATGTTGTGACATCTAAATTGAAAAGTGAGGGTGATATGTCAGGACAGTATTATTCAACTTTATTGTTATTATACTAACTCATTCTGTCACCTTAAACAAGCATCCTATGCATCTCTTTACACCATCCTTTCTCATTAGTGTCATCGCTCTCTTATTGAGTACCTTTTTCCCTTCTCTTCTTTTTTTAATTTTGTAGATTTTTTGGTATTGCAAGTAATATTGCTTACTATCTCCGTTAGGAACTTGTTTCTTTTGCATTCCTTCCATATTTAGTTAATTGCTTATTAAAAAAAAATTTGAACTATAAAATCAGTAGCATCTATATCTTACAGGAGCATGAATTCCTATGAATCTTAATGGTATTCATCCATACTGTGGAATCAAACATTACCATGTCCATTATTTTATTATTATTTTTTTCTCTTGCCTGTAAGCGATATTTCTTTATTTGTGTAACTTGTGCTTGAGTGATGTCATCTATAGAGATGTATTTAAATTATTCCGACTTCCTATGGTTATCATTCTGCTTACTAGATGCAATTTCTAGTCTTCAGTTTGAGGATGTTTAGCAATGAGGATGTCACAATTGGGTCATGGATGCTTTCTATGAATGTCCATCATGAAGATAACAGGGCAATATGTGACCCTCGATGTACACCTACATCTATTGCAGTATGGGACATCCCAAAATGTTCAGGTAAATCATTTTTCAAACTTATCCTATTGGTTCGTTTCTAATAAATAGTGTACTACGCCAATAGCGGATGCCTAATTTCATTTTCCTAGTCTAAAGCTTGCTGATTGATATGTGCTGCTTAAACGTTGACGCATGAAAGTGAAGGTTTGTCTTAAGAGAAGTGAGGCTGATGCAATTATTTAAGTTTAAATAGTTTTGATTTAACCATATGCCTTATAAAATGAAATCAACTTATTACATCTAACCATGTAGGGTTCAAACCTCAGACATTCACTTTTGCACATTGGTAGCTTGCGAAATGCAATGTTTTTAACTTTTGTGGTTTTTACAGTTCTGCATAGATACTGTCATTTTTTTCTTCCCTCACCATCTTGATGATTTTCCTCTTGAATGTTTTCAATCTAATGAACCTAGCACTGAAATCATAAGATATTTTTTCTGTAGCATGATCTAATATATGAAAACTATTGAAAATATTCAGGTTTATGCAATCCAACTAAGAGGCTGAAGGAGCTTCACAAGATTGGTATGTGCTCCAGAAGTCCAACCTTGCCTCCTGATGTTGATGACAGATAGTGCCTCTCTGGTCTGAGATTATACTCTCTACATTCTGGAAATACATGAATATCAGTTGGGATATTTCTTGGTTCCTGGGGGCAAATAGATTTTTAAAGGTACCTACCAGAAGACATGACATCTCCTTTGACCTTTTGTATCCATCCATTAAGTCTTGTTGTACAAGTGGTGTATTCTTAGTGAGCATTTCTATTGCGCCATCTTCCGTAGATGATTCCACTCATTACTTTATAGTACCAGTGAATGGGTTAGACATCATCAGTACCACAGAAATATATGGACAGTATTGCAATGTTTTTTTGTGCTGGATTCGAAAATTAATTAGAGGTGTGTACTAAGAGTACAATGTATCTTTGGATCACAACTGTTGTTTGTAGTTTTATGATAGCATCTTATACATGTTGTAAACTCTTGTTTTATACACTGCCAATAATAGCCAACGACATCTCTTTTTATTTCCCTATAAAGTAATCAAAGTATAAAATAGGAAAAACAAAATTGAGATAAGAGTGGGATGTAGGATTTTTATTCACGTCTAGCTGCCAGCAGCTCCAACATTTCCACTGAAGGTGGTTTCTTAATCTTCTCTGCCATAGCGGCTGCATTGTAAATCATACCTAACTTATGTTAGCATTTAGCCGTTATTTTTCTACTTATACTTCATTATTATTATTATTTCCTTATTTGTATCTTAAACACACGTCGAATGTATCTGTAGATTCCCTACTACTCCTATTATTGCCTGAATTAGGGAATATCAAATTATCCTTGATTCAAGCGTAATTAGAGCTTCCTAGATCAACTATCATTGTGTATAAATATGAAGTCATCTGTACGTAGCTTAAAAGTTAAAACTCACTAAAAAATATATAGATTATACAATTTATTTCATTTTCCAACCATTGCTTGACAAAGCTGTTAACTGCCATTGGTTGTCACCGGTCATTGTTATCCAACATCACTTCCAGCCAGGGCCAACCCTTCCACTAGGCTAATTAGGCCATTGCCCAAGGCCACCCAAGTGGAAGTGAGGCCCCAAAATTTTAAAAAAGAAGGGGTAATAGAAAAAAAAATAGTTTAAGATGAAATTCCAAAAAATCTTATTCATCCTTGTGACCAAAGAACAAAAAATTTGGAATATCCTTGGAAACATTGGTACCCCAAAAAATTCTTTGGTCTAAACAAAATCAGTGATCCCAAAAAAATCATCCTTAACCTCTAGACAAATAAAAAATCAACTAGATAAAATGCAAATTCGGTCTAAAAAATTACCCACAAAACAATCTCAAATCAAAAATCTTAAATGCCTAAATTTTACTCATACATTCTCTCTCTCTCTCTCTCTCTCTCTTAGCTAGCTAGATGATGATAGTTTGCAAAAATACTATCTTAAACTTAAATCTTTTCTCAAACATGATGTTTATTATGGTATTGATGATTTAGATTTACTTTCAGAGATAAAAGTTTTAAAAGAAATTATATAAAAAGGTTAGATTCATTTTTAAATACATGCATTGCTTATAGAATAGTCATGCTTTGCTGTTAGCATAAAAATCACTCCCCTTGGACTAATAGTTATGTACCACAGCGCAATGGGGGCAAAGGTTCACTACAAATGGCTTTGCTGTTGGCATAAAAATCACTTCCCTTGGACTAATCAGCAATTGACTAAAGCAAATATTCATACAAATTTATCTTTGACTAAAACAATCGTTTCAATTGTCCGAAAGCAATCTTGGAATAAAGTGAACTATGAAATGGAAGAACTTTATAAGAAAACATATAAAATAGAACACATTATAAACAGAACAATGTAGTCCATAGATTACTCACATACATAACTCAAACCAAATTACAATAAAACTCACACTCGCACAAGTTTCTATGACTCATGCTTCTCAACATATAAAAAAAGAAGTTTCTACAACTCGCCTTGCAATTGTCATAAATGTTCAATGAGGTCCAACTAGAGATGCATAATTTCAAGTTTCTACTGGAATCACCTTTCTACGACTCGACTCAAGTTTCACAATTTTGCTCAATTATTGATTTCAATTCTTGGAGATTGATGTAGGACAAAATATTCTAATTAATTTCTGTGATCTTTTATATTTGGTATTTTTATGTAATTTTCGTTATTTTAGGTTTAGGTGGTTTATTTCCTTGTTTTTAGGTGCATTTAGTGTTTTTTAGGTTAATTTTGATTCCTGTTATGGTTAGGTATCAATTAGGAGTTATTTTAGATTATATTTTTTTGTCAGTCAAGTTTTAAGGAGCTCTTAAATAGACCCTTAAGTCTGTAAATGTTTTTCATAGTTTATTATCAATAAAAATTCAGACTTGTGTCTTTTGTGTTTTTTGGTGGATTCCAGACCTATTACCTTGTGGATTTAAGGAACCTCTTATGGATTCAAGAAACCCCTCGTGAATTCGAGGTTTACTACCCAGAAACTAACAGTTTAGTTTCTGTTCCATCAAGAGAGCATTGTGTGTGCTTTTTTTCAAGCTTCCGCGACATACACAAGTTTCTATGACTCATGCTTCTCAACATATAAAAAAAGAAGTTTCTACAACTCGCCTTGCAATTGTCATAAATGTTCAATGAGGTCCAACTAGAGATGCATAATTTCAAGTTTCTACTGGAATCACCTTCCTACGACTCGACTCAAGTTTCACAATTTTGCTCGATTATTGATTTCAATTCTTGGAGATGTATAGCTCCACCATCAAATACCACTGTATTTTCAAGTTTCAACCCTGAAACTATTCTACAAAAGCCTTGTAAGAGTTAACTACGAGTGAGACCAGGTTGGTTTTCTTAATTTTCAGATCAATATTCCAGAATTTCACAGCTTTGGTCAGCAAACCTTCAGTACTTTGCTTCCTATTTTAAGCTTAAAACAAAGCATTCTATACAAGTATACACCAAGATGACTATATTACAAAAACAATAATAAATCAACATATAAACAAATCTTTACAAGCATCCCAACTGATACAATTAGCAGACAATACTTAATTTCATCAACTTTGGCTAAACCTGCCTCAGTGCCTATCGAGAGTAATTGTACAAATAGCTTATATGCAAATGATTCAAGCAACACTGAGAAAGTTCTCCCAAGTTCCGAATTTCGAGCTTAAGTTCCCTCCACCATTCTGCTGGGCATGCTCAGAGATAACTTTGCTTTAACACAAAAATCCCATGTCATAGCTATCTCCCCAAGCGACCAGGGTTTTAGCAGGCTTTGGAGGGACACCTTGAGCCTTGACTTCTACTTTACTGAAAGATCCTCATGGTCCTCTCTGTTAAAGCAACCAAGAATAAAAGTGTGAATACTTCAAAGAATCTTAGTTGATCAGCTCCATTCGAATATATTAGGGTGAGAGCAAGAAAATAAATTACATGTCTTTAATGATTAGAAAAAAAAAATTGTTGAGAATAAGTTGGTGGAGAATAAATTGTTAATAACTTTAAGCAGGTAGAAGACAACAGATATCCATGACATGTAAATGTCGGACAAAATGGGCTTTTGCCCTTTTCAACTAAACTAATTAGCCTTATGCCCTCCTTCTCAAACTAAATAGGAAAATGCCCCTCTTTTAAAACTCGATTTTTGATAAATCAAGTTAGATCCTATAGCGGCGTTTTTAAGGACCTATAGTGACGTTTTCAAGACCTATAGTGGCGTTTTGTAACTCGATTTAAATGAAATCGAGTTATAGGTAAAAAAAATAAAAAAAATTGCCTATAACTCGATTTAATGGAAGTCGAGTTAAAAAACGTCACTATAGGTCTTGAAAACGTCACTATAGGTCCTTAAAAACGCCGCTATAGGGCTCCAGATTTTTTTTTTTAAATAACTCGATTTATCAAAAATCGAGTTTTAAAAGAGGGGAATTTTCCTATTTAGTTTGGGAAGAAGGGCATAAGGCTAATTAATTTGGTTGAAAAGGGCAAAAGCCCATTTTGTCCTGTAAATGTCTCTCATTTTCAAATTCTGAGAATAAGCAATAGATTATATGCAGTTCAGAAAACATTTTAGGATAATATTAAGATCTTTACACCTTTACCAATTTGTTATTAAGATATTTCAACACTAAATACCTTTTTTAAAAAAAAAAATCAACACTAAATATTTATCACTTTACGGCCAATTCAACAAATGAACCATCCCCAATAGACTCTTCAAGGATTATTATTACTATTTTTTCCACTTAATTAAAACCTTATCCATCTCTGGTTTTAGAAATGGATTCTTCATATGATTAGATATAAATATTAGATGAGATTTGATATCATGTTTATATTCCTATTCACCAATGGAGAAATCCTTTTTTTAAGATTTCAATACATGTATGAACTACCCAAAAAAAAAAAAAAAAACTCACTCAAAATTTATAAAAGTTGGCCACTCTTTTGTTGCTCATTAACAGGCACACCTACTTGCTAGGAATCTTCTTCAAGATGATGCACGCACTTGGAAGGGGACTATGGGGTGCCCATTCTTAAAGTATTTCACTGGATGATGATATATGGAGTAGCAAAAGAATCTTAGTGCAAAATTGAGGGGTTTGCAAAAGTCTTTCTTAATCTACGATTTTTTGTAAGTTTTTTTCTTTCTTTCTTTGTAATGAACATATATGTAAATAACAATAAAAATATGAGAACACCTACTTGCTAGGAATCTTCTTCAAGATGATGCACGCACTTGGAAGGGGACTATGGGGTGCCCATTCTTAAAGTATTTCACTGGATGATGATATATGGAGTAGCAAAAGAATCTTAGTGCAAAACTGAGGGGTTTGCAAAAGTCTTTCTTAATCTACGATTTTTTGTAAATTTTTTTCTTTCTTTATTTGTAATGAACATATATGTAAATAACAATAAAAATATGAGATTTGATGCAATAATGCGTTAATTCTAATCTTTTAGGGGATGACAATGGCATATCTCCAAGACTACACAATGATAAATGTAGAGAATGAGGAATTAATGCTGAAGATGTTAAGTAGCATATCTCCAAGACTACACAGTGATAAATGTAGAGAATGAGGAATTAATGCTGAAGATATAGACTACACAATTCAAATATTTGTAGACTTAGGAAAATACAATCATGATGAAAATTCAATCTATGAAGCTACTGTTAAAGATGAAGATTTTGTTGCACATGCAGTGGCGATTATAGGCTTTGGAATTACTCCAATAACAAAGAAAAAATTTTGGTGGATTAAAAATAGCTCGGGAGACAAAGGTTTCAGAAGATTATACAGAAGATGTAATGCACTTCACCCAAAAACTAGTCAGAAAAACCTTAATCTAGTTATTGACGTAATTGCATGTAGGGTTGTTAAGGAAAAAGTACTTTATTGATAGAAATAGAGTTTGTTAGGAAGACATTGTCACATATATTTTAAGTTTCACTTTTGGAACATGGTTTTTTGTGGGTATTTGGCTGATGAATTACAAGATAGTCTTATCCTTGTGCCATTGATATTGATTGTGGAATTATCTTCTATGGTTGAACTGCGATTATTCTTAATAGATAACCAATTATATTCCTTTTCCCCGATTATGCTTTCCATAAAATTTGAATGAAGTGTTACCTATATTTTGCATTTATAAAAATATATATTCTCATCAATAGTAAAGAATTTATGATGCAATAACATGATTTAAAAATAAATTAATCTAATCAATCAATTTTCTGAAACACATAATTACAACATGTATACAAAAATATTTTACAACATGGATATTATAAATCACTAAATTTTGCAAATAGTGTGTACGTGTGTTTTTATGAGAAGGAACAAAGAAATGGGGAAAATAAAGACTTGGCTAAATGGTTAATGAGCAAGAAGAGCCCCACACATAAGAAAGTAAAAGGAAAAGGAAAATTGCAAAAATTTTATGAGCATAAATAAACTCTAGTAGAGACAGGAACTTACTCTTCAATGAACAAAAGGCCAAGAAACTCAAAGATCCAAGCTTGAGTTTATGTCTCCAATGCTCTGTTATAATATAAACTGCTTGCTTACAAATAATTGTATATAATTCCAAGTTTGAATATTTATTCTAATGAAGATAACAATGAAGGGAATACAAGTATTGTGATGTTAGGTCTTATCATGCTTGAGGTGGCTGTATACGAACCTTACTTCAATTCCAAATTTTAATGAAGAAAAATTGAAACTAAGATTATGAACCTGAATATTAGTCCTCATGCATTATAAATTCTTTCTTGGATTTCATTTCTCTTTTAAATTTTCAGTTGTAATTCATTGACAATAAGTATTATAAGCATATCATGTGTATTTTCATCACAATAACTTATAAGATTTTAACTTACCCCAGACCAAACTGACTCACTACCTTAACCTCATGGTCCTCATCTTGATCCATTACTCAAAAAAAAAAAAAAAAAAAAAAAAAATCTTTCTTCACCCACCATTTAATTTGAATACAAATCACACATGTTATACCTTGAATCAATGTATTAAATATTTACACAAAAAAAAAAAAAAAAAAACAACTTTTGCCAAAATTCAAAGGCATACCTTACTGATATCCAAAAGATTAGTCCTTGCTTTTGAATCGCAGAGCTCAGCTTGGTGGCTACAAATCCAACATAACTAACGGGTCAGGCTCGGGCGGGTTTTTCATACTTGGACTCGACCTACGGCTCGAACCCGGCCCGTTTATTAAACGGATTTTTTCCTAGGCCTGCCCTCCCCTGCCCAGCTAGTGATCTTCAGCCCCTAACAGTGGCCTAATCAAAAATAATATTATGTTTTCCTGAGAAAAAAAAATCAAATCCACCATACCCATTCAAATTTCCTATTCATAAAAACCAAATACATTTGAAATCAAACTTATTTTTTGGGTTAAAAACAATGATATCATTAAACTAAACAAATAAACTCCATTACAGTCATCTTCTAAGGTATAAAGCAAGTCCACAGGCGGACTGGAAAACAAAAGGAAATTTGCCTCTTGATTAGCACCTATTTTAGCTAAAATCAATTTGTAGGGACTGGGTTTGAGTACTTCTACTGTTGAGTGAGTGGACTCAAGCCCAACTAGCCCAATACAATGAATTTGTAGAGAGCGGGTTCAAGAACTAGGCCCTAGTGAGGGATACAACGACTGGGCATGGATGCATGGGAGTTAAACAGCGTGAACTTGGATTAAAATGTGCAATGATGTTCCTCGGCTCCCCTCCGGGGAGCTTGAAGTTCTTTTATTTCTTTAGTGATTGGTTACAAAGACTTCAGTGATGATACAGAATGCTACAATGCTCTATATTTCTGCTCGCCTTTCTCCCTTTTCTCCTTTCTCTTTCAAGAGGGATCCCTTACATTATATACCCCCTTACAGTTGATCTTAGCCCTACATCTGTTGATCAAACAGGTCACTACTCGAGTGCTTGTCCCATCAGCTGCCTTCCCATTCTTTCTGTGGGCTGTAGCAACCAAGGCTGCCCTGTTCAGGGCTCATTTCCTCATTAATGCGGCCAGAATGTTAATTGTGGGCATTTAATGTGGAGGTGACAGTTCATCTTGGACGCGCTCCTCCACCATGCTTCTGCGGCCGATATGTTGTGCCTGTTCCTTCTCTTTAGATGCTCGGGAAGGTTGCCTATGGTGGCCTGTTACTTCCTCCTCCCATGGTCTCGATTTGCTGAGGACAGGGTCGTCCTTGGCGGGGTTCCTGGGCAATTTGGACTTTCAAACTTCGTCCTCGGGCGTTCCTTCCTCCTTGGCGTGGGCCTTAGGCCTGGAACAAAGTGGGCCGAGGTTACCAGGTCCTCTGACCCTATAATAGCCCCTTAAAATTCTGCTGTCCGGATCCTCGGACGGGGAGGAGGATTTTGACATCCTTGGGCCGTTGCGATGGCTTGTCACGTCTTGTCCTCCATCTTTGCCAGAGTCTTTTCTTCTATCCAAGGCACGTCCCTGGTGTTTTAGGACACGGAGCACGCCTTCAATAAATTTTGGCAGCTCTGTGCTCCCCACGTTTAACGGCGTGATGCAAATCCAACGGCTGAGCTTTTCCCAGCTTTATGAGTGGGAAACCAACACGATTATTTTTACTTGGGGGTATAAATACTCATTTGAACCGATTTGCCTCCTTATCTTTGCATTCAAGAACTCCGGTGCACATACTCTAAATCCAGTCAAACTTCCAACCCAACCAGTGTCCCTCTCCAGCATAAAAAGCCTGTTCGAGGAGCTTTTTCTCATTTTTGTAAGTCTTCTTCTCCTTCTTTCTCCAGCTCAAATTTTCTCTCTGAGTCCTCTCTTAAGTCTCTTAACCATTGTTAGGGATAGGTAGGTTCAAGAAGTTAGTTGAGTCCGAAGAGGCGATGGAGAAATTCATCGCCAATTATAGGATAACCAGTAACGTGGGTCTGAGGTACTGTAAGGAGGGGGAATGGCGCATTCGGAGGAAGGAGGGCGAGGTCGTGATTCCCATAATTGCCTTCCTTGAAGGTGGTATGAGAATCCCCATGGGGCCAGTAACGAGAGGTTACTTTAGGTACTTTAGGTTGGCCCCCACATAGTGCGCCACCAAGATGCTCAAAATCTTGGGTTGTGTAGATGCCTTGAATGAGAAGATAGGGCTGAGGTTAACTCATCACGATGTAAATTGGTGCTACAACCTCCAAAAACTGAAAGGTAAGTCTTATTACATGAAGATGAGGGACGATAGAGTCCGGCTTATCCAGTGCCTCCCTTAGTCCAGCAAAGAGTTGAACAAAGACTTTCTCATCGTGTCCGGGGAGTGGCATGGGGGGCTTCACTGCTCGACATAGGAGGGAGAGCCAAGTAGGGTACTTGGAGTAGAGGAGGGTCTAGTCTTTCAGGTTGTAGGCCTGCTTTGTTTGGTTACTGACATGAATATGTTTTCTTTTCTGCAGATCTGCATGTCTTTGAGCTTTATTTTAACCTAGTCAACAAGGAGGACTTGGAAAGGGTCCTCAAGGCGGAGATCTTTGTGAATGAGGCTGACAACCAAGTGAGAGCCACCCACAAGATCCTTGAGTACAAGCCACTCCAGAAGTCGTTCCTTGCTCTGAAGCACGTGATTAGAGCCAAAAACCCTCGGCTTCGCCAAATCACTGTGGTGGAGCATGGGTCCTTGTTCTCTGAAGGGTCTCCTGATCCGAAAGATATTCCGTTGGCGGGTACCTTTACCTCCGGCCAAGCTACAAAGGCCGAGGAGGAAAAGTTAGGAGAAAAGGAGGAAGTTGCTGATTTAGGTCCCTTTGAGGACGAATTTAGCGCTTTTGACCAAGCCCACATGGTCGTGGATCCCTCTGGTGACTTGGGCGACCCCAATTTAACCGAGATAGACCTCTTTTTTGCAAGGACTTCTCCCCAGGCCGAGATGGGCTTTAAGAGGCGGCCATAAACTAGCCTATTTGACCTGCTTGAGGGTCAGTAGGGGAGGGATGAGGCAAGAAAGTCCCAAACTAAGCCTCCCCTTTTGCTACCCAGGTCTCAACCTGTTTAAACCAGGTCATCCTCTTCCTAGTCCAAGTTTCCGCCTCCTTCACCTCAGTCGAGTTTGCCACCAAGGCCCAAGCCTTCTGATCTCCAGCAGAAAAAGGGCCCAAAGGGCAAAAGGCCTATGGGAGCTGACAGGGCTTATTCTTCCCAGGAGGAGGATGAGGCTTGGCGGCCTCCTAAGCAGCAAAAAGTAGGGCAGGACCAAGGAAGAGAGTTGATTGAGCAGGGCCAGAGGAGAGAGGTTGCTGAGCAACCTGAGGCCCAAGCTTGGCTTCTTACCCCAGTGCTCCACGGGGAGCCTTTGATGGATAATGCCTCCCTCAGGGACTTTAGGAAGGGTGAAGGCGCATATATGGCCGATGTGCTGGAGAGATCCCTGCTACTCCCTGTCGACAAGGCTCAATTGAGGGATTTGATGAGGCAGGAGGTCATCCTCAGTTTGAAGAGGTACTTAGGCATGGTAAGCCATCTAACACTTGAGACTTCGTCGATTTTTACTCTCCGGTTCCCAACTTATCGTTTATTTGTTTCGATATGTAGGCTGTCAGGGCCACTTACAGGCTGGAAGAGGAAGCTAATAACTAGAGCAAGGCCATAGACCAGGTAAGCGACAAATGCTTGGACGCCACGAGGACCCTTAAGAACTCTGAATCTGACCTCAAGAAGACAAGGGAGGGTCTAAAAGAGGTGATGAAGGAGAGAGAAAGCACGATGTCAGGCCTAGCTAGAGCTCAGAGGCAGGTTGCCGACCAGACGAGGCATCTTCTAGACGCTGTGGGCCAACTGAACATTGTCAATGAGCATATTACTGACTTAAGATAGAATTTGGCCGAGGTAGTGGGGGCTAAGGGTGTTGCTGAGCATGTTAAGGATGAGGCTTTGAGGGCCAAGGCAGAGGCTGAGTCTACGAGGACAGAGGTCGAGAGCTCCAAAGAGCGGGCAGAGGAAGAGGCCTTTGTTGAGGGAGTGGCCGCAACTGAGGCTGCCCTCAAGGCTTAAGTCCCTGAGGTGTGCAGGCGCTACTGCTCTGAGACTTGGAATGAGGTCCTCAACCAGGCTAGGGTCGAGGCCTCGTCTAAGCTTAAGAGGGCCGAGACACTATACTTCCCTCCTGCTATTCGGGAGGATACCTCTACCACCTTTGAAGCTGACATTGCCCCTAAAGCGGCAGATAGGGACCAAGCTGATGCTGCCAAGGATCCCACTTCTATTAGTAGGCCTGCTGAGGAGGATGAGCATCAAGGGGTGCTAGAGGAAGGGGAACTCGGTAACCTAGAAGCATCCTAAGATGTGGTGAAGCCCCCTGTTGGTCCTCAACTGTTGACTCTTGAGCTCTTCTTGCTGAGGGGGACCTCCCCAAAGTTACCCCTCCAGCTAAGGAGACAGTTCTCAAGGTGGTACCTCTGCAAGCTGTTCCTCTAGGTCAGAGCTCCAAGGACCCTGAGCATACCTCTGGACAGCCTCCTAAGGGGAAGTGAAGCTCAAATTGAAGAAATAGACTGTCTTAGCTAGCTTCTTCCTTATGTTTAGTTTTAGTTAGTTAGTTAGTTAGTTTTTTTTTTTTTTAAGCGCTGTAATGCTACGCTTTAAGTTGAATGCATGGATCCTTTTTTTTTTTTTTTTTACTTGGTGCTTACTATTATTGTGATGAGTTTGACTACTTATATAACATGTGCTTCAATTATAAGCTCCACAATATTGGTTCTACATCACATAAATTAGATATTATAAACAGTAGAAAATGCTTAGGAAAACCATTAGTTGCTAACTATGCTAAGGGGTTAGGTTCAATGTGCCTCAGAATGCTTTAAGTGATGCTCATGGGCTTGCGTTTGTTTACTCTTGTGCTGAACGTAGCCAGTTTCTCCAGGGACTTGAGTTTGAGGGCCATGTGAGACACTAGCGCTACCGAACCCTTGCGTTCTTCTCTGAGTAGCTAGTTTCCCCATAGGTTTGAGTCCGAGGATCGTACAAGGCCTTGGTTTTGTCTAACACTTAGATTCTCCTGTAAGTAGCTAGTTCCCCCATAGGTTTGAGTCCGAGGACCATGCAAGATCTTGGTTCGGTCTAGTACTTAGGTTTTTCTTGAAGTGGTTAGTTTCCCCGTAGGCTTGAGTCCGAGGACCATGCAAGACCTTGGTTCAGTCTAGTACTTAGGTTTTTCTTGAAGTGGTTAGTTTCCCCATAGACTTGAGTCCGAGAACCATGCAAGACCTTGGTTCAGTCTAGTACTCAGGTGGCCGCCAAAGTACAAGATATATAATCATAATAGACATAAAATTCGAATCAAGAAAGGGGATGCTTTCATTAATAATAATACCTTTTTAGGTTATTTACATTCCATGGTCGATGTACAGGTTTTTCATCTAGGTCCTCTAAGTAGTACGCACCGATCCTCGCAACGGAGGTAATTCGATATGGTCCCTCCCAGTTGGGCCCCAGCTTCCCCCAGGAAGGATTCTTAGCGGCTTCCACAACTTTTCTCAGCATTAGGTCCCTCGGTGCTAATGGTCTTAGCTTTACATTGGCATCATATTCCTGCTTGAGCTTGTGGTGGTAATAGACCAGCTGGATCATTGCCCCTTCTCTTCGTTCATCAACCAGATCTAGGCTTTTCCCCAATAGTTCATCATTGCTACCTGGAGTTAAAGAGCTCGTCCTTAGCGTTGGGAAGTTTACCTCCAAAGGGATAACAGCTTCAGCCTAGTAAGTCATGGCAAAAGGTGTCTCCCCCGTGGAGCGCCGTGGCGTAGTTCGGTATGTCTAGAGAACGTGTGGCAGCTCTTTTACCCACCTTTCCTTGGTGTCATTCAGTCTCCTCTTAAGCCTGTTGACGATGACTTTGTTGATAGCCACGGCCTGCCCATTTCCTTGAGGGTAAGCTAGAGTTGAGTACCTGTTTGTGATCCCAAGTTCACAACAGTATCTTCTAAAGGCTTTGCTATCAAATTGGAGTCCGTTATCCGAAATGAGGGTGTGAGGGACCCCAAATCGTGTGACAATGTTTCTCCAAAGGAACTTCTTTGCATCTGCATTCCTGATGTTGGCCAATGGCTCGACTTCGACCTATTTGGTGAAGTAATCTGTGGCGACCAATAGGTATCTCTTATTCCCTGGTACTTTGGGAAAATGGCCTACTATATCCAATCCCCACTGGGCGAACGACCATGGGCTGGACAAAGGGTTGAGGACCCCTCCAGGCTGATGAATATTTGGGGCAAACCTTTGATATTGGTCACATTTCTTAACATACTCCAATGCCTTATTTTGCATCCCTAGCTATCAATATCCTTATGTGATGGTTCGGTGAGATAGGAATCTTCCTCTTGTGTGGCTCCCACAAATCCCCTCATGCAGCTCTTCGAGCAATAACTCTGATGCCTCGGGGTGAATACACAGTAGGTATGGTCCAGAGTAGGAGCGTCTATACAACTTGTGATTCTCGGACAACCAGAACTGTGAAGCATTCCTTCATATTTTTTCAACCTAGGACTTCTCCTGAGGTAGGACATCATCTTCGAGGAATCTCACATGGGGTCCATCCAGCTAGGGCCCACCCTAACTTGATGGATGTGGACCGCGCCTTTTGTGACCTCATTCGTTCTTTCCAGATGCTCTACTAGTATGATCAGAGGCAAATCCCCTGCGAGGAGGTGGCAAGTGTGGCCAATGAGTCAGCATGGATATTTCCTTTCCTGAAGACATGAGATAGGTTGAAAAGATCGAATTCTGACCGTGAGCGCTTGACTTGGTTTAGGTACTTTTGCATCCTCGAATCTCTGGCTTTTAATTCTCCCTTTACCTGACCTACCACCAATCTCGAGTCAGAGAACATCTCTACCGATTTTCCTCCTATCTTCTGCACCATGGCCATCCCTTGTAACAATGCTTCATATTCGACTTCATTGTTTGTAGCCGAGAACCCGAGCTTCAGGGATTTTTCTATGACAGACTCCTCAGGGGATATTAAGACTAGCTCCACTCCAGACCCCCTCTAATTTGCCGCGCCGTCAACGTATACCTTCTAACATGGTAGCCCCGAGTTGGAGATTGCCCTAACTGATTTTTCATCCATGCTTCTCTTCTCGGCTCCCACCTCTATCGGCAATTTGGCGAATTCAGCCTCCAGATCAGCCAGGACCTGGCCTTTTATAGAGGTCCGAGGCATATATTTAATGTCAAAAGCCCCTAGAATTGTGTTCCACTTGGCAATCCTTCCTGTGTAATCAGGTGTCCGAAGTACAGATTTCAAGGGTAATTGGGTCAGGACAACCACTGTGTGAGCCTGGAAATAATAGGAGAGCTTTCGTGTAGCGTGGACCACAGCTAGTATGGCTTTCTCTAAGGGTAGGTATTTGACCTCAGCTTCGTGTAGTGACTTGCCGATGTAATAGATTGGTTTTTGAACGCCATTGTCGTCCAGGATCAATACCAGGCTCACAGCGTGAAGTGCCACAGCGATGTATGCGTATAAAACCTTGTCGTCCTCAGGATTAGACATGATAGGCGGCCGGGATAGGTACTCCTTAAGTTACTGGAAGGCCACGACACAATCCTCGGACCACTCAAATCCTTTTCACTTGTTGATCAGGAGATAAAAGAGTCTGCACCTGTCAGCCGACCTGGAAATAAACTGATTTAGGGTCACGATCATTCCTGTAAGCTTTTGGACCTCCTTGGGGGTTTTGTGGAGGCTTTAGATTATGAATAGCCTTGATTTGGCCAGGGTCAACCTCGATTCCCCTGTGGGTAATAATGTATCCCAAGAACTTGCCGGATCCCACGCTGAACGAGCATTTGGAAGTATTCAGGCGCAGCTTATGCTTCCTTAAGATGTCAAAGGTGCAGCCGGGGTCCCCTAAATGTTCGGAGACCGCCTTACTTTTTACCACCATATCATTAACGTAGACTTCGATGCTCTTGCCCAGCATCGGCTCGAACATTCTCGTCATCATCCTTTGATAGGTGGACCCTGCGTTCTTCAGGCGAACGACATTACTTTGTAATGGTAGTTCTTAATGGGCGTCACAAAAGCTGTCTTCTCCTGATCCTCTAAGGCTAGTGGTATTTGATGATAGCCTTGAAAGGCGTCTAGGAAGCTCATCCGAGGATGGCCTATAGTTGCATCCACTAGTTAGTCTATCTGAGGCATGGGGAACGGGTTTTTTAGACATGCCCTATTCAGGTCGGTGAAGCCCACACAGACTCTTCACTTTCCACTTTTCTTTTTGACCACTACAGTGTTGGCCAACCATTCGGGGTAAAAAACCTTTTTGATAGCCCCTGCACGTTTAAGCTTCATCACTTCTTCTCTAATTGCATCAACGTGCTCCTTTGACGGGCGCCGAGGTGGTTGCTTCTTAGGAACTACGAACGGATTGACGTTGAGATGGTGATAGATGAAGGAAGGGTCAATCCCTAGGGTGTCACAGGCATCCCATGCAAACACGTCAATGTTTCTCTTGAGAAACTCGATCAGCTCCTTCTCCTGAAGAGGCAGCTGGGCTCCAACCTGAAAGAAATTATCTAGGTCATCACCAATGACCATTTTCTCTAGATCTTCACATTTTGCTTCTTCAGTGGCTGCATTAGTAGGCACTACTGGGGCCTGTGGTTGCTATAAGTTCTTTTCAGCGGTGGCCGAGGGATCCGTGTCAAGCCGCTGGGAAATGGCAGCAATCATACATTACCTCGCTGTGGGTTGGCAACCACAGATTTCGAGAACTTGGTCACCAGATGGGAACTTCACCTTCTGATGCAAGAAGAAGGCAATGACTCCTAAGGCGTGGAGCTAGGGTCTGTCGACAGTGGCCGTGTACGGAGAGTATGTGTTTACTACAATAAAGTTCACCTCCACTACCTCTAGGCCGGTCTGGATGGGTAGTCTAATCATGCCCCTTGGGATAACAAGCTTCCAATCGAAACTCATCAAGGGACAACTATAGGGCGTCAGGTTTTCCAGTTTTAACCCTAGCCCCTTGTAAAGGTTTGGGTACATGACCTCGGCCGCGCTTTCACCGTCCACCATCATCCTTTTCACATCATAGTCCCTGATTCTGAGAGTGACCACCAGAGCATCATCGTGGGGTTGGTTGGTTCCCATCTTGTCTTCCTCTGAAAAGCTCAAGGTTAGGTGAAAATTCCTTCTAGCCCTCTTCTGCTCCGGCTGGGATTCCTTGGCAGGGATCTGGGCCACAGACAACACTCGCGAAGGGCGCGTGCCTGTTCTTCCTAGTGCGACCAAGATTACATTGATCGTCCCTGCGGGTGCCCTTAGGGCGTTATCTCTTCTTGGCTCTTGATTGGTCTGGCCTTGATGGCCACCGAGGTGATGCAGAAGGTGCTTCAACTTCCCTTCTTGGACCAGCTGGTCCAGATAGCTCCGGAGATTCCTGCAGTTCTCTGTAGTATGTCCGTGGTCCCTATGGTATGGGAAGTAAAGGTTCTGATTGCGCTTTGTGGATTCCCCCACCATCTTATTCAGCCACTTAAAGTATGACTCGCTTTCGATTTTCGCCAACACCTTGTGTACTGGCTCTCGAAATACGGCATGGATCGCCTGCATGTCGGCTGCTCCAGATTGCCCCGTGAAGTCCCTCCTCGGACAAGTGTTGTTGTATTGGTCCAACCTGAAATCCCTCATCTCTTGAGGGACGGTCTTCTCCTTTCCTCTACCCTGCCGCTGGTCTTCCTCCACTCGTTTGTACTTGTCGATCCGATCCATCAGTCGGTGTATGTTGGTGGTAGGCTTGCTAGTCAGAGACTTCCTTAGGCTGCGTCCAGTTGGGTGGCCATTTTTGAAGGTGCTAGAGGCTACATTATCAAAATTTCCCTCCAGTTCATTGTACATCTCCTAATATCGGCCCGAGTAGGCCTTTAAAGTTTCTTCATTGTGCATGGACAGAGAAAGTAGCGCGCTCAAGGGTCGTGGGGCAATGCTATTTGTAACGAAGCGAGAGCCAAAGGCCTGGGTCAGCCGTTTATACGAATCTATGAAATTCGTCTTTAAGCCATTGAACCACCTCATTGCCACTGGACCCAAGCTGGAAGGGAAAACCTTGCACATCAACGCCTCGTTCTTAGAATGGATAGCCATCCTTTGGTTAAACTGGCTCACATACTCCACGGGGTCTGTTTTGCCACTATAAATGGAGAAGGTTGGCTGCTGGAACCGCCGAGGAAGGGTGACCCCTTCTATGTGGCGCGTGAAAGGTGACTTGGATAGCTGATCCAGTGCTCTGCTCATGGCATCGTATCCTAAGCCTTTAGGAGATGGGCTTTTACGTTTGTGCTCCCGGTAGTGCTCTTCTTCATGGGAGAAGGTTTCGCTTGGGGGGCTTCTCGATCTTTGCCTTTAGTCATCATCGCTTTCATTGTCAGAGGGCAGGTCGGGGCTAGGCTGAGGTTGCCTTCATTGTGCATGGCACAGCCTCCTCTTCAAATCGTCTATCTCTCGCTGCATGGCTTGTTCATCATTCTGCTCCTGGGTCGCGTGGCTCCTAACCTATTTTGGTTGTATAGCCCGATTGTTGTTTTGTCCATGGGGCATATGACTGTCCCCACGTGAGTAGCTTCTGCTGGTTTGAGTGGTCTGCACACTTCCCTCTTGAAATCTTCCATTCTCTTCATTTCGATCGCGTCGGGGTTGGAGAAGTCACCCTGATGCTGGGACTTGACCGGTTTAGGCTGATGGGAGCTTGCTTGAGGAGGGCCTTATCCTGCCATGCTTGGTCGTTGCCCTTACTAACACACAAGTTCTTCCCACAGACAGCGCCAATTGTAGGGATTGGGTTTGAGCACTTCTCCTGTTGAGTGAGTGGACTCAAGCCCAGGTAGCCCAATACAATGAATTTGTAGAGAGTGGATTCAAGAGTTAGGCCCTATCAAGTGGACAACGCCCTATGCAGTGTTTTTCACCACCGAATGCCGGCGAATTGAAACCGTCCTCAAGAATCTGTCCTCGGCCCAGTTCGAGGGGCTTCCTAGTCGTCCCTCTTCCATAGGGATCCCCCTCTCAATCTATTTCTCCTCCTTTATATAGTCCTCCTCCAACGATCCCTTTCCTCCACTTGTTGATCATCCACGCCTTTTCCTGACAACCCGTCCCATCAGCCACCTTACTAGAACTCCCAGCGAGTTGTAGCAACTAAGGAAACATTGCTCAGGGGTCATTTCCCATTAATGCTACCTGAACATCAGTTGTGCACATTTAATATGGAAGTGACAATTCAATCTTGACTTTGCTCCTTAGCCTCCTACAGTCTTTGCTGGCTGAGGGCAGAGTCATCCTCGGCAAGGCTTTTGGGCAATTTAGGATTTCACGCTTCATCCCCGGGCATTTCCTCCTCCTCGGCATGGGCCTTGGGCCGGGTACAAAGTAGGCCGGGTTTGCCAAATTCTCAGGCCCCACACAAACTATTCACAGAAACCAAATACATTTGAAATTAAAATATAAAACAAGCACATGCAAGAAACACCAAATCTTAACAACTAAATCTAAATCCCCAAACCCGCAGGTTAAACAAAGAGAATTTAAATCCCCAAACCCACTAACCAAATAAAGAAAAAATGGATGAAGAACATCAAAAATCACTGCTGTAATCAACGTGGTTGTGGTCCCTAGCTTTAGCTATCATTAAACTCGGTGCAAAGCAAATAAAGGGAGCAATATTGAACCACATTGGGTGAGATTGGAGAGGCTTTGCGGTAAGAATCTTAGATTTTCGTCTTCGTCTTCTTCGGCAAAGAGAGTGAGATTGAGATACTCAGAGCATAAGAGAGGGGCGGCTGACATTTGGTGGCCGACGGCGTGAGACATGAGAGGAGAGTAAGTGAGAGTGGGAGGGGCGGCTAGGGTAGGGCTGAGTGAAATGAGAGAATGAATAAGTTAGGGTTTATAAGTTTATATATATACTAGGGTTTTTTTGGTAATTTTCTTTTTAAACGGGTCGGGCCGGGTCTGGGTTCGGGCCAGATTTTTGTAAAAACCTAGACCCACTTTCGGTTTATTTTTTAAACTCATACTCGATCCTATTTTTAATTGGGCCGGGTAAAATCCAACCCATTAGGATCGGGCCAGACCAAGTATCCACGGGTCGGGTAAAAATTACCATTCCTAGTAAAAATATAGAGAATGGCATGAGATTAGACAAAAACGAACAAAAATGAACCAAATTAAACTGGAAATTTTAGAGAGAGAGAGAGATGCATGTTACCTATCTTATGTTAGCCAAAAATACCAAAAATGGAACCAAATCCCCCTTTCTTTATTATTTGTTTCTCTATTCCTCTTTCCAAGGGCGGAGTTACTTTGTCCCTTGATTTCTTCTACCGTTAGGCTATGAGTCTGATAGTAAAAAATAAGTAAAAGGCTATGGCTCCCTGGAAAATAATGACCGGCCCCCCCAATTCTTTCTAGGATCTCTACTTATTAGTCCAATAGGTAACTCAAAGTCCTTAAATAAAATACTAGTTAGCTCTCCCAATTGTCCAAATGATTTGTTGTCAATCTAAATATCCAATAGACAATAATCCAAATATCTTTTACCACTCATTTTCAAACAAAAATTTACTTTTTTTTTTCCATCATTCTCAATCTCAAGAATCCACCTACGGGATTCTCAAAGAAAATAGAATTATCACTGCTACTTTTTCTCTTGATACAAGCCCACATTGCCCCATGTTTCTTTCCTCTCATTATTGATGGCTCTAAACACATTAACTCTCTTCTCAACAAGGGTAGAAATCAAATAAACTCCTTTCATCTAAAAAAAAAAAAATCCATAATTGCTTTCAATTCCAGCTTCTTCTTGTGTCTCAGTATTTCAAGTTTGTTTGTTTCTTCAACATCAGATGGGCATTTAGATTTATGTTTTATATATATATGATAATGGTCATTTAGTTTTATGAATATGCTTTGTTTATTAAGTTTTTCAATTTGTTGTATTGCTATATGATAATATATTATATCTCTTTCCATATCATCATTTTTTTTTTAATTTGAAATTAGGAGCTGAAAAATTCATTAAAAAATAAGAAAATTTTCAATATTATGGATAATGATGGGTTGATGGTGCTTAAAATAATAGTATGCAAATTTTTGTATGTGTGTATGGTAAAATAAATTGCCTTTTGTACTTCCATTAATATTTAAGAGTATGACAATATATCAAAGTTGATAATTTTATATTTATAAATTTATGAATTATGATTTTTCTATCAATATTGCAACTTGGCCCCTCCAAGTACGAATTTCTGGCTACGCCCCTGCCTCTTTCAATCTCTTCTAACATAAAAAATTAGAAACCCAAGTAAAAGTTAAGAAGAAGAAGAAGAAGCCAAAGACACCCAAAATACCCACAATACCATAAACCTAAAAGACCCAAATTAGCAAACAATCAAGGATTGTAACCCATAAGGAAACAAATACAAACATAGATCTTAAGAAAGAAAAAAAAAATTGAAGAAACGGAGAAATAAAAGAAGAAGAAGAGATACTTACTACAAAAATAACGAGTCAGTCTTTCTTCCCTTACTATCTCCCATAGAAATTTGATTTGAGCCCAAGCCAATTTGTTCTAGAGAGAGAAAAGAGAAAGAGAGAGAAGATCCTAAAAAAAAAAAAGAAAAAAAAAAAGAGAAGCGACATGGAGAGAGTTCCAGAACGTTTTGTTTGTTTTTTAAAGTGAAAGGGCTGAGTCCACATTGGTTGGGTTGGGTTGTGTCGGGTCAAGGAGATTTTTTTTTTTTTTACCGAATTCATAATGGTGGGTTGAAAAAAAATTTAACCCAACCCAACTCATCACTGGTTGGGTTGAACCCATGAGTTGAATAATTTTTTTTTTATTACTATTATTATTAAATTGAGCAGAAAAAAAATATAATCTACCACCGGAGTTTATAAACAAATTATACATCAATATAGGAACTAATATACCAACTCAGTTATACATTAATATATGAACTAATATACATTAATATTGGCTTTTATATAGGATAGGAGGAAGAGTTAGTTATTTAAAAAAAATTATTAATTATATAATATTTATTAAATATATGGGCTGGTTGGGTTGGGTTTGGTAGGTTTGAAATTTTATGACTCAAACCCAACCAGACCCGCTATCCAAAAAATTTTTGTAACCCAACCTAACCCACTAAGCCCTAAAAACCGACCCAACCCGATGGGTTGGGTTGAGTTAGGTCAATTTTGGTGGGTTAGCTGCACACTCCTGGTCCATAGAACACATCATTTAGGCCTCAACAAGCTGACAAAAATTGACTAAACAAAATTTACTATACATATAGGCATTCATTCTTTTTATATAGTTATTAGTAGAGAGTGTGATTAATTGCGATAAATTCCTAAAAAAAAAGTATCAATTCATTGAGGGAAACAAAGAATGTTTGGGAGAACCTAAAAAATGTATATCATGGTAATCGAGATAAATATTTGGAATTAGTTGATTGAACTTACATGAATTCAAGCTTTGATTTTTAAGTGTTGATTTGCATATGATGAGCAGGAACTAATTTCATATTTGACATAACTAACAAGGTTAGACAGATTGATGCCATTATAATGGGACTTGCTATCGCTACATGATACTATTGTATGCTCATTTTTACATTTTGAATCTCTTTATTTGAGCATTAGTCCTGGTTGAGGAATATCTTATATGCAATTACACATTTTCATATTCTTACAGCCCCTCATTTATGATCATGCAGGTCAAAGAGGTGATCATTTCTTTCTTTGTATTGATGGAACAAGGCAAAGCTACAAGACCAACATGTATCAACCTGGGCTCTTTGTACCCTTTTTAGTCATTTTCCCAGTAATCGTAGAATATAGGATGTGGATTCTTTATGGCATTATTGATGTAACTTTTTGTTAATGTGAAATAGGATCTCGATCTGCAGTGTGAGGAACTAATAAAAAAAGAGTTTGGTGAGAGTTGTAATTTTGATGTGGATGAACTGTAAAGACTGTTGTAATTTGGTGAGAGCTGTAATTTTGACGAGAAACTAATAAAGGAAGAGTTTGGTGAGAGTTGTAAGCAGCTAGGGATTGTTGCTGGGGTGAGACTCCCCACAGTTTATTCTCTCATCAAACTTGAGTGTACTTAGTGGATATTTAATTTTGAATAAAATAATCAATTTGTTGTTACATCATTTTGAGTTATATGATCTTACAAAGACCTTGAAAAAGATCAGGCGGATGATTGGGACTGTTTATTACACCTATTAAGTATGAAAAAATCATCATTCTAAGTCCAATGTTTATCAAATAGTGCATTTCATTGATTACAGTAATATTTTATCCAAGACTATATATGGAAGGCTAAGAAATGTTACATACGTTTTGTTGCCTATGGGGGTTTAATTTTAATGTTGCTTTATTGTGTGAATTTCTCTGACTTGACACTTGATTTTAAATTCATGATAGCATCAGCGGCGGCTCCAGAAATTTTTTTCAGAGTGTTCCTAAACAAGTATAAATTACACGATCTAATAAAAAGAAAAATTTGTATATTGACAACAACAACAACAATTAAAAAACATGCAAAGACATAAAATTTACAATTGTCTTCTACGTGGTTTTCTTATCAAATATTTGTCTATAATTCTAGCAAAAGAATAAATAATAAACTATAAGTCCATTTGAAATATTAATAAAATTATTAATTATTGTTGTTTAGTTGTTCATTAATTTGTTTGTCTTTTATAAACTATAATTTGTTATATTATTGTTTCATTAATTATAAAATTATTAATTGTTGTTTAGCCTAACATAATTTATTTGTTTGTTTTTTATAATGTATTGGTTAATTAAATTATTAATTATTGTTTATTAGTTGCTTCCCCTAATTAATTATTGGTTAATTAAATTATTGTTTATACTTATGTATTAATTAAATTAATATTTATTTAATATTTTTATATTATAATATATTTCATTTAAAATCTATTTTTGGTGAATTTCTTGCTCATTTGTGATATTTTCATCTAAATTTTGTGTTATATTTTGTTTATTACTAATAACAAATTTATCCATTTATCCTTTTTGAGACTCAATTAGTTTTTCTTCTTTTTTTCTTTTTTTAAGTTTGTTATATTCAGATGCATATTTTATAGTAAATATTTCTAATCAACAATATATTTCCAAAGACTAAAATAAAAAATACATTTCAAGTGTAGAGCAAATAAGAAATAAAACATGATTTGTATAAAAATTGTTATTGTAGTTTCACCAAACAATAAAAGTTTTTTAGCAATCTCAACCTTAGCAATCTCGACCTGCATAGATAAAGATTTATTCATTATATTCCTAATAACTAAAATATATATATAAAAACACAAGATTAAAAAAAAAAAAAACACAATATTGTACAAGCCCAGGGCCCTAGCCCAGCCAAGAGGATGCCTGCCTAGATGGCACCCATAAAAAAAAAAAATAAAACAAATCCTATTGCACCAATAACTCACACACACAGACACACAGACACACAAAACCGGGCTTAACAAAAAAAAAAAAAAAAAAAAAAAAAAAAACGCAGGCTTAACAACCAAAAAAAAAAAAAGGCCCAGACGTGGTGAAACGTCCAGCCCACTGCCCAGAGAAAACTTATCTTTAACAAATCTAAAGAAGACTAGAAGAGTCTAGAGAAAGGCAGTACCTCAAAACTCAAAACCAGCCATTCTTCGCTTCTGCGGAATCAAAACCCAAACGCAGCAGCGGAAAAAAAAAGAAAAAAGATGAGATCGATGGAAGCTTGGTCTAGGGCCGGCCCTGACAGTGGGAGTGGAGAGAAAGAATGAGAGAGGCGGAAAGCATGAGTTGAGAGAAAAAAGCAGAGCAAGAATGAGAAAAAGAAAGGTAAAAATTTTAGAGATTTGAGGTTTTTTTTTTTTTGGTTTGTTTTGACAACTTCTAATCGTGTTTTTGGTTTTTTATTATTTTGATTTTAGAATCCGTGGGTTTGCTACCTTGTTTTTTTCCGTTTGATTGGGTTTGTAATCTGTTGTTTAGGGTTGATGTTGGGCTTTTTTTTTTTTCCCCCTGTGGGCTTGCTCTGTTATAATTTATTTATTTATTTATTTATTTTTTCAGATTTTAGTTCGAAAATTTTTTTCTTTTCTTTTTTTTTTGGCTTGAAAGTAGAACAAATAAAATAATTTTTTAAAAAAAAAATTTTTGGGTGTTCCTAATTTATTTTTTTAAGGGTAAACAAATAAAAAAATTAATTATTATATATAAAAAAAATTTCAGGTCAGGGTGTTCCAAGGAACACCCTGACCTCAACGTGGCGCCGCCACTGGATAGCATTGGACGATATTTCTGCATGGGGCCAAAATGGGCTAATGACATCATTGGCAGCACCACTGAGGAGCTTGTCCTTATGGCAAGACAGGGTAACGCTATTCCTTGATGCTATCTTGTAAATGGCGAGCTTATGTTGCTTATATTTGTAAAACTGGCACTTCCACCTACAAGGTGACCACTTGTTAAGGTATGAAAGTTGTTTATATATATATATATAAATGAGGAGGGCCATGGCCCAATTACTAGAGTGAATTTTATTTGAATGAGGTAATTAAGTTTTGGAACAAGGAGGCCCAAAAAAAAAAGAAGCATAAGTGAATAAATGGGCCTTGATTTTCATAAAAAGTAAAAACCTTGAATATGCTAGGGTAAAACCGTACTTTGGCATAAGCTAGCCAACCCACGCTATATATTTGGCTTTTAGGGCTCTCTTTCTTTCATTCTAACGCTCGCTTTCTCTCTCGTTCAACAATTCGACACATCTCGGTCTCTCTCTCTCTCTCTCTCTCTCTCTTATTCTTATCACCCTTAACCTCTTGCTCGTTGACACGGCAGGTACGGACTCGTTGTTCTGAAACCGTAACGTACGTATATGATTAATTTGTTTTGAGATTTGTGTTCAAAACAAACAAACAAACCATGAATGCTTGTGTTGTGTTGTGTTGTGTGAATCAGAATGAATGAAAATGATGTGTGCTCTTGTGATAAAATCTGTACATATATATATAGGTGATAAAGAGGGACTTTCTTGTAACTGTATGTATGTTTTTGCTGCTGGAATACAAACTTTATTTAACCGCTCTCCCTTTTGGGTTTCGAAGTTAGGAATCATGCCAGCTGTGAAGTATGAGGACGGGTTCGTAAAGTTTTCATTCTACAACCGAGCAGGGAAGCCTGATCCAACACCAGTGGATCCATCTTCCACAAAAACTATTTACTACCCTAACATAAATATTAGTGTTCCCCCTCCACCACCATGGATCCTCGCCTCGAAGGTATATATGTACTGCTGTGCTACTACATTGTGCGTTGTCAGTGTAGTGTATGTCTTTTTTTTTTTTTTATGTGGAAATAATTTGCTTTTTCCTCAGCTTTCTGAGGAGGAAAGAATTTTATTTACCTCCAATGCACAGTCGATGTTAGATCATTACAACAAAATCAAGGTTTGTTTCTTCTTCTTCTTCTTAATATCCATCATCTATATATGCTTTATTTATATCTCTTCTTAATTCTTTGCTTTTGTAAAATTGTTGTAGGATACAAATTTTGAATTTGTGAGACTTGTGAGGGTGCAGACTTACTCCTGCAGAGGAGATGATCATTATATTCAATTCGAGGCCAAGCCCAGTGGTGCTGCTGACCACACTCTGAAAACATTTGAAGCTGCAATATACGAGAAGTTTTATCCTACTCGTGAAGTTTTTCCCGTTGCTTGTGGACTAGTTGTCTCCAATAATTGATGCAATGAGTGGTTGTATCCTACTCCACTTCTCTCTAAATAAATTCAAGATTAGCTTAAAATCTTTGTGCTTGGGTCTTTTGGATCTTATTTTATTGTTGTGACGGTCTGTTTTCTGGGTTTATTCCACAAATTTTAATACAATCAAAATTATTTGTGTCTCTATCTTTTGCATGTATTCAATTGGCTGTTTATCTGATTGTTTGATTCATTTGACTCGAGCTTATCTAATTTTTTGGAAAGTGGTATTCAATGTGTTGTTTGTTTGTCACTACCTCTATGTCAGGTTGGTTAAGGGGGAGTTCATGGCTTTCTCCCATAACTTACGGAGATATAAACTCTCTTTGAATGAAATTAGTAGGCTATATTTGCATGCTTTACTCAATTGCACCTGCCTTGCCTTAAGCTACCTACCATAATTGTAAAGGACTGCATGATCAACTAGATTTATTCCTGGTTGAATTGTTGCTTTTACTAGATCTATTAGTCACTGGAGTTCCATTTAAAACCCAAAATTATGGACAGATGGATATCAAAGAAGGTGATGCATCAGATTTAGGAGCGAGATTTAGGAAAATATTCATTCCTTGATGACAATTGAAAACATTTTGTGCATCGGTAAAAACTAGAAGGTAAGTTTGTGAGTTCTTAAGAAGCGTGGCAACAATTGCTTTTGAGAAACTCTTTCCTGGCTGAGTATCCTTCACAAAGGTGTTGTTGCATCATAAAAATACATCAGTGCCCTGATAATAGAGCTCAGAAGTGTAGGAAAATTAGATAGTGATGCCCCAAAACCTAAACCAACAACAGAGAAAAAGAGGTCGGCAACGATGAGAAATTGAACGAGAATGGAGAGGAGTACCGATAATCTGGTGGCAAAATGGCGACGTAAGAGGGAGCTCTGAACAAACGGAGAGAACAGCAACACGTGGTTTCTGATGAAAGAATGATTTGCTCACTTTGGGAGCATTTGGTAGAGTAGTTTGAAAATTGTTATTTGTAATTTTTTGAAATACGTTGGGTGAAAAAATGTGTTGAAATACGTAAAATGCTGTTTAAAAACTAAAAAATGTGTTGAAAATACAAACTAAACGGTGCTAGTTGCTGCCTCTGGCTATAGGCTATTTCCAATCGTTCATTGTTTTAGCTACGTGTAACTACAGGATTGGCTGACTTATGAACCCACTGGAATGAATGAATCAAGCCCAGAAGGCGTAGAAGCATTGAAATCTCCGCTGATTGGACTTTTGAGTCATTCGGCCGTTTCCGCTCACTTTAAAAGGCCTAATTTTGGGCTTGACAAAATTTTCAAGAGTAAAGCCCATAATAGTGAAAATGGGTGATGTTTAGAATTTTCCTTATTATGCGGTTGGAAAAAAAATCCTATTCAGAATCAGCAGCAAGGAAAATTGAAACTTCTCTAATTAAGCATTTCTTTTCTACCCCAAAAAAAAAAAAAAAA
The DNA here is from genome assembly GCA_030445155.1 of Quercus variabilis. Lineage (NCBI taxonomy): Eukaryota > Viridiplantae > Streptophyta > Magnoliopsida > Fagales > Fagaceae > Quercus > Quercus variabilis. The sequence continues at coordinate 1,069,149 of CP129446.1, forward strand.
AAAACCTATGATGAACGGAGTTGATGATTTTAAAGTAGAATAACAAGATCCACAAGGAGGGTAGGTTAGGAAAGGAGAGAATATAAGCAATATGTGTATTAGTGTATGATACTTAATAGTTTTTGGTGAGACACTTGGGTTATTGTTGTTTGAGGGATGAGATGGTTTTGAGAGTAGAATGGTAAATTGTGGATCTAGTGAGTGTCTTCTTAGTTCTTTGGTGTGTGTGTTTCTTCCCATTTTATAAGGATTAGCTTGATTTTGTTGAAAGTTGCCATGATTTTATCATCGAGAAGTCAATATCTTGTTTTTGCATTAGGGAAATGAAAATGCACAATCTTCAAGGGCTAGTTGCATCCTTAGTTTTGGAGAGGGAAAAGTTTCGGGTGCATTGAATGAAAATACGATGTTAACACATGACCAATTTTAGACATATATTCACATTGTGTGGTGTCCAGTGAACTAGAGCATTGAATGCAAGTCAAACCATTTTTAAAAATAAATTTTGGTTGAGCAATTTCTTTTTATTGAAAGGCAATAGAGATTGGGCATCCCACTAAATTAGCTGGCTTTTCTATAAATTTGGTGAATCAAGGCAACCTAGGGTAGTTATGCATTTTCTTCTAAAAAAGGGGTTAATATGCATTTGCTAAAAAAGTGAGTAAATTCAGCAACAATGGACCTTGGGCATTAATGCATGCACTCGTGGTCCATATCCACTATCCATACAGACCACCCCTCCTTTAGTTAGGCTTGGAATTTTCCTTAGGCTTAGGCCTAGTCCAATGGAAACACATTGATTTTATGGGTTCCTTATTCAGTAAAGCAACTGCCTAATTAGTAGGCCTATTTCTTCTTGGGCCATATTGGATTGACAAGCCTATTGCATTTTCGTCTATTTGCTGGCTTTAGGGTTAAATTCTGGCCTAGGTAGTTAAACCTCAACAATGTATATTAGCATATCAACCAAAAAAAAAAAAAGGTATATTAGAAAGGAAGAAAAAGCACATAATGGAACACTGCTTTGAAAATTAACCAAAATGACCATTGCATTCATTTTATTTATATTGACATAGGTCCAAAACAGCATAACAAGATTGCCTTCTGTTTTATTGGTATAACAAGTAAAGTTTTTATTTCTTTTAACGTGATGTGATCTTAAGAACTATGATCAAAATACAGTAAGGTTATAAACTTGTGTATAGTATAGGTTACTACATTTCAAGTTTTGGTCTTTCAAGTTGTGCATTGTGCTTCATTTATGCACTAAATCCATTCTCCAGAGAGCTATAATGCCCAGAAGGAACGCTAACACAAACTTGAGCTGATGCTGCATCCATTTGATCCCTCTTAATCCTAGCATTACAGATGTTTGCAAAGGAGCACATGTGTTTCATCCCATATTGGGATAGTGATCCACAATGTATTTCCAAAGTCCTCACCTACACAGATATGATTGATCAGAACACACTATTATAGATCAGCGGAAGATTATTGACTATTATTAATTTAAGTTAAAATACTCTAAGTTGGTATATACCTAGATTTTTTTTTTCCTTTGAAGTAAATGAAAATTTTAAAATTACAATTTACCTTCTTGTAGTTTGGTCCTATTACAATTTATAATTAGTTCATAGAATTTCAGTTTTTACATTCAACCTCTTAAGATCTGGACTAAAATGAAAGCACTAGGCTCATCATCAAACCTCTAAAATTTCATTTCAAACCAAACTTTGGAGGTCAAAATGTAACAATTGAAAGAATTTGTGGGACTAAATTGTTATTGGGTCAAACCATAGAGGAGTAATTTATTTGTCCAAAAAATGCAAAATATATTAATTTGATTAGAACCATAATAATTTCATTTTAATTCAGAACTAATTGTGACCATGCCAAGCCACAAATTTACCCCTTCAAAAAATGTTTTATTTTTTTTAAAGTAATCTTGGTGTAGCCGAAGACCTGCAATATTGCTACATGGTAGTCACTCACATGTCTGACTTTTTTAATAGGAATTCAAGCTTAGAGTTGGTAACGTTACCATTGCCTTAAGGCAGTCCCAGTCATCAACAAGTGGTTGTCCAATAGGTTGAACAGTGTTGAGCATCTCATCACTTTTCACGATTCCAAATAGAAGCTCCCCAGTAAGTTTTGCACTGCTATCTACATGCATTCTATATGACATTGCTTCAACAAACTGCTTCCGAGCTTCAACTTTCCTTGGAGAGCCTTTGGGAGCCTTTTCGAACTGTATGAAAAAATTTAGAAAGAAAAGTTTGAGCATGGGTATTTCACATCAATAAAGAAAAGCCTATATCTAGTGGCCTATGTTCCTTTCAATCAAGAGCTCCTTGTATATTGTTGTGAGGGAGTAATGTTACGGTTCCAATAATTTGAAAGTCAATGTAGTAAAGTTTGTAATATTTTTAGCATCATTTTTGTTTTTTTGGTATTGTGTGTATGTTGACACCCCATTTCGCAACCCGCATTTAACCTCACATGGAGGGTAAAATGGTACTTTCACTTTAAAAATATGCATCTTGATTCTAGCCATTAGATCATTGGACTCATTTCACCAAAATGATCTTGATGTTGTAACGATCAAATCGATTGGTCATAAGCCCTAATCAGACCATTAGATTGAAAGTTATCATCAAATCAAGTTTTAATGGCTAAGATGTACTATCACAAATTGAGTCCGATTATATGTGATTATGAACAATTGATTTCAATTGGTTATAGGTGTAATCAATTTGAGAACAATGATGTGTCATAATTTAATTGGTTAGGACTACATTTTATGGTGAGGTTGCATACACCTAATTAATTAGATAGTTAAACATTAATTATTAAATGAGTAATTTGTGTAATTATCTTTTAATTAGAGTAAATTGGGAACCAATTAATTCTGAAATGGGAGTGATTTGAGCCATTTAATGTTAATTCGGAGCTAATTTGGGACCTATTAATGTTAATTGTGTTGAAACCATTTTCTAACAAATGACCTCTGCTCACTATTTCATCAATATCTCTCGGAATATTTTGAATCTGTGAATGAGGTTAATTTTCCCAGAAACTAGACATCCAGGGCTTCAATTTGAGTATAAGAACGAGACAATTCCGATCAGAATTGGGTCAGATATGATTTTTTGAAGTTCTGTTACAGCAGCTACGGGAAAACCGAATTTTGGCTTGCTCCCCACTCCCACCAATCTCTCCATTTAATGTACCAGATTTTTCTCAAGGCTAAAATGAGGTCTAGGTTCATAATCCTTATCAACCCTCATTAAATGGTCTTCCATTCATATTCCCTCCACTACCACTATATAAACCCTCCCTATCCTTCATTCCAAGACACCAAAAAAAATCCCCTCTCTTCTCCTCTCTTGAGTTCTAGTGAAGTAGAGTAGTCTTGTCATATCTTGGTCTTCCTGAGACTCAAGTTATTGAGTGAGACTCACTCTCCCTCTCCTAGTTCTTCTTCTTTCCTCCACCTTTAGGACCTCCACCAAGAATCTTCTCCTCCACCGTATGGATCTTGCATGAAAGTATAATCTCTTTCCCTAACTTGTTTTTTTTTGTATTGTCATGATGAGAGTTTAAGATTAAAGCATGATAGTAACTATTTAAATTTCCTTGAATATATTTGAATGTTCTTAATTGTTCTTATATGTTCTTCATGTGTTATTAGTTGTTCATCACATATTTATGCATATCACTAGTTTTAATCTTAAATCCACATCAAAAATATGAAAAAACATGTTTGGTTAATAATTCTTTCAAATCTTTGAATCTAGGATGTCACCTTACACACACATTCACTAGAATTTTATTTTTCAATCCAAATGCAATGTTCAATAAATTGAATTAGGGTTTATCACATGCACACACATTAAATTCAACATGTAAATTGATTGACATATTGGATGATATGATATAATTGTTGGCCACCATAGTCTAGAAGACCGGTTTCACCGGGTAAGGTGGGTGTCTAACACCTTCCCACCTTGTAACATAGCCTCCGAACTTAGATCAAGGGTTAGTAGATCAAATGCTTATCCTTGTAATTTTCAATTTCTAGATTGTAACTAGGAAACAAAGCCATGTACTTTATCTTAGATTGTATCTAGGACCAAAGCCATATAATTTCCTATGTTCAATGTAAATTCAATTTCAAATTAATAAAATGATGAATTTTTCTTTTAATTATGGTTTTCTTATTTTTCCAATAATTAAATAAGTGGCGACTCCATTGTAAAACTCTTAATCTAAAGGGGAAAATATAACTAGTCGAACCTCCATTTTGAGAGGCAATAACACGACTCCACCCATTCACGTGGGTTTGGCCCAACATTCATTAAAACAGGCCGGGGGCGGGGGCGCGGTCTCTCACAGTGTAAGACATATGTAGTAAAATTTTTAGTATCCCTAACATTATTCAAGAAAAATTCAATGAGAAATTAAAAGAGTTGGAGAATAAACCTTATCCAAAAAATGGACGATATCAGCATCTCGTTGGTTGATAGTTTGTGAAGGTGACCACAAGTAGTCTTCAGATTGATCCACAAAAGTGTCGGTACTATTTGCACCAATATAAAAAGAGAGTTTGGCTTGGCTAAGACCTATATCACCATATTGCATGACATGAGAGCTACGATCTAAGTTGTTATTTATGTCCTCACTTTAATCTGTGAATGTCAGCATATTGAAATCAAAAAATGCTATCAGCAATTAATATGAGCACAAACAATATCTGAACACTTTTGATATGATAGACAACTAAAATGTACCAATTAATCTTTTGTATTTGAATTGATCAATTTCATGGTTCAAATTAACAAGTTTTATCCTTATATTTGTATCCATTTTTGACATGAAGGAAGTTTGCAAGATATGAAAAATAATTTATCGTGATTTTGACTTGTTCTTTCTACAAGATGAGAGATAAAATCCATTTGATTTAATCATGCAGATGGGTCATAAACTCACATTACTCTTCATTCTATTATTAAGCGAAGAGGAAGTGTCACTTGAACTAGAATTTATTGACCTTAGAATTTCAATAACAATATATTGCAGTTGGTTCTTACCAATTTGTATTGTTGTTCCAAAGTTTCTGTTCAGATTGTGTATGTCACTACTTACAAACTCATATTGTTAGAACTCGCACATACAAGTATATAGAAATTAAACACTATCAAGGTGTACACTTCATTCAAGAGCAAAAAAACAAAACAGTGTATACAAATAATTTTTGTTCTGCCTAATAAAACACCTAAACAGAAGTGATCAAATTAAGATAATCAACCCAAAGTGAACCTGATATTTGCAAGCTAATTTTTTTTTTTGGTCTCATACGACTAACATGATTGATACAAATTAATGCATATATTGTGCATACCTGTCTTCCATCCAAGCCACACTATACAAGTCACCCAAACATGTGTGATATTCTTTGGGGGGAGGATTTTGAGGATCTCTAGGGCAATAAGTTGCCCAACCAAGCTCTAGCGCGCTCAAGGGCCGTGGGGCTATGCTGTTTGTAACGAAGCAAGAGCCAAAGGCCTGGGTCAGCCGTCTATACGAATCTATAAAATTCGTCTTTAAGCCATTGAACCACCTTATTGCCATTAGACCCAAGTTGGAAGGGAAAACCTTGCACATCAACGCCTCGTTCTTAGAATGGACAACCATCCTTTGGTTAAACTGGCTCACATACTCCACGGGGTCTGTTTTGCCATTATAAATGGAGAAGGTTGGCTACTGGAACCGCTGAGGAAGGGTGGCCCCTTCTATGTGGTGCGTAAAAGGCGACTTGGATAGCTGATCCAATGCCCTGCTCATGGCATCGTATCCTAAGCCTTTAGGAGATGGGCTTTTATGTTTGCACTCCCGGTAGTGCTCTTCTTCATGGGAGAAGGTTTCGCTTAGGGGGGTTCTCGATCTTTGCTTGTAGTCATCATCGCTTTCATTGTCAGAGGGCAGGTCGGGGCTAGGCTGAGGTCGCCTTTGTTGTGCATGGCGTAGCCTCCTCTTCAAATCGTCTATCTCTCGCTGCATGGCTTGCTCATCATTTTGCTCTTGGGTCGCACGGCTCTTAACCTCTTTTAGTTGTATAACTCAATTGTTGTTTTGTCCGTGGGGCACATGACTGTCCCCATGTGAGTAGCTTCTGCTGGTTTGAGTGATGTGCACACTTCCCTCTCGAAATCTTCCATTCTTTTCATTTCGATCGCGCTCGGGGTTGGTGAAGTTACCCTGATGCTGGGACTTGACCGGTTTAGGCTGATGGGAGCCTGCTTGAGGAGGGCCTGATCCTGCCATGCTTGGTCGTTGCCCTTACTAACACACAAGTTCTTCCCACAAACAGCGCCAATTGTAGGGATTGGGTTTGAGCACTTCTACTGTTGAGTGAGTGGACTCAAGCCCAGGTAGCCCAATACAATGAATTTGTAGAGACCGGATTCAAAAGCTAGGCCCTAGCAAGTGGACAATGCCCTATGTAGTGTTTTCCACCACCGAACACCGGCGAACTGAAACCGTCCTCAAGAATCTGTCCTCGGCCCAGTCCGAGGAGCTTCCTAGTTGTCCCTCTTCTATAGGGATCCCCCTCTTAATCTATTTCTCCTCCTTTATATAGTCCTCCTCCAACGATCCCTTTCCTCCACTTGCTGATCATTCGTGCCTTCCCCTGACAACTCGTCCCATCAGCCACCTTACTAGAACTCCCAGCGAGTTGCAGCAACTAAGGAAACATTGCTCAGGGGTCATTTCCCATTAATGCTGCCTGAACATCAGTTGTGCGCATTTAATATAGAGGTGACAATTCAATCTTGGCTTTGCTCTTTGGCCTCCTACGGTCTTTGCTGGTCGAGGGCAGAGTCATCCTCGGCAAGGCTCCTGGGCAATTTAGGATTTCACGCTTCATCCCCAGGCATTTCCTTCTCCTCAGCATGGGCCTTGGGTTGGGTACAAAGTGGGCCGGGGTTGCCAAATTCTCAGGCCCCACACAAACTATTCACAGAAACCAAATACATTTGAAATTAAAATATAAAACAAGCACATGCAAGAAACACCAAATCTTAACAACTAAATCTAAATCCCCAAACCCGCAAGTTAAACAAAGAGAATTTAAATCCCCAAACCCACTAACCAAATGAAGAAAAAATGGATAAGGAACATCAAAAATCACTGCTGTAATCACCGTGGTTGTGGTCCCTGGCTTTAGCTATCATTAAACTCGGTGCAAAGCAAATAAAGGGAGCAATATTGAACCAAATTGGGTGAGATCGGAGAGGCTTTGTGGTAAGAATCTTAGATTTTCGTCTTCGTCTTTTTCGGCAAAGAGAGTGAGATTGAGAGGCTGAGAGCATAAGAGAGGGGCGGCTGACATTTGGTGGCCGACGGCGTGAGACATGAGAGGAGAGTGAGTGAGAGTGGGAGGGGCGGCTAGGGTAGGGCTGAGTGAAATGAGAGAATGAATAAGTTATGGTTTATAAGTTTATATATATATATATATACTAGGGTTTTTTTGGTAATTTTCTTTTTAAGCGGGTCGGGCTGGGTTTGGGTTCGGGCCGGATTTTTGTAAAAATCTAGACCCACTTCGGGTTTATTTTTTAAACTCATACTCGATCCTATTTTTAATCGAGCCGGGTAAAATCCAACTCATTAGGATCAGGCCAGACCAAGTATTCGCGGGTCGGGTAAAAATTACCATTCCTAGTAAAAATATAGAGAATGGCATGAGATTAGGCAAAAACGACAAAAATGAACCAAATTAAACTGGAAATTTTAGAGAGAGAGAGAGAGAGATGCATGTTACCTGTCTTGTGTTAGCCAAAAATACCAAAAATGGAACCAAATCCCCCTTTCTTTATTATTTGATTCTCTATTCCTCTTTCTAGGGGCGGAGTTACGTTGTCCCTTGATTTCTTCTACCGTTAGGCTATGAGTCTGATAGCAAAAAATAAGTAAAAGGCTATGGCTCCCTGGAAAATAATGACCGGGCCCCCCAATTCTTTCTAAGATCTCTACTTATTAGTCCAATAGGTAACTCAAAGTCCTCAAATAAAATACTAGTTAGCTCTCCCAATTGTCCAAATGATTTGTTGTCAATCTAAATATCCTATAGACAATAATCCAAATGTCTTTTACCACTCATTTTCAAACAAAAATTTACTTTTTTTTTCCCCCATCATTCTCAATCTCAAGAAGCCACCTACGGGATTCTCAAAGAAAATAGAATTATCACTGCTACTTTTTCTCTTGATACAAGCCCACACTGCCCCATGTTTCTTTCCTCTCATTATTGATGGCTCTAAACACATTAACTCTCTTCTCAATAAGGGTAGAAATCAAATAAACTCTCATCTATAAAATAAATAAATAAATCCATAATTGCTTTCAATTCCAGCTTCTTCTTGTGTCTCAGTATTTCAAGTTTGTTTGTTTCTTCAACATCATATGGGCATTTAGATTTTTGTTTTTTATATATATGATAATGGTCATTTAGTTTTATGAATATGCTTTGTTTATTAAGTTTTTCAATTTGTTGTATTGCTATATGATAATATATTATATCTCTTTCCATATCATCATTTTTTTTTTAATTTGAAATTAGGAGCTGAAAAATTCATTAAAAAATAAGTAAATTTTCAATATTATGGATAATGATGGGTTGATGGTGCTTAAAATAATAGTATGCAAATTTTTGTATGTGTGTATGGTAAAATAAATTGCCTTTTGTACTTCCATTAATATTTAAGAGCATGACAATATATCAAAGTTGATAATTTTATATTTATAAATTTATGAATTATGATTTTTCTATCAATATTGCAACTTGGCCCCCCCAAGTACGAATTTCTGGCTACGCCCCTGCCTCTTTCAATCTCTTCTAACATAAAAAATTAGAAACCCAAGTAAAAGTTAAGAAGAAGAAGAAGAAGCCAAAGACACCCACAATACCATAAACCTAAAAGATCCAAATTAGCAAACAATCAAGGATTGTAACCCATAAGGAAACAAATACAAACATAGATCTTAAGAAAGAAAAAAAAAAAGAAAATTTTGAAGAAACGGAGAAATAAAAGAAGAAGAAGAGATACTTACTACAAAAATAACGAGTCAGTCTTTCTTCCCTTACTATCTCCCATAGAAATTTGATTTGAGCCCAAGCCAATTTGTTCTAGAGAGAGAAAAGAGAAAGAGAGAGAAGATCCTAAAATAAAAAATAAAAAAGAGAGAAGAGACATGGAGAGAGTTCTAGAACGTTTTGTTTGTTTTTTGAAGTGAAAGGGCTGAGTCCACATTGGTTGGGTTGGGTTGTGTCGGGTTAAGGAGATTTTTTTTTTTTACCTAATTCATATTGGTGGATTGAAAAAAAATTTAATCCAACCCAACTCATGGATCACTGGTTGGGTTGAACCCATGAGTTGAATAATTTTTTTTTTATTACTATTATTATTAAATTGAGCAGAAAAAAATATATCACACCTACCACCGGAGTTGATAAATAAATTATACATTAATATATGAACTAATATACCAATTCAGTTATACATTAATATATGAACTAATATACATTAATATTGGCTTTTATATAGGATAGGAGGAAGAATTAGTTATTTTAAAAAAAAAAAATTTATTAATTATATAATATTTATTAAATATATGGGCGGGTTGGGTTGGGTTTGGCGGGTTTGAAATTTTATGACTCAAACCCAACCCGACCCGCTATCCAAAAAATTTTTGTAACCCAACCTAACCCACTAAACCCTAAAAACCGACCCAACCTGATGGGTTGGGTTGAGTCAGGTCAATTTTGGTGGGTTAGCTACACACACCTGGTCCATAGAACACATCATTTAGGCCTCAACAAGCTGACAAAAATTGACTAAACAAAATTTACTATACATAGGGGCATTCCCTCTTTTTATATAGTTATTAGTAGAGAGTGTGATTAATTGCGATAAATTCCTGAAAAAAAAAAAAAAGAAAAGTATCAATTCATTGAGGGAAACAAAGAATGTTTGGGGGAACCTGAAAAATGTATATCATGGTAATTGAGATAAATATTTGGAATTAGTTGACTGAACTTACATGAATTCAGGCTTTGATTTTTGAGTGTTGATTTGCATATGATGAGCAGGAACTAATTTCATATTTGACATAACTAATTACAAGGTTAGACAGATTGATGCCATTATAATGGGACTTGCTATCGCTACATGATACTATTGTATGCTCATTTTTACATTTTGAATCTCTTTATTTGAGCATTAGTCCTGGTTGAGGAATATCTTATATGCAATTACACATTTTCATATTCTTACAGCCCCTCATTTATGATCATGCAGGTCAAAGAGGTGATCATTTCTTTCTTTGTATTGATGGAACAAGGCAAAGCTACAAGACCAGCATGTATCAGCCTGGGCTCTTTGTACCCTTTTTAGTCATTTTCCTAGTAATCGTAGAATATAGGATGTGGATTCTTTATGGCATTATTGATGTAACTTTTTGTTAATGTGAAATAGGATCTCGATCTGCAGTGTGAGGAACTAATAAAAAAAGAGTTTGGTGAGAGTTGTAATTTTGATGTGGATGAACTGTAAAGACTGTTGTAATTTGGTGAGAGCTGTAATTTTGACGAGGAACTAATAAAAGAAGAGTTTGGTGAGAGATGTAAGCAGCTAGGGATTGTTGCTGGGGTGAGACTCCCCACAGTTTATTCTCTCATCAAACTTGAGTGTACTTAGTGGATATTTAATTTTGAATAAAATAATCAATTTGTTGTTACATCATTTTGAGTTATATGATCTTACAAAGACCTTGAAAAAAGATCAGGCGGATGATTGGGACTGTTTATTACACCTATTAAGTATGAAAAAATCATCATTCTAAGTCCAATGTTTATCAAATAGTGCATTTCATTGATTGCAGTAATATTTTATCCAAGACTATGGAAGGCTAAGAAATGTTACATACGTTTTGTTGCCTATGGGGGTTTAATTTTAATGTTGCTTTATTGTGTGAATCTTCTCTGACTTGACACTTGATTTCAAATTCATGATAGCATTGGACGATATTTCTGCATGGGGCCAAAATGGGCTAATGACATCATTGGCAGCACCACTGAGGAGCTTGTCCTTATGGCAAGACAGGGTAACTCTATTCCTTGATGCTATCTTGTAAATGGCGAGCTTATGTTGCTTATATTTGTAAAACTGGCACTTCCACCTACCAGGTGACCACTTGTTAAGGAATGAAAGTTGTTTATATATATAAATAATAATTTTAATAACATCTTCTCCATTTATATAAAAAAATATTATAATTATTTAATTTAAATATATTTAGTAAATTACGTTTTTCATATATATATATATATATATATGTATTTATTGTTGTTGTTGAATACAAAATACATTATATGTTCTATTACCTTCACGAAGGTAACCACCTGTTAAGGAATGAAAATAGTTTTTTTATATATATATATATATAAAGAAAAAGGGCCATGGCCCAATTACTGGAGTGAAATTTTATTTGAATGAGGTAATTAAGTTTTGAAACAAGGAGGCCCAAAAAAAGGAAGCATAAGTGAATAAATGGGCCTTGGTTTGCATAAAAAGTAAAAACCCTAAATATGCTAGGGTAAAACTGTACTTTGACATAAGCTAGCCAACCCATGGTACATATTAAGCTTTTAGGCTTTTTTCTCAGTTTCTCTCATTCTCATTCACACTCTCGGTCTGTCTCTCTCTCTCTCTCTTATTCTTATCACCCTCAATCTCCTGCTCGTTGTTCTGAAACCGTAACGTACGTATATGATTAATTTGTTTTAATCTGGTGAATTTAGGTCCTTCATATTTAGATCAACTAAATGAGACAAAATAAGATTTGAGAGATATAGATTTACCTATTGTGTCTGTAATTTAATTCATCTGAATGGAGGTTTTCGTATATTTTTATCCATTTTGCTTGGATTCGAAGCTTCTAGGGCACCCTTTGGAGCTTCCATAATGTTAATTTCGTTACACTTCGAATTTGGGTTTTTGTGTGTTACTGTTATGTAGTTGATTTGAATGCTCTGCAACTGTTTGTTTGTTATTGTGTATGTATCTCTGTACTGTGTTTGAGATTTGTGTTCAAAACAAACAAACAAACCATGAATGCTTGTGTTGTGTTGTGTGAATCAGAATGACTGAAAATGATGTGTGCTCTTGTGATAAAATCTGTACATATATATATAGGTGATAAAGAGGGACTTTCCTGTAACTGTATGTATGTTTTTGCTGCTGGAATACAAACTTTATTTAACCCCTCTCCCTTTTGGGTTTCGAAGTTAGGAATCATGCCAGCTGTGAAGTATGAGGACGGGTTCGTAAAGTTTTCATACTACAACCAAAGAGGCTTTCCTGATCCACCACCAGTGGATCCATCTACCACAGAATTGACTTACTTCCCTAACATAAATATTAGTCTTCCCCCTCCACCACCATGGACCCTCGCCTCGAAGGTATATATGTATTGCTGTGCTACTACATTGTGCGTTGTGAGTGTAGTGTATGTCTTTTTTTTTTTTTTTTTTTTTTTTTTTTTTAATGTGGAAATAATTTGCTTTTTCCTCAGCTTTCTGAGGAGAAAAGAATTTTATTTACCTCCAATGCACAGTCGATGTTAGATCATTACAACAAAATCAAGGTTTGTTTCTTCTTCTTCTTCTTAATATCCATCATCTATATATGCTTTATTTATATCTCTTCTTAATTCTTTGCTTTTGTAAAATTGTTGTAGGATACAAATTTTGAATTTGTGAGACTTGTGAGGGTGCAGACTTACGCCAACAGAGGAGATGATCATTATATTCAATTCGAGGCCAAGCCCAGCGGTGCTGCTGACCACACTCTGAAAACATTTGAAGCTGCAATATACGAGCAGTTTAATCCTACTTATGAAGTTTTTCCCGTTGCTTGTGGACTAGTTGTCTCCAATAATTGATGCAATGAGTGGTTGTATCCTACTCCACTTCTCTCTAAATAAATTCAAGATTAGCTTAATCTTTGCGCTTGGGTCTTTTGGATCTTATTTTATTGTTGTGACGGTCTGTTTTCTGGTTTTATTCCAGCATAATATAACATTGCAAATTTTAATACAATCAAAATTATTTGTGTCTCTATCTTTCGCACGTATTCAATTGGCTGTTTATCTGATTGTTTGATTCATTTGACTCGAGCTTATCTAATTTTTTGGGAAGTGGTATTTCAATGTGTTTGTTTGTCACTACCACCTCTATGTCAGGTTGGTTAAGGGGGAGTTCATGGCTTTCTCCCATAACATACGGAGATATAACAGACTCAGCAACTGATCTTGATTTGCTATCTTTACACTTACCTTCTGGTCTGTTTATGAGGTGTTTCTACTAACTATAACAGAAAGGAATGAAGAAAAAGATTGTAGGTTCCTTACATTTCTAGTTCTCTCTCTTAGATCTCTTTCAATCATCATTTTAGTTTGTATGTTTACAAGGCGTAAGCATTAAGGCAGAACAGTCTTTTTCTTTGTTTCTTTTCCAATGTTAAAATTAGCAAAAACCTCACAAACAAACTGCAAGGGAGGTCAGTGCCTCATAAAGGAGACTACCAGAGAAGACAAAGTAAAACATACGGTAGCTTCACGTCTTAAAAATAATATTCAAATCTATCTCCAGCTGAGCCTGCACAAACACAGAAGCGTTGGGCATGCATATTAATTTGTTCTTCATAAAACAAAAGATATTCTAAAAGAACATTATAAACAATGCTCTTTTCCCATGGTAAAGATTCCAATCAGGCAGACCACATGTATCTCACTCAATTTTCTATAAGCTCAAAGGTTTCTTGCCAAGCTTATTCGTATCTTGATTCTTGAGGCATCTAAAGCGGAAGTCTGGCACATTGAGCAACTGGAGTTCTTATTTGATCCTAACCTGAAAAATATGATTTAAAACAGAAAATTCTTACTAAATAAACAAGTGATCAGGATGAAGCAGGCACGAGCTAATAGTTTTATAATATTCCTTCATCGATGCATTTATTGTAATTAAACCCCCCAAAAAAAATCCAGACTGAGATAAGTATCCTAATTTTATTAAAAAGAAGATTAAAAAAAGAAAGCTACAATTAAAGGAGAGAGCCTTTCTGAAAATGTATAAGATATCAATTTCAGCAACTGATTGCCTTAAGAAGTAATGTACATGTTAGTAGGCTATGTTTGCATGCTTTACTCAATTGCACTTGCCTTGCCTTAAGCTACCATAATTGTAAAAGACTACATGATCAACTAGATTTATTCCTGGTTGAATCGTTGCTTTTTACTTGATCTATTAGTCTCTGGAGTTCTATTTAAAACCCAAAATTATGGACAAACGGATATCAAAGAAGATGATACATCAGATTTAGGAGCTAGATTTAGGAAAATATTCATTCCTTGATGACAATTTAAAACATTTTGTGCATCAGTAAAAGCTAAAAGGTAAGTTTGTGAGTTCTTATGAAGCGTGGCAACAATTGCTTTTGAGAAACTCTTGCCTGGCCGAGTATCCTTCACAAAGGTGTTGTGCTTGGGTCTGTTGGATCATCTAAGCAATGAAATTCCGTTAACGTTAGTTCAACTGTAAAAGAAATTGTTTGCCACCACATGGTTCGGTTCATATAATAAACAACAAAGTAAGCAAAGTAGCATGATTATCTAAAAAGCCTAATATAAAAGAATAATTCACCTAGAACAACATAACCATAAGTCCCAACAAATAAAGTTTGATTGAAAGAATTAGGATCAAGAAGTTTAGTCGTGCTAAAATTAGCAATAGAACCCTCCAACTCAAAGTTCAATAGTATATTGTTGCTAGTTATGTCTCGATGAATAATTACTGATGCATGTCAGACAAGACACATGCTATACTTTATATGACCCCCATCCTCTTTATCCAATCCAATGCCAAAGCTTCAACATTATTGGTTAAGACCAAAAACATGCTACGTTTATGCAAACAATAGCCATGTTTAAGAATATTTTGATGTTGAATTTCTGTTAACATTTTGACATTTTTTTTTTTTTTTTGAAACTCTTGTCAAAACTCAGTTCCTTAGTCTCTAAGCGATGAAATTTCTTTATGGCTTACTTTACCACTAGGCAATTGTGCTTTGTAAATTCTACCATAATTGCATATTCCAATACAATATCTAATGTCAAAGTCCTTTCTTACTTTAATAATGTCTTCATAGGCAAATTTGCCATCATAATTCCATATCGAGAATATGTCCCCATTTTTTTGTTTCCCTTGACTTGGATTCAGTTTTCCTAACCCCGCATTGATAGATGAAAAAATACCCAAGAAGTGAAAGCACAAGAAAAAAAACTCAATGGAACAAGAATTTTTATTTTGTAGTCAATTGATGTATTCTTGTTTGGGGAAGATGAAAGACAAGGAGGGAACTTTTGATATCACCACATAAATCTTTGTTGCCGATAAGTGTGTCAAAACTATAATTTTTGAAAACATCCGGAATTTGACCCTCCAAAGAATTGTATGACAAGTTAACATATGTTTTTTTGAAAAAAAGGGGGAATTTTTCCTGTAAGGTTATTGTAGCTAAGGTCAATCCAACGAATTGAACAAGGACCACCAATTTGAGAGGGAATGGTTTGAGTTAAGTAGTTATGGCTTAAAAACAAAGTGCACAAAGAATGGCAATTAGCTATTTCAATGGGGATGGAACCACTAATTTGATTCCAATCAAGGTTCAAAATGCTCAACTGAGTCAAATAACATATAGTTGAAGGTATTTTACCCGTAATGCTATTATTACAGTGGTACAAGTAATTTAAACTCTTCATATTGCCTATTTCTGGTGGAATGGAATTGTTCATTTGGTCTGAATCGAGATCCAATTTTGTCAAATTGGTTAAATGACCTAGAGGCGAAGGTATCAGACCAATGAGCTTGTATGTTTGAGGGACGAGCTTCAAATCCTTCATGTTGCCTATTTCTAGTGGAATGGAGTTGTTCATCTGTTTAGAATTGAGGCACAATTTTGTCAAACTGGTTAAATGAGCTAGAGAAGAAGGTATTGGTCCATCGAGCTTGTTATGTTCCAGTTTCAATACTAACAACTTCTTTAGCATTCCTATTTCTCACACTATAGAACCATTGATTTCATTATAAGAAAAATCCAAATTGGAATGATTAGTTAAAAGGTCAAGAGCTGAAGTAATTGGTCCAACAAATGTGTTATTACCAAGATCTAATTCAAAGAGATTCTTTGAATTTCCTAGTGCTTTGGTGATGGCACTAGTGATGAGATTACTAGAAATGAAAAAATCCACTGAGTAAGATCGGCAAGTGAAAGTGGCAAGTTACCTGTAAGGTTATTCCAAGCCAAATCGAGATACATGAGTTTCAAAAGATTACGTATCTCTGGTGGGATGCTCCCTCGAAGTCCAGTATTATAAAGTTAAAAGAATGACCAAATTTGGGAAGGATGTGAAGTTAAATTTTCTAAACTTTTCTCCCAGATTGAACCCACTCATGTTAATCTTTGTAACACTTCCGCCATTATTGCATTTAATTCCACGCCACTCACAATGAATAGAGGTAGCGTTGGAATAGCTACTCCTCCATTCACTCGATCTCCCGCAGAGCCTTTGCTTCGAAATCCAGCGCAATAACCATATTTGTAGCATGCATGAAGATACAAAGTGCCCATGCTACTACCAGAATGGAAATGAAGACAGAGGGAGCCATGTTAAAGTTTACTTGATGGATGAATGCAAGGGAAAATGGTTGATTGTTATATTCATGACTCAAGACACCTTTATAAGTGAGATATGGATAGATAAAGACTACAAAGTCACTTTTTCTTTTTCTTTTTTACTTTGAAAAAAATACCTACGTAATTCTCATGAAATATTCTCCCTTTGAATCCTATTGAAGTGCGGAACATTGAAATCTACCAGCAAAATTTCCCGGAATTATCTGGAAATTTTTTAGTCCACATGATGCAATTGAAGTGAACATTTGATACATTGCGCTGTGGTACATAACATATTAGTCTATTAGTCTAAGGGAAGTGATTTTTATGCTAACAGCAGAGCATGGCTCTGCTTTTTTTTTTTTTTCTTTTTTTGAGAAGGAAAAAATGGGAGCATGGCTCTGCTATTTGAAGTGAACATTTGCCACATTGCGCTGTGGTACATAACTATTAGTCCAAGGGAAGTGATTTTTATGCTAACAATAAAGCATGTCTATTCTATAAGCAATGCATGTATTTAGAAATGAATCTAACCTTTTTATACAATTTAGTATGTCAATTGGAGTATATTCTTTTATTTGTAAATTTCTTTTAAAACAATTATCTTTGAAAATAAATCTAAATCATTAATATCATAATAAACATCATTTATGAGAAAAGATTCAAGTTTAAGACTATTTTTGTAAATTATCATCATCTAGTTAGCTGAGAGAGAGAGGCGGAGAGCAAGAGTGAGAGAGAGAAAATGTATGAGTAAATTATAGGGATTTAAGATTTTTGATTTGTTTTTATTTGAGACTGTTTTGTGGATAACTTTTTTAGACCGGAATTGCATTTTATCCAGTTGATTTTTGATTTGTCTAGAGGTTAAGGATAATTTTTTTGGGATAATTGATTTTGTTTAGACCAAAGAATTTTTTGGGTACCAATGTTTATGAGGATATTCCAGATTTTTTGTTCTTTGATCACAATGGTGTATAAGATTTTTTGGAGTTTCATCTAAAACTTCTTTTTTTTTTTTTTTAATTTTTTATTATCCCTTTTTTAAAATTTTGGTGCCTCCCTTCCACTTGGGTGCCTTAGGCAATGGCCTAATTGGCCTAGTGGAAGGGCTGGCCCTGGCTGGAAGTGATATTGGATAACGGTGACCGGCGACAATCAATGGCCGTTAATGGCTTTGTTGAGCAATGATTGGAAAATGAAATAAATTGTGTAATCTATATATATATATATATATTTTAGCGAGTTTTAACGTTTAAGCTATGTACAGATGACTCTATATTTATAAACAATGATAGTTGATCTAGGAAGCTCTAATTACGCTTTAATCAAGGATAATTTGATATTCCCTAATTCAGGCAATAATAGGAGTTGTACGAAATCTACAAATACATTCGACATGTGTTTAAACAAATAAGGAAATAATAATAATAACGAAGTGTAAGTACATAAATAATGGCTATATGCTGACACAAGTTAGGTATGATTTACAGTAAGGCCGCTATGGTAGACAAGATTAAGAAACCACCATCAGTGGAAGTGTTTGAGCTGCTGGCAGCTAGACGTGCAGTGTTTTTATTTATTTATTTATTTTTTTATAACTATTGAAAGTAGGAATTTGGGTGTCAAATGAGAATGGAAACGGTAACATTACTTTAATGCAACACTAGAAAAGGGATTACAACAAGGTTGCACACAAACTAGCTAAATATGCTAGATGTAATGAAGCCAATCAAGTCTGGAAAGGGGTTTCGCTTTCAATGGTGCAACACCTAGTCAAACTTGATGGCACCTAAAGCTTTTCTCTGCTTTTTCTCTTATTTCTTCGTCTCAGTTGTAACAATACTAATGCTTTATGCTAGAGGTCTAGACTCCAAAACCCATATTTGCAGTTTGTAGATGGCAAGGTATACCTTATACCTGTGTCTGTTTGAGACTTTGGGGTGATGTTTAGTGTTATGGTCATTGACTCATTATTGACCTCTGTGAATCTGTTTTGGACTTGCATTATAGAGGGAGACATTAAGAAAGCTTGAGATTGGAATGTGAAAAAAGGCTTTTAATTTGGAGGAATCTATTGCACAATACTCCTAATAAATTTATAATGTTCACATGGGGGGACATCTTGGATGTATTGCCCACCAAACACCAATGACCTATTGGCTATTGTACAAGAAGAAAAGTAAGGGAATTGAGTACAATTTAACGGAATCTCTTAAGGATTGGACACATCCTGGAAAGTGCAAAGGGATAAACATGTATTTCTAATTGTGAATAAATATATACACACAGAGTGACAGAGTTAGGAAATATTTTTTGGGGGCCAAGGTAAAAACAATTAAGTTCTTATGTATAAAAAATTGACTAAAAAAAATCTTAATTTCACAAATTAACTTTAACTTAAAAAGGTTGCTTTTTTACACTCTTCATGACACTAAAATCACTTATAATTGATGCTAAACTAAATTGGTGCAAACAACATGAGCGGCCATTTTTGCATCAATCGTAAATCTTTGTCCCATAAGTTAATATGAAATATATATGAAATCCTAAATATTAAATTTTAGAACCTCAATACCTCAAATTGATAAATTAAAAAAAGTTTATCATGATAATTTAATTTAATTATCCAAGCCACTAACATCAATTAAACAAACAACTAACAAATTACTATTATCAAATTATAATTACTTCAATTTAAGTACTAAACTACTCGGCCATGCCAAGGACCTACAACTACAGTACTCTATTCTAGTCCTAGACCCATAATTATTTTAGTTTTTAGGATTGGAAATTTGGAATTGTTGTAAATATTTTTTGCCAAAAATATTAGAGCATTCTTATCAAGTGTGTTAAACGCCAAATATTTGGCATTTGACTCACCAAACTCTAAAAACCTACCTCCATCAAGTATTTTAAATGCCATAATATTTGGCATTGATGAACAATGCAATCTCATATTTAAGACCGTACTGTTCACTAATTGTAAAATTTATATTATTTTTTTATTCAGGTGAGACCCACTTTCTTTTCGTCTTATTATTTCTTTCTCATTTCCGTTTCTTCTGTCTTTCGTTCTTGCTCTAAGCCAACCATTTCTTTGCTTTCTCTCTCTCTCTGCTCGACGTCTCTGCCTCCTTCTCCGACGAAACCTAGGCCGAAACATCAAGGCAAGTTGATCTCTATCGCAGTGGTTTCTTTTTCTTTTCTTTTTTTAAGATTGTGATTTGATGGTAGATTCAGCAATGGTTGTGTGGGTTATGGATTTGGCGTTTTGGGTCATGGGTTTGGGTATGGGTTTGGATTTGGCGATTTTGTGGGTTTAGGTTTCTGGGTCTAAGTTCATGGGTTTGGGTGTTAGACTTATGATTAAGTGATTAAATTCAGCATTTCCTAATAGTTTAAACTTTTGGGACAATCAATAATTTAACATGGTATAAGAGCAGGAGATCCTGAGTTCGATCCCTGACTTTACTCTACCTCCCATTTAAAATGTTAAATTCCCACTTGTTGGGCTTCTACTTTTTAAGGAAAAGTTTAGGCTCACAAGTGAGAGGGAGTGTTAGACTTATGGTTAAGTGATTAAATTCACAATTTCCTAACAGTTTAAGCTTTTGGGACAATCAGTAATTTAACACTGGGTTTGTGGGTTTGGGTTCATGAGTTTGGGTCGTGGGTCATCAACATGACCGGTGTGGATCGTCGAGTTGACCGACGTGGATCGTCACTTGATTGGTCTCACCAGCATGGGTCATCGACTTGATCGATGTGGGTCTCTGACCGTTGTGGTGGTCATTGGAATTGTGGTGGCTAGTGGCCGGCGGTGGGCATGATTGCTGGGTTGAGACAATGAAACCGAGAGGGAGAGAGGGAGAGATAGTGAGACCCGAGAGAGAGGATGAAAAAAAAAAGGAATAAAAAATTATAAAGAAATAATATTTAAATAAAGTTGTAAAAAAAAAATAGAAGTTTTGATGTTTGGTATATTGTAAAATGAGGTGTTAACATTGAAAAAGTAGTGTTTTGAGATTGTAAATGCTAAAATTTTTACAATTGTTGATGCAAATGCTCTTAGGAGGGGGCAATGGTGATTAAGTTCTTCCTATTTTTATTTTTTATAGTACTATTTTTCAAAACTCAGGGGGCCATGCACCCCAAAACCAAACACCCCCCCCCCAACCGGCGGGGGTTGAAACAAGGATATATCTTAGGGGTAAGCTAATAATATTATATTAAATGAAAAAGAAGGTTTGAATGAAATTATGAAACATCAATGCACTTTGACCAAAAATAATAATAACAATAATAAGAAGAAAAAAAAAATTGAACTGTATTTTTACTGGCTTATTTTATTTAAAAATGAATTTTGTAAAAGTAAAATTATATTTAGGGAAAATTTTTTGAACTTAAAAAAATGTATATTATATATATATATATGAGATGAAAAAAAGCCCGAAATTTTATTATATATAGGTTAAGAAAAAAAATGTTTAAAAATATTTTTTCAGAATCACAATTTTTAAATATCTGATTTGCTTCCTGAGTAGTCGACCAAAAATTTCAATTATTTTATGCTAGATTGGGCATAGATGGCCCTAACTCAATGTTATTTTTTTTCTAATGGTAAGTACAAACTCAGTATTAGTGTTGATTATCCATAGTCAAAGCACATTAGAGTGGTGTAAAAAAAAAGTACAAAGAAATTAAGTCCCAATTGCAATAAGAAAGGGCCGGGGCCCTTTACAATGAAGGACATTGTCATCTAGCTCAAATGTGATATGACCCTCCAACTTAGGAACAACCAATATCTGGAAAATCTAAGGCATATGTTCACATTATTACATTGCATGATATATATTGTTTGTGATGGTCTCTCTAGCTTGACAAATCTAATCTTACCTAGTTCTAACATTCATGCTATATAGGAGTGACTCACAGGTCACATACGTAGCACCCATATTGATCATATAAATTATAGGTTATGCCTTGTTAGGTTATCGATAAAATTATGCATAATTTTATCGTCTTATTTCTCAACCAAGTACGTTATCAATATGCAAAACTTGGTTTGGGTGGTTCCAACGTAAGGAGCTTTCTGATTCACTTATTTTTTTAAAGGTATATATCAACGTAATAGGAATCAAATAATTTTTTTCGTCTTGTTCTCAAATATATAGTTGAAAAAGTTTGGAAACTTAATTTTCAAGGGGATCTTTCAAGCAGGAATATCCATCTACAGTATTCAATAAGAGCGACTTCTTTAAAGAAAAATATTGGTTTTCCAAATAACACCAATTTTGGAATTCGGATCATGAAAATGGATTGGAGTCTATTAAGGTTACCATACTAAAAATTACATATTCTTGTATAAACTTCGGATTGAGTTCAAGTTACACCTGGTGTAACTCTAAGTAATATTACATTACTCAATATTTTTTAATTGAATGCAAATATTGACAAATCTACTGTTAGATTACATTATCTTTGCATATTTTTCATGCCTGCAAAATTTCAAGATAATCAAAAATTAATAGTCATGTCATCAATCAATTGTTAAAATTCAAATTTTTGTAGTTTAAAATAATTCATAAAAGATGAATTTATAGATCAAATGGTTAATAACATCCGATTGATATGAAAATTAGCATGCATGTGAAGAACGATCTAGAACATGTAATTCAATGGTTAGAATTTCAAAATATTAATTCAATAATAAGTTATTGAGTGGTGTCACATTACTTAGAGTTGCACAAAGTATTACTTGAACCCAACCTATAAACTCCACATTAGATTTATTGTAATATACAATTTGATATAGTAAAAATGTAGTCATTCAATCTTTCTATAATAGTGGGTTCCAGTTAACTTAATTGATGAAGTTTTTAATGGTTAAATAAGAAATCTGAAGTTCAATATCCACCCATACCAAAAATTGATTAGTATCTTGGTATGATGATAAAGAATTATCATCGGAAATGGACGTTATAAGTTAAAACTCTCTAAAAAAAAAGTCTTTCCATTATATTTATTTATGTAAATCATTAAACCGATCGAATTTACATTAATTCTAAATGATAACCTGTCCAATTCAGCACAAGGTAATAATTCTCTTAGTTTTGCTCTTTCTACATTTATTTATTTTTTTTCTATTTTTAACATAGAAAGGCAATATCTTCAAAGGTTGACCATTCTACGTGGAATTGAATTTACATGGCATTAACTTTTAACACCTGCGGCGGTTCATAAAATTGAATTGGTTTTGTCTTTGTTTGCAGCTATTATGAATTGACTAAAATGTTTTTAGATTTTTTCCGATGTTCTAAAGTTGCAGCTCTCTCTCTCTCTCGCTCTCTCTCTCTGAGCATGTTTGAGACGTGTTCTATATATCAAACGGTGTTTAAATACTTATGTTTAAGCACCATAATACAAATTTTCGCATACTTTTTCATTCACACATATTTTCACAAAACTTAAACAATATTACTAGAAATCTCCTCAACATTTGTCATATATAGTATATAATAGTCACCTTTTTAGTTACAACGTACGACTGTCTCAATGCACAGAATATTTGATCGAACTCAGCCCACATTTTTTTTTCCAGCGGTTTTGAAAGCTGTCATTGGTTCTAAAAAGAACTCATATTATATATATTTGTTAATATAGGATATTAGGATCCAAGGAAGAACAAATTAAGATTCTTTTTAACGCTTTAATCATGATATAACTAAGAGAGACGAAGAAGTAGACAAGAACAAAACGTCCTCTTATGAAAGACTTGGCCAAAATGAACATTTGTCCTTTCGCCAAAACTTTTCAATAAAATGCCTATGTTCTGAAACTATTTAGTAAAATACCCATTTTCTAAAAATCGAGTTATGTGAAATCAAACTTAAAAAATAAAAAATAATACATGGAACTCGAGTTTCATGTAAAATTTCTCACATTACTCGATTTTTATCAAATCGAGCTTTTCATTGAAACTCGATTTTCTAAAAGTTAAGTTTCAAAATTGGGGTATTTTGCTACATCTTTTGGGTGAAATGGACAAATACCCATTTTGCCTTGAAAGACTGAGAGCATACAAAAAGTAAAAAATCATCCATATCCTCAGAATCTCAAATCAAGTAATTATTGTGTTGCTCATGTAAGCTAGTCAATTGGATAAGTAACCTCTATATAGTCCGAAGAAGGGAAAAAAAAAAAATATATATATATATATACACACACACATGTTCATTGTTTTATAATATATTTTGTTCACTCTTATTGTGATAGGAGTAGAATCATTTTTATCTGATATACTATTAAAATTATTTTTATTAGTATCAATTTCACGACAAACAATATTAATAATTCTATTTTAAAAAAATATTATTTCTAAATTTAGATATATAGATATGAAGCAAAGCCTTTGTTATACGTTCTTTTGTGTAGCCCTCTGGGGTTGTTTTGTTTTGGAATAAAATCGCAAATTTACAAAGAAAAAAAAAGGATATGAAGCAAAGCACTACCATATAATTAGGCCACACATGTACAGCTCTAGACACAGATTTTCATTCTTGATATATGTGCTTCCTCTGAGAGCATAGGGAGGAAGAAATCAAAATGACAGACAAGATGACAGAAATAAAAAGGACTGGGCAATTTCATCTTTTAATTGAGTCTGGTAATTGAAGGAAAAAAATAAAATGAAAAGATCAGAATTAGCTAGGATTGGAAGCAAAAACTGTGGGGACAAGAGGCTGTCACTGTCCCTAGCCTGTAAGAAATTGATTGCTTTTGGCAAAGCCTAAGGAGGAAGATGCTCCCATGCAAATCCTTACCCATATCTTCAAATCTTCAAAAACCTCTGAAATTCCTGCCCATTATTCAGAACACCAGAATCTGCAAGAATTTCAACGAAACTAATTGGAATTTTTCTGCACGGAGAGGTCATATTGCCCAATGTGATTGGTTTGACATTGATAAGGATATACATTTCTTAATTACTTTTTTCTTTTGTGTTTTAAAGTTGAAATGTCAATATTGTAAAGTTTCTTATTTATGCTAAAAGATTGCTTATTTCAAAAGAAGATAAAATTTAGATTATTTGCCAAAAAAATTTGAAACAAAAAGTAAAAGCAAAATGCTAAAAACTTTTTGCCTTTACCCAAGCAGATGTATTCATCTTAAAAAGAAATAGCTATTCATTTATCTTTTATTTAATAACATTTAAGTTTTAGTTTCAACTTTTTGGTACGGAGATATTGGAGTTGGCTCATATTTGTTTATGGGTTAACTGACCCAAAGATAGTGACCAGTTAATTGAAATGGTTTGTGAGCCGAATAATAAGTTTGGGTTCGGGGGGGACAACCACCTTCTTCCTTCTCCCCCCAAATGATTCAATGGGATCTTGAGGATTTGAATTGGGTAGAGATTGTGCTCTATATAAATATTCTTATAACCCTAATTTTCAATAGTGGGGGGATATATTGATAATCATTCACTTCTATGAATGTAAGCACACTACGTACTGAATCTCGTAAAATCCATGAGTTATTTCATCTTGCTTAACTGGTTTTTCATAATAAGTGACACGTAACATGTGAAACAAAATTGTCCCATACAAAATGTCAACTTGAAAAATTGTTTGCTTGGTGGTCCCTTTTTATGCATGTTCAAAAGCAGGTGATATATATGGTAACTTTAAAGTCAAATTGATAATTACCCACTTCAGGAAATGCCTTTGATCGTAAAAGGTTATCCTGAGAAATATCATTTTATCTGTTACATACAAAAATTTGGAATATTTACCATTACTCCTTTCTGCATATATACATATCAAGCAGTGTTAATAACAGAATATTTTTTATAATTTTTTTCTTGAACAAGTGCTGATATATATAATCTGATATGATTAGAACGATATCATTTTCATCTAGATTTATCATTGACTCTACTTCTATTATGCACAAATCACAACAAACCATGCAATTACTTGTAAGAAGAAGTTATAAAAAATGTCTTGATTTTATACTTATTCATACATATTTGATGAGTTACTACTGTTCAGTCACAAAGTTAGAATAAACTAAAGAGGTTTTGATCAATGATTGTGTGGACATAAGAAACATTGTGATGACTAGACATGGTAAATGAATCAAACTTTAGCTGATCTTTAAGAAAAACATATATACCAATTGATATTTACCAAGTAATTAATATGTGTTTGAAGTTTGAACTGCTTTGAGATTGAGAGGTGAAAAACTACGGATAGGGTAGTGTCATACTGGGGTCGAGTAGTAGCATTCTACAGTGTAAACCACACCCCTTTTTCTATTTGTCTTTTCTAAACTTGTTTTGTTTGGGCGACATGAAGTCACGTGAATAACTTTCAGACCTCTCTTCTTTGCCCTTTCTCTCCTTTATAAACACTATCACCACCATTTGATCAGTCCCTTTTGGCTTTGTTATTCTTTCACCTATCCCATGTTGTCCACCTTTGCTGGACACCAGCTATAACATCTCTCTCTCTCTCTCTCTCTCTCTCTCTCTCTCTCTCTCTTCAATGACTCCAGCCTATCTGAACCCACCATCATCTCCTTGCCCTCTTGTAGAGCAAAGAGAAGAAGATCAACACCTTAAGCTCTTTATCTCACCACATGATCATCAAGCCTCATCTTCCCTCTTAGTTCCTACTTTTTTTGAGAGGAAACAACATGATGAAAAGGGGATTAAATTTGAAGAGCCACAGCTACAAGAACATGATGATGAAAAGGCAAGCTAATTAAGAAACATGTATTAATTTACATATTTTGATTAAAAAGGTTCATGCTTTGAAATAATTGATTTTACAATTATTCTTTTGATCTTATATATTCCTTGATCCTTTATTTCATCTTAAACCAAAAAGTTCAAAAGTGTAGTCAAGCATTTCTTTTTAATCCTTGATCTCTTACTAAACATTATACGTTCCCTAGTGGTGAAAAAAATATATGTGATGGTTTGGATTTCTATTTTTTTGGCCCCTCAATTACCTAGTGATCTAATTACTTTCATCTTTTATTTTTATGACCTTAATCTTATAGCAGTGGAAGGTTAGTATTCTATAATTTGATTTCTTGGTGATATTTCAAGATCTTAAGCTAATGATTAGATTTCTATTGCCTTTGTGTCCTCAAATTTTCTTTTGATCCTGTTTTTTGAAACTCTTTTCTTGAACATAGATTAATAATCCCATATGTTATGGATCAACATGTGATCATCAAGCATCTTCATTTTCTTCATTTCAGTCTGTGGAGGAAGATATTAGCAAACACCACAAATTATCCATATGCCAAAGCCAAGGTGGAGATCCAAGTAAAAGTACAACTGGGCCAGTACAGTGGATGTCTTCAAAGATGAGGTTGATGCAAAAAATGATGAACCCAAATTTCCAAGATACAGACAAACCAGCAAGAACCATAAAGAACTTTCCAAGTGATCAGCGGCATGGAAATGGAGAAATCAACTCGCCTAACTGCATCAACAACACTATTAGGGTTTGTGCTGATTGTAACACCACCACTACCCCTCTTTGGAGGAGTGGCCCTCGAGGTCCCAAGGTTATATATCTTTCTTCATCATTTTTGTGCATAATTTTCTAGGGCTAAGAATCAAACACTAAAGCCGATCATCCTCACAGATGCCCTTACCATTGTGTTATGTTTAGTAATAGTAGCACTTTATGTGTAATGTTTAGTAATATTAGCACTTTATGTGTATATATTATCATCACAAAAACCACATACCAACAAAGAAATCTTAAATAGGTTAAGCTTGATTTTGCTTAACTTGACAGATAGCTGAGTTTAAGCTATTAGGAGTGACAACATAGTTTTAACTAAGGACCACCTGTTTCTAATAGCAGGATGAATTACTATATGTTCCTTAAGTTTAAGCCATTAGGAAACTATGACTTTAATTGCCTAACCATTATTATAACATATATAGATAGCTAATGAAGTTCTTTATATGCAACATGTTATTGCAGTCACTTTGCAATGCCTGTGGTATTAGGCAAAGGAAGGCAAGAAGAGCCATGGCAGAAGCTGCAGCAGCTGCAAATGGTATAGTAGTTTCCACCAACAATTCAACAACGAAGAGTTATAAGGTGCACAACAAAGAAAAGAAATCGCGTAAAAACCATGGAGCACAATACAAGACTAAGTGCAAGCTCATGGACACTTCCCACAGCAAAAGGAAGCTTGCTTTCAAGGATTTAGCTCTAAGTTTGAGAAACAATTCGACTTTTGGAAGCGTATTTCCTCAGGATGAAGCAGAAGGTGCACTCCTGCTAATGGAACTATCTTGTGGCCTTGTTCACAGTAAAAAATTTTGCATTTAGTTTTAACAAGTTTTTTCTTTTCTTTGTTGAAGTTTGTCTCCTCTCCATTTGAAATGAACCCATTTCATGGTTGAAGTTTAATATCAAAAAATTTAAAAGTGTATCTAGTATCATGTCATTTAAAGCACATGATACTCTATACACTGTGTTTCAGAAGAAAAAAAATTTACCGTGAAATGAACTTTTAAAATGGAGAGAATCTTGTTCTCTTTCTTATATGCGTGCAATTAAGTGAGTGAGTGTGTGAGAGATGTATCTTTTGAGCAAGTTGTAAACCAAAAGATATGGGTTTGCCTCATTATTACCGTTTATCTTGATAGTAAAATAATGAGGATAATTATACATCTTCAGCTACGTACTTTGCTTCACAATTACCTTTGTACTCGTAGCTAGGCCCCATTTCCATATCAAGATTCATACATAGATTAATTGAATGAGAAATGTTAGTTATATCTGCTGTGTGTGTTCGTGACTTTGTGTCCTCAAAGTTGCTCCAGTTTTATCGTATATGGTAACGTGTCATCAAACTTCCTAGATAGTCATGTGACCAGAGTGGAAATCAGTCCATGTGGTCCTAGTAAAAATACAGATTGAATTGATTGGTTGCATTTTTTCAACTTGGGAAAATCCAAGTAATGCTATGCCAAAAAAATGGACAAAGTTAAGTTCTTTTTTCTAACTTCTACTAAAGTTTTCTTCTTCCCCTCTTATAATAACTACTTTTTGGTGTTTGGGATCTTACTACTGCTTAAAATGAATTTAAGCGTATTGGTCCATGGCAAAGGACAATTTGCATAAGTTGGTACGAAAAATTATCAAAATATGTTATGCAATTTGTTGCATGTAGCATGTGTGCCTACAAGCTAGGTTACAATAGATGAGGACTACACATACATACGAATTCCATTGGCTTTATACATATATCTATTGATACATAAGATACCGTCTCAAATTTAAGACTATCATATGGCTATTATATAGCCAAGGTCAGTTCATGACTAAAATTAGAATGAGTAATACCATTACCATATACATAAAATTCTTATTTTTTTTCATAATTTTTAAGGTGGTAAGTTGTTACATTTTTTTTTTTTTTGCTTATTAGGAACTTGTCGCCTCAGTAATTATGAAAAAAAAAATTATGTACACTTGTTGTTTTAGAATTGTTGAAGTTTAACATGCATGGTGTTTGGTTAGATAGAATAAGGAAGTTGTATCTTGTATAATGATTGCATGTAATATCTCTCTCACTTGGAGTAGGTCTCACATTTAACGGACTCATCTCTATGTGATAGAGTAATACACAAAGCTGTTACACAAAATAATAAATCGAAAATAGGAGGGAAGGATGTGAATGAGAGAAGAGGATGGAAGAGCTACTATTTCCACCTTTTGGTTGAAGGCAGAGAGCACAGGAAAAGAGATAACGTGGTGTACTGATGCTGTTTTAGTTACATTAGTCTAGTGGTGAGGGCCACCCAAATGAAATCAGGCAAAAATAGAAGGGAATTTGTGATGTGATTCCTTTATCGCCATTAGGAAATTATCTTTACACGCTTGTGATGTGCCTTCGTTTACTAGCTACCACACATTTCTTGCAGCCTGCTGTTTCAGTACTCACCCATTGAATTTTTTGTAGGTTGACAATTCTTCGTACATCATCATCCATAGAATATTGTCATATGTGCCATAAATCAAAAAATCAAAACTAATGCATATATTCCAATTTGTGATAATTTGGTATAGTATTAAACCAAAAAAAAAAATCAAAAATCAAAATCAAAACTATTGAATTTATGTAGTTATAACTTATAAGTCCCTTCAAAAATAATTATGAACGAAAAAATAACTAGAAATTTAACCCAAAAAAATGTAGTTTTTGGCAACTAGATTTTTGAGGACTGTCAACTTTACTATTCTACTTTTCTTTGGATCATATTGTGTAGCTTTCTGCCTCTACAATTAAATAGAACTGTTTTCCCATTTTTAATGTAATTATATAGAGATTATGCGAGCTTACTGTTATCATTACTAATGTGATTATGACATTTCTATTTTCCTCTTTAAATTTTTATCTTAGGATGTGCAGTATAGGAGTGTCAAATATTTTTAGGGAGTATACCAGTGCATATCTTTGGATGAGAACATCACATGGTCCGACGACTATGTACATGTTTACTATTCTACATGTTTATCACACGGTCTATTTTCCTCTTTAAATTTTATTTTTGTATTTATTTATAGTTGTAAGTTGTAATTTGGTTCCTTTTCCATTTCTTTTTTTTTTTTTTAATTAGGAAAGAAGGTAAGCCATGATTATATATATATATATATATATATATATATATATATATATGTTAATGTATATATATATTTATATATATATATATATATATATATAATTGAATTTAAATTCTATTTTATAATTAAACACTCAATTAAAATCTTAATGTGTCATATTTTCTACAAATAATAAAATTTATATAGTTTCATATAAAAAACAACAATATTAAAACACTTTCATAATGATCAAATTTCATATTTATATATATTATATACATACACAATTATAATAAATAAATGTCTCTTAATAAATACCACAATATCAAATTTCATATTCATATATAAAATTAAATGAGAGAAAAAAAAGTTTAAAAAAAAACATATTTTATTGAATTTCTTTGAGTTGCTGACTAGTATATCTAAGTAAACGCATGACAACTCATCTGCCTAAGAGATCATGGTAATTAATCCAATGCCTGTGGCATATTTGTCTCAGCCACCCCAGCCATTTTTTGAAAATTAATAATCTAAGTAGGTTACATTATAAAAAACAAAAAATAATAAAAATATTTTAAAAAAAAACTATGTAAGTAATTTAGAAAGATCGAGTCAATATCCAAATTGATTAATATATACACGCGCATGAATATTAATTCAATGTTTCTCCTTCTAATTAAAGGCTAGTTATATATCGGGTGAGAAGAGCTTCAACTAGATTTGTAATATGTTCCAACTATGTGTCTTAAAAATGCAATAGGTAGCTAAGAGAGCTGTAGTTCAATGGATTGGTACATTCTGGTGTTTCTAACTAAAATATATAAGGTTTAAATCCTCCCACCTTTAACCATTGAATTATCCCAAAAATAAAAAATAAAAATAAAAAATACTATGGGTAATTAAGTAAAATAGGATAGCAGACATTTCAAGATCTTGAAATGTTAGTTTGTTAGTTTGTTTGTTAGAAATCATATATGTGAACTTGTACTATGTGGCTAAATAAGAGACATCAATTGTAATACATTAATTACAGGAGACACGTGGTATCTCATATGTACTTATGTCTCACTGACACGTGAGTAGTGCCAGCTCTACATGTAAAGCAAGTGATATGGCTGCCTAAACCCCAAGCAGAAAAAAGGCCCCCAAATTTTAAGTAATAGGATTTTTTTTTTTAAATATTATAATAGTATTGTAGCGTTAAGGGCCCAAAATTTGTATATTGGACATTGGACTTTGTTCGAGGAGGTTGACTGGTTCGAGGACTGATAAATAGTAGTAAGAATGCCAAGTTCCAAGTCCTATGAATGAGATGCAAACGGAGAGAATGAGAAAGGTAGTCTGAGGAGGCTCACCTCATCGAATGAGCAAAGTATAGATCAAATACATTGTCCTATCATTCAAGGTGACCTTATAGGATGTTTTACTGACAGTAACGTGTATTGTGAAGCACAAGAGGGATGCAAACTCAAAAATATTAAGGAAAAACTACTGTCACCGCATTAAATGTTCTGTAGCTAACTTTTTGGCCGCATTTATATGGAGAAAACTCCTGAATAGTACTGTCTTAGCTATCACAACTCATAAAGAGCTATAGAGAGTATCCGATGGGACAAATACTCAAGTAGTGGTAGGTTGTTACAGGATATTATTGTTTACAAAAAATTAATGTCAGTAATGAATTCAAATTAGAACCAGTAACAAATTAACACCTAAGATTTGTTATGAAAATATTATAAATGTAGCATTTCTAAAATAAAAAAAAAAATAAATAAAAGCAATACAAAAAAAAAAAAAAAAAAAATCACAACATTTTTCACAAGTTGAATTGACAAACTTTTACTAACTTTTATCTAAGTCCATCACTAACATCATTTTTTTACTTACTACTATCAATCTACCACATTGACAAGTTTGAAATGTTTTGTCAAATTTTTTGTCTATAGACTTTCAAAAAAAAATCTACATTGTTCATGTTAATTAGTAGTAATTTTGCATTTAAAACAAAATAATAGAATTTAAGTAATATTTAATTTTATAAAAATCATATTTAAATATATAAGGCCTTAATTTCAGTTTTTGCCTTATGTTCCCAAATACATTAAGCCGCCCCTGCATGTGAGTCTCACACCTATAGAGCCCACATGTCAGTAAAACGTAAGTCTCATACTTTGAGTGCATACAAAGCTTTTACTTTTAATTACGGTTTGAAAATCGAAGGTAACATATATACAAAAATGACAACAAACACAACTATTATATATGGTTCCTTACTTCCTTTTCTTTTAAATCTATCTCAAATTAAAGACTCTAAACTAAACTACTGTAAAGATGTTTTCATGGGAATTGAAATATTGAATCCAAGTCTGTCACATGATGACTAATACAAGGATTTAGATTTACTTTAATTAGCCCTTTAAATGCTATGTTAATCAATACAGTGCTCAAATTCTATATGTTGTCACTCTTAACCAGCCCAGCTATATATGAAAAACTGGCAGTTGGCAATATTTTCTTTCATATTTATTGTTTCTTTATTATTATTATTATTATTATTATTTGTCTTGCTGACAAAATAAAGTACTAGTTGAAGATTTTAATTGAAGTTAGTTTTATATCCATTTATGGTCTAGTCATCAAAGAAGCAAGATAATTTATAATTTATATAAATCTATGGATCAACTACAACAACCTTATAATCTCAAAATCTTGGAATTGGTTATGAATTTTTAACAGGCTAATTATGGTAGATCACATGTATTTTAATAAACATGCATGATGCATATGTAATGAATTCGTTCATAATTAAAAAATAAAAGTAAAGTAACTGAATTATTTCTAATGACCGTCAATCTATTGCAACTCTCTCTCTCTCTCTCTCTCTCTCTCGTTCATTTGGACATGTACGTGAACAAGATCTGTTGCATCAAACGCTTATAAAGGAAAACTTTGCAGCTGTGGACTACCAACTGCTCATTCTTGAAGGACATTAAGGGATGCTAATCAAGCTAAGACCCGAAAGGCCCAATTCAAGTTCGGGAGGAGAGACGTCAACATGTACCAAACAATTCAATAATATATTACATTATAACATCATCACTTGAAAACAAATATAATAATAAATAAATAAATAAAAACAAAAAACCCAATTGGCCCTTCTGTTGCAGGTGTAAAACGTCATGGGACACAGGTCAAGTAGATCAAGTCCACCGACAAAAAGGATTGATATAAATTAAGCAAAAAAATTAGAGTACGGTCTCTACAAGATCATCCTCACGTGCCTTTGTTATAGAATCTCCCTTTTGTATACAGAATATATATAGAATAGCATTTGATAGCTCAATAAAGTAAAAAAAATCAGCGCAAATTTTGACACTCTGATTGTTAGATCCAATTTTACTAAATTATAGTTGACCAACCAAATACAATTTTTTTTTTTTTATATTGTCAATTTTGTCAGAAAATAGTTATACAATTATCTTTACAATCGTACAAAATATGCATCTCTTTCTTTCTTTCTTTCTTTTTTTTTTTTCTTTTTTTCCCATCTTAAATCAGTTTAAATTACAGACAGCTCACGAGATTATCAAGAAATCTTGTTAGTTGTTTCTCAAAAAAAAAAAAAAAAAAAAAAAAAAATCTTGTTAGTTATGATGTCTTTCATTAAATTATACATAATAAGCATGCTTAAGAAATACAATACATTACCTATTTTAAGATCTAGACATTGTTGGTGTGTGGATGATGGACTTTCTATTAATGTCTATCAGGATAGGTGAATTCCAAAGTACCCTACAAATAAGCCTTTCTTGTCGATAAGGGATGATGAAGAGGAAGTATAGGTGTCAGGTTTGATTAACCAAGACCTCCATGTGTGGCGAAGAGATTTTATTATGGCTAACTTCAATCGGGAAGAGGGGGAAGCTATATGTGATATTCCTCTAAGTCGAAGGCAAGTCCCTGACTCTGTTTATTGGAAGCATAGTAAGGATGGCATCTTCACAGTAAAGTCGGCTTACAAGGTTGCAAGGGCTCTCTTGAAGAAGGATGATTGGGCTGAACCATCATTAGAAAGTGGAGTTAGTAGGGTGTGGGCTGCTATATGGAAGCTACGGATCCCCAACAAGATAAAGGTGTTTAGGTGGAGGGCATGTCATGATACTCTCCCAACTAGAAGGAACCTAAAGAAGAAATGAGTTTTGTTGGATGAGTTGTGTCCATTTTGTGCCACATTCCAAGAATCAACCATTCATGTTTTATGGGAATGTACAACAACTCAGGGTATTTGGCATGGTAGTGTTAAGGCCTTGTAGAAGTGTGGGATGGGGCAACTTGACTTTGTAGCTTTGTTGGAGTACTTGCTGGATCGAATGGACAAAACTGAGGTGGAGCTAATGTTAGTGCAGGCATGGTTGATTTGGAATCAACAAAACAGAGTGGTGCATGGAGGTAAATTTTTGGAACTGGCTGGTTGAATAAGCATGCTGCTGAGTTGCTTGAGGAGTTCCAGCAGTCACAGGATAGTTTACAAGCTGATGAGGTGTTGGGTGCGACTTGGCAAGTACTGCAGAACGCTGGGACAGGTTGGCAACCTCCACCATAGTCCATGTATAAGCTAAATTACGATGCAACTGTGTTCGCATATTATGCTAGTTTTGGATTCAGTGCTGTGATCATAAACTATAGTGGAGAAGTCATGGCAACAATGACAGCCAAGGGTCCAGCAGTCCAAGGCAATGACGAGGCTAAACTGCTCGCGTGTCATAAGGCATTGGAATTTGCAATAGACGCTGGCTTCACGGCGCTCATAATGGAAGGTGATAGTGTCAATGCTACGAGGTGTATTGCTTCAAGCAAGGATAACCAGTCAGCTTTTAGGCACGTTGTTGGTGACATTAGGCATTTGATGGAAGCTTTGGAGTGGATTTCTATGAGTTGCACTAAGAGAAATGGTAATAGGGTGGCACATGTGCTTACTGGATATGCCCAACATGTTAATTCTGATTTATTTTGGATGGAAGAGGTTTCATCAGTTGCGTTTGATTTTGTAAACTCATACGCTTCTTTGATTTAATTGAAAGTTTGATTCCAGTTTAAAAAAAGAAAAAGAAAAAAGAAATATAGTACATTATTAATAATAAATAATAAAATTAATAATAAATACAGTATACAACATATGCACATACTATATAGTTGTTATACTATACATTTGTACGGAGATGATATATATAATATATTGTTTCCTTTAAATAATGGGGGGACAAATAATTAAGCCCTCCCCCACAGCCCACAAAACCCACTTGTTGTTGTTGTTGTTGTTGTTGTTGTTGTTTTTTTTTTTTTTTTTTTTTAAATAAAAAAATCAGAGAAATTGTTTTAGATTTATGTGCTGCATGTGATTCATTCAAAGGTGGGTGGATTTTATGTAGTTTATGACTCACGTGTAACATATTGCATTTTTTTTTCTTTTTATATAGGAATGTAAATGCGTTGTTTCTGCCCTTGTGGCTTATGCCTCATAGCGCTCATGTCCAAATCATATTTTCTAAGTTTTAATATCTTTTAACAAAATTCTCTCTTTCTTAGTATATTTACTTGTGGAGTTGGTTTTTTTTTTTTTTAATAATTATTATTAAGAAAAAAGCTGCAATATTTATTAAGAAAATCTAGCCAAATAAGCAAAAATAACAGTGCTAAGGTGTCAAGAAAGTCCTTCATCCATGTTGAAAAACCACTAAAATGTTAAGTATGCATAACAACATTATAAGTTACAAAGCTTCCTCAGAGGAATTTGATAAAAGTTTAGCCTCATCAACGATGTGACCAAAAGAAACAAAGGAAGAATCTTCCCTAATCAAAGCTAAACAAATAAATTCATTTAAGATTTAACTCAAGTTTGTGGAAAAAGGAAAATTCCGTGAGAAAGCTTCTCTAACCAATTCCATTGGCTACGACTTGGAGTAAATAGCAAGGTTCTTAATTCTCTTACAACTTCGTAATCTGATGATGAATTGAGCGTGTCTGAGCACAATCTCAATTGGAATCCTTGTGATTCCATTACATCTTATCTATATAATAAGTATGTTAACAAAAATAAATAAATAAATATGGTAACAATAAGTACCATCTCGAAGAACTAACTTAGTGAGATATCAACTTTTGGTGATAAGTAAATTTAATTGATTTTTAATTATAGGGGAAATTACATTTTACTCACCTGTGGTTTGACCCGTTTTAACAGTGTCCACCCTTGGTTTAAAAGTTGTCACTTAACCCACCTGAGATGGCCTCCGTTAGACTCCCGTTATTCACCTCTGCCACTTTCGTTAGAAAATCTCCTTTACTATATAAGCCAAAATTAGAACTGAATTAGAACCCTAAAAAAAAAAGGAACGAGCTCTCTCCCTCTCTCTACCTTAGAACCCCCAAAAATCCCCAAACCCATAATCCCTTTCTCTTTTTACTTTGATTGCTATTTTTTTTTTTTTTAATTTTCTGGTAGTATGGGAGAATTTGGAACAAAGCCATTGAGTCTGTCTTGAAGGCAAGTTGTTGTAGTTATTGTATAATTTTGGGTACTAAGGTAGAGATATTTAAACCCTGAAAAATTGCATAAAGGGAAATAGATATGAACATCGATTCGACCCGGTCTAAGAACAGCCAGGTCAATGAGCAAATGTTCTTTACTATTCATTGTGAACACCATCAATCTCTCTTCAGTGATGCACGAGTTCAATATCCCATTCATAAACTTCATTATCACTGATAAATTCTCGATCCTTGGTTTCTCCATCAAAAACCGATCAAAATCTTCGATCACAATAATAACGAGTTCAGATCCGAAACTTTTGAGACCTTGGAGACATCGATGTCGTAAACATTGTAGGACAAGAAGTTAGCCATGGCTGCCACAAAGCTCGATTTCCCTATACTCGAAGGACTGTACAAGAGAAAGCTATGCCTCCAAACACGGCCTAGACGATGGTAATACTATTTGCCTTTGAGGAAAGATTCGAGGTCGGACTTTACCTTGTTTTTGAGATCTTTTTCCATGTAGATGGTTTCAAAAGTCGAAGGATGCGTAAAAGGAACAGATCTCCACCATCTGTTGCCTTGCTGGTCTTTGTTGGGGTTTTTTTTTTTTTTTTTTTTATTTGCAAATGTGGGGATTTTTTTTTTTTTTCTAGAGAACTCAGCAAAAGAGAAGGGGTTAGAGTTTTAGAGAGAGAAAGCCTAGGGTAAAGATAGAATCCAGCAAACTGGTAGATACCATTTATTCTTAATTTTTGTATTTTATTTTGTGATCGTTTTATGAAGAATTAAGTAGTCAATTTTTGGATTTAGCAGTGGAAGGCTAGCGAATCTATGGGTGTATGTTCACATGGATTTGTGGTTTTGTTTGTGACTGTTGGTGTATTGGTTTTCTTGTCATTGTAAAAGTATGTTTGGCAATTGCAGTGGGTATTGGGTAAGAACGTTAAACGCATCATTCCATATACATTTATGGGTTTTCATTGTGAAGAAGAAGAAGAAGAAGAAGGAGAGAAAAGAGAAGAGAGACATAAAATATAATGAAAAAGACACATTTACCCCTATTGTTAATGGTGAAAAGGAAGAGGTGAGTAATGGGGGTCTAATGGAGGTCACCTCAAGTGGGTTAAGTGATAACTTTTAAATCACGGGTAGGCATTGTTAAAACGGGCCAAACTACAAGTGGATAAAGTGCAAGTTTCCCTTAATTATAATTGCTAATACTTACTGATAAATTTGGACTCTTAATGGCCATAAAATTGGATTTGAAGAGACATTGCAAAAGTGAATATAAGTGGCCTTTATGGTGTCTAAAATTTTAGTTGAAATAGAATTTTATATTTCCTGAAAGATAAATAATAAAGTTTTACATAGAGTAGACTATCGGTAATAGAGTTTAATTTTAAAGTAAACTATTTTAATAATTACTAAGAACATAGACACACATCGCAGCGACATGATAGCCAATTAACAGTTTCAAGAACCCAACTTTTATTTAATAATTATATAGCATCATGTGATGTGATTTTTTAAAATGGGAATATGATATGATATGTTATACAAAAAATAATACTAATTAGGATAAAAATCATGTTCAATTTTGACACTTTACCCACTTGTGATTCTCTCCGTTACTAATCCGTAACCCACCTCTGTTAAAATTAAGGGTAAATATGTATTTTTGCTCAAGTTTTATGTCTTTCTCCATTCACACAAATCTTGAACATGAAGAACATACTCAAAAAATAAAAAAAATAAAAAAAAATAAACCCAGATCAAACTACACAAGATCACTGACTTAATGACTCAGATTGTCCAGTTTCTAAGCAAGAATAATGCACCTTCCATCTAAATTCTATTAATGTTATCATCTAGTTCTTCAATTGAAAACTTATCTTGATTATAAAGATGTATGTGAACCCTTCCTTTTCCAAACAAAGGGGTGCATGACAAACTTCAAGCTTTCCACTTTTTAAAACTTGTTGTCCATTTCCAAGTTGCCATTTTACTCACTCTCATCCGCGGTTACTTTATTTCCACTTCAAGCTTTCGAGTAGCTTTGTCTGTAATTTTATTGGTCCTTTCAACTCTGCCCCCAGTTCAAACTGAAAAAGAAGTGTCCTTGTTTGATTTTACTCTAAAGGTTGTAACCACCATTTCATGTTTTGTCGTTAAAGAATTTCGTTCTATTTTGTTTGGTATCATAGCTGATTGATCACTCACTTTTATTATTCAACTTTGAATAGATAGAATTTTTCTAGATGATCAATCTCCTCTGGTTACCTCGAATAGTTTGTTACAATCCAATCAACACCATCCTCCAAACTGGTCCAATCTTCCCACTGATATGATTTGCGAAATCGTAGATCGATTACCTAATTTCAAATATATTAGAGCGATTTCAGCTATTTGCAACCCTTGTGTAGGTTGATCTGGGTTCTTTTTTTTTTTTTTTTTGGTATGTTCTTTATGTTCAAGATTTGTGTAAATGGAGAGAGAGACAAATACCACTTTTTGATTTTCTTTCTCTTGCATTTTTGTGCTATTTTTTGTTTTGGGAGGAAAGAGACATAAAACTTGAGCAAAAATACCTATTTATCCTTAATTTTAACAGATGTGGGTTACAGATTAGTAACGGAAGGAATCACAGGTGGATAAAGTGTCAAAATTGAAACCACGGATAGACAAGTTAAATTAGAGGCAAACTTCAAGAAGGTAAAGTGTAATTATCCATTTATTTTATCATCTCAAAATCTATTTTATGATTTATATTATATCATTTTACAACATTTCCAATATCTCAATTTTTATTTTTCTATTCTACTCATTAAAATAATATTTTTACACAATAAAATAATATATTTTACAATTACCATAATTTACAATGCAATACATTATTTATTCTTTCTATACCTTTTTCTCTGGTCAAGAAGCACAAATTTACGGCACCACCGCCGCCACAAGCCCACCAATTTTACAATCAAACGGCCCTGATTACATATACAAAACCGAAACTAGTATTGTACCAAAACAACATCTCACTCACTTTTGAAACGTACAATGTCAGCCACGTTTTATTACTCAGAGGATGATCCAACCATTTTACCAATATTACCCTCCAACCAGATCCATGGGTCCCACCAAAACCAGCAAATAGAAAATTTCCAAAAAATAAAAAGAAAATTCAATCAAATACATATCACATTCTGACATTGATGGTTCTCCGAGATTTCACACCATATGGTTCAAAAGCACCACTAGATTAGATCCGAGTGGAATCCCACTGCCTCAAACCTAACCAAATATCTTATATACCACCTTTTGTTTTTATGAGACTAAATTATAAATTATATCTCTTAAATTTGATATGTTTTCAATTCAATCCTTTAAATTTTATGTTTTCTAAATTTTAATTTATTATTATTATATTACCGTTTATTTCAAAACTTAAGTTGATGATTTTTCTTTTGGGTTATAGCTAGATAGATAAGCATGTAGCTCATAGCATTTATGAGCAAGATGACCTATAATTCCTTAGTATATATAAATGGGTCTTTCTTTTTTTGAACTCTTTTAACTTTTATTCGTTTTCAATGCAATCCAATTTTCTCCAACTTAATTCGCATGGTTAAGTCTACCAAAATGATGTCTTTTTTGGTAGAAAGAAAAATTTTAAAAGTAATGAAAAGATTTGATGGAATTAGAGAGAATAACAAAAGAACTAAATTGAAAACTTATTAATAAAGGCTGAAATGAAAAAAAAATTATATGAAACTTAAAAGATTAAAATAAAAATAGATTGAAATTATAGAGCAGAGTTTATAATTTTACATTTTTATTATATTGGGAGAGACATAGAGATAAGCCTAATGTGAAAGAGATTCTGCCACCAAAGAAAGAATCTCATATACCCTTTAAAAACCATCCAAATATCCTTTATTTTCCCTCTGAAGTGATTTTGATCCATTGAAACTCAATCTCATATCCTTCATTTCCTTCCATACATTCGGTCACTCACTTACCTCAGATTTTGTACACATTTTTTTTGTAGACTAGTATGTTATCCCTGAACAGGTCTCTTTCTCCTCTAGGTGCTTGGTCACCCACCACCCATCACCTCTCCATCAGATCTGGGACTCATATTTTGATTATTTTCCTCCATATTTTTTTTATTATTATATTTATTTGCATATATATCTATAATGTAACATAGAAAAACTCACTATACCATCAACAACCCACCACACAACCCAACTCACTCACTCCAATGGAATAATAAAAAAACCAAAACAAAACAACCTTAGTTCCTGTTTTCTTTGGTCTTTTCATTGTTCTCACCAACCCCATTTCCTCTTTGCTTTTGTGCTGTTTGTTCATTTTTGTTTCTGTTTCTGCAAAAACAGAACACACCAAAAAAAAAAAAAAAAAAAAAACGGAAGCTTTTCTCTCATTGTTCATTCATGGAACGTGCAAGGCGCTTAGCAAACCGTGCAATTCTGAAGCGCTTGGTGTCAGAAGCCAAGCAGTTTCGTCAAAATGAGACTCTGTTGCACACTGTCTCACCGGTTTCATACACACCCTCAAGGTACGTATCATCCTTGACCTCGTACATGTCCATGCGTAGAAGTACTAGATCAGATTTGTCACATAACAATGTTGGTCAAGGTGTTGGGGTGTCTCAAACTCGTTCTATATCTGTGGAGGCATTGAAACCCAGTGACACTTTTCCACGCCGCCATAACTCGGCAACCCCAGAAGAGCAAACCAAAATGGCTAACTTTTGCGGGTTTGATAAGCTTGATTCGCTTATTGATGCCACTGTGCCCAAATCTATTAGAATCCAATCAATGAAATTTGATAAGTTTGATGAAGGGTTAACTGAGAATCAAATGATTGAGCACATGAAAAAACTAGCTTCAAAAAATCAGGTTTTTAAGTCATATATTGGGATGGGATACTATAACACTTATGTTCCACCTGTGATTTTGAGGAACATAATGGAGAATCCAGCTTGGTACACTCAATACACACCTTACCAAGCTGAGATATCTCAAGGTCGTCTTGAATCTTTGTTAAATTATCAAACTTTGATTACGGATCTTACTGGTCTTCCCATGTCAAATGCTTCATTGCTTGATGAAGGAACAGCCGCTGCTGAAGCAATGGCTATGTGTAATAATATTCAGAAGGGAAAGAAGAAAACTTTTGTAATTGCCAATAATTGTCACCCTCAAACAATTGATATTTGTAAGACTAGAGCTGATGGTTTTGATCTTAAAGTAGTTACCGCAGATCTTAAGGATATCAATTACAAATCTGGGGATGTGTGTGGTGTTTTGGTTCAGTACCCGGGGACTGAGGGTGAGATTTTGGATTATGCGGAGTTTATTAAGAATGCTCATGGTCATGGGGTCAAGGTTGTGATGGCGTCGGATCTATTGGCATTGACATTGTTGAAGCCACCAGGTGAATTGGGGGCTGATATTGTTGTTGGTTCTGCTCAGAGGTTTGGGGTTCCTATGGGGTATGGAGGTCCTCATGCTGCGTTTTTGGCCACATCACAAGAGTACAAGAGGATGATGCCAGGGAGAATCATTGGTGTAAGTGTTGATTCTTCAGGGAAGCCTGCTCTGCGAATGGCAATGCAGACAAGGGAGCAGCATATCCGTAGGGATAAGGCTACAAGCAATATTTGCACGGCTCAGGTACTAAGCTTTTTCTAACTTTGATTAGTCTGTTGAGGATTTATAGCTGACCCCAAGTTTTGGGTCTGAAGCTTAGTTGTTATTGCTGTTTTATTACTTTTGTAATTAGTTTAATATCGCTGCTTATATGGATATTTGAAAATCCTGTGAATCATTATGTTTTTGACAATTATGAATTATGTAACTGTGGTCCAGCTCAATTTTTTTGCTGGGTGTAATTCTAGAATAGGTGTCTTAGTGTTCAAGGAGTTGGCTTTCTAGTTTGAATATCTGCCCTGTTTTATCTAGGCACTGCTTGCAAATATGGCTGCTATGTATGCTGTTTATCATGGACCTGAAGGCCTTAAATCCATTGCACAACGGGTTCATGGTCTTGCTGGGGCATTTTCACTTGGACTGAAGAAGCTTGGGACCGGGGAAGTTCAAGGCCTTCCCTTCTTTGACACTGTGAAGGTTAAGGTTGCTGATGCACATGCAATTGCTGATGCTGCTTACAAGAGTGAAATAAATTTGAGAATTGTAGACCGGAACACCGTAAGTGTGATTTTTTAAGCAAACCAATTAGTTTTCTATAGGTCTATGTGATGAGATTAATTGGGTCATATGCATTTCAGATAACCGTTTCTTTTGATGAGACAACCACCTTGGAGGATGTTGATAAACTTCTCAAAGTTTTTGCTGGTGGCAAGCCTGTGAGTCTCATTAGTTTTACATGGTGATGGTGTTTGCAATCAATTAGGATTTTCATCCACCTGACTTAGACTTGTGGTAAATTTGCAGGTTCCATTTACTGCTGCATCTCTTGCACCAGAGGTGGAGACCGTGATTCCCTCTGGGCTAGAAAGGGAGAGCCCATATCTCACCCATTCAATCTTTAACACGTATATCCCCCTCAAGAAATTTGATCTCTGCAAAGTTTACATTTCATATCCAACCCTGACTTTTCTGTTCTCTTTATTAGGTATCATACAGAGCACGAGCTGCTTAGATACATTCATAGGTTACAATCAAAGGATCTCTCTCTATGCCACAGCATGATTCCATTGGGATCGTGTACTATGAAATTGAATGCAACAAGTGAGATGATGCCAGTAACATGGCCTGGCTTTACTGACATTCACCCTTTTGCCCCAGTTGAACAGTCTCAGGGTTATCAGGTAGTTACAAATGTTTACTTGCCACAATAAGTTCCAATTGTTTTCTTTGCCCAAAATTTTTGGTTTTATGTTGTTTCTTCTTTGTATAAATAGGCAGGTTTACATTATTCTCTTAATGAATGGTTTCCAGGAAATGTTCAAAGATTTGGGTGAACTATTGTGTACCATCACTGGCTTTGACTCTTTTTCCTTGCAACCTAATGCTGGTGCGGCTGGAGAGTATGCTGGCTTGATGGTTATCCGAGCATATCATTTGGTATGGTAACATTGGCCAAATTTAAATAGTGTTTTCTTTCAATTGTAGTAAAGAAAGTAAGAGGCATTTGATGCTTTCTCCTTAAAGCTCATTTAGATGCAAAGATAAAGTAATCACCTCAACTTGAAGCCTAGAATCTTAATATGATGATTTGTATGCTCCTAAAGTGCCTTGTGCACATGAGGCAGGCGTCAAAGTTTGAGTTTTGATTTCTCTCTCT
The DNA here is from genome assembly GCA_030445155.1 of Quercus variabilis. Taxonomy (NCBI): domain Eukaryota; kingdom Viridiplantae; phylum Streptophyta; class Magnoliopsida; order Fagales; family Fagaceae; genus Quercus; species Quercus variabilis. The sequence continues at coordinate 1,113,463 of CP129446.1, forward strand.
CAGAGTGGAAAATATCATTGTAAACAAAGAAGGATTAACCTTTGGGTGATTATAGTTTCTTCTCATTCACTACTTAGAATAAGGATTTTCATGGTAGATATTGAAGGTATTCAAGCTTTCTAGGAATTTTTCTTCACATTTGCTGTGAATGATGCTGATGATTAAAATCTGCAGTATGTGTGTGTGTTTGTCTGCATAAATATATAATGGAATAGCATTTTGTTCCTCAAATATGTAAATGAATGGAAGCAAGTCTAAATTGCAGTATTTTCTTGCCATAAATCTAGAAGTCCTTAGATCATCACTCCATTTCAAAAACAATATGACATTGTATTAGTCTTATTTTGTCAAAAGCTGATGCTGAATGAACATTGTAGGCAAGAGGTGACCATCATCGCAATGTGTGCATTATACCTGTTTCAGCACATGGGACAAATCCTGCTAGTGCTGCCATGTGTGGAATGAAAATTGTCTCTGTTGGAACTGATGCCAAGGGAAACATCAACATTGAAGAATTAAGGAAGGCTGCTGAAGCTAATAGGGACAACCTCTCTGCTCTTATGGTAATTTCATTTTGCATCCTATGCTGGGAATCTGCATTTGTCATTTGACAAAATTAAAGGAGATGGAGGTGGAGATTTAATTCAATATTGACAGTCTTCTAATTTTGGTTGACATGATAGGTCACATATCCTTCAACTCATGGAGTCTATGAAGAAGGTATTGATGAGATATGTAAGATAATTCATGACAATGGAGGTCAAGTATACATGGATGGGGCTAACATGAATGCACAGGTCAGCTATTTGCCCCATCTTCCTTTGTTTCCTTCATATGTTAATCGTATTCATTGAGCACATAATCTAGTAAAATCAACTAATAACCTTTACCTTATAATCAAATGGTCTACTAAAATATATAGCTGTAGGGCTAGTTTGTGTGTGTGTTGGCTGATTTTTTGATTCTTTAATTTATATTCCCTGGGTTTAAGTAGATAATTTCTGGGTCATTTGATTTTTTTGCTCTTTAAATACATATCTACATATTTTTGTAGTGGAAACTTTAGCTTATATTTATGCATTTCATTTTTCCTGGCATTTCTTTTCAATTTAATTTCACATTAAATCTGAAAAACCTTTGGTCCTTATAGGTGGGACTGACAAACCCTGGTTGCATTGGAGCTGATGTTTGCCATCTCAATCTCCATAAAACATTTTGCATTCCTCATGGAGGAGGTGGTCCTGGCATGGGTCCTATTGGTGTGAAGAAACACTTGGCACCATTTTTGCCATCGCATCCTGTGGTAATTGCTCTTTTCATTGAGTAACTTTCTATATGAATATGATTCCATTTAATTACATGTTAGGTTTATATATGCATCAAATGCATGTAGCTTCTATTGACAAATTAGTCTCATTCTCATCCATCTTTCATTTCTTCACGATCCATTGTGTAATTCTAATTGTATTGGAACTGACAGCCTCACACACACACACACACACATGCATGAACAATCAGAGCATAACCCACTTCAGTTAGTAATGTTACATGATGGTGATGATTACTTGCATGCTCTGCCACTGCTATGTCTTTTATCATTATTGATTCTTTTCTGGCAAGTGTTTTTCTTATTCAATCATTAATTTCATCCTGCTTTTACTTTTAAGGTACCCACTGGTGGAATACCTGCTCCTGACAAGTCTCACCCACTTGGTACCATTTCTGCTGCACCCTGGGGCTCTGCACTTATTTTGCCAATATCATACACATATATAGCCATGATGGGGTCAAATGGTCTCACTGAAGCATCAAAAATAGCTATTCTGAATGCAAATTACATGGCAAAGCGTTTGGAGGTTCCTGCTTCTTTCTTTACACTTCCTTGCTTTATCTTTTGAAAATCCATTCACTACTATAGAAGCAGGTAGGTGCCATGCTCTAGTCATGCTTCTATCTTCAGAAAAGAAGAATAACATGGACTTCATTGTTTGTCCAAGCTAGTCCCACAATAATGTGGGTACATGTTTGCGCTTGAATAAGAAGTTTGACCTATGCATTGCACTCACATGTGGTTTTCCTGGCTAACCAACTTTGAGGTTTTGAATTATTTCTCCCTTCTGAAGCTGAAGTCTCAATGATGTTTGTCCTGGTGTTCTTAATATTGTTTCTGTATTTTGCTTTGCCTTTTTGCAGAACTATTACCCCATTCTTTTCCGTGGTGTCAATGGAACAGTTGCCCATGAATTCATTGTTGATTTAAGAGGCTTCAAGGTAGTTTTGTTCATTTCTAGGTTATATTTTGCCTACTGTTTCCATTTTTGGGAGCAATTGTAACCAATTATTGTTGCAGAATACTGCTGGGATAGAGCCTGAAGATGTTGCCAAGCGTTTAATGGACTATGGATTTCATGGACCAACAATGTCATGGCCAGTTCCAGGCACACTTATGATTGAGCCCACTGAAAGTGAAAGCAAGGTATGCCCTTTGGGAGTCCTTCCACTTAACAAACCCTTCTCATCCTGTTTCTTTGTTCTGTTTTAAGTAAATTTAAAATTATTTGCAGGCCGAGTTAGACAGGTTTTGTGATGCTCTTATTTCCATTAGAGAAGAAATTGCTCAGATTGAGAATGGAAAAGCAGACGTCCACAACAATGTCCTGAAGGTGAAATGACTATTCTTTTTCCTCACTTTGGCCATTCACATAAGAAGTTGTTAGATTGATTGCTGTCCTTGCTCAAGAATTCATGTGTCCAACTTTGACTAGTCTATTGAGGATCCATAAGATAACCAACCTCAAAAATTTTGGGACAAAGTCTTGGTTGTTGTTGTCCTTGCACAGTTATGGACACATGTTTAAAAATAATCCAATTGTGAACTTTTAAAGCAATTATCTAAAAAAATATTATGCAGGGAGCTCCTCATCCGCCATCCCTGCTCATGGGAGATGCGTGGACAAAACCATATTCTCGGGAATATGCAGCCTTCCCAGCTGCTTGGCTTCGTGTTGCGAAGTTCTGGCCTACTACAGGTATCCATATCCATCTTCATCTAAATTTATAGTTTTGGATGTTATATAGTTGCCTTGATACCCCATCTCTTAATTGGTTGCTTTTCATATAAACCGTTGTTCTTTCAGACTGATCTGTTGTCTATAATTGAGGAACATAACAGTTTCTTTTATCAATTAATACTTGCAATATTATAATCATTCAAGCACCACATGCATTTTAATCATTGATAGAAGATCTACTCTACTTAGTCCAAGATTATTTGTAAGATACAAATGCTACAAATTGTGACAAACCTTGAATACTTTAATGCATTTCTAGTCTAGGCCTGCTTAATTTTACCTAACATTGAGTTCTTTTGCACTGTTATATCAGGGCGTGTGGATAACGTGTATGGTGACCGCAACCTTGTCTGCACCCTTCTCCCAGCATCACATGTTGTTGAAGAACAAGCGGCAGCCACTGCCTAGTCTTCCTCATCGTTCTTCTTGCTGCAAGGTTTCTCTATGAAACCGTTTGCTACTCCCTCTCATTGTATATAAATATTTCCTTGATTAAGTCCATCACAGCTGGTGACATTCATTTTCCTAATACCATATTGATAATGATCAGCTGTTCTAATAACAATTGTTGCTGATTGCAACCCAAAATGTTGTAATATAATTTACTTCATTCTCCCTCCTCTTTTGGGTCTTAGCCAATATTAAACAGAAGCTAAATGCTCAACCTATGTTAATGCCACTTGTAATTCATAGTTCCCAAAGCCAAGTATTGGCATGGAACAAACATAACTAACTCCACAAGAATGGATTAGATAAGATACTAATCTACTGCTTGAATCCAGAGTTTTTAATTAGAATAAAACGAGGAAGAGTGTCTAAACGAACTGTAGCTAGTGTTGGTGGCTGAATCTATTTGGATCCTCTGCCAATAGGCTCTGCTTTGATAGAATATCCTATAAAGTATAAACGACTTGTGACCAAAAAGCAGCAAAAAAAAAATTAATAAAAAAATGTTGCTGAAAAAACTCTTGAGATTGGACCGTCTGTCCAATCTCAACGCCTCTTTACCAAACATGGGGCTATCTTGAAGCTCAAGCATCATATCTGCACTTTGTTCCTTTAAATATCTTTAACTGAAATGGTTATATATTTGCCAATTTTTTATTTTTAATAATTTGATAACAATTAGGGTGGGGGATTTAAACTTGGGTATTTCCATTGCAAAGCCTACAGTTTACTTTATTAAGTTTTTAAACTTAAGTATTTGATATGCTCTGCCGTTTATTCTCAAAAAAAAAAAAAGTATTTGATTTGCTAATTTTGAAATTATAACAATTAGAATATCTTAAAACTATAGGATTTAAATATATATATATATATATATATATATATATACTTTTCTTTTCTTTTCTTTTGCAACTTTCATGGTTGTAGTCCAATCACATAGTATAGACACACACTAAAATGTCTAAATATTAGAATATACTCTTTTAAGCCAAAACTTGAACAAATGTCTTTAGGTTTTTTTAAATATTTATTCTCTCGTCACTTTTGTTCTTTTGTACTTCCATCAAATCTTACATTCATTGTATGATCACTTGTTACCATTACCTCTCTTCATTCTAATTCCTCTATACAATCAGAATTACTGCCACCACCACCTTAGACCGCTGTAGTTACCACCCTTACAACCACTATTGCCATCACCACTATAAGAACTATACTAATTAAAAAAATCATTAATTGTTTTTTAAGCAAATCAAATGGCAATAAATCTTCAAACTCATTAATGTCATAGTTTTTATCAAATACAATAAATCAAGTTGTTTTCTATAAAATAATTTTTTTAATAAAATAATTTTCCCTAAAAAAATATTATATATATATATATATATATATCAACATTTGTTGATCAAGTACCCAAAAAAAAAAAATCAAGTTGTTTTCCATAAAAATGTTTTTAATAAAATAAAATTTCCCTAAATAAATATTTTATATATATCAACATTATATATATATATATATATATATAATAGATTTATTATGAATTAGTCTTAAATTTATTATTAATCAGTCTTTTTTTTTTTATAAACATTATTAATTAGTCTTTTAAGGTTTCCCTGTCCAGTTGATACCATCCCCTTCCCTAGGTACATCGTTCCTAATTAATGAATTGAAAATAATAATAGAGTATAATATTGGTAATCTTGACAAGCACTAACGTGATCTGTCCCATTCAGTACAACTTATATGTTATCCATAACTTAGGGAATAAACTCCACTTTTTTGTACCAAAAAAAAGAACAACATCAAATCCTTCTCTAATTGCCGTACACATCTAAATCCTTATTGTTTTTCCTTCAAGGCCCTTGTCAAGCAATAAATAAAATGGATAATTCATATATTTTATATCTCTTTAAAATATTTTTAGAATTCATGTAAATATAGTAACAATTAGCTGTGGACCTGTGGTTGCGTGACACAATTGAAGGGAAGAAATTACAAAATCAAAACAAAAATGGAAGGAATAGTCAATTCAAAAGAAAATTCACAACTCACAATTTCCGTAATATATATATATATATATATATATTCACAACTCACAATATGCTCTCTCTACTAGGCTACTATGTATAGCCATACATATTGATTTTTCCACATACACACTTGGATGTGGTACTTCATACTCACAAGCTTACCCCCCACCCCCCCCCCCCTCTTTTTTTTTTTTTTTGCATACCTAACATCACCTCCCCCCTCATCTTTTTCTTTTTCTCGTTTGGTGTCCTCTTTTAATGCATCTCCATGACTAAAAATGCACCAATAGCTTTAGGAATGCAAAAAATTTCATGATTTTTAAAGTGACATGTTGTGTTTTGTTTTAATGGGTTGTGTTAATAGGCAACTTACTAAAAATGATATGAGGTTGCATTAACTGGCACTTTACGGTGCTTGTTAACAACAACTTTTTTGACTTTTTTTTGCTTTTTTTTTTCTTTTTTGCAGCTTTTTGTTTTTTTTTTTTCAACTTTATAAGTTGTGAGGCTAGCTTCATAGAGAGAAAAAAATATTTTAAAATAAACTGTGGGGCTACTTTTATATATATTTTTTCATTTATTTAATTTTTTTATTAATTAGGACCCACATTAATGTAACATTTTCACAAATGATATTAATGGTTGATTTTATGTGAAAGCGATATTATTCAAATCAAAATCCGTTACATCAACAATTGTAAAAGTCATTATGTGCCAAACAATACTTCAAAATTGTACCTCTCAAATATTGCCTATATATAAAATTTTTCCCAAATGATAAAGGAGGAGACTACGAAGTTTATTAAGATGAGCTTGGTTGCTTGCATGAAGTTTATTAATGTTGTGTTAATAATTTCATTAAAAAAATATTGTGTTAATTTGGTATAAATTTAAGTTGAGAATTGAAATTTTTTTAAAGTTACCAAAAAGTATAGATGATCAGTTGAATAATATTGTATTTGTAGGGGTTTGAAAATCTCAATATACCTCAATTCCCTCAATTAATGAAGTCCTATAAATGGTCACATTGGTCGTTTTCTTCCCAATAAACTTAGACTTTTATAGGGTTTCTAAAACTAGTTCTCATGGGATGAAGATTATCTAGACTTTGTAAGGTAATTGACCATGTAGTTTCTAAAATCTCACTATCCATATGAAACTAGCAAGTTGTATTTTCCATATCATCCAAAATTTAAATAAATATAGAAACAATGATAGTCAACATTTGCTTAAACGTTGATAATATGACAAAATTAATCATATTGACTTCAAAATGAATGGATAATATTTGAGGAGCTCCATTGTAGAATTATCCTAATAGCTCTAAAGAATCTTTATCATTTCCTATGACCTATTGAACACTAGGATCTAAATTCTCAATAATTCAAAAAACCAAGCCTAGCATTAACCTAAACCAATCTTTTAACTTGTGAGTTGTGACATAAAAATTGGCATTTATGAATTCATACCATCTCAATTAGTATATGTTTCTTATGACTTAAAATTTGGAGTATTATACCACCGCACACCCTTGGTGTGGTAGTCACTTCACAAGTATAAGTGCTTGTGGGATATAGGGTGTGGGGGGCAAGAGTCGGGGTTCAAGTCTTTAGGAAGAAGTTTCATACACATATATACTTAGGCTTGTTTGGATTGAGGGAGAATGGAGGGGAGTAGAATAGAGTAAAGTTGACTGAAAATATTCTAATTTTGGGCCAAATATACTCTACTTTACTCTACTCTCTCTCAATTCAAATTGATCATTAGATTAGGCTAGAGTAGAATTTATATCTTATATAAAAAAAAATTTGGAATATTATTAGGGATGATACGATTGTCATTACATAAACCTTATAAGCTAATAGGTTAACTTTTAGACATAAAGCAAAAAAAGAAAAGAAAAGAAAGAGTGATTATATATTATATTATTGGTGTGACATCAATTAAATTTATCATCATAACACTTTGTAAGTGTTTATAATAAAATTGATAATATATTCAACACTTTCCTAAAATGACACACTTATCTAAACAAATCAAATTCTAAAAACAACTTGTTTAGGTCTAATGTAATAGTCAACAATCTTGTAACTCAGTAACATAGCTTGGTCTCCTTCATTAGCACAACCAAAGTTCGAATCTTAATTTTGTCATTACCATAACTATCCAATCACTCAAAAAAAAAACAAAAACCTATAAAATTATTGGGGTTTAAATAAGTTATACTCTAAAAAACTTTACCACAAGTAAGTGGAATACCTAACAAGGTAGTTAAACTCTTTAGGGGGTTTTTGGTTTGTGTTTTTAAACAACCATTTTCAGTTTTTAAACAACATTTCATACATTTCAGCGCACTTTTTCATCTACACGTATTTTCACAAATGTTTTCAAACAACAATTTTCCGTTTTTAAACAGACGTACCAAACGGACCATAATTTTATTTCCTTATATACACTTTTATAAGCATTCAAGTGAGATGATATATACGTATCCGATATATATATAATCATTCTCTTGTATAAAGATAATCGTAATAGAATATGTATAAGAGGGTGGTTAGATATATCCGATACATATTAGGATTTATCCATTCAAATAAGGATAGAAATGCACATCAACATATTTAAAATCTTGATCACATTAATCAAACGGCAAAGATTAAGTGTAGTTGATGAGAAGCAATGTGACTTAGTCGTACACTAGAATTAATGTTTTGGTGCCTTGACTTTAGCATAATTATTTATATTATATAGTTTTTTTTTTTTGAGAAGAATATTATATAGTTTTTTTTTTTTTGAGAAGAATATTATATAGTTTTTTTATACTATAATAATCCACTATAAACGTTGTTATTTAATTTTTTTAAATAAAAAGATATATATATTTTGGGAGAAGAGAAGAAGATATACACAACAGTGTATTGGAGGGAATGGGTGAGCGGTTAACTTAAGTCTTTCAAGTTGTGTTTGTAGTAGGGGTAGCTTGACGAAGAAGAAGAAGAAGAGTGCGCAGGTTAAGCGAATCTCCTTTGTTCTTATTGTGCGCACGTTAAGACCCAGTTTAAAAAAAAAAAAAAAAAATTAGCGAAAACAATAAGGCTTTAGAGATAGAGAGATTGAGATTGGTATTGATGATCGATGTCGAAAATGAAGCATATACTGAGAAAGCTTCACATCGGTGGTGGTGGAATCAATGACCATCACAGACTCGCCTCGTCCGAGTCGACTCGTCCTTCTCCGACTTTGAGTCCCACTCCGAGTCAAAGCCCGAGCGCTTCCGAGTCTTCCTCCGCGCATGGCGGGGGAGGAATGGGGAGAATTGGTGCCGTTGAGTCTGCGTCGTCGTCGGTAGGTGATCGGACGGTTACCGATGGCGGTGGTGTTGTTGCTGCCGAGGTGGATTTCAATCTGTTGGAGGAGGAGTTTCAGGTACAGTTAGCCCTAGCGATTAGCGCTTCCGATCCCGATTCGCGTGAGGATCCCGAGACAGCTCAGATCGACGCCGCGAAGCGGATTAGTCTTGGTGGCTCCGCTTCTATTTCCGATAATCAGGCCCTCGTTAAGTTTCTCTCGCCTCGATATTGGGTACGGTACCTATCAATTTCGAATCTTTATCGTTCTTTTTTGCAAATTGCGTGTGAATTTGAGCGAATTGGGTTTTTTTCTTCAAATTTCATTCTTGTTTGGATCTATTTGTGTTTAAGATTGAATCATCATTTCCCTAATTGTACCAAACTATGTGTAATATTGGAGGCATTTTTGTCAAAATTGCGTTTTAGGTTTTATTGCTTTGGTGGTGCATTGGTTTTGGAATTTCATATAGGGTTGGTGAATTGAGGATCTATTTGTGTATGATTAGCTGGTTTTGGATTGTGATTCCAAAACATTGAAGAGTGAGGGCGAGGCGTGGTATTCTTTGATTGGAAAATCTCATTTGCATAGCGATTTTTTTCATGTTGTGTGGGTTTCTGAGTCTTGATTCTAATGCACTGCGTAGGAATTGGTGGATATCGTTGTTTTGCATTGATAATTTACTTTATTTTGCATATGTTAATTGAATTTGTAGGTTAATTTCGCATTGCCTCATGTTTCATATTCAGGAAAAGATTGGTTATGGTAACCGAAGCTTTTTTCTCAATGGGCTCGTTGTTTGCTTTTTTCTAAACTTTGGTCGCTGAGAAGTTGAGGTTGAGTTTCGCATTGACGTGGCTTCTTCATTATAAATATGCTTGTCTTTTGCACCTATTTCAGTGGAGTTCTTGCCTTATAGGAACTTGGATTGTGAAAATCTTAGTCAAATATCACTGTCTTGTCTTGACTTTCCCACGTGATTGGATGGTTCATTTTCAATATTGTTTTTTGATAAGTAGGGAGAGGTTTTTACTAAATTTTTATATCTATTGCATTGCAGAGCTATAATGTTGTAAATTATCATGAAAAAGTGATGGATGGATTTTATGATGTATATGGCATTACCTCAAATTTGGACACACAAGGGACGATGCCGTTGTTGGTGGATCTTCAAGCAATAAACATTTCAGATAATGTTGACTACGAAGTTATTTTAATAAACCGCTTGGTTGATCTTGAACTTCAAAAGCTTGAGAAGACAGCATATGCCATATCCCTGGAGTGTCAAGTTTCTAAACATGGTCTGATTTTAAGTGGCCTAATTCAGAAAATTGCTGATCTTGTTGTTGATAGAATGGGTGGTCCGGTTGGCGATGCTGATCAAATGTTGAGAAGGTGGAACATGAGAAGTTATGAGTTGCGGAATTCTCTTAACACTATTATTCTTCCCCTTGGACGTCTTGATATTGGACTTTCCCGCCACAGGGCCTTGCTATTTAAGGTTAAACATCAAGGACTTAACTTTTATTTTTTTAATGAATTCATGGACTTGCCTTATATTTACTGACTTATGAATAAAATATTTGCACCTGTTAACTAACCTTAGGCTCTTGATTGCTTAATTTTTATCAAAATTGACTTCTTTTATTTGGAAAATGCTCCCTGTTTTGTTACTATTTGTTTTTATAAGATTATAGAATGTGTCTCATCTTCTGGGAAAGAATTTTGGCAAGAAGTTATTTATTTGATGCTTGTGGTGCCAGGTACTAGCTGATAGGATTAATCTTCCATGTATGCTGGTTACTATTTGTCTTTTTAAGATTATAGAATGTGTCTCATCTTCTGGGAAAGAATTTTGGCAAGAAGTTATTTATTTTATGCTTGTGGTGCCAGGTACTAGCTGATAGGATTAATCTTCCATGTATGCTGGTCAAAGGAAGCTACTACACTGGCACTGATGATGGAGCTGTGAACTTCATCAAAATTGATGATGGAAGGTGATAACCTCCAGTCATGATGTTTCAATTCTTCAAATATAAAATTTCTGTGGATTAAGATAAAGTTTTTTTGTGTGTGTGTGTGTGTGTGTATGTTGTGGGTACTTTAAATTGGTATCACATATGTTATGCATGTTTTGTTTTTTGTTATATTGTTTTTGTTATAGTAGTTAAACCCATAACGCTGCGTCAAACTTGAACAAGAGTGACTGTGTAAGGTGCAGGTAAAATCTTTAGGGTGGTTTTGGGGGGGTTGTACCTGGGACAAGGGATTAAGCCCATGTTCATTGGGGTGGGGGTGGCAGAGGGCTTACAGGCGTGTGGCCGCTACTCTCTATTTTGTACCCAATTGTGCTTTAGGGTCAAAACAGAAAAAATAAAGGGGGGGGGGGGGGTAAATGAAGCAGCATATGCATCCAAATACAAGCTAACATCTAGATTTTGGATAGTAGCTGCACACCTTTTAGGATGGTCCCTTCAAAATTACTATTGACATTACTTCTTTGATACATGCTGCTGCTGTTTCTCATACAGTACAAAGCACCAATAAATATTTCTGGCAAAGTTACATTCATCTGCCAGTTGTATATTTTTACTGCAGTGATTCGGGTTCAGATTTTTGACTCTTCTTAAGTTGTTCGATTTGAACTTTTGATTTCAAAAGGTGTATGCTCTATGTTTTCCATTTTGCTCCTACCAATTCGGGCATATATGCTGCCTAACTAAAGAAAATACAACAAGCTTTAAGATGTTAGGGAACAATTTGTCAGTATGTAATTAATTTTCTGATTCAATGCAGTGAATATATTATTGATCTCATGGGTGCTCCTGGCGCCCTAATTCCTGCTGAAGTACCAAGCAGTCATCTTCCAAATCCAGGCTTTGCTGTAAGGAGCTTTGCAGATGTCATACGAACACCCAAAGATATATGTTCAATGAATGATGAAGGAATTAGAACACTAGCTGTACCACCTGATCTTGATAGAGTTTTCAAAGATGGCAGTTCAAAGTCAGATGAAGCTTCTGTTGTAGGCTTCCAAACAAAAGAAAACCAAAGTGAGGGATTTGAACACCAGTGTGAGAAGCTTCTTCCATCACCGCATAAATCATGTGAAAGCTTATCTGGAAAATATGGAAAAGCATCGTGTGCACAGAAAAAGAAAGTTAAAGATGTCTCAAAGTATGTAATCAGTGCAGCAAAGAACCCAGAATTTGCGCAGAAACTACATGCTGTTCTGTTAGAGAGTGGTGCATCTCCTCCTCCAGATTTGTTTTTGGACATAAATTCACATGATCTGGGTGAGCAGAAACTGCTTGAACATATTGATATGGCAATTGGTAAAAATGTAGATAATAATCCTTATAAGGTTTTGACAAGCCATGAGCTAGAGCCTTTGAACAATGTTAATTGTGATGGGAAACAAAAACTGTCTGCAGAGAGGTTAGCCAATCAAAATAAAGAATTGGAGACAAATACCATTCTATCCTACTCTGAATTTACATCTGAGGGATATGTGCTTGTTGGTACTGGAACTAATGAAAAATTCCAGATCGATGCTACAGGTGTAAATATGGTTACTCCTAATCCGTTTCAAATGGATGCAAGAGCTTTGAATGAGGAACGCATTCTTGAATCATTTTTGGAAACTGCAGCCCCATTTAGTGACAATACTGATAAACGCTGCTTTCAGGATAAGATTGGAGGATTTTCTAATGACATTGATTTGGGAAATGAATCTGCTGCGAAATTAATTGAAAAGGCCAACAGTGGTACCCATGTTGATGCTAATAGTGAGGGTATTAACCCAGTGCTCGGGGGGGTTCCAGTATGGGATTTTCCATGGGAGGATATACGAAATGGTGAACGAATTGGTATTGGTAAGATTTTATTCCATCTGAATTATTCAGTTTAATAGAGGAGAAAAAAAGTTGAATTGGTAATTTAGATGATGAATTATCATCGTAGACCTGGAGTTTTGGAATAATAAAAAAATATCATGTTTTCTCACTTTTTCCATGAAGACATGTACTGTTACGTGTGTGTGTGTGTGTGTGTTTCCTCCATTTTCATTGGTAGTGAAGTTATCTTGATTCTTTTTCTCCTGAATAATTAAAACTTGGCCTTTGACAAATTCATGAATCTTTTTGGACACTGCAGCTGAATCTTGCAAAAGACAACGTAACATTGCACCATCGAGTGATGATAAACAGTGTTTTCAGGATGATATTGGAGGATTATTTAATGACATTGCATCAGGCGAAGAATCTGCAATAAAAATGGCCAACAGTTGTCTCCGCATTGCATGTAGCGAGGGTATTAACCCAGTGCTCAGGGAGGTTGCAGAATGGGAAATTCCATGGGAGGATCTACGGATTGGTGAACGAATTGGTATTGGTAAGATTTTCTTTATCTTAATTTGTTCTATTTCATAGAAGGAAAAAGACAGTGAATTGTTAATTTAGACAATGTATTATCATGTTAGACATTACATTTTGGAAGAAGCCTCGAGGGCATTTATGTGTAGGTTTATATATGATCTTTTTCATTTTAGTTGTCACTGATGTTGACCTAATGTTTTTATTCTTTAGCTGATTTTTTTCCCTGAATAATTAAAATGCATCCTTTTACAAACTTTTTGGTTAGAGGACCAATTTTAGGATACCTCTCTCTCTCTCTCTCTCTTGCGCACTTGTTAGGATTTGAACCAAAGACCTACCCAACCAGTTGAGCCAAATCACCATTGCGATAAAAGGACATAATTGTTTCTGTTTAAGGCTAGTCTCTGATTAATGATACCAAACTCAACTTTATGCAATATGTGGAGCAGTCCACATGGGAATGTTGGATATAATCAAAACCAGGGGCTGAGAGGGTGTTGCTTCTACTTTAAGATCTTCTCTGGCTGCTTATTGCTCTCTTGGTCAAAACAATTAACTACTTTTGAACTCTCCAAGTGAAAGTTCAAATCCTAGTCCTAGACAAAAATTGATACATGTGTATGCTTTAAACAAACTGCAACTAAAATGGTGGAAGTGCCATCTTAACCTATAAGTTAGTTTTACATCAATTATTTATCAAAAAGTTAGTGTTAAATTAATTGCTTTAGATCTCTCACAGATCTGGTTGTATTCTAATAGATCTCTCATCTCTCTCTCTCTCTCTCTCTCCCTTTGAACCCTTGAACCCTTGACCACACCCCCAATTTTTGAAGGACTAGGAAGTGCGATTTGAGTTAGAGCTCATTGGAAAACTAAACAACCGGATGATAATCATATTATCAACCTTGTAGAGTAGGGAAGATATCTCATAGTTCTATGATAATTATATTGTTACAAGAATTATGTATTAAAAAAAGGTACCAACTTCTAGTTGGTTTAGTCCATTGTTTCCTCTAAAATACTTTCAGATTTTTTGCAACCTTGCTCATTGTGAGCTTATCTCAAATTTGGGCCTGTAATAAGTTAGCCAGGCCAAGCTGAGCTCGAGCTTGATGACATTAAGCCAAGCTTGAGTCTGCTTATTGACGCTCAGTTTGAACTAAAGTCGAGCCTGTGTGTCCATTGCTTAAGCCACTTGAGGACAGTGGGGAAAATGGGAATAGAAGTAAAGGAGGAAATTGGTGTTGAGATGTCCCTAGAGCAATTGAAATCCTTATTGCTTTGTTCCTTGTTCAAGTGGTATTGGGCTTGGAACTTCACTCATTGTATTTCTATTTCCATATTTGAGTTTCATAGTTCTCTTAGCTTGTCTGTTTGATTCCTTGTAACTTATAAGTTTCTTTGTGTTCATCATCGTGAGCTTGAAGTAACTCTCTTTTCAATAAAGCTTCATGAATCGCTTGTTAAAAAAAACAATTAGCTTTAACATTTATAATCAACAAAAGAAGGAAATAAGTTTGGAAAGATGTATGGATTATTGCTACCAATCCTTTGGCCTTCTGTCCACTAGTATGTAGTTGCCTCCCTAAAGAGAACCTATTGGAGTAAGCACCTAAGGTTGTCTGGAGTCAACACTAGACCATTGGGATAATTTCAAGAGAAATTTAGTTCTTCAAAATAATCCTCTCTTTAGGAGTAAATTATATAGACTATTAAACAATAATTCAAACTGACATAGGAAACCATATTCTAATTGACTTAGAAAACCTAATTCCAAATGATTTTGGGAAATTCCAATTATTGAATTACAAATATAACCTTGACTGTAATAAAATAAAATATTAATAACATAATTAACTACTTGAGCCTAAAGTAAAATACAGTTGACCAATAAAAACACAATTGACCCCAAAATCAAATAAGACTAAATTAAAATAAATCTTTCCTTGTGCTTCCTGCATCAGCATGTTAAACTTGTCAATGTTTTGCTATATTCTATTTTTATATTATCCGTTCAGGAGCACTAGCCTGTACTTCTGTTTGATAATACTCCCACATGATGTGCTTTGCAGGTTCATATGGTGAGGTTTATCGTGCAGATTGGAATGGCACTGTGAGTTGTACTTTTAACACATTGATTATCCATCTATTTTTTTTGTCCGCAGTTACCTTTAGGACTTATAAAAATGCATAAAATCTATTCTTTCTAAACAAGTTTTGATGACCACAAAGTGGTAAAATTAGCAACAATTGTATGAGTGCTTTTGAACTTTTTATGACTAACATTAGTAGTTTCTTTTTTTCGCCAATCAGAGGATCGTCAGATTGAATGTTTCATACATTAATTCAATAGTGGTAATCAATGCAGCAATTCTATCAAAATCTTCTGATTGCTTCAACAGCTTTGTGAAAGAAATAATTTCAATAGTTTTTTTCTTTTTGAAATTAAAACTCATTCCCAATGAACTCGGGTTGGCTGTTTTTCATTTTTTAATAAAATTTTCGTTACTTATCAAAAAAAGAGAAAAAAAGAAAAAGAAGAAGAAGAAGAAATTAAAACTCATTCTGTCAACCAAAAAAAAAAAAACTCCTATTCTGTCAATTGGTCATGTTAAAGGACTTTTTATGGTGACACTGGAATATGAATTTGAGTGATCCATTTTAACCGTTTTAAGACATTTTATTTGTTCTTCTTGACATTATACGAAATGTTTTTTCAGGAAGTTGCTGTCAAGAAGTTTCTAGACCAAGATTTCTCTGGTGATTCATTGGTTCAGTTTAAAAGTGAAGTAAGTGGAATATATTTAACTTACATTATATATTGTTGTTTCACTATAAGCCAAATATCTAATAGAATTAATTTTCTTTTTATTACTGAAGACAATTCCTCTTGGTTGCCTCATGCAGGTTGAAATCATGTTAAGACTGAGACATCCTAATGTTGTCCTTTTCATGGGAGCAGTTACTCGATCCCCACATTTCTCAATACTGACAGAGTTTCTTCCCAGGTTAATTCTTTTCTGCACTCCATTTGTTATATTGGTGTTAATTAGTACCATATTTTTAGTTGATCTACCTGCATATCCAATTTACCATGTTTACTTGACTTCCGTAAAATTCCTTGAGGGTGTTATTCTTTTCTTTTGTGTCCCCATTGAGAGTGTTATTTGTGTCATTTTTCGAGTTTATCTGTCTTTATTTTAAGTGGCAAGAAGTATATCATCATAGAGATTTTTTAGGTCATGTAATTGTAAGTTTCTACAAAGAAACTATGTAACAAAACAAGGAATTTTGTTGTACCATATTGTCTTGTCCCTCAAGCTCTCTTGGTATGCAGGGGGAGTTTGTATAGATTACTGCATCGTCCCAATCCTCCAATTGATGAAAAGAGGCGAATGCGGATGGCTCTCGATGTGGTATAAGTTGGATTGTCTCTCTTTCTGATGTATTTGGTTTACTTCTTTTTTCTTGAGAAAACTGCCTGATTTTTTGCAGGCCAAGGGAATGAATTACTTGCACACAAGCCATCCTCCCATTGTGCATCGTGATCTTAAGTCTCCAAATCTTCTTGTTGATAAAAATTGGGTTGTTAAGGTCTGCTCAATCCAATTCTGGCACTTAAGAGCTTTTCCCTGATTGTATTTGTCGTTACTTTTATTAAATAGAAGAACTGCCATATTGTTTGGTGAGAGCCATCAATTGAATCTTCTCCAATTTTTGGTTTCTGTCTGCAGGTTTGTGATTTTGGTTTGTCACGCACTAAGCACCACACGTTTCTGTCTTCTCAGTCTACCGCTGGAACGGTAATAATTAAGTGTGAATAACCAAAATGATTCTATGTTGATGTCCCATTTGTGGCCCTTTCTTTCATCTTTTTACCTTGTTGCTTAATAAAAATATGTGTTGATAAAAACTGCTGTGATACTGCAGCCTGAATGGATGGCACCCGAAGTTCTAAGGAATGAACGTGCCAATGAGAAGTAAGTTAATATGCTTGTGCTTGTAATCTGCCTAATTGCTGTAGCCTGGCAGGTCCATTTGGAAAATTTTCAATGCCATAGATGCCTGGCATAATCAGGTTTTCTTGTTTGCAGGTGTGATGTATATAGCTTTGGTATCATATTGTGGGAGTTATCTACTTTACGTATCCCTTGGAAAGGGTTGAACCCAATGCAGGTTGTTGGAGCTGTTGGATTCCAGAATAGGCGTCTTGAAATTCCAGAAGAGGTTGATCCAGTAGTAGCACAGATAATATGTGATTGCTGGCAAACGTAAGATTTAGACTTTGTTATCCTTATTGACACTTGGGACTGCACTTATTATGGTTATTAGGCAATTATATAAAATCAATTTAGATGTCCATCCTAATGAAATATTGAAGAGAAATTCTAAAATCCATGCAACATTTTTTGTTTTTCATCAATTATGCATAGTATGGACTCAAAATACAGAAGTGACAATATATATATATATATATATATATGTATGTATGTATGTATGTAGGTATGGTCATGAAACTACTCATTTGTGGCGGAGGGTCATAGCCATGAAATATGGGGAAGGGACAGGGGGGTACAGTACTAGAGTTTGTAGAAGGGCTCATGGTTGTGGTTTATGGCGAAGTATTAGTGAAGGTTGGGAAAAGTTTTCTAAGCATTTGTCCTTTGTGGTGGGGGATGGTTCTCGTATTCTTTTTTGGCATGATAAGTTGACTGGGGACAATTCTCTTAAAACTCTTTATCCACAGTTATTTGTATGTGCAGCCAATAAGGAAGCTTGTATTTCAGAAGTGTTAAGTCCTCCATTTGGAGATAATGATAGAGTTTGGAGTCTGAGATTTTATAGGGAAGTTAATGATTGGGAATTAGTGGCTTCCTACTCCCTTCTTCATTTCATTAAAACTCGGACTCCTAGGGGTGGAGGTAGTGACAGACTTTGTTGGCATCTCAATGGCAGTGGGAAGTTTGATGTTCGGTCTTTCTATCATAAGATTTGAAATGTACCTCTTTCTACTTTCCCTTGGAAGGGCATTTGGAAAGTAAAGGTTCCAAAAAGGGTGGCATTCTTTATGTGGACTGCAACTCACGGTCAAATTCTAACTTTGGATAACCTTATGCCCCGTGGTCGCACTTTGGCGAATCGTTGTTGTTTGTGTTGTTGTAATGAGGAATCTGTGGATCACTAGCTGATTTTTTGTCCGGTAGTTCATTTTTTGTGGATGGACATGCTTTGGTTATTTGGGATTGATTGGGTTATGCTAGGTTTTGTTGCAGGCTTATTTTTTGGTTGGTATCATTAACTAGGGAAACATAATTCTGACATTTGGAATTTGGTTTCGGGTTGTTTAATATGGACTATTTGGACTGAACGGAATCGGTGTTCTTTTGAGGATACTGGAAAATCTTTGGCTCAGTTGTTAGATGTATGCCATTGGACCCTTTATGATTGGTCTCGGTGTTGGGGTCTCTCAGATTGCTCTACACTTATGGATTTTCTTTTATCTCTTGGAATAGTTTAGTGTCAGTCTTTTTTTTTTATTTCCGTTCCCCTTTGCTCACTACCGTGAACCTTATGTATTTTTCATGCTTTTCCTTTTTCAGTAATATTTTTTCTTACCTATCAAAAAGAAAAAGAAAATAAAGTATTTAAAAAGATCAAATTATGATATTAAACCCCATAATCTTGAGACATAAGGTCAGTTAAAAAAGTTATACCATGTTCTTGTTGTAGTAAATAGCAATTATTAATTTCAAGAATACATAGATGTGCTTTGTGATGGAATACTGGGTTGCAGTGATATCCTGCTTATCAACTTTAATCCATTTAGGTATGTTTACTTTTTTGCAGGGACCCAGATCTACGGCCCTCTTTCTCACAGCTTATGTCCAGTCTTCGCCATCTTCAACGTCTAGTTGTACCTACAAATCGATTGACACAGTGACCAGTTCAACACCATTGTAATAATAGTTGTTCTCCAGCTCAAAGAGCTGGAGGAGCTGAGGTTTTTTTTCTTTTTATGCAAAGAAACTTGAGAGAATGCTGGATTGGGAAGTGTTAGGTTCATTCAAAGTGGGAGCTCAGCACAATCCATTCAGAACAATTTGGTGGTCCTCCTAACCGAACAGCTGCAAAAGTGCAGTGGAGGATACCAATGAAGTTAGTTGTGTAAGTAGGTAGAATCATTCTAAATGTAAGAATGTCCCAGGTGGGAAAAAAAGAAAAAGGGGGGGAGGGGGTTGAGAAAGAAAGGCAAAAAAGAAAAAAAGAACAAAAAAAATAATTTTATCAAGTTCTTTATCTGTGGAGATCATGTTTGGTGAATTGTATACATTTGATCTCTGCAGTATATTGTGAAAAAGAAAGATAAAATAGGAAAAGAAATTATTTGCATAAGATGTGTTATTATATTCTGCATATCAGTTCTGTATTAAAGCTTGATTTTTGGAATGAAAAAAGACCATCTCATAAGTTACACGTGGTAGATAAAAAAATGAAGATATTTATAGTAACTATGGCTGCTCCTAACCTCAATCTGGATGAAAACCTCACTTTGCTGCTTGCAATAATTCAGGGACAAATAATTTTGTTTTTCCTCTATTTGAGGTGGTTGTAATAATCAAGCGTTGTAAGACCGCTGAATGATTAGTTGATTACTTGGCTGTTAAACCTTTTTTTTGATTTTTAGTTTTATTTTATACTAATAACCATGGGTGTATGAGACTCTTTGAGGTAGTCTTTTAATACCATACTCACATCAGGGTAATTACAAGAAAGTTTTGTTTTGGGATGATTTATTAAAGTGTCGGTTGAAAGACTTAAACTAAGGACATTAGATTATATGAACTTGAAAACTACTAGATTAACTCAATGGTTCCCACTCGCTACACATAGATATTGTCTCTTTAAAAGTTCTTGTCAAATTCTGGGCCACTACTTGGGCATATTGTCCTCTCTGTAAGCACTTATTTACTTACAATCTTGTATATTCCTACATCTCATTACAGC
Source organism: Quercus variabilis (assembly GCA_030445155.1). NCBI lineage: Eukaryota > Viridiplantae > Streptophyta > Magnoliopsida > Fagales > Fagaceae > Quercus > Quercus variabilis. The sequence goes on from CP129446.1 coordinate 1,133,743, forward strand.
GCTTGATTCTCACCTTCAATTACGCTACTAATCAGTCCAAAAAATCATAACACATCAAGCAAAATAGACCTGACTTGTCATGACAACCTCTCGCTAATAAATAAATAAATACTAATATTTATTACTATTAATTTTTAGTAAAATAACTAAAAATAATCTTTATTTGGATAGAGCAGGTGACCAACAATATTTAACAAACAGAAAAAGTTCTCGAAAGACATGGCCACCCAATTAACCCTCTTCTTTCCCTCCAAGCCCAACAAATATCCACCCATCTTCCCAATTCCAGACCCCAAACTCTACCACCGTCACCGTTACCATTACAACTACAAAACGCAAATTCCCAAAATACCCTTTTCCTCATCATCCTTCAGAAATGGAAGCAATACTCCACAACCAGAAACAGATTGCCCTGTTCCACTGGAACAGCAGCCCATAAATGAGTACCAAAACCTCTCCACCTCCTTCCCATTCTCATGGGCCTCAGGTGACATTGCTCAATACAGCTTCAGGTTGTTCATCACAGGCACTTCTTTTGCTCTCTTTATTGGCCTCCCTGTGGCCTGGCTTGGCACTGTGGGTCCAGATTCTGAGCCATTGAAGAGGGTTTTATGTGCTTTTTCAAGTGGGGTTTTTGTGGTGACTCTCGCCGTCTTGAGAATGTATCTGGGTTGGGCTTATGTGGGCAATCGATTGCTTAGTGCCACTGTTGAATGTATATAAATATAAATGCTCTGTTTTCTATGTTATCTAACTTCACTTGGTTGGCTGCTGAGAAAGTTGAGGAAAGCAAACAACTTGAATATCTGATTTTTTTTTCTTCTCAAAATCTAAATTACAATTTTTAAGTTAGACTAATATTGTAAACTATATGACGAAAACTAGAATTCATCCAAACTTAAAAAGGGTATAATTTGGATTTTAAGTTTGACCCTTTTTTCTAATCTATGTTCTCTTGGTTTTTAAGAATTCTAACTTCTTCAACTAAGAAATTTGGTTTTTAGTTTCTCTTACTTCATTTTCTTAGCAACCAACCAGAGCTTGACACTTGTGTGGAGGTTTAGGTGATTGATGGAGTAGTTTTTTTCCTCTCTTTTTTGCAGATGAAGAGACAGGATGGTATGATGGTCAGGTACATGAATTATATTTTTTTTTGTCTTTAATTCAATATAGTTTGTGCTTCCCTACCTTATTTTTCATTTCTAAGTAATGTGAAGAATATTTTGGAAAGCTGAATTTTCAAATGTCTTTCTTTATATCATTTTTTTCTTCCAAATGGAACTACTTTACCTGAAGTAAGTTGGATAATAATTGCATATGTTGTTGCTTGCGTGGAGATCAACGAAAATTTGAATGTCTCGTAAAATTTTAGCTTCTTACTTTCTCTTAGACCTTTTCTACCAACCTTAAGAAAATGATCTTGCTCATGAGACACTACTAACTAATAAGCATTATATGTAAACGTTTAATACGTGAGGTGACAGTCCCTTGACTTCTCACTCAAGGGAATTGCAATAAAATTTGATATCTGTTTGGCATTTGGGCAGTCTGGAATTCAGAAAATTATGGAGACAAGGTTGTGATGTTGTTGTAAGCTTATTGGTAGCCACAGAATTTATGGAGAAATTTGGTATTGTGTGGAAAATTTTCAAGAATGAATATTAAGTAAAAGATAAAAGCAATGGTTTCTAAGTATCAATTTTCATTTCAAACTGTTAATTATATACCAAGGATTTGGTGGATGGCTTTCGTTAACAATGTTTTTATAGTTCATAAAGAAAATCTTTTTTTGTTCAATAGTTCATAATGCAAATCTAGTGCATATTTCCTGTGTCATTTGTTTTTTATATGATTCATTGATTCCTGCATTTTTTTTACATTTTCTTATGTTTCCTAGCACTACAGATGAAAATTCATTGATTCCTAGCCTGAATTGAATTTCTTCAACAGGTATGGGTTAAAACTGCTGAAGTTTTGGCACGTGACAGGCTCCTTGGTTCATTTTCTGTAAGTTAGTTATATTTTACATACTTGGTGTAATTATAATGATCTTTGACTGTTTGATGCTGGAGGCTCTTGTTTATTATGAATCAAGGAACATAAATGATTTTTTTAAGGATGCTTTGCTATTAACTTCAAGGAAAGATGACTTAAATTTCAATGCATATTTTAAGGAAAAGATATGAAAGTGACCATTTGTATTGTCATTCAACCTTCAAAATGGCCTGTGAGCACTCTTGGTTTTTGTGTTCTCTAAACCTCTTGGTTGATACTTATACAGCAGGATACTTGTTTAAAAAAGGAATCTTGGCAGTGCTTTATGGCATGTAATATTGTCATCTAAGTCATGCAGAATTGTTCTCATGAGTAAAAGCCGTTAACGAGAGTTATGGTGACATAGTTTCTATATGGACTGTCTATGTATCCCCCTTTTGCCTACTCTTCAGCTAATTAGGCAGCACAGAGAAAATGGGAGAGTTTTCTATGACTTCAAGAGTTTTTGGAAGTCAGCAAAATGTGCTTTTGTGTCCAATGTATGGTTCATTAATTTGCCTTTTCAATTCATGCCATTTCATAACTACTCATGATGATACAAAATGTCTATAATAGTCCACATCAGGACATTGAACTATGAACTACAGACTTGCAAGTGTTGAAAGTCCATTTTTCCCCCTCTTGGAGGTGCTTCCTTTTGCACTTGTTAGAATTGTTATTGGGAGACTGAGAGTGATAGATGAGTAAGAAAATTAACGTAGGCCTATGTCCACAATAGAAAGCTCTTGACATCTACAACTTTGTTAATAGTTTATCACATTTACCATATTTAGTATGTGTTGGTATCCTTGATTGAGACTAAAATCAAGGACAATTAAGGATATCCTAAGTAAACTATAGGCTCTATATATATGGACACTATTGTATAGCTTATTGGTAACCATAAAACTATAGTAACCCATAATATTACAAAACCATGGTCGACAATATTCATAGTAATATCCTAATATAACAATAAACTTCATCTTTGGGTAAATTAAAACTCATGTGGGTGCTATTTCTTCTACAACAGGTCAAACCTGTGCTGAGCAGATTAAAGTTCACTCTTGTGAGTCTTGCTGCATCACTGTTTGTATGTGTTCTTCTCCTCATTAACATTGATGGTGGCCAAAAGGTAGAAGCCAGTGGTAGAGTAATACCTGGTGTTTACAATGATGAGTCTGCAAGATCATTTGAGCCAGATGCATTTTGCGGTGAACCTGGTCTTCCCTAATTCATGAAGCAGCTTTCAGTTCTATAGTAATGTATCTTATTCAGTGTAAAGGCAGAATCATATCATTAATTTTTCTTCTGTACAGTTTTTCATATGGATTTTTTTTTGGATATAGTTAGAAATATATACTTTTATATGCTGCTGACCTTGCTGTTCGAACTCCTCCTCTAATAAACCCCTAAGCACCTCGTGCATGGGGGTACCATGTCACCTACAAGGGCAGGTGGTATCAAGTGTAACATTTTAAGAGAGCCTAATGTGTAATTTTAAGAACTTTATCATTTGAATTCACATAGCTTGAATGCATCCTCTTGTAAATGTGGTTTACGTTATTATGACTTTGACGTGGTTTAGATTATTTACATGTAATCTGACATATAACTATTCATGTATTTGAGGTTTAAAATGTGTAAGTAGTGAAACTCATGATAGACGTTTATGGTCTCTCTTTGAAAAAAGTAAGAGAAAAGTCTCGTTTCAAACAAAACTTTTAAAAAAATAAGCGAAGAAAGGTTGATAAACCAAAAAGGATAGATTGATAGAATAATATTTGTTAGTACAAAGTTTTTGTGTACATAATGATAATCTATTTTCAACATTCTTGTCAAATTACAGTGTTATATGCTTCAATTTGATCTCTTAAAATGAAGTATAAATGATAGGAGAGATGGGCCAAACAGAGTAGGATCTGCTTTGCTTGGCACCAAACCAAGGCCTGCTTTACTAGGTACCACATCAGTATCTTTTTTGCTCAGCATGCTAGTTATATTGCTTAGATCCACCACATCTGGGGCCTAGGGTACTATTTGAAAGTTACAGATATTTAGACCCCATTAGCCACATGGGCAAGAAGCAAATAATGCCCACATGTTAAATGTGGATTGAGCCAATGAAGAACAACACCTGGACCACTTGCATGTGATTACAAACCATTAATAATCATTCATTAATGTGATCCACCTATTGGGACAATTCATAGAAAATAACAGAGGCGATCATATTCTACCAAAAAAAAAAAAAAAAAAAAAACAGAGGCGGTCATCTTAAATATGGATAAACCCAAAAGAAAAAGTTAATATGTCTTGAGTGAATAATTATTTTACTAAAAGAAGAGAGAAATCTAACTTAAGCTGTAGAATAACAATGGTTAGACATAACACTGTTGTTCTAAACCTTCACCTTTTCAGTTTTGCATGTCTTCGAGAATTTGAACTTGCAATCAACTAAATCATCCATAAATATGAATTTTGTACACAATTTAACATAATAATTAGACATATTAGTTCAGTTCTTAATTTGGCTCGATAATAAGAAATTAGAATATCCGATTCCAAACAATATATCCAAATTAAACGGACATAAGTTCATAAATACTTTAGTTATTATCAAGTTATGATTCAACTCACCTAAAATAACACTTATATTTTTATTATTATCTATATCATAAAATAGAATACAAATTCCTTGTCACACTATTCCACTTTATATTCTACCAAATTTCAGTATGTTATATGTCTGATCTGGGAACTTGTTTATTATTAAGGCATTAGTAACTCAACAAAAGAGAAACTATTAGCCCATCTTATAGATTCTGCCTCATTTACCTCGTGTCTATCTTGTGAAGAAGTTGTTGTTGAAGTTGAAGCTGATTCCCAGGGATGCAGCCAAGTCATTCCAAACAAGAAGCTAGATGTTCACTGGAGAGTTAAAAATGTTTTAGAAGAATCCATCGCTCTTGCAAAGTTTGTTCCCATTTTCTCCTTTTGTTGGATTCCTAGAATCGTAGAATAGGATTGTCCACTCTTTAGCAAAATGGTCCCTCAATGCTAGATTTGTAGGTTCTTTTGACTTGTGCAATGGAGGCTTAGTTCTTCTTTGTGTTGTTCTCCTGTTTTTGTCTTTTCGAATCATTTTTTCAGTTCGTCAAAAAAAAGAAAAAGAAGAAAAAAGAGTAACTATCAGCCGTGCTCGAGCGGATAAGATCGATGTTGACTGTTAGAAAAAGAAGTAAAGGTAAAAAAAAAAAAAAAAAAAAAAAGCAAATTAAAAAGCTAGAATACATACATGATACATGCATCTGCATTGCACTTTACCTGACGTCACCACTCACCTCAGACTTCACACGGTTTTTTTAAACAGTTAGCTAGACTGACATCAAAGACTTCATGAGCAGCTCATGGTTTACCTTCACAATTTTCCTGTGGTTTAGATGATCTGATTCCCATAATCTAAGTTTTCATTAAATACACATTTTCGTAGGTGTAAAATGTGTAATTAATGAACTCATGTTAGAATGTCTTAATTAGGAAGTATGAATACTTCATTTTGAATGTCATACCCGTCATATCATGTTATAATTTTTTAGAAATTGCTCGTAACGTCGTAGTGTACTCATACATGTATCTTTGTCTGTGCTTCTTAGGTCTTAAGTCACATTTCAGTCACAGCATACAAGTTAGGATGTTTTAAGAATAATATTTGTTAGTTTGAAGTTTCTGTATACACAATCTTTATTTATCTTCAACATTCTTGTCGAATTACAAGGTTAATGTTTCAATTTAATATCTCAAAAATAACTAGAAATAAATGATAGAGATACGTTGAGGGGAGTAGTTTTCGTTCTACTCGACACTAAACCAATGTGCTCTATAGTCTATTCTTGGCACCAAATCTTGAAGATCTGTTATGCTCGGCTTATTAGGCACATTGCTTTGTTCCACAATCCATTATAGGTGGAGGCAAAGGCAATGAACCACGTCAGAGTTTCAGATATTTAGACTACCAATTTGTCAAATCATGACAAATTATTAGGTAGTCTTAAAATAGTACTTGAAGTTGTCACATAAGTCTCATGTGAGAGCTTAGAACATAACTCTAGAACTACTTAATAATTTCCCACCAACCGCATAAACAACAAGCAAATAATACTCACGCGTTAGACTTCGATCAAAATTTTAACACACGACATCTAAACTACTACTTGACTGTAGTTACAGACAATTAATGATATTCTATTGATGTTACTTCACATTAGGAAACAGCATGAAGAAAGTCATAGGCATGACCACCTTAAAAATGGATGAACCCAAATGAAAAAGGTAATTAAGCACTTCTTGAGTGATCAATTATTCTATTAAAAAAATAGATAAATCCAACTTGAGCATCAGAATACCAGTGGTTAGACACGACACCAATGTTCTAGACCTTCACCTTTTCATAATTTTTACACACATAAATGTAATGTAAGTTCACCAATTCCAAATAGTAATTCCAATTGAAAAGCATTTCGGTATAAAAATACTTAAGTCATTATCAAGTTATGATTCAACGTAAAGACTAATGGCGTTAAAAGAATAAAAATCTTCAGTCATATTTTTTATTATTTTATTTATTAAAAAAAAGTGACCATTGAATTTATAGAGAAGTGAACATTTTCACAAAAAAATAGTTAGTTATTATTGGTTATAATTTAAATTTATTACAAATTTTTTTTTCTACTAATAACAATATGTAACAATTTATCATTTAAAATTTATTGTGAAAATATTGTAAATATAACATTTCTCGCATTTATATTCAAAATCAAGACATTAGTATACTTTTACAATAAGTCTGTTTGGATGCTTATTATTATTGAAAACTGAAAATACTATAGTAAAATAATTTTTAAAAATATAAATAGTATCGTGAAACTCAATTTTTTTAAAAAAATTGTTGAATAAAGTTGTTTGTGAGTCTCGTGAACAAGTGTATACGACTTACAAGAAAAACACTTTTACATTTTTTTTTTTTTTTGGTACCAAGATGCTTTCTTTGAAAACGCATAAAACGCGCTCCCCAAACGGAGATAAGATCACGTGATTGTCAAGAAAAGAAAAAAAATAAAAAAACAAGAAAAGAGGCGACAAGTTAACAGCATACAATGTATATGATACATAATGCAATGCACTTTACCTCGGAATTCACATGGTTTTCTTTTCTCAACCAACGAGGAGTAACAGTTAGACATCAAAGTTGGTTCCGGTAGACGGCAACAGAGCGTGTGGTCAATCTAAACAATGAATAAACATTAAATATATAGTGGACCCACCAATGAATCGAAATTAAGGAATGGTTCATGCACCTTTCCCTTCTTTTCCTCTGCTCCTTTGGTTTCCAGAACAAGATATCATTACTATTTCCACCAATTAACTATATTTTTTTATTATTTAAAACAAAGATTTCTTTCATATTTTTTTTCTTCTCTTTATTGTCATCATAAGTCATTCTTCTTCCAGTACAATGAACAACTACAACGTCAACAAAAGCACGGGCTTTTTTTCTTCTTCTCCTCACCTTTTTATTTATCAATTGGACCCTTTTTCAGATTCAGCTTCAGCTTCAGTCTCTGCATCACTATTGTCTTCAGGTACGGTATTTGTGATTACCCTTTTAAGCTTTTAATGATTTGAATGCGTTATGTATAGGTTTGGATCTTGTTCTTCTTCAATGTGTTTTGGATTTTTGTAAAGTACCCATCTGGGTTTCATGGAATAATTGTAAGTCAGAAGCTTTATGTACGGTTTGTCTAAACCAACTTTTTTTTTTCTTTTCTTTTTTCTGGTGGTAGTTTGTCTTTTTGAAAACTGAGTTTTTTCTCCTTAATTGTTAGTTATTGATATGTTTTTGGAATCCTCAGATATTGCCTAGGATCATAGAATAAAAACTTCTTTCTTGATTCGATTTGTGGCAATTTTATTAAGAAATTAAGCCCATCAGAGAGTTTCTGCGAACTATGCAGGCCAGTGTTTCGTGTTTTTGCAAATGGAAAACCTTAGTGTAAGGACAACTATGTATGGTAATATTGCCAAAGAGCAAATTCCATAGTTCTAAATCAGAAGTGAATGAAGGAGAGGATGTTATAATAGGACAGGTGCTTTCTATTAATAGACTTAAGTCTGGATTTTTCTGATCTTTATTTATATTTTTGGATGTCTTCAGATGGTAGCCCATTGATTATTATTTCATTATTATTATTATTATTATTATTTGCGCTCATTGTATTCATGACTAATACTATTCTTTCCAAACTTTGACTACATCTGAAAGAGAACCTAATCCGATTGAACAGTATAATACACAGCATGCCATCTTTTTCTCTTTTGATAGATAAAAATTACTTTATTACTGAAAAAAAGAAAAAAAAAAAAGAAAAAAAAAGAAAGAAAGAAGAGGAACCTATGAGTAACTTAGGTTATAAAAATTCTGTTTTATTTTCTAATTGTGTCAGTGTCAAAAAATAGAAGTGGGTCAACTGAGGATGTATGGCATTGTCATCAAAATGGGTAGGGAGTATTAGAGCGGAAGGGAATTTATTTAGCATATTGGACACTTTCAGTAGTTAGAATGGGATTTGGGGGGTGCAGCGTTATGATGAAACATTCTATTTATCAGAGGCTTAGTGAGCCTAATAAAGGGATGCTTTTTCATTTTTTATTTTCTTTGATGATCACATTAGTATTATGTTTGTCCCTGCACCTTCAGACAGTTTCAGTTAGCACAATATCTCCTTTTTTTTTTAACCATATACTTTCCAGTTCTTATTGTATATTCTTTTCCCCCGTCTCCCCTTTCCTAAGAATGCCTATAATGTTGTGTTTATTGTAGAATAGTTCTTATCATATCGGTGAAAGAGTAACTGATTTGCTAGGTTTGCTTATTGCATTTGGGACAAATAGTGTGCCTGAGGGTGTCATTTGACACATTGATGTTTCTGTGTGAGAAATTGAACAAACCTATATGCCATTCAGAAGACCTCCTAAAATGGAGTTAGCAGTAGCTTATGATGCTGAACACGCAAGTTCTACACAAAGGATTCAGCACGAGTTCTGGCCATTGGATGAAATTGATCCAAAGAATGCGAAGTTTCCATGTTGTTTAGTTTGGACTCCACTCCCAGTAGTGTCATGGTTGGCACCCTTCATTGGGCATGTTGGCATTTGCAGGGAGGATGGTGCTATTTTAGATTTTGCAGGATCCAACTTTGTAAATGTTGATGATTTTTCATTTGGTGCTGTAGCCAGATATCTCCAGCTTGATAGAGAGCAGGTACTCTCTCTCTCCTTCTTGAACCCATCCAGACACACTTTGTTGTCAATTTGATCATCAATACTTGACAAAGCAATTTAGTGGGAAAATATGAGCATTTGAAATAAGAGTTAAACTGAATATTTTTTTAATTCTCTCTCTCTCTCTCTCTCTCTCTCTCTCCCCCCGATATTGGTCAGCCTTTATTTTTGTAACAAAATTGAAAATGCCCGTTAGAATTATGAGTTTGTCACTTATTTCTTCTCTTATCATTTTATGTGAAGGGTTCGTGTTGTATAATTAGAGCTACCAATCGGTTCTGTTGACAATTTTGTAGTGGAAGCTGAATTTTAATGAATTGTTGCTTTCCCCCAAACCTAGTACAGCCATTGACAGTTTTGTTGTTAAATTGGAATGTTAATGCAGTGTTGCTTTCCGCCAACCGTAGCTGGGCACACATGCAAGTTTGGCTACAGGCATACTGAGTATGGGACATCACTCACCTGGGATGATGCACTACGGTCTAGTATGCGTAACTTTGAGAATAAATTCTACAACCTCTTCACATGCAACTGCCACTCATTTGTTGCCAACTGTTTTAATCGGCTGTGTTATGGTGGATCAATGAGTTGGAATATGGTAAATGTGGCAGCTCTTATACTATTTAAGGGGCGTTGGGTTGATAGCATGTCAATCCTTAGATCATTCCTCCCTTTTGTAGTGGTGCTCTGCCTTGGTATTGTCATGGTCGGGTGGCCATTCTTGATTGGGCTGTTTTCCTTCTCTCTTCTCCTTCTTGGGTGGTTTTTGATTGGTACTTATTGTGCCAAAAACTTGATAGAGTGCTAGGTCCTTTGTCTTTGATGTTGAAGAGTTTTTAATGGAAGAAAACAGATAGTGTTGTATGGGTATTCCTTCTGTAAGTGTTGTTTATAAATAGCTAATATGGAGCTGCTGCAGTTTTTCTGGGGAGACCTTTGTTATCAAAAGTTGTCCACCTAGAATCAAGAAGCGGATTAAAACTGTAGATTATTGACTAAATAATGGAAATTAAATCTTCTCTCTCTCATCAGCGTAGAATTTGAAATTTGTATTGTATTAATTTCTGTAGTCGGAAACTTGTATTTGAGTGACTTATATTCTTTATGGGGCAGGACAATGTTGCACTGTGTGGAGAGATTGGGAAGGAGCACAGAAGCATGCTCTCTCTCAAACGCCAAACATGATGAACCCAACCAGATACAGCAATAGTGTAAAGTGTTTCTGAAGAATTTGAAAATACAAAGCATGTCTTTGGTGGTAATTTAGTCCTTGCCATTTTGTACTGGAGAGGATAATATCTTGCTTTGGATGTACTGATAGTCAGGCTGAGTGTTACCAATAATTATCTCCTTGTATGCCGTCTTTTTTATATATGCATTATCTTTCACATAGTTTGTGGGTCTCACAATTGTGGGTTCTAAATGTTGCGAGAGAAATGAAGTATATGTTGGATGCGCAAAATACCTATTTATGTGTCACGGATGGTGAAATGGATTGATCTTGTCCTCAGCTAATGCTTCTTTATAATCTCGACTATTTCCTGTGACCAGAAACTGGCAGCAGAAGCGATACTTTCCTTGGTTTTGTGCCTTTGGTCCCCTCTGGTTCAGGGGCATTTTGTGGAGACATTTAACAAGGTGTATAATGCTGTTATATGTAGGGTTTCAAATAAACAACTTTCAATGGCAATGAATTATATTTCAATAAAAATTTTGAAAAATTCCTACGTTTCATTTGGCCATTCTGTAGGCGTGAGCGTCAACGTGGGGACGGCAAAATTGTTCCCAAAATAAAGAACGAAAATTTTATAATATGTGAAGATTGACAGGATTCTTCATTGTCTTGTGGGTTTTGATGCAGACATGCATGAGGCTGAAATCAATTAGTGGTGCCCATTCTGATGGAGACATGCATGAAGCTGTAATCAATTATAGGGCGGGGCTGATGATAACAATTACTGGATTGAGTTTGGAATGCTATAGCTAGGACTATTACACCGTGCAATACTCTTTTAATGGTTGAGATCAAAAGTTAAGAAGGTAACTTTTAACCTCATTCATTGGATCAACAAATTTTAAAAAGTTCAAAAGTTTAAAAAAATGTATAAAGAGTTGAAATTTAAGTGAATTAGAGCATTAGCATCACCATGTGAGTATGTTTAAAGCCTTGCAAAATTAAAAAAAAAAAAAAAAAAGTTGCTTACTTTACACATTTTGAGCAAAAAAATGGTTGATGTAAAATTGTGCATTTACAATTATGTACGGTTATTGTAACTCTTCTATCTATTATTTTATATATTTTTTTTTCTCCTCTCTCTTGCCTTGTCAGATCCGTCCAAAATCACCATTTTCTTCACCCAAAATTTTTGCTTTCTTCGCCCAAAATCATTGCCCTTAATCAAACCCAAGCCAAAATTATCATCTATAATAAAAGTATAAAACCCAAATTGTAAAAAAAGAAGAGGAAAGAATAAGATTCTCAAAAAAAAAAAAAAAAAAAAAAGGAGAAGAAAGAGAGGCAGAGATAGAGATAAGGACAAAAAGAAAAAGAAGAAGAAGAAGAAGAAGAAGAAGAAGGGAGTGAATTAAGAGAAAAAGTTAAGTGTTAGGTAGAGATAGGTGGGAGATAATAAAAAAAGTGAGGAAAAATACTATTTTAATAAAAAGAATATATAATAAATAAACTGATGTGTGTGTTTTTGTAAAGTGTTTGTGTAAAATAGAAAAAGTGAATTTTTATATTAAAATAGATGGAAAATTTTAGATGACTAATGTGGTTGCTCTTGGGGTATTGCACAATGCACTGCATCCCAGTCCTCAGTTCCCAAAGGTGACGTGATCCTGTGGTACACATTGTAGGCGATCTTAATTGAAAAGTGAAAACCTGAGATACATGTCTTACTAATTGGACTGGAGGTGAGTATAAATGAAAGCACAAGAAAACAAACATCATACTTCTTGTTTTTGTAGCCGAGCACGCATATTAGACACCATGGAAAGGCACTCAAATTATCAAAATGACTATCAAATGGCAGCATTGAGATGAAACAGAAATTTCAAGTTTTCAACAAGATCGCTATCATTAGTTGGCATTTGGGCAGGCAAATGACTGTTTAAAAACCCATCCACCTAGAATACACAAGCAAATTGTTCTTAAGCAGCGTCTGATTTTGGCAATACAGGAGAGGGAGGTTAGAATAGCACCGAAGGATCAAGACAGAGCTGCCACTCCGATTTATCTTCCATAATTATCTCAAAAATTTGAAGTATTGTCTCCGCATAACAAGACTTTGATAAATACTTCTCATGCTCCATACTTGGGGGCCTTCCAAACCTTAAAGGCAACCTCATGCAGAAATCTATCTGCCGGTATTACAAGATTTCCACCATGCTGTGCAAAAATGAAAACAATTATTATATACATAGTGAAGCAGATATCTTAATCAATTGAAACCCAGAGATATTAGAATTCAAGTAAATAGGGAGAAATCATGAATATGATAACTATAATTTGTACCTCCTTAAAATCTTTAAAAGAAAATGCCTCCACCATATCCTTGCGGGTTACAGCATACTGCCATTGAGCAATCAAAATTGGGCAATGGTGCCTGTTCATCACAAATGAATTGGAGCTATAAGAAATGGTCTAAGAAGTGCTAGAAGCCACCAAGTTTATACTCACCTAACATCTTTCCGTGGAGACTCTCCTCTCATGGTGTAACTTTGACGAGGAAAGAGTATTGAAAGATCAGAGATTTTCTCATCTTTAGGCATCAAAACTGAGAAGTTGGGATCATTGTCCTCTAAGACATCACCAAAGCTCATCAAGAGGGACAAATGCAGACGGGAACTAATTTCAGAGGCAGGTTGGGCTATCTGCAATATACCACCAACCAAAGCATTGACATACTCCATGTCATTGGCAACATTAGCCTTGTTTCCCTCACTAATTAACTTTTCACCATCCCCAATGTGCACAAACACCACATCATATTCACTCATATCTAGTGCCTTCCCTCCTTTAAACCCGAGCAACTTTAGCAAATCAGCAGCCACAACTTCTGCTGGTAATTCCTCAAGAGATTGTTGGTTTGTAATTAAGTCATCAAATTGCAACACAGAAATGCCCAGTTTGGCACCAAAAGATTTCAAACTTGTATTGTTTGTGATTATAGCAGCTTTCATTCCCATGAACCTGAGTTTAAAAAGTATGTTGGTTGATATTGTCTACCTGTATTTTTAATGTGTATGACAATTTCTGAACAAAACCCAACAGACAAATGATACCTCTCTGATATGGTTGGCATTCTAGTGGTGTCACCACTCTGAAAAACAGAGAAATTATGCTATTTGTTAGATTTCATCTTGAAACTGTACTCTCTAAAGCTAAAAAGTATAAGCATCTCACCTTGTCAAGATAAGATTCATAAGCATCTAGCAATACTGCAAACTCCCTAACCACTCTCTCATCCTCACTTTCTGCAGTCCATATTCAAGTCAATCAATCCCAATAATCACACATTTTGCAACTTTCAAAAGTAAATAGAGAAGGAAGAACCATGAATAACCATGAACAGAACCAGCACAATGAAATTGAAATTCCAAGCACATTTAACTGGATATATAGAGCTTTCAGAAGTTAAAAGAGCAGTGTATACTTGATTTCCGAGGCACCAAGGTAAATTAAATTGGATTGTGTGCACAGCGCTTTTGAGACCTATGACAAACGAGTAACATGCCAGAGAGACAGAAATTTCACAACTTTCTCAGATAGCAAGTTGTGAATGGTTCAATGTCACTTTCGCACGGGTCCACCACTAATACAACTTTTATTATACAGTAATCTTAAAATGCCACCTCTGACAGCAGGGAAAAAAGTTGTGAAATTTTTGTGTCACTAGACACAATAATGCACACATACTAATACTTCTACCCCTCAAAAGCTCTATGCGTGCTCTTAGGCATCAATTAAAATATCTATATGCGCTAGATTAAATAAAATAATAGCAAACCCAACTCATAAAATGAGCTTCCTATATAACTTGGGAGCACATATGGATGTTTTGCACAAATCAGTGAGAAGTATCAAATTAACACCTTTTGTGTTTTTGTAACAGCACAGACTCAATTGCATGGAATTCATCAAAACTGAAAGCTTTAAGCATACCCCAAATACAAATGAAGAATCAAATTAACACCTTTTTTTTTGTGTTGGATGAATCAAATTTAAGATTTTTCCTTTCTAAATTATCAAACAAAGGAATCTATCTGATGGGTATTGAAAGCATTACAAGCAAACATGAAACAAAGTGCCAATTATATAAAAACTTAGAGAGAGAGAGAGAGAGAGAAACCAGAGGAAGGGGCATTGGGGAGGGTCAAGAAGCCACATGAAGCTTTGGAAGAGAGAGAGTGGAGATGGGTATGAGATGGTTGGATGAAAGGTGCCAACCCATCTCCGTACAATATCAGAGCTCGGCTTGGTTTGTCCGCCATTTTCTTCTTTCTTTTTCTTGTCTTTTGCGTTCAGAAACAGCAGCTCAGAACAGTGAGGCTTTAGAGACAAAAGAGAGAGAGATGGATCCCACTTTGAGAGGTGTTATTCATTTTTGTGCACGTTGCATTTGATTGGAGGAAGTACATACTCCGCACAAACAGCACAGCACAGCAGTATTAAGAAATTTAGGAAAAATGATAGGGACAAAAAGATGTCACCTGTGGTAAAAGTTGTGGGATTTTTGACAACCCTTACTCGAAATTTAGATCGGCTCCTATAAACTACAAACTCCACCCCCTTCGTATTTTTTGCATTGCACACACACATAGAGAGAGAGAGAGAGAGAGAGAGAGGATATTATGACTATAGGGTATTAGTCAAGGGAGTCAATACCGTACCGGAGGCTGTACCGGTTTGCCCAGTGGTACGGTATATTTCGGATACCGGTCAATACCGATGTACGGTTTCGGGTTTACCGCTATTTTTATATTTTTAAATATATATATATATATATATATGTATGTATGTGTGTGTATATATATTATAATAAATATAAAAGTTTACCATAAAATATTTTCTCAATTCAAAACTAATTATTCATAATTTTAGACTTTAGTATCAATTAAAAGAAAAAAAAAAACACACAATATAAAAAATAGAAAGCTTAAAAGTTACCATTGCATACTAAGAAAACAAATAATACTAATAAGTTAATGCAAATAAGTTATCATTCTACCCTAACAAAAATTCAAAAATTACAAAACTTAAAAAAAAAAAAAAAAACTTTTTTCTGTACCGGTCGGTACGCCCGGTACCGGCCGGTATTGCCCGAAATTGGTCAGTATGGCCGGTACATGGCTGGTACGGCTGGTATTTAAACCGGTACGAAATGTTAATGTTTCGATATCGGTATGCAACCGGTATGGTACGTACTGGCCGGTACCGGTACGATATCGACTTCCTTGGTATTAGCCTATTAGACCCCTTTTTTAAAAAAAAAAAATCGAAAATTACTTACAGATTTCAACTTTAGATATTATAAATACACCAATATGTGTCAAGTACCAATTAATTGAACTATAAAATTCTTAGCAACTAGGCCCAATTTAACCTTATTATAATTTTATTTAATGGGTGTGATTTGTTGTATGTTTTTTTTTCCCCTCCTTTTGTGATTCGTGTCCTAGTTGTTATCTATTAAAAAAATTATCTATTGCAATAGTTATACCAAACCACAATGAAACAACTCAATGAGTGTCTCATAATAATTTTTTTTTTTTTTTTTTAAAAACCTCAATAAGTGAATACCATGTGGGGAATATAAAGAAAAAAAATACCAAGTGGAAGGTTGATGATATCGATTTTGACCAAGAGAGTATAAAATTAAATCACATGACATTTACTCGTTGAGTTGTTACATGAGTGATTTGGTAAACCTATGACAAAGTATACTCTATCCTCATCCTTTCATTTCTCTCTTTTCCTCTCTCACTCTCTCACCTAATGCCTAATGACCACCCTGATTGAAGTTTGTCACTCTCAAATCTTCATTTTCGGTGTTGGCAACCATCATGGAAGTTTGTCACTATCAATCTCTCTGTTATTTTCTATTATTGATTCTTTATATCTTCTCCCCCAACAATTTATTAACTCTCTAAATCTCTTCGATTATCTACTATTATGTGATATATGCATGGTTTTAAAAATCGGACTAGACCAACCGATCTGACTGATTCAACTGGGAGCCGGGTACTAGTCTGGTTCAATAAAAATGCCCAAAATCGATCAAAAACTGGTAAAAACTAAGAAGTAGAAGCAAATCCGATTTTTCCCTCAGTCTGGTTTTTTAAACCATGAATATATGAAAGTTTAAATTGACAAATCCAACAACAATACTTTGATCCAGTTTCCAAGCAATCTCAACCGACATCGATATTCTCCACCATCCACTAGACATCTTTAGGTCGAGTGACGTTTTGGGTGTAACTCACGTCCCACCAAGCTATGATTGAATGACCCCATGAAAATGAAAAACGAAAAAAAAAAATATATATATATATATATATTGTGGGGGTAAAAACCCAGAGCTACTCAATGGGCTTGGGGCACCATGTCGAGGAGTATTATATTTCCGAGGAGTAATAGTTGGTTGGAACGGCCCATCTGAAGGCAGGAAGCCCAGAAGTAGAGGGGGAGTACCGTCCGAAGAGACCACCACTGGTCCGAAAATGTCTTACTCCTCGGTCACGAATAACCTTGATCAATCAAACGTGTGGAAGGTTCAAATGATCTTCCTAGCAATCCCAATGATAATGATAAGTTCTGGGTAGGTCTGGAGATGATCAGAACTAGAAAATATCTAAAGGAAAAACTGTTACCACCGCATTTAATGCACTACAACAGCTTTTCTGGCCGCATTTATGTGGAGAAGACCCCTGAACAGTGCAACCTCAGCTACCGCCACTCACAAAGAACTAAAGTGGACACATGACGTGACGTGCACTTGAGTGGATACGCAGATGAAGAACAGGTGGATGGTGGAGATGATGAAAAAGGGTGCTATATAAAGAAGAAGGGTCCCTGATAATGGGCATGGAAAAAAAAAAGGAAGAAAAGTTTTACTGTAGCTCTGAATGTTGTAATTACTGTTCACTTAATAAAACATCTCTTCGGATATTCATTCAGGGAGTTGTTCAAGCATTACTTCATGTTATCATCACTACAAGTAACTAGCCAACCATTCTTTAATTCATAACCAGCCCAACTCTTTCGCCCACTCTCTACAAATTCATTGTCCTAGGTTCGTTGGGCCTTTAACCCATATTTTTTGGGCTTGGGCTATAAACGCAGACCATACAATTGGCGCCGTCTGTGGGAAGAGCTTGTGCAGGGGTGAAGACAACAGTAGGTGATGGCTAGACACGGTCAACAAGAAGCGGAGTCTAGGGCGTCTCAGCACGTGGACCCTTTTCTTAACCTAGAGCGAAGACAAGACCGCGAGGGTAGCATACATACCGTGCCCCCTAGTCAGAACCAATCACATGGCGAGAGTCGCATGTCCCATGTAGAGAAGAACCGAGATTTGCTGCGGGAAATCGAAAAACTAAAAAGGGAGTTACGCCATGCAAAGAGGAAACGGGCTTCCTCGTATTCAAATGAGGACCTTGATGACGAGCCGGACGTCATTTATCAACATAAATCCAGGACACCAGCCAGCGAGTCCTATACCTATGAAGAGGAATCTCATCGCAAGGGGTAACGCAGAAGTCCATCACGTGGAGACGTGGGAAACGACGCCATGAGTAGGGCTCTAAACCAGATTTCTAGGCCACCCTTCACGCGTAGGATTGAAGAGGCGAGACTCCCTCGGCGCTTTAACCAACCAACGTTCACCATCTACAATGGTAAAACAGACCCCGTGGAACACGTGAGTCATTTTAACCAAAGGATGGCTGTCTACTCTAGGGACGAAGTGCTAATGTGTAAGGTTTTCCCTTCCAGTCTTGGGCCAGTTGCCATGAGGTGATTCGATGGGCTAAACCCAGATTCCATCAGCTCTTTCAAAGAGCTCACTCAAGCCTTTGGTTCACGTTTTGTCACCTGCCGAAGAGTGGCCCGATTATTGTCTTCTCTGCTATCTTTGAGCATGCAGGAAGGAGAAACACTGAAAGTGTATTCGGACAGATATTGGGAGATGTTTAATGACATGGAGGGCAATTTTGATGCAATGGCCCTAGAAACGTTTAAGCTCGGCCTCCCTACCGATCATGGTTTAAGGACATCCTTGTTTGGTAAACCCATTACTAGCATGCGTCAGCTAATGGACCGCATTGAGAAGTATAAGAGAGTTGAAGAAGACCAACAACAAGGAAAAGGCAAGGAGAAGGTTATCCCCTAGGAGAGGAGGGATTTCAGGTCGGATTGATACACCAACAGCAAACTGAGGAGAGATTTTCCTGTGCAGTCAGGAGCAGCTAACCCCCAGACTGTCAACACCGTATTCAAAGATCCAGTCCATCAAGTTTTAGAAAAGGTCAAGAACGAGCCGTTCTTCAAGTGGCCGAACAAGATGGTAGGGAATCCTGATAGACGTAATCGCAATCTCTACTGCCAATACCACCAGGATCATGGACACACGACTGAGGACTGCAGGAGTTTGTGAGTTCATTTGGACCAACTAGTCGGCGAAGGGAAACTGCGACATCTCTTACATCACACCAGTGGCCGAGGAGGTCCGATGAGTGCGAAGTCCCGGAGGGATGATCCTTTAAAACCCCCTCTGGGTATTATCAATGTTATCTTTACAGCCCCAGGGAGAACAGGATTCTGGCCATCTAAGGTCATGTCAGTGGATCGATTACCTGTAGGGGAATCTGGCCAGGGTCCGAAGAGGTGTAAACTGGATGATCAACTAGTTTTAGGTTTCTCGGACGCGGACAAGGTGGGCACTGTCCAACCTCATGATGATGCGTTGGTCTTCACTCTCAGAATTTGGGGGTATGATGTGAAACAGGTGATGGTTGACCAAGGCAGCGCTGCAGAAATAATGTACCCTGATCTCTACAGGGGGCTGATCCTCAAACTTAGTGACTTAACACCATATAGTTCTCCACTAATCAGTTTCGAAGGAAGAGTTGTTACCTCGAAGGGCCAAATACGACTACCTGTGCAGACGGGCTCAGAGGTGGTGAAGGTGGATTTCATAGTTGTGGATGTTTTTTCACCCTATACGGCAATTGTAGCCAGACCTTGGCTTCATGCGCTGGGGGCAGTTTCTTCCACCTTACATCAGAAAATCAAATATCCATCCGAAGGCTAGGTTTGCGAAATCCGGGGGGATCAATCCGTAGCTAGATAATGCTTAGTGGCTGCCATTCAGCATGAGCCAGGAGCCAAGTCATCAACCAGAGCCGAAAGGGGCTTATAGCAACCAAAGCACCAGTTATCGCCCACTGAAGATCCGGACAAGGGCACAGGGTGCGAAGATTTGACAAAAGTCCTCATTGGGGATAATCCCGAAAAAATCTTTCAAGTCGGATCCCAGTTACCTTTGCAGGAAAAAGAGGAGTTAGTGCGACTTCTTAAGGAGAACCTTGGCGTATTCGCCTGGAACGCTTATGAAGCCCCAGGGGTGGATCCGGAATTTATATGCCACCATTTGAAAGTAAACCCCATGATCACCCCTAAAAAGCAGCCTCTTCGGCGTCCATCGAGGGAACACGCTGAAGCAGTCAGAGAAGAAGTAGTAAAGCTCAAACAAGCTGAAGCTATTAAAGAGGTTTTCTATGCAGAGTGGTTGGCAAATACTGTGGTGGTGAAGAAGAAGAATGGGAAATGGCGAGTATGTGTGGACTTCACTTACTTAAATAAGACATGCCCTAAAGATCCATTTCCCATGCTTAAAATCGATCGGCTAGTAGATGCCACTGTTGGTCACCCCCGAATGAGCTTCTTGGACGCATTCCAAGACTATCATCAGATACCCTTAGCCCTGGAAGACCAGGAGAAGACTGCTTTTGTGACTCCCATGGGTAACTACCATTATAAGGTGATGTCATTCGGTTTGAAAAATGCGGGTTCTACTTACCAAAGGATGATGACGAGGATATTTGAACCACAGCTGGGAAGAAATATTGAGATTTACATAGATGACATGGTGGTGAAGAGTAAAGTGGTGGTCGAGCATGTGAAAGACCTAGAAAGTACCTTTGAAGTTCTCCGGAAATACAAGCTACGCTTGAACGCTTCTAAGTGCTCATTTGGTGTGGGATCAGGCAAGTTTCTGGGATATATGGTGATTCACAGGGGAATTGAGGTCAACCCTGATCAGATAAGGGCCATCAATGAGTTGCAAGCTCCTCGGAATCCCAAGGAGGTTCAGAAACTGACAGGGATGACGGTAGCCTTAAATCGGTTTATCTCTCGATTAGCAGATAGGTGTCGGCCCTTCTTTTCCTTGATTAACAAGTAGAAAGGGTTCGAGTGGACAGAAGAGTGTGCTGCGGCCTTCCAACAGTTAAAAGACTATCTAGCTCGACCACCAATTATGTCCAGCCCTAAGCCTGACGAGGTCTTGTTTGCGTATATCGCTGTAGCTACCTATGCTGTAAGCTTGGTATTGATCCGAGCAGATGGCGGTATGCAGAGACCCGTTTATTGTGTAAGCAAGTCGCTACATGAAGCCGAGGTCCGTTATTTACCGTTGGAAAAGGCTATTCTAGCAGTGGTGCTCGGTACACGAAAGCTCCCACATTATTTCCAAGCCCATACAGTTGTCGTTCTCACCCAGCTTCCACTCAGGGCTATACTCCGAAGTGCAGACTACACAGGAAGAATTGCAAAATGGGGGACGATCCTAGGGGTTTTTGATATCAAGTATATGCCACGCACCTCGGTCAAAGGCCAGGTGCTTGTTGATTTGGTAGCCGAGTTCACGGAGCCCCAATTAGAAGAGGTAAAGCCGACATCGGCCATGGATGAAAAATCGGTTGGGATGATTTCTCAACAAGGCCTTTCCCATTGGGAGGCGTATGTGGATGGTGTTGCAAACCAGAAAGGCTCTGGAGTGGGGCTAGTACTGATATCCCCCGAGGGAATCATTATTAAGAAAGCATTAAGGCTGGACTTCTCGGCAACAAACAATGAGGCGGAATACAAAGCCCTACTGATGGGGATGAGTATGGTCCAAAAGATGGGGGGAAAGGCAGTATAGTTATTCCCGGATTCAAGGTTGATTGTGGGTCAAGTACAGGGGGAGTTTGAGGGAAAGGATGAAAGAATGCGGGGATACTTGAGCCGAGTTAAACATCTGCAGTCAGGGTTCGAATCTTTCAGCTTGCTGCATATTCCTAGGAATGGTAACTCACACGCTGACTCCTTGGCCACTCTAGCCACCTCTTTGGCACAGGATTTGCCGAGAGTTATCCTCGTCGAGGACTTGCATAAACCCACCGAAGCAGGAAAAAAAGTAGTTCAAGTACATCAAGTCAGGGCTGGACCCAGTTGGATGGACCCTTTGGTTAAGTTTCTAAAGGAAGATATCTTGACTGAAGAGAAGGGAGAAGCTGAGAAAATTCGGAGGAAAGCAGCCAGGTTCTGGTTGTCTGAAGATCAGAAACTATACAAACGTTCCTATTCAGAACCGTACTTGTTGTGCATGCATCCTGAAAAAGCTGAGCTGTTATTAGAGGAACTGCATGAAGGAATTTGCGGAAGCCACACTGGAGGTAGATCCTTGGCTCACCGAGCCATCACTCAAGGTTATTGGTGGCCAAACATGCAAAAAAAAGCCCTGGATTATGTTAAAAAGTGTGATCAGTGTCAGCGATTTGCCCCACACATTCATTAGCCAGGGGGGACCCTCAACCCACTATCCAGCCCATGGCCTTTCGCCCAATGGGGCTTGGATATTGTGGGACCATTTCCTAAGGCTGCAGGAAACAAGAAATATCTGCTGTTCAGCACTGACTACTTCACCAAGTGAGTCGAGGCAGAACCTCTTGCCAACATCTGAGACGTAGACGTGCAAAGGTTTGTATGGAAGAGTATAGTTACTCGATTTGAAGTCCCATGTATTTTCATCTCGGACAATGGTCTGCAGTTTGATAGCAAAGCTTTTAGGAGTTATTGTAGCGAACTGGGGATTATGAATAGATACTCCACCCCAGCTTATCCACAGGGTAATGGCCAGGCCGAAGCTGTCAACAAGGTCATTGTGAATGGCTTGAAAAAGAGATTAGATGACGCGAAGGGTAAATGGGTAGAAGAATTGCCGCATGTGCTTTGGGCTTACAGAACTACTCCACGCAGGTCCACTGGAGAGACCCCCTTCTCAATGACCTACGGGGCTGAAGCTGTCATACCTTTGGAAACTGGATTCCCGACGTTGAGAACGAGCTTGTTTAGTCCGACAGGTAACAATGAACAGCTAGAGAAGAGTTTGGACCTAATTGATGAAAGGAGGGAAAACACAATGGTCCGATTAGCGCATTACCAACAAAAGCTTAGACAGGGCTACCACGCCAACGTAAGGCTCAGACCTCTGGAACCTGGTGATCTGGTACTAAGAAAGGTGGTTGGCACTGCAAAGAACCCAGCTTGGGAAAAATTATGGCCTAATTGGGAAGGGCCATATCGTATTACTTCAGGAGCTGGCATCGGGGCATATTTCCTTGAAGACCTGGACAATCATGTGATACCACGCCCATGGAATGTAAATAACCTCAAAAGGTATTATTATTAATCAAAATTTTCTTTTAATCAGTATATCAACCTGTTACAATTTATATAAGTGTTTAAACTTAAATCCATTCATGCCTGTAGTCCTCGGACCAGATGATATGGGTTAGTTAGCACTCTATTACAATTTCTTTAAGTGTTTAAACTTAAATCCATTCAGGCCTGTAGTCCTCGGACCAGATGATATGGGTTAGTTAGCACTCTGTTACGATTTCTTTAAGTGTTTAAACTTAAATCCGTTCATGCCTGTAGTCCTCGGACCAGATGATATGGGTTAGTTAGCACTCTGTTACGATTTCTTTAAGTGTTTAAACTTAAATCCATTCATGCCCGTAGTCCTCGAACCAGATGATATGGGTTAGTTAGCACTTTGTTACGATCTCTTTAAGTGTTTAAACTTAAGGCGAAAATGCACTTTTGGTCCCTACATTTTGGGCCTAGTCTCAATTTGGTCCTTAAATTGATTTAGCTCCTAAGTCAGTCCCTGATTTTTAAAAATCGTTTTTAAAATAGTCCCTACCGTTAACCCAGTGACAGAAAATGCTGAAGTGGCAAACGGCGTGTCCTATTTGCTGACATGGCGCTGATGTGGATATTAAAATATTATTAAAAATGCCATGTCAGCATCTATGTCAGCGTTTTAGTGACAAGTCAGCACTTTAATTAATAAAAAAATAAAAAAAATTTAAAAAAAAATTAAATTGAAAAAATTCAAAATCAAAAACAAAAATTGTTTTTCGGAAGAACATTGTTCTTCTTCGTTCTTCTTCATCCCATGACATGAACTTCATGCTTCATGTTCTTCCCCAAATCAAACCCAATAAATCCAAGAAACCCATAAACATCTAGTAAATCAAACCCAATAAATCAAACTCATAAACCACCCAATAAATCTAAGAAATCAAACCCATAAACATCCAGTAAATCAAACCCAATAAATCCAAGAAATCAAACCCACAAACCTCTAGTAAATCAAACCCAATAAATCCAAGAAATAAATATACAAATCCACATAAAAAAAAAAAAAAAAAAACCCACAAACACGAAACCAAACTCACCGAGACAACTCCATCTCCGAAACACAAACATGGCCACACCAATCTCCACCTCCACTACCGACCACCCAACCCTACAGAAACCCAGAAAAAAGCGGTGAACTCGATCTCCACGGCCACTCCCTCCTCTTCCCTGACTCACCAACTCGCTCTGAACCCGAGTCCGAACTCGTCCTCCGCTTCGAACCGCTCATCGTCGCCGTGGAGTGCAAAGACCTCACCTTGGCTCAGTCGCTGGTCTCCACAGTGAGGTCGGCCAGGTTCAGAGAACCAACGCGAACAACAAATGCGTGATCGTCGTGATCCGCTGCTCGATCCGGCTGGAGGTTCCGTTGGGGACCATCGAGTCTGTCATGGTCTCACCGGAGTTCGTTCGGTACCTCGTCCGCGTGACCAACAAGAAAATGGAAGAGACAGAGAAAGAGAGGATCTGAAAAAAAAAAAGAAGGAAACGAAAAGAAGAAAGTCACAGACAAACATAGAGAAAGAGAGAAGCTGAAAAGTTTTTTCTTTTTTTGTTTATGATTTTGAATTTTTTCAGTTTAATTTTTTAATTATTTTTTTATTTTTTTATTAATTAAAGTGCTGACTTGTCACTAAAACGCTGACATAAATGCTGATGTGGCATTTTTAATAATATTTTAATATCCACGTCAGCGCCATGTCAGCAAATAGGACACGCCGTTTGCCACCTCAGCATTTTCTGTCACTGGGTTAACGGTAGGGACTATTTTAAAAACGATTTTTAAAAATCAGGGACTGACTTAGGAGCTAAATCAATTTAAGGACCAAATTGAGACTAGGCCCAAAATGTAGGGACCAAAAGTGCATTTTCGCCTAAACTTAAATCCATTCATGCCTGTAGTCCTCGGACCAGATGATATAGGTTAGTTAACACTGTTACGATTTCTTTAAGTGTTTAAACTTAAATCCATTCATGCCTGTAGTTCTCGGACCAGATGATATGGGTTAGTTAGCACTCTGTTACGATCTCTTTAAGTGTTCAAACTTAAATCCATTCATGCCTGTAGTCCTCGGACCAAATGATATGGGTTAGTTAACACTGTTACGATTTCTTTAAGTGTTTAAACTTAAATCCATTCATGTCTGTAGTCCTCGGACCAGATGATATGAGTTAGTTAACACTGTTACGATTTCTTTAAGTGTTTAAACTTAAATCCATTCATGCATGTAGTCCTCGGATTAGATGATATGAGTTAGTTAACACTGTTACGATTTCTTTAAGTGTTTAAACTTAAACCCATTCATGCCTGTAATCCTCGGACCAGATGATATGGGTTAGTTAACATTGTTACGATTTCTTTAAGTGTTTAAACTTAAACCCATTCATGCCTGTAGTCCTCGGACCAGATGATATGGGTTAGTTAACACTGTTACGATTTCTTTAAGTGTTTAAACTTAAACCCATTCATGCCTGTAGTCCTCGGACCAGATGATATGGGTTAGTTAGCACTCCGTTACAATTTTCCTAAGTGTTTAAACTTAAACCCATTCATGCCTGTAGTCCTCGGACCAGATGATTTGGGTTGGTTGGCACCCCCTTACAGTTTTCCTAAGTGTTACAACTTAAGCTCGTTCATAGCTTGTTAGTAAGTTTTATACTAGCGGATTCTCTTAGTACTAATTTTGGCTTACATCTTCTACATGATATGATGAATAAGTTTGGCTATATTGTTATCTCAATTAAAAGTAACAGTCATGTGCAGCAATAACGAGTCATAAAGAATGTAACAGGAGACACAATAAATAAAAGCGAAAGAGTTTTCATTAATTAAAAAGGAGACAAGTTTACAAAATCCTCACCAAACAGAAGAAAATATATTAAATACAAAATAAGAAACCCCTAAGTTCCTAGGCTTTCCTCTGAGAGACCGAAGGATCAGCAGCTTGGTCTTTGGACTCTGGGAGGGTCTTCTTCTCCATCAAAACTTTGCCCTTGTCCTGAGGAGCTTCAACGGGCTCGTCGGACCGACCAGGTTCCTTGGCAACCTCGAGGCTAGCTGGGGGGAGTTCGCCGATTATGGTTTGCTCCGAAGCCTCAGGAAGTTGTGTGGGAGGAGGAGGATCAGACCCTGGGAGCACTTAGATTTCAGGGTCGTAATAAACGCTCCCAGGTAACCTCAGGTTGGAATCGAGGGGGACTCCAGCTGCGTCCAGCGCCTTTTGCCAAGTTACATCACAGTAATCTTGGGCAATTGCGGCAAATTGCTCTGTAAGCTGGTTCCCGACCTCTTCTACCCCCAGCTGGTAGGCTGCCTTCCTCTCAGCCTCAACTGCCTCCTTTGCCAGCCAGGCATTCTCCTTAGCAACTTGGACATTCTCCCTGGCTTTCTGAAGCTCGGCCCGAAGACCCTTTACTAGCTCCCTTTCGGTCGCCAGGTTGATCTCTGACATGTACAATTGTTTGCGCTGTTCCTCGGCCTAGGTCTTGGCGTTTTTAAGGCCGGCCTTAAGGTTGTCCCTCTGCCTGTTCACGACTTTAAGTTGCTCTGACGTGCGAGCATACTCCTCCTTCAGCTGGCCAAGAGCTTTCTCCGCCTCGGATTGAGACTGGGCTGCTACTTGGGCCTCGAGGTAGGACTTCTTGTTCCATTCCTCAGCCACGTAGATTTGCTGAGTAATCTGCATGACAACATTTTCAGCATAAGGTGAAGAAAGGAAGCAAAGCAATTAAAAATAGAACCTGAATTAAAAGAGTGAGTTCATTTACCATGGCTATATCCCTCTTAAGGGATAAGAAGAGCTTCTGCTGGTTAAAGCGCCTGTAGGACTCCATATCATGAGGGAGGAGGAGTGGCTGCTGCAGGGCCTCAGCAACATATCCTGCCCTTCCTCCATCGTAATTCCTGAGGGATGTATCCCAAGGAATGGGAGTGCCATCCAACTCTAGCCGTGGGGACCAGATGCGAGGTCTTCCTCCTCGGCGGACCTCAGCCCCGACGACCTCATCGCGGCTCTCAGTGGAAGAGGCCCTTTTGCCTCGGTCTCTCGCCGTCTTCTATTGCTTATTCATTTTTGGTGGCACCCCTACCTCCCTCTCCTCAGGCTCGAGGGGCCTTTTCTTCTGTAGGTTCGGCATGGGCTTCAAGCCGAGTTCAGGAGCTTGGGGAGGCACTGGAGGCAGGGTCTCTACTGGTTGAGAGGTCCCAGTGCCCTTCTGCTCGGCCTTTTGGCCCCTATTCCTCATCAGACGTTTCAGATCTGCCATGTCGTCGTCCGAAGAATCATCAGGAAGGGCAGTTATTAAAAGTGGGTGGACGCTGGACTGCCTGTCACCTTCTTCCTCAGCGTCCAAGACCTCTACTACTTGTTTTGCCCCTGAAGCTTCCTCCCCGAAGTGGAACTTATCTATTTGCTCCTCTAGCGAGGAGGTGGAGGAGCCAACCTTTTCACCCTCAACCTTTGGTCCGAGGGGAACTTGCTGGAGTGGCTGGACGAGAGAGGGTATACCCTGGGGGTTTGGATGTGGTACGGATGAAAGCTCGTACGGTGCCAAAAAACCCTTCCACGCTACGTCAATACGGTTGAGGCGTTTATCTCCCTGGGTTATCGCGTTGCTGACCGGTTGGAAGTCTTTTGGCTTCGCTTTGTACCCTAGGATGAGGGGAGCTGATCGGAGTTGTCCGTCCTCGCTTACAAAGATCTCGGACCGTAGTAAAAAGTTAAGCGCGGCGACGTTGGTGAGGCTGAGCCGAGGAGAGATGTTTCTTTTATTTGTTACAAGTCACAGTAGAGCTTTGTTAGAAGCTGGAAAACAGCAACATAAGAAGAACCAAAAAATGTTAAAAGAAGAAGATCCTGAGCCTATGGTTAGTGTGCCTAAGTCTAATGTGCCCCACCTGGCTCTCTTGGCTTGGTTGGACAGTGAGGGCCATCATGCCACGCGCCCGAGATGATCACATAGTCATCCTTCATCCCTTTATTGGATTTGGGGAGGCAGGAAATAAGCCTAACAATGTCGGACCGGGATTTTAAATAATACCTCGCCTCTTGCTGGTTGTGGAACTCATACATGTGCACCACGTCGAGCCAAGTGAGTCCCAATCCTAGGTGACGGTTAAGGTCCTCAATTGCTCCTAAGATCCTAAACATATTAGGCGCGCATTGCCAAGGGGTAATCCTATGGTTTCGAAGGTAGCTAGTGGTGATAGGGCCCATAGGAATTGTCATTCCCCCTTCTAGGAAAGCGATGACGGGAATCACGACTTCCCCCGTTTTTCGATCAATTAGTATTTTCTCCGGAGGGCAATACCTCACACCCACGTTTGGAGGTATGCGGTATGTAGCCCTAAACTTCTCCAACTGGGCAGGGCTGTCTGCCAAATACTTGAGTTTACCCATCACTCCTTAACGGAAAAATGGAGGTACGATGTAGCAGTGAGGAAATAGACGCTCAAAGGGAAAAAAGGACAGCCGAAGAGCAAACTGAAGGATTGAGATGATGAGAACTTACAGGAACTGAACTAGAGACCGATCTCTGAACTCGCAGAAGGATTCTTGAAAACTCTGGGAAGGATTGAAATCGGCGATTGGAAGAGCTCGGAGCGTTTATGTGCTTGTTCTTGTGGGATGGTCTGAGAGTTGCAAAGTAAGGAAGAAATGTCTACCTCTGAGATTTTATACGAGGTCAAACGAAGAGACAAAAGTTATTTCGCCCAAATCTCGAGGAAGAACCCCGTCCGTTGGATTAGTAGCCCACCGTTGGATGCAAAGGACAAGACACCCCCTGGAGTAATTAATGTAGCACTTTGGGATTACGGAAAACAATGGCAGCAATGATTGAGCGCGCGCATCTATACCTACACACGTGCCAAGACGAATTTTTGTCTGTTTTCAAGCTTTTACTCCGTGACAAGTCAAAATCCCACTTTTTCTCTTCGGATGAGAGGGAAAAATTAAGATTTTGAGGGGCTATTGTGGGGGTAAAAACCCAGAGCTACTCAATGGGCCTGGGGCACCATGTCAAGGAGTATTATATTTTCGAGGAGCAATAGTTGGTTGGAACGGCCCATCTGAAGGCAGGAAGCCCAAAAGTAGAGGGGGAGTACCGTCCAAAGAGGCCACCATTGGTCCGAAGATGTCTTACTCCTCGGTCACAAATAACCTTGATCAATCAAACGTGTGGAAGGTCCAAATGATCTTCCTAGCAATCCCAATGATAATGATAAGTTTTGGGTAGGTCTGGAGATGATCAGAACTAGAAAATATCTAAAGGAAAAGCTGCTACCACCGCATTTAATGCACTGCAACAGCTTTTCTGGCCGCATTTATGTGGAGAAGGCCCCTGAACAGTGCAACCTCAGCTACCGCCACTCACAAAGAACTAAAGTGGACACATGACGTGACGTGCACTTGAGTGGATACGCAGATGAAGAACAGGTGGACGGTGGAGATGATGGAAAAGGGTGCTATATAAAGAAGAAGGGTCCCTAATAATGGGCACGGAAAAAAAAAAGGAAGAAAAGTTTTACTATAGCTCTGAATGTTATAATTACTGTTCACTTAATAAAACATCTCTTCGGATATTCATTCAGGGAGTTGTTCAAGCATTACTTCATGTTATCATCACTGCAAGTAACCTAGCCAACCATTGTTTAATTTATAACCAGCCCAGCTCTTTCGCCCACTCTCTACAAATTCATTGTCCTAGGTTCATTGGGCCTTTAATCCATATCTTTTGGGCTTGGGCTACAAATGCAGACCATACATATATATATATATATATATATATATATATATATATATATATATATATATAAACAATCTTTAAAGGTTTAAATGAACCCATGAAAATGTGTTCCATAGAATGGCAGTGTTTTTTTTTTTTTATTTTTTTTTTTTATAATTTTATAAATATTCTTGGATATGTTCAAATTAGTCGGTCAATTATGGTATATTTTAAAAAAATCTTTTTAATAATATATTCTCCATTTATATAAAAAAAAATTATAATTATGTAATTTAAATCTTTTTATTAAATTACATTTTTCACACACACACACACACATATATCTATGTATTGTTGTTGAATGCAAAATACATTATATTATATGTTTCATTACATAAAACTTATAAAAGTATAAAATATTTTTAAATAACACATGCATTGTTTATCTTACAAATTTTACATTATATTTTTATAAAATAATTATGTTACATTTTTTTACGTATCATGTGGATTTGCAACTAATTATAATAGCTTTGGTACTCCAACAATACCAAAAGTTCATTGGGAAGAAACTTCTGGTCAAGTTGGTCATGTCTTGAAAATAAATTAGTATTTACTAGGTGTGGTAATTTGTGTTTGGTGTGTGTCCTAGGGAAGAATTAGCATGCAGTTGGGTAGGTGTGGAGTTCATACCTATAGCTATAAAGCTTTTATCCAGTGTAGTGTTATTGATGGTAGTCTTATAATCTTATTGATGGTTGCCAGTGTAGTCTCTATATATATAATGTGGGAGAAATGTGTATCTAAGACATCGTTTATATTATTTTTCGTGATAGTTGGGTTAAAATGAATTGACACCTTGCAAATCAATTAATTACCCTAGTTAATTAATTAGCAAATTACATGCAATGGCATGATAGCACAAACAAATCACTAAATAACTAAATGTAGCAGAAATTAAATTTGATACAGGTGATTTGTTTACGAATAGGGAAAACCATCGAGGCAAAACCATCGGATGAATTTAAGGTCTCCACTCCCGAGAATCCACTATTATCAATCATAAGCAGTTACAAGTATAAGGAATCTTACCAAATCCTTTGGTCTATTCTGAAATACTAACCTACAGTTGAACCCTTACCCCAATACCTAATTGGACTTGTATTGTAGCGGCAATCTCTCCATTCAATGCACGAATCCTAGTACGTGACTAACTCACCAACTTGAAGAAGATTGTTGGCTGCAAAGTTCTTCAGTTCATCAACAATAAAGATCAGGAAGCTTTTTGGTCACAAAACTCTTGGCGTAAAGACACAGTAGCTTCTTCAGAGAGAATGATGAACTAGAGCAATTTCTACCTCTGATCACACAATGCATGCGCAACGGCTTTTAAAATAATTCTTATATATGTCTAGAGTTGTGAAAAAAGAAACCCTACAAAATACATAAGCATATGCGTAATCAGATCTGAAAAGTCTGATTTCGTAATTCTCAACAGATACAGCTTGTGTTGAACTTTTGTCGAGCTTCAACATTAAATCTCGATAGAAGTCTTTCTATCGAGATTGCTGTCGAGTTTTAATGAATAGCTCTTCTTTACTTGTTTCTTGGTCAAATCGTCATGGTTTTAACACTTGGCTTGAACAACATGTTTCTTGAAATCTTAAACTCATCCTCGATAGAAGTCTTTATGTCAAGATTGCTGTCGAGCTTTAATGAATAGCTCTTCTTCACTTGTTTCTTGGTCAAATCTTTATGGCTTTAACACTTAACTTGAATATATTTCTTGAAGTCTTAAACTCATCATAGACCTATCCAATTACAAGTAAAGTGGATTTTATCAAAGGATTAGCCAATTATATAAAATATGTCCCTAACAGTGATTATCTTTTCTTACCTCTTCCACTTGTATCATATTTTTAGAAGGAGAAGTCGACATTGCTACGGAAAAAGTTTTTAAGAGTAGCAAACAATAATAGCCCATCTAAATGATAGTGACTTCTTACAAAATTAATGTGTTATTAATTTATTATACACTCAAACCAGGTGAGGAGCCGTGCAGCATTAATATACCATAGAAGTTTAGTTTAGAAGGTTGGTGAAGCCCAGTCCAACGTTGTCAATTAGAAATGATGAATAATTCAAGGACTCTATTTAGTAAAACTTGGTAGTTGGTACCATGTCCTGATAGAGACAGAGAGAGTACTAAGCCAGCAAGTTGACATAGAAACCTATTTGAATTTTGAAGTGACGTTGTTAATGATTTGAGAACTGATTCATATTAAGGCCAGAAGATGTGTCAATAATCCCCCAAATTCATGAAACATTTAGGATGGATAATGGATCTGACATATTGGCCATGCTTCGTTCATCAATTAGTTTATTTGCTTATGTACAGATTATTAAAACCTCATTGATTTTAGGTACAATTACATTTTAATCAAATTTCAGCAAATAAACAAATCACCAAAATCAGCAAAATGGTCATCCAAATGCATTGGAAAGACTACTTCACGCTCTAATAAATTGCATTAGATAATCATCCACGAATTGAGATAGATTTTGTACACAATCAGCAGCATTTGATTACCAAGAAAAAGAGCATACACAAGCTAACCAAAAGGCAAAATTTTGAGGCAACAGTACCATACAAAGTTACAAACTAATTACAAGAGTAAGTTCTATGTGAACTGAACTGCCTAGCCGGTGGGTTTAATCATAATTTTCTAACTAATGCCACCATCCTGGCCTCTCTTGCCCCAAAGAAATACGGTGGCTGCTCCCTTTTAGCAATAATGAACGATGATGAACAATCTGTCATAAATCAAAATTTTTTTTTTTTTTAAAGCAAAATCCATTGAATTTTCCAAATCAGAGCAATAGTGCATGGGACTTAAGTTTAAAACACCTTTCTAAGGACTCCTTTGGTGAAAAAACTTCAGGTTCTCAATCTTCAATCCTTGTGTTAAAAGTGAAACTTGGAAATACTGTTGCCAGACTCAGATCCCTAGAGTATGTTACAAATATTAACAAGCACAGTCAGTATAAGATTTCTGGAATCAACAAAATAGTTGGGCAGGCACATAGATTCAAAGAGTTGTAAATGAATTAATTGGGGGACAGAAATATAATGTAAAGACATGGATACTTCAAATAAGGTAGTGTCATGTTCTTCAAGAGGTTTGGGTTTCTAAGAACAAAATCCTTCCACTCTTCGGTATTGATTCTATCATCCTTGTCAGCATCAGCATCTGCAAATGTCTGCAAGAGTGATCTTATGAGTACTAGTGTGTTTCAAACAATGACATAAGTTAGAATGATCGAATTTAGATATATTCTTACACTGTCCATGATAGCCTCAAGAAGATCATCTGTCAATGTTATATCAGATTCCATTAAAATGACAATTACCATTGCCTTAACCTGATATCAACCAAAGGGTGCTTTTAACTAAAAGAATCTTGGGGGAACATAAAATGGCTTAGGCATTAGTCTTTGAAAAAAAATTGCTATAGAACCAAAGACTACAAAGTATACTTACTTCTTCTCGCTCTATAAACCCAGTTTGTCTCAGATCATACAACCTGAATGCAACTGCAAGAACTCAACAAGAAACACAGATTGATGGATCCGTGAATTGCAGTTGACTGTATAAAACAAAAGATTGTCCCTTGAACACTTACAATCAATTTTTTCTTCCATGGGAGCATTGGGATGGAAGACACTGAGTGCATGGACAAATTCATCAAATTCAATGACACCATTTTTCTTTTCATCAAAAAGAACAAAAACCTAGAAAAGCACAAGTAATAGTTGAATATATTTTAGAGAGAGAGAGAAACTAATATTCACATGTAAAATCTCTTTTATCCGGAGCTTACAGTTAAGCAATAGACAAACTCTGTTTCTTTACCAGTAACAAGGGAAACTTGTTATCTTTATAAAAGGTTTTTTTTTTTTTTTTTTTTTTCAATGTGGCTTTTATTCCACTACAAACTATTACTACAGTTCAGTTGTTGAATTGTTGCTACTATCATAGTTTAAATTGTTTAATACCACCAAGCAATAAATTTGAAACAAAATGCTCACAACAGAAGGGGAAGAGAGTAGAAGAAGAAGAAGATAAAAGATATTACAGCCCATTTACCCTGTCCAGAAAGAAATTTTCACCGCTTGGAGTTTTGAACAGTGCTAAATGAAGCTCTTCCTACAAGATAACAAACATAAATTATAACTATTTACAACTATTGATTAAAACCTTGTGAATACGTGATCAACGTTAATGTGTCCATAAACTATCAATCAATGCCACTGCATACTCAAACTGGATGATGATCATGTATATAAGTGTTAAGTGTCATAAATTATGTATGCCCTTTTCTTTTTTTTTTCTTTTTTTTTATTATTATTATCTTCCTCTTTCATAAAAAAATAAGTTCACATCATCAGCCAAACCTAAATTTTTTTGGATAGATTTGTCTCACTGACTCAAGAAACACTAAACCAAATCCTCCTCTCAGCCAAGCCTTACACACCACACCACACCACACCCCACCCCACCCCCCGATAACCCAATAATAGTCCAATCTGATGTATTAATTTCAATTTTCATAACTTGGCCATCCTAATTATACTATGTATCACTGAACTTGTCAACTAATTACTCATGAAAAGGGAAAAACCATGTACTACCTCTCCATTTAGACACAATAAGTTTTATTTTCATCCAAAAAACACACACACACACTAGTCATATGTGAACTTCTAAGCTTAAATACTCATCTTAAACAAAAAGTAACTTATGGCAATCACAGAGCAAATGAAGGAAGAAAAAAAAAAGAAAAAGAAAAAGGAAATCCCTAAAATGCATCATCCAGCAAAAAATAACACAACCAGACCAATTCCCAAGAATCAAAATCTATTTACCTTTTGAATCAACCCATCGTCAATAATTGAACTACTCAACTTCTTAAACAGCTCGTATAATGCCTCAACTTCATTCACAGTAACTGCATCATTAAGAGCATATGCATTAGCTCATATAAAATAGCATAAAGCTGAAAATATAGTCAATGAAGCCCAAAAATCACCCACATCTTATTATAAACTAGTTATGCTAATGTTTTTGCAAATATACAAGTTACAGTAGTTTATACAAAATAAATTTTTATTATTTCTTTACATTTATTGATGGTAAAGGAAGATGGTAGATGGTGATTATTGTATGCAAAGAAAGAGAAACAATTAATTTTTTTTTAGAACAATTGATATTATAATGAAATATAATATACTTTTTTTGCAGTCACGGAAAAGTGTAATACAAATCCTATATTACAATGAACTATGTTGGGTTAAAATAAATTGACCTCTTTACAAATTAATTAATTACCCAAGTTAATTAATTAGTCAAATTACATGTAATAGCATGGTAACACAAAAAAAAATCACTAATTAAACTAAATGTAACGGAAAATAAATTTGACACAGATGATTTGTTTACAAATAGAGAAAACCACCGAAGTAAAACCCCATTGGGTGAATTTAAGGTCACCACTCCTAAGAATCCACTATTATTAATCACAAGTATAAAGAATCTTACTAAATCCTTTGGCCTATCTCGAAATACCAACCTACAGTTGAACTCTTATCCCAATACCCAATTGGACTTGTATTGTAGCGGCAATCTTTCCGTTCAATACACGAATCCCAATACGTTACTAACCAATGATGCACAGATCTTAGTACGTAACTAACTCACCAACTTGAGGAAGATTGTTGGCTGCAAAGTTCTTCAATTCATCAACAATGAAGATCAGGAAGCTCATTGCTCACAAAACCCTTGGCGTAAAAATGCAGTAGCTTCTACAGAGAGAATAATGAAGTGGGGCACTATCTACATGTATTATTTTTGCATCGACTTATGACGACTCTTAAAAAAATCCTTATATATGTCTAGGATTGTGAGAAAAGAAACCATACACAAATACATAGGAATATGCGTGTAATTCAATCTGAAAAGTTTGATTTCATAATTCTCGACAGATACAACTTGTGTCAAAAATCTGTCGAGTTTCAACACTAATTCTCGATAGAAAGGATTTTGTTGAGACTTCTGTCGAGCTTTACAGAACAACACTTTCTTCACTTGTTTCTTGGTTAAATTTGTATGGTTTCAATTCTTAACCTGAACACTTATTCTTGAAGTACTAAACATATCATAGATCTACCAAATTACAAGTAAAGTGCGTTTTATCAAAGAATTAGCCAATTTATATAAAATATGTCCCTAACAATCTCCCTTTTTAGCAATCCGTGACAAAATCACAACAAAACAAATAATCAAGAGAGAACTCTTAAATCACTCAACTCATAACCACTTGTTGTATTACAAAATAAATCTATCCCTACTACAAACTCTTAAAAAATTTTGCAAGAAGAAAGTTCATGGCAAGATAAACTTTTACAACCTATCTTTCTGAAACATTTAAACAAAACTCATCAAGGCATCATGTGTGAAACAGATATAAAGATTGTGTATATAAAGAAACATGTTTATAAAGATAGAAAAGAAACAATACATGTAGAGATAGGTGAAAAGGACACAAGACCGGTGTACAAGAGGCTAATGTAACTAAAAAGAAAGAAAAGTACATATAAACCTTACTACAACCCTAAAAAAGATATACACTCCCCCTATCAAAAAAATGTCCTATACTAACTCTCCCCCTAAGTACAAAACTACTCTTAAACCAAAACTATTCTCCTTTTTTGTCACGACTGACAAAAAGCAAGTCACTGAGAGGTTGTCATCTGGTCATCATTGGAAGAGTTAGCATCATCCTTATCATCATCAACTGCATCATTAAGCGAGGCCTCTGAAGAAGGAGAGGGGGAAGGCGCAAAGACAGCCATGCGAGCCTGTTTGCAAGCAATGCGACCGATGCAGGTGTCCATCTGACACATCTCATCTATGAGATAGTCAAGATGACCACCAAAGTTACCCTCCATCTGCTAAAGTTGCGCAATGATGGCCTTGAGGGTCACACCACCAGCCGCAAAGGAAGAATGAGCAGAAGAGGATGGAATATTAGAAGCTATAGGATTGGTCATCTCCATTCGTGGCAACTTCAATTGAAGCTGGGCCTCGCTCTGCCGGATAGAACTAGCGCTGATGGCACCCATGATGGTCAAGAGAGGAAAGAGAGAGGAATGGGAATGGAGAAGTGCTGAAGAATCTGCATGATAGCTAAAAGAAAGATGAGCTTATCATGAGTCGCGGTATCCAAATACACATCTAGAATAGATGTGATGAAGTGAGAGAGAAAGTCTATAGAAAGACCCTCCATAAAAGACAAAAGAAATCGAGCACGAGACTCAATGATGGAGTTATAGTGTGACAAAAGAGTAAGATCAAAAGTCATCACCATGTTAAGAAAGTGAGGGCCTTTAGCAAAGCCCGAGCAAGGGGTGTTTAGAGCACCACCCTAAAGAGAGGGTTTCTCACAAAAGTGAGAAAGAAGGTCGTCTCTAGGCACGGTTTAGAGACGCCCACAGCCAGGGTAGTCAAGATGCGCTACCTTAGGGACGCGTAGTACCTCGGATATAAGATCCGGAGTAACTATGATACGTGTACCTCTGAATGTAGTAACAAATTGAGGCACATCAGTATCAATGCTGTGTATGTTAGAGTAAAACTCTTGAATAAACATGACGGGACACTTCGAGGGTTTCTCAAGTAGAGAAGCCCAATCCTGAGTCCGAATGACTTCGGGGAGAGGAGTGTTGGCAAAATCCGACAGAATAACCTGGCCTTTTCATCATAAAACTAGATGTGAGAGGAGGGAAAAGAAGAGGATGACCCGGAACCTTGAAGAGGGTTCTAAGCCAGAGTAGATTTGCACTGTTTGGGTGCCATAACATAGTTTATCCGAGAGAGAGAGAGAGAGAGAGAGAAAGAGAAAGAACCGAAAGTAACACATGCTTAGAAAAAGGAAAGAAAAGAAAGAATGCATGCATGAACATGTGACGTGCAAAAATTAAAAGCATCATGGGTAAAACTCAATCCAACCTAATAGCACCAAGGAAGTGAATACCATACCGTATCGGCCGGTATATACCGTACCGGCCAGTGGGCCGGTATATACCGTACCGGCCAGTAGAGAAGCCCAATCCTGAGTCCGAATGACTTCGGGGAGAGGAGTGTTGGCAAAATCCGACAGAATAACCTGGCCTTTTCATCATAAAACTAGATGTGAGAGGAGGGAAAAGAAGAGGATGACCCGGAACCTTGAAGAGGGTTCTAAGCCAGAGTAGATTTGCACTGTTTGGGTGCCATAACATAGTTTATCCGAGAGAGAGAGAGAGAGAGAGAGAGAGAAAGAGAAAGAACCGAAAGTAACACATGCTTAGAAAAAGGAAAGAAAAGAAAGAATGCATGCATGAACATGTGACGTGCAAAAATTAAAAGCATCATGGGTAAAACTCAATCCAACCTAATAGCACCAAGGAAGTGAATACCATACCGTATCGGCCGGTATATACCGTACCGGCCAGTGCACCGGTATAGATACACCTCCTGTTTCGTACCGGAAAAATACCGGTCGTACCGGCCGCATACCAGCTGTACCGGCGAAATCCGACTGTTTCGGCCGGTAAATGGCTACCGGGTCGAAACACAAAATGCAAATTTGAGTAAGCCAAGAACACCCAGCAGAAAGAAGGAGAAAAATGGAAGAG
Organism: Quercus variabilis; assembly: GCA_030445155.1. Taxonomy (NCBI): domain Eukaryota; kingdom Viridiplantae; phylum Streptophyta; class Magnoliopsida; order Fagales; family Fagaceae; genus Quercus; species Quercus variabilis. The sequence goes on from CP129446.1 coordinate 1,172,333, forward strand.
GCAACCGATGAACACTCCGGTTTTTTAAACTTACAAAATCAGAAATTCCACTTTTAGGAGACAGAGAGAGGTAAGAGTGAATGAAAGACCAAACCCTTTTTTTTTTTTTGAAACTGAAAGACCGAACCTGTACAAGGGCCTTTGTTGTTACAGATTTTTTGAGGATCTGGGGAAGACACAGACAGAGAAATGGGGAGAGGAAGATACGAAAATTGAGAAGTGGGTTGGGAAGACAAAGTAATAAAGGATTGGAATGAGTTTATTAGATTACTTGGAAAACTGTATCAGATTTTGCTTGGAAACTGTAAATTTTAGTGGGAAATAAGTTGGCTAGTGGTGATGTGAGGACAACTGGGGCGTTGGGTCAAGAGGGTAATAAGGTAGTCAACAAGGTTTCACAAGCTTTCATTATTTATTTAAATTATCTTTAATTTAAAAAACCTAATGCTGAGACTTGATCTAGCTGATGTGACAGTAAGTAGACATTTGATTTTAATGGGTTAAGAATTTTATATTTTTATTTTTATTGATTCAGATTTTAGAGTAGAAAGTGGATAGTTTTCTATATAATTTATTGAAGAGTATTCTTTATTTACTTTTGTTTTCTCAAAAAAAAAAAAAAAAAAAACTCTCTTTATTTATTCTAAAGTATTATATAAAACATTAAACATATTGATAAAATAATCATTATAACTAAATGTTTATCAAAAAATGTTATTATAACTTTGTATATTGTATAAAATAGTAAAAAATAGCAGTAAATCCGAAACGGTACACCGGTATTGACCGGTACCCGAAATATATCGTACCGTTAGCCAAACCGGTATAGCCTCCAGTATGGTATTGACTTCCTTGAATAGCACTCACAAGTTTAATCAAGTACACAATCCTAAAATGCATGAAACATTGTTATAATGTGTAGAAGATGTAATGCATGAACATATAACAACAAATTCACAAAGCCCAACCCAAAAAATTCATGAAAAACTCAAAAACCCCAAAAATTTTGAAAAACCCTAAAACCTAGGTCTAAAATGCATGAATGCATGAAAAGAGAGAAGATGAGAAGTCTTACCAAGTGATTCAAGCTTGGATAAGGCCAAGAAAGGAGTGGGTTGATGGATTTTGGTGAGAAAGAGAGGTTTGGATCGAGAGAGAAAAAGATCTGTTGAGAGAGATGAGAAAAAGTGAAAACTGAATTGCGCCTCAACTATATATAGAAAACGCAGCTTGATGGATTGAGGTTCCTATCAAGAATTTGTCGAGCACTAAATCTCAACAAAAAAGAATCTGTCGAAGTGTTGTCGAGGATCTGTCGAAGGCAAAAGAGTGTCTCGATGGATCAAGAATCTGTCGAGAATCTATTTGAGCAGACAAAATGCATAGAAATTTGGCTTGATGGATTGAAGAAGTTGTTGAGAATATGTCAAGCAAGAACCTAGAAATCTCGATGGATCGAGAAGCTGTCGAGATTCTGTCGAGAAGAAACCGAGAAATCTCGATGATTGAGAATTTGTCGAGATGATATCGAGAAAAGAAAAAGAAGGCTCGATATAAAGAGAAACTATCAAGGATTTGTCAAGAAGCTGTCGAGCTTGAAGAAAAAGAAGTTCTTCAAGGAAGGAAAAACACATAAAGATGAATGCAACAAGCAAGCTACTCAACTAAAGATCCAATCAACATTTATGCAGAGCATACATAGATCCACACACACTAAACAAGTCTAATCAGTTTTATATTTCAAAAATAGGTTAAGACAGTTTAGTGAGCATATATTAACACATGTATTCCTTGTGATGACCAAATCACATTGTACTTGCACATTTATCAAAAGTAGCAAAAAATTTGCATGTTGTGTGTGAAACATAGCAAGAGTGCATAAGTGTCTCATATTATGAAGATTTGAGACTAGAGAGAATCAATTGCACTCACACAAAATCATAACTACTTGATGGAGACTATCACCTTCGAGGTACATTCTATAACTCCCACATCTCCTAGAAACACGCTTGCAATCATTTTAAAATTATTTTGATTCTTTTTGCTTTTATATTCTTTGCATATTTTCTTTTTGAACATATCATGCATGGGCATATAAGAGAGAAAAGAAATACCTAATTATGTAAGCCAAAAACATCACAATTTTGCTATGCCGAAGCACACAGATGTTATACATGATTGGCGGGCTTTAGTGGTGAGATGATTATTTATGTATTTCTTTTAGGATTTTCTAGTCATTCCCGTCAAAAAGAGTGATATAAGTATGAGATATAAGAGACAATCTTAATCGTACTCATCACAAACACGAGCCACAAAGCTGATTTCCTTAGTTGTGCATTGAGATGCTCATCTAAGTTATAAAAGATACAAAGTTTAGAAAACTTTGTTTCAATAGCCATCCAAGGTACACAAGTACTAATATACATAAACACACACTTTTTTTTTCTCCTGATTTTTCAATTTTTATTTTTATTTTTATTTTTTTGTGAAAAACAAATAAAGCAAAACTGAAAACAACCAAAAGAAAACACACAGAGTATAAAACTAGATTGACTCAAAAACAAGAAAGCAAAACAAACAAGTAATGCAAAACATAAAGGGAGAGAGAGAAAAAGTGACTGAATCATTTTGAGCATTTTTCCTTCCATACTTTGGAATTGGAGGAAGGACCTTTCATTTTTGCGAACCTTTGATCTTGAGATGAGGGGGAAGAATTGAATCTATTAAGGTTCGAAAGGAACATAATGGCCTTAAGAAGATCTCCTAAAGGAGCCAAAGAGGATGGAAAATGATTCTAGTTTCCTGACGAGAGCATACTATTGCTTTGTTGAGTAGCTAACCACTTATAGCAATTTGGATGCGTATGCCTTGAAGCTCTGTAGTGATGACAAAAATGCAGCTTCTTTTGTTGAGACTTTTTGTTGTTTTCCTTTTTAGTCCCAGGGTTTCTAGTCTCTTTCTTTTCAACCTTAGGGGGTGCTCCTAGAATAGATTTGTCTTTATTTATGTTCTCACTAGCTATTTCAATTTTAGCTTCATTATCTTCAGCATCATTATCATTAGTAGGTGAAACAAAAACGATTTTACTAGAAGAGGCAATATTAGGAGAAGAGAATTCATATCCCAAACCGGTTTTGTCAAAAGCAGCTTTTTGAAAACTTAGCATCTTATCAAGTTTTGCACTGGAAGTCCTTTCCAATTGAGCTCTGACTTGAAACAACTTCATTTCAAGCTTTTTAGTCCTTTCAGCCAAGAAATTATTCTCAAATCGCAGTACTCCAATGGTTTGATTGACTTCATCAACCTTGGTAGAGAGCTCCTCTCGATCTAGCTCTACATTGCTCAGCTTCTTAGTGGCCAGCCTATACAGTTTTTCATGCTTTTCAAAAACCTTGTACAATTTTGCATAGGCTATATAGATGTCATCTTATTCATCAATTTTCTCAAACTTAGATTCCACCAAGTCCTCTTCTTCATCCAATGCTTCTATGATCCCCTCAATAGGATCCACTGTGATGGTGAAAGCCCTCAAGATTCCCTCGTCATCACTGTCATCAGACTCAGTCTCAGGCTCGGCATTACTCAAGGTAGCAACAAGAGTCTTGCTTTTCCCAATCGACTTGAGATATGTTAGACATTCTTGTTTCATGTGTCCAAAATTTTGACATCCGAAGCACTTTAGTCCGGAAGGAATTATATACTGACCGCTATCCTTAGCATCTTTCTTTCCTCTGTCTTGACTTTTGAATTATGAAGAACTGGGTTGCTTATGGTCCTTATCAAAACCTTTCACATTGGCATTCTTCATGAACTTCTTGAACTGCCTAGTGATGTAAGACTTCATCCTGGAATCTTCATCATTTGAGGACTCATCAGTCTCATTACTTTTGGCCTTCAATGCCATACTTTTACTTTTGGTTCCTTTCCCAAGTCTAGTCAAACCCAATTTATAAGTTTGCAAGTTGCCAATCAACTCCGTCAAAGGAATGGTGTCAATGTCCTTTGATTCTTTAATCGCTGTTATCTTGGCATGAAATCTCTCAGGGAGAGATCTGAGCACCTTTCTCACAATCTTAGGCTCGAGAATATGATCACTAAGATTGAATGTTGAGTTCACTATGTCCTTCAACTTGGCATAGAACTCATCGAACGTCTCATTCTCCTCCATTTTTATCTCCTCAAAACTAGTCGTGTGTCTTTAGAGTTTTGAGTCCTTGACAGCCTTAGTCCCTTCATAGTTTGTCTGGAGGATGGTCTATACTTTCTTTGTAGTTTCAGTTGAGGATATTTTCTTGAATTTCTCATTAGTCACTGCATTGAATAGTGCACTCAATGCTCTGCTGTTGAAATTTGCTGTTTTGATCTTGGCCTCATCCCAATCAGCCGGTGTTTCCTTTGGCTTCACCTAGCCAATTTCCACAGCTTGCCAAACCTTCTCATCTAAAGATTGCAAGAAAACTCTCATGCGTACTTTTTAGTATGCATAGTTAGTGCCATCAAATAAAGGAAGTATAATAAAAGGCTATCCTCTATCCATGACAAACAGGGGTCAATGGATCACACAACAAAGATTAAAACCTAATCAAAGTGTGTCTGCTCTGATACCACTTGTTAGGTTAAAATGAATTGATCACTTTGCAAATTAATTAATTACCCTAGTTAATTAATTAGTCAAATTACATGCAATAGCGTGGTAGCACAAACCAATCACCAACTAAACTAAATGACACAGGTGATTTGTTTACAAATGGGGAAAACCAACGAGACAAAACCTCACCGGGTGAATTTAAGGTCACCACTCTAAAAAATTTGTTATTATCAATCACAAACGGTTACAAGTATAAGGAATCTTATCAAACCCTTTGGTTTATCCCGAAATACTAACTTACAGTTGAACCCTTACCCCAATACCCAATTGGACTTGTATTGTAGCGGCAATCTTTCCGTTCAATGCACAAATTCCAGTACGTGACTAACCAATGATGCACGAATCTCAGTACGTGACTAACTCACCAACTTGAAAGCTAGTTAGTTACAAAACCCTTGGTGTAAAGACATAGTAGCTTTTATAGAGAGAATAATAAACTAGGGCATTATCGGCACGTATTATTTTTGCATTGTCTTATGACGACTCTTAAAATAATCCTTATATATGTCTAGAATTGTGAGAAAAGAAACCATATACAAATACATAAGAATGTGCGTGTAATCAGATCTGAAAAGTCTGATTTCGTAATTCTCGACAAATACAGCTTGTGTTGAGAATCTGTCGAGCTTCAATACTAATTCTTGATAAAAAGGATTATGTTGAGACTTTTGTCGAGTTTTAGAGAACAACACTTTCTTCACTTGTTTCTTGATCATATTTGCATAGCTTCAATACTTAACTTGAACACTTGTTTCTTAAAGTATTAAACCTATCATAAATCTACCCAATTACAAGTAAAGTGTGTTTTGTCAAAAAATTAGCCAATTTTTATAAAATATGTCCCTAACAAACTATAAGAGCATCTTCAACAGTTTCTCTAAATTTTTGTACGGTTTGGAGAATGAACAGTGACTTTTTCCTTTTACCTACTTACTTTTTCAAATACACTTTTCAATAAACCCTATCTTTTTCTCTATTCCATTAAAATATTATTTATTCATTATTTCTTTATTCTTTTTTTTAATATTTCTTTGTTCATTCATAAAGTCTATATTTTTCAAATTCCAAACAACATTAACAATTTTATATTTTTTTAATGAGAAGTGTTGTATCTGTAACATTTTTTACAATATTTTCACAACAAAATCTTATATGGTAAGTTATTACTAGTTTTAATTTGAACCCACCACTTAAATTATTTTTTTACTCGCCAATATCAACTAATAACAATCTGTTACTTAAAATTTATTGTGAAAATATTGTGGTAACATTTTTCAATTTTGATTTCTTAGGGTTTGTTTGGGATTCACTTATTTTCCTGAAACTATTTTTTTTTTTTTACTGAAAATACTGTAAATAAAGGTAAAAGCTAACTAAAATAGTACAGTGAGACCCATAAATATAACAAAATATGTAATGGGGTCCATAAATAGTAGTCAAAATAAACTAAATCGTAAAATAAGCTGACAACTTTCATCAATATGAAACGCCTACTTATTCTTTATATTATTTTTCCTTTCTTTTTCTTTTTCTCTTTTTTTTTTTTCATTTATACATTTTTTTTCCTTTGTTTTTCTCCTCCACACACGTACACCTACCCCTATATCTACTTTCACTTTTTTTTTTTTTTTGACTTTTTGTTTTTCTAGTTCTTGATCTCCAAAACATTTTGAACATATCTCCACTTCTCCCTCCTTCTCTTACACACACAAATTTCTCTCCCTCTATCTCACACAAACAAATTCTCTCTCTCATACACACAGAGATCATCGACAAAGAACATGGATTAGAGAGAGTTGGCCTTTTAAATCTGCGTTCATGCATGCTGCTTGGTTTGCTCCATCGTCGCTCATCCTCCTTCCCACTTCTAAGAACATGCAGCTTAATCACCATATTAGTCATATCGGCGTTCTACATGTTTTTTTTTTTTTTGGGTTCTTGTTTGATTAGTTTTATTTTATACGAAAGATTGCATTTTCTCTTTATTTTGATTGTGTCTCCCTCTTGAGTTCAAAGACGATTGAGAGAGAGGAGGAATTTGGGATGAGTTGTGTAGCAGTTGTGAATATTAAGTAAAAAAAATGAATATTTTAATTGAGTGGTTGAACTTTTTATTCTCATCAATTGTTTTACTAATGAATCATTAAATCAAGAGAGTCACTGTCCGTTAGCAAACAAATTTTTGCTTATAAATGGTAATTTTGGAGACGGTTTGAGTAATCTTTTGTAACTCTACAAGTTCTAACATAAGTATATACAATAGATTAAATACTAAACTAATAGACGTTAAATTATTTAAACAAATCGTACCATTAAAAAATAACATATATAGACTGCGACACAATGAGTTGGAAGAACTTTCAAAAAGCGCTTACAAATTGTTTCGCTGGCTAAGCGAGCTATCTCTTCAAAGCGGTTCCCGCAGTTCTGAAGGCGTGGTGGTCTGCAGACTCTGCACTCGAAGCAACCTTTGAAAGCGAATATTAGACACTCAAATATGGCTAAAAGCGGTGTACACGCCACACTGACACGCTCACATACTGTTAAAGAACTCGATCCCTGCACAATAAACAAAACACATAATATATATATATATATAATTGCATGAAAATCGGTAAGCCACCCCCAACGATAATAAAAAATTAAAAACTAAAACCAATAGCGAAAGTAGGTGATATTTACTGAATAATCCATGTTTGGTTTGACGAGGTTGGTTGTGTTAGAGTTTGAAGTTACACCTCGTACAGATTTGCAGGTAATGATGTAAAGAGAGAAAGATAAGGAAGGTGAGGAAGGAAAGGACAAAGAGAAATGAATTGATTGACGATACTTGTCTTTCGTAGAGGTTGTCGGCGTAGCACCATTTCTTTCTAATTGACTTGTGTCGTGTGTTAAGTCTTTTTTTTTTATAAAAGAGCCAATGAATTTTTTTTTTTTTTAAGGAAAAAAGAGCCAAGGATTTAAATTCTTCAAATCTTAACTATCGATTTTTTTTTTCGCATATCAGGTGATTTATTAGATAAACAAAAAGACAATACACATCACGACTACAGACCCATACAACAACACGTAACATTAAAGCAGAGCTCAGAGAGCAACAACACAACAACCCAAAAACTACAAAAAACCCAATGAGAGCCCAACAGCTGGAACAAAAACAAAAGGCAAGACTGTTGGACGACTATTGACAGCAACGACTCCGGGATGAAACAATACCCGTTGAGTCCTAGTATAGTCATTTCTACAAATAGGTGGGGCATGTATAGTATAAGATTTCTCTCTTAGATTGAGACACTCCGTTTCGCCAGCATATCTTCTTAGGCGGCAGTACGGTGATCACCCAGGTCTGATTTTTTTTTTTTTTTTTTAATAAATTTTATCATATATATATATATATGCATGATAATTTAAAATTTTATATTTGTTTATTCTTTAAAAAAATTTTGAGAACACTTTTTTTTTTTTTATACCAATAAAATTAAACTTACTTTGTTCCATAATTTGTTCTACTGAGAGATGAAAAATCTTGAAACATTAAACCAAATTATACAAATAATATTTATTTTTTAATTAGAAATGTCTTAAAACATTGAACAAAATAAAACTAATTGATATAATTAGAAATGTCTTTAAGAGTATTTTAATTTTCTTCATAGAGTGTGCCACATGGTAGAACCTCGTATTCTTCTGTATGAGGTCTTTACTTTTATATATACTAGTCGCTAACCCGTGCGATGCACGGAAAATCTATAATCCTAAAAGGTTAGCAAATCAAATGATTTTATGTCAATTTTGCAAGAAAAATAATTTTAGTGCTAATAGTGCTTTCAAAAAAATTTATTATCTCACAAAGAAATATACCTAATTCTTAGTTTGGGTAGACCGACCAAGGTTGAAAGTAAAAAATATATACATAGCGTGATTGTCATGTATTCTTTGATATAAAAGAGAACATAATTGATATAAAATATAGTTATTACTCCAATGTCACCAACCACAACAATACAAAGAAAAGTATATAGCTTGCAAATTCAAGAATACTATATTTTCCTATAAAAACTGGTAATAGAAATAGAAATAGCTATCATTTGAAGCTTAAATAACACATTACCAATGTAAATCCCTACAATATCTTATATATGTAAAGCTTATATTATTTTTTTTTATCAAACTGTTTCCAATTACGTACTAAACTTAGGCAAGAAAAAGAAAAAAGAAAAAATAAAGAGAAGTTCATAAACAAAATAAAAATCACCAAGAAATTATTAGCTCGTGAGTCCCCACTCCTCATCACTTTCTCTCTAAACTTCAAAAGTCTAAACTCTAAATGTCTCACACTAAATACCGAATCTATGTTTTGCTATGAAGTGAAGTAGTTCATAATATATTCTTTATAGAAAGCTTCAAGTATCTTCCCAACCAAATTGAAAGCATAAAAGTAAAATAAGGAATAGGAAGGGAACCTGACAATCTCACGATTCTTTACTGCCACAATAGTCGAATAGCTCGCTCAAACAGTACTTTTATGTGAGTGGTGTCTCCCATTGTTAACCTTTTAGTGTTTCATGTTTTGTGGAGGAAGAACGTTGCATACAAGAAAACTAATTAGGCTAATCGCCATTAGAGTGTTAAGCCGTTGAGATAATTGCTAGGGTTTTGAGATAGGAAGAGAAGAGTCCTAAATGTTTGTCTCTCTTAACTCCGATTATTAGCCTACAGTTTCACTCCTTATTAAGTTTGGATTAAACAAAAATAATTTTATTTAAATAAATAATAATTTTATTTAAATATTGTGCTGACGTAGAAAATTGTGAGAGTTTCAGAAACTTCGGTTTTATATATATATATATATATATATATATATATAGACTAGTATTATGCCTGTGCGTTGCATGGCTTAATAAAAAAGATTTTGATAATATAATTGTGGGGTCATAAAACCCAGTGATATGCATCCACCTTCTATACTGGGCCTAAAGCCCATATTGAGGCCCATAGTCGCATACGAAAAAGACAATAGTGATTATGGCAACCTAGGAAACCGTGCTGAGAACAGTTCTATCCTCAGCTAATCAAGGCCGAGATTGATGAAAAGTGACTTATCGACAAAAATAACCTTTCAAAGTACTCCAGGGAAAGAGATAAGCATAGCAAGTAAGCACATTGGAGCATGGCGGTAGAGCAATTCCAGGAAAGACTGCTGTCTCCACATTAAATGCTCCACAACTAATAATCTAGCCGCATTAAATGTGGAAGTGATACCTGAATAGTGGCTTTTCAGACTTACAGCTACTGCCTAAGAGTTTTAGGAGGAGGTTAATGTGACAAAAACTAACAATGGCAGATTTAACATACACATGTATGGTGGAGATGAAGAAGGAAAGTAGTATATAAGGAGGAAGGGGCTCTGAGAAATAGAGGAGGAATTTTTACTAGGGAAAACACTGTAGCAATCTAAGCTAACTTTGTAACCATTGTCATTGTCACTCAAGAAATAATAAGTAGAAGCTCCTCATATTAGTGCTGAGGACTGAATCACTTGCTTAAGTCCATATTCATTTTACTTATTCTTCCTTTAAATCATCTTCATTTTCTATTACACTTATCAAAGTTCAATTCTTCTACCTACTCTCTACAAATTTATTGTAGTGGGCCTGTTGGGCTTGAGTTCACTTATCTATTACCCATAGTGCTCAAACCCAGACCCTACAATAATTAAATTGAATAACAAATAAAATGAAAAAAAATTAAGTTACATGGAAGATGTATATTATGTAAGTTCAAGTTTGGTATTTTTTTTTCAAAAACAAATATTATAAAATATTTTAAAAACTGTTGCAAATTGTAAAAAATTATAACTGAATTTGCCAAATCAGAGCAATATGGTGCATGGGACTTCACAGTTTAGAACACCTTTCTAAGGACTCCTTTGGTGAAAAAACTTCAGGTTCTCAATCTTCAATCCTTGTGTTCAAAGTGAAACTTGGAAATACTGTTGCCAGACTCAGATCCCTGGAGTATGTTACAAATATTAACAAGCACAGTCAGTATAAGATTTCTGGAATCAACAAAATAGTTGGGCAGGCACATAGATTCAAAGAGGAGTAAATGAATTAATTGGGGGACAGAAATATAATGTAAAGACATGGATACTTCAAATAAGGTAGTGTCATGTTCTTCAAGAGGTTTGGGTTTCTAAGAACAAAATCCTTCCACTCTTCGGTATTGATTCTATCATCCTTGTCAGCATCAGCATCTGCAAATGTCTGCAAGAGTGATCTTTTTTTTTTGGATGAAGCAAGAGTGATCTTATGAGTACTAGTGTGTTCCAAACAATGACGTAAGTTAGAATGATCAAATTTAGATATATTCTTACACTGTCCATGATAGCCTCAAGAAGATCATCTGACAATGTTATACCAGATTCCATTAAAATGGCAATTACCATTTGCTTAACCTGATATCAACCAAAGGTTGCCTTTAGCTAAAAGAACCTTTAGGGAACATAAAATGGCTTAGGCATTAGTCTTTGAAAAAAATTGCTATAGAAACAAAGACTACAGAGTATACTTACTTCTTCTCGCTCTATAAAGCCAGTTTGTCTCAGATCATACAACCTGAATGCAACTGCAAGAACTCAACAAGAAACACTGATTGATGGACCCATGAATTGTAGTTGACTGTATAAAACAAAAGATTGTCTCTTGATCACTCACAATCAATTTTTTCTTCCATGGGAGCATTGGGATGGAAGACACTGAGTGCATGGACAAATTCGTCAAATTCAATGACACCATTTTTCTTTTCATCAAAAAGATCAAAAACCTAGAAGAGCACAAGTAATAGTTGAATATATTTTAGAGAGAGAAACTAATATTCACACGTAAAATCTCTTTTACCCGGAGCTTACAGTAAAGCAATACACAAACTTTATTTTTTTACCAGTAACAAGGGAAACTTGTTATCTTTACCACTACAAACTATTACTACAGTTCAATTGTTGAATTGTTAATACCACCAAGCAATAAATTTGAAGCAAAATGCTCACAACAGAAGGGGAAGAGAGTAGAAGAAAAAGATAAAAGTTGTTACAGTCCATATACCCTGTCCAGAAAGAGATTTTCACCGCTTGGAGTTTTGAACAGTGCTAAATGAAGCTCTTCCTACAAGATAACAAACATAAATTATAACTATATACATCTATTGATTAAAATTAAACCTTGTGAATATGTGATCAATGTTAATGTGTCCATAAACTATCAATCAATACCACTGCATACTAAAATTGGATGATGATCATGTATATAAGTGTTAAGTGCCAATTGATTATGTATGCCCTTTCTGCCTTTCTTTTTTCCCTCCCTCTTTCATAAAAAAAATTAAGTTCACATCATCAGCCAAACCTAAATTTTTTGGACAGATTTGTCTAACTGACTCAAGAAACACTAAACCAAATCCTCCTCTAAACCAAGCCTTAACCCCCCACCAACCCAATAAAAGTCCAATCTGAAGTATTAATTTCAATTTTCATAACTTGGTCATCCTAATTATCTATGTATCACTGAACTTGTCAACTAATTACTCATGAAAAGGGAAAAACCATACTACCTCTCCATTTAGACACAACAATAAGTTTTATTTTCATCCAAAAAAAATACACACACACTAGTCATATGTGAACTTCTAAGCTTAAATACTCATCTAAACAAAAAGTAACTTATGGCAATCACTGGCCAAATGAAGGAAGAAAAAAAAAAAAGGAATCCCTGAAATGCATCATCTAGCAAAAAATAACACAACCAAACCAATTCCCAACCATCAAAATCTATTTACCTTTTGAATCAACCCATCGTCAATAATTGAACTACTCAACTTCTTAAACAGCTCGTATAATGCCTCAACTTCATTCACAGTAACTGTATCATTAAGAGCATATGCATTAGCTCATATAAAATAACATAAAGCCGAAAATATAGTCAATAAAGCTCAAAAATCACTCACATCAAATTATAAACTAGTTCTGCTAATGCTTTTGCAAATATACTAGTTACTGTAGTAGTTTATGCAAAATAAATTTTTATTATTTCCTTATATTTATTGACGGTGAAGAAAGATGTTGGATGGTGATTATTATATGCAAAGAAAGAGAAATAATTAAAAAATTTAAGAACAATTGATATTATAATAAAATATAATATACTTTTTTTTGCAGACGCAGAAAAGTGTAGTACAAATTTTATATTATAATAAACTATAACATGAGTAAATACAGTAAAATAAATTCTAAACTAATAAACATGTTAAATTATCTAAACAAGTAGTACCATCAAAAAATAACATAGACTGCCACTCAATGAGTTTGAAGAACTTTCAAAAAGCGCTTACAAATAGTTTCGTTGGCTAAGCGAGCTATCTCTTTAAAGCGGTTCCCACAGTTCTGGAGGCGTGGTGGCCTGCACTCGAAGCAACCCTTGAAAGCAAATATCAAACACTCAAATATGGCTATAAGCGGTACAAACGCCACACAAACACGTTCGCATATTGTTAAAGAACTCGATCCCTGTACAATAAACAAAAAACATCATTCGTTTATATTATTGCATGAAAAATAGTAAGCCACCCCAACAATAATAAAAACTAAAACCAATAGCGAAAGTAGGTGGTATTTACTGAGTAATCCATGTTTGGTTTGACAAGGTCTGTTGTGTTAGAGTTTGAAGTTGTACCTCGTACATATATTTTAATGGATGGAGATTTGCAGGTAATGATGTAAAGAGAAAAAGATGAAGAAGGAAAGGACAAAGAGAAATGAATTGATTGACGGGACCTGTGATTCCGTAGAGGTTGACGCCGACGACTCTTTTATTTTGAGTTCTAGCGCCATTTCTTCCTAATTGACTTATCCCTTTGAAAAAAGATACCATAATATCAAAGAAATAAGTACAAAGAAAATTATATGCCACTTAGTAGGTGTTTAATTCTTATGGGGTTAGCATATTACCCTGCTTCCTCTTTTTTCCTCCTATCAATCATTGCGAAAAAGAAAGTGCAACCCTCAAAGGGTTAAATACAAAGAAATTCTTGTGATATGGATCATTATCATTACCTCCCTTATACTATAAAAAAAAAAAAATTAAATCCCTGTGTTATTTAAAATAATGCGATAAACCATTCTATTAGACTTGTATACTTTTATTAGATGAAAATGATGATGTAGAAAAAAAATCCGTTTTCATTAATTGTCCTTTTATTAGAAAGGTAAAATCATAAATAATTTCCATCCATGAACAAAGCATGATCTTCAAAGAGTAACACTGAACACACTTTATCGATTTGATTGAGATATGATTGCCAGATGCCACAAGGGTCTTGCACACATTATAGTAGCTTTGGAATTTGGAACCCCAAGACCAATGGTTGTTTGGGAAGACATTCTTGGTCAAGTTCGTCTTGTCTTGAAAATAAACTAGCATTTGTTAGGTCATAGTTGTGTTAATTTGTGTTTGGTGTGCTTGTACTTAAAGTTTGTGTTTGATTATTTGTGTTAAAAATTGTCTTAGGGAACCCAAAAAAAAAAGGATTTAGAGCTCATACTTTAAGGTTTTATGCACACAGTGGCAGAGTTAGAATATTTGTTATAGTGGGCAAACTAAATATATCATAGTGTATTACACTATTTTTTTCTTTTTTCTTTTAAATGTAGGGGGCCAATTTTATTTTTTATTTTTTGTAATGAATAAGTAATTTTATTGTTAAAAATACTCTTGAAGAAAGAAGTTCAAACGAAGCAAGGCACTCAAGCCACCCAGTAACTACAACAACACTCAAATGACACAACAATCTCCCCTGCTACAAACTACACATGCAGCCCTAACCTATGACTACCTGTGTCGTATTTACAGAGGAAGAGATAAACATTCTCAATCCCTATGATGAGCCGTGCAGCATTGAAATACTCTAGAAGTTCAATTAGTTCTAGATTGGTCATAAAAAATGGTGAATAATTCACCTTTGGTTGGTGAATAATTCACCGTTAACAATAAAAAATGGTGAGTAATTCACCTTTGGCAATAAAAAATGGTGAATAATTTAAGGAATGTATTAGTATTACTTAAGGTACTGAGTCAGCAAAGTGACATAGACAATAATTAAAGACGAAATGTCAATGATTTGAGAAGTGATTTATTTTAAGGCTAGAAAATGTGTCAATAATCCCCAAACTCATGAGATATTCATAAAATAAACTAAAATAAAAAATTGAAATATATGCAATGAAAATGTAATTTTCACATATACTAATAATGCCCACAAAAGAGAACATCATCTAAAAGAAAATCAAGGAATATTCAGGATGAACATATGGGCCATGCCTTAATTGATCAGTTGGTTTATTGGTTATGTCTAAATTTTTTAAAACTTTACTTTTTCTATGTATAATTATACTTTATCCAACTTCAAACAAATTAGCAAATCAGCAAAATGGTCATCCAAAAGCACTAAAGAAAGACATCTTCAAGCTCTAATTTAAATTGCATCAGATAAACATTGTACAAATCGAGATAGATTCTGTACACAATCAGCAGCATTTGATTACCCAGGAAAAAAAAACACACACACACACACACACACAAGGTAATCAAAAGGCTAAAGTTTGAGGTAACAATGCCATACAAACTAATTACAAGAGTAAGTTCTTTGCAGGCTGAACAATGCATGCTTTGAATGGTGCTGCTTAATTATAAAGCTTCTCCTGGCCTTTTTGCACCAAAGAAAGCATAGTGGCTACCCCTTTTTAGGGGTAATGAACAATGATGAACAATCTGTCATGATTCAAAACCATTTTTATTAGCAAAATCCATTGAATTTGCCAATCAAAGTAACACTGCATGGAACTATAGCATAGAACACCTTCATAAGGACTCTGTTGATGGAAAAACTTTAGGTTCTCAGTCTTCAACCTTAGTGTTAAAAACAAAACTCGGAAATAACATTGTCAGATCCCTGCAGTATGTACAAATATTAACAAGCACGGTCAGTACTTCGTCAAGATTTATGGAATCAACCATATAGTTGGGCACATAGATTCAAAGAAGAGTAAAAGAATTAATTGGGGGTAAAACAGCATGTAAGGGTGCAAGTTGCATACTTCAAATAAGGAAGAGTCATGTTCTTCAAGAGGTTTGGGTTTCTAAGAACAAAATCCTTCCACTCTTTGCTATTGATTCTACCATCCTTGTCGGCATCAGCATCTGCAAATGTCTGCAACAGTGATCTTATGAGTACTAGTATGTTCCAAACAATGACAAAAATTAGAACGATCAAATTTGGATATATGCTTGCTTACCTTGTCAATGATGGCCTCAAGAAGATCATCTGACAATGTCATATCAGATTCCATCAAAATGGCAATTACCATTTGCTTAACCTGATATCAACCAAAGGTTGCTTAGCTAAAATATTACATATGCACTCAAGGTTTCAAAAATCAGTACCTTCAGGAACATAAAATGGCTTACAATTTAGTTTTTGACAATAATTGTTATAGAACCAAAGACTACAGAGTATACTTACTTCTTCTCGCTCAATAAACCCAGTTTGTCTCAGATCATACAGCCTGAATGCAACTGCAAGAACTCAACAAGAAACAAAGATTGGATAGATCCATGAATTGCACTCAATTGTATAAAACAAAAGATTGTCTCTTGAACACTTACAATCAATTTTGTCTTCCATGGGAGCATTGGGATGGAAGACACTGAGTGCATGGACAAATTCGTCAAATTCAATGACACCATTTTTCTTTTCATCAAAAAGATCAAAAATCTAGAAAAGCACAAAAAGTAGTTGAATATACTATATGCTAATAAAGAAAGGAATTGGTTGTTATGGATTCACATCACAAGAAAACAAAGAACATTTAATTTCTCAAGTTTTTGTGTAGATGTTGGCATGTAATTTCAGTAACTAGATAGAAAGTAAATGGATCCAGCATTAGGCGTGCCACCATAGGTTCAAAATTTAACAACTAGTAACTGTATAAAAAACAGCTGCAACTAGTAAATGCGACTTTTTAAAAAATAAAAAATCAAAGGATCAAAGAGTAAAAAAAAAAAAAAAAAAAAAACCCTCTACTAAAAACATTGCAACAATTTACTATAGTTCAATTGCTGAATTGTCAAGCAATAAATTTGAAGCAATGCCCAAAATGCTCACAACCGAAGGGAAAGAGAAGAGGAAGTAGAAGTTATTCTAGTCCATTTACCCTGTCCACACAAAAATATTCTAACCGCTTGGAGTTTTGAACAGTGCTAAGCATAAGACAAGTTTTTTATCTGGAGGTTACAGCTAAAGCATTGGACAAGTTCTTTTGAAAAAAAGAATCTTCAATGTGGCTTTTGTTCTACTAAAAAATATCAGTATATAGTTCAACATTTGAATTGTTACTACTATCATAGTTTCATACCACCAAGGAACCAACCAATAAATTTGAATCAATTCCCAAAATGCTCACAACAGAAGGGGAAGAGAGTAGAAGAAGAAGATAAAAGTTGTTCCAGTCCACTTACCCTGTCCACAAAAAGATTCTCACCACTTGGAGTTTGGAACAGTGCTAATTGAAGCTCTTCCTACAAGATAACAAACATAAATTATAGCTATACAACCATTGATAAAAATTAAACCTAGTGACTGTGATAAATGTTAATGTGTACATAAATTATCAATGAATGACACTGCATACTCATATTGGAAGATGATTGTTTAAAAATGTTAATCTATGTCCTGTTCTTTTCCCCCCTCTTTCATAAGAAAAATTAGTTCATATCATAAGAAAAAACCCAATTTTTAAAGATAGATTTGTCTTACTGACTCCAGAAACACTTGACCTTTCCTCCTCTTAACCAAGCCTTAACCCCCCAATAAAAGTCCAAGCAAGAGACGCATATTGGTCCATTCGATCTGAAGTATTAGCTTCACTTTTTATAAGTTGGGTCATCCTAATTATGCTATCTATCAATGAATTTATCAGCTAATTACCCATGAAAAGGGAAAAACCATACTACCCCTCAGTTAATCATAAACTAACACAACACAAGCAGTATTTTCAATTTTCATCCCAAAAACACACATACACATTACTTCTTGTGAAAATACTAATCAAATTGAAACAAAAAGTAACATATGGCAATCACAGACCAAATACTCAACTTCTTAAACAGACGAATTCCCAACAATCAAAATCTATTTACCTTGTGAATCAACCCGTCATCGATAATTGAACTACTCAACTTCTTAAACAGCTCGTATAATGCCTCAACTTCATTCGTAGTAACTGCATCAGTAACAAACAACCACAAAGAACCATTCAAAACCCACATTGCGCATTCCAACAACCTCTTCAAAACGAAAAATTGTCTAATAAGACAGTCTCACAAAAGATTTTCTCCTTCAAAACACTCACAATTAGAGATATCCGATGAAGCAAATCCATCAATTCAAAATTACATTTTTTTTTTTATACATAGTTTGAAGGAATCTCTTTTGACCCTGAATGTAGTATTTATGACTAGTTAAGTTATCTAAACAAGTCGAATGCTTATTAAATAAAGTCAAAAAAAAAAAAAAGGATTGAAGGAAATTCAAAGTCCTTACAGATGGTTTCATTAGCTAAACGAGGTATCTCTTGGGCGCATTTCTTGAGGCGTGGTTGCCGGGGCTCAAAGCAATCGGAGAAAGCGAATATCAAAACCTCAAATATCGCTATAAGCGGTATAAACGCCGCACAGACGCGCTCGCCAATTGTCAAAGAACTCGATCCCTGATCAATAAACAAAACACACGTTCATATTGCATACAAAACAGTAAGTCTCTCAAAACAAACCCAACTGCAAAACTAAGGTGCTATATTATTATTATTACCGAGTAATCCATGTCTGCGCAAAGCTGTGCGTGTTTGATGAGGTCTGAGTTTGATGAGTTGGTAGTTGTACCTCGTACATTTGAATAGATTCAGATTTGTAGGCAATGAAGTAAGAGGAAATAAAGTAATTAAGGAAGGACGAATAGAGTTGGGGTAATTATTAAGTACTCGTCATAGTCATAAATGCGTATTTTTTTTCATTATTGAATTTTAGGTTTTACCATAAACTTAATTAATAAAATTTCAGTAATGTGGAAGGAAAGTATCCATATTTATAGCACTCTCTGAATATTAAATAATTTTTTAGAAAATGATTGATGGATGGATGAAAACTTGGGATTCCGTTGGGGCTGATGCCAATGTCATTTTATTCTGTTGATTTGTTCCCCACGTTTTGAGTTCTAACTCCATCGTTTTCCCAATTCTCTACCCCATTCTTAATACGACTCGTGTGGGGGGTGGCACCGGGAAAAGCCCATATATTAATATTTAACTCCAAACATACTTGTCCTTCCCACCTCTTTTTTTTTTTTTTTTTGGGAGAAATTTGTCCTTTCTACTTGGTCAAGAGGAAACTTCTGTAATTCTTTGTTCTTGATATAGATGGGTTTAGGATATGGATGCATTTGCTGTAAGATGATTACTCTTTATCATTACATTTTATTAGAGGTTTTTTTTTTTTTTTTTTATTTATTATTACTTAAGTGAGAATCGAACTAAGACAACAAAAGTTTCAATCTAACTTAAATTCAAGTGATAACTATAAATTTAGAGAAACACAAAAACAAGAGTTGTCGCTTCAAAATTCAAATAAACAATATCAAAAATATCTTTATATTAAATGGTTTGTTGTTTTGATGATCCCTAACTTATTGATTATACTTTTGAATTTATTATTGCATTCATTGTTGCTTCTTAGGTAGATATTGATAAGAAAATTACTAAATATTTTGAAAGTAATGCTCTCTCCATAAGGAGCATTATTCCAAAGTAAAAGATTTGTTAGCCAAATGGAAATTGGCCCAAACACCCCTTGGGTTTAATAAGAGTAACAAAGAGAGTCAAACCTAAAATTCGCAATACTTGTCAAGTAAAGGCTAGTGGTGTATCGCAAAGAAAAGCCCAAAAGTGCTAGACAAGAAAAAGATAGGAAAATATGAATAATGTTTTAAGTCTTAATCATTTCATACATATAGCAGGATGAAGAATTTGAGAGACAGAGAGGACTCTATTGTGCTATCACGTACACCAAGACACCATATTATGTTGCTCTTATATGACTTAACTTTTGAGTAGTGTAAGTATGGTGGTTGAGGTCAGGTAGTAATAAGAGTCGTTAACGTAAGACTTGATGACAAGGTTTTATATCAAATTTGGGACATCCCCAGGGTCATATTTTGCTTGAGGATCAAAGCTATTATTACGTTGTTAAGCAAAAGGTAAGGTTAATCTTTCACAAAAATAACCATCAACAACATTCAAAAGAATTTATCCTATTTAACTATTTTTAATCCCTTTAATATATATTGAAGTACAAAGAAAACTTTATGCCACAAATTGTAAGTATTAACTATTAAATGCTTATAGGATTAGAATATTACCCTTCTTCCCTTCTATTCATATCAATCATTGAGAAAAAAGAAAAATGCAATGCTCGAAGGGTTAAATCATAAATGCAAAGAAATTTATGTGAGATGGGTCATTATCATTTCATTTATCAAAACATCTAAGTATAACGTAAAATCAACAATTTAAGTCCTTGTGGTATTTAAAATATGCGATTGACTTATTAGACATTTGTTACTTTTAGCAATAACTTGGGGGAGGGGAGGAGAGAAAGGATTTGAATCTTTGACTTTGTATATATTCGTTAAAAATGGCATGAAATGTTGGTTGAATTACAAAGTTCTCGATAAATTCATTTTCGACCATCCCTTTACTAGAAAGATAAAATAATATATAAATTCTATCCATAGACAGATCATGATCTTCAAATAGTAACGATGAACACACTAGTCGATAATATTGAGAGTTGAATCATTTGATTGCCAGTTACCACACGGGTCTTGCAGTCATTATGGGTGGCTCGTAGGTACCGTTTGCGTGTAAAGTTAATTCTTTTGGAATATTATGCATTTGCTGACCAGATCGGCTAAGGAAGAAAGGAGTAAGGAAATATAATAAATTAACGATTGGTGACTGGTGGTCCCATGCATTTTCTATGTTACAATATCGGTATGTTATAATGTGAGAACTATATTGAAGAAATTAAATTTTTAATCAGCACCTTATTAAATTAATTTAATTTAATTCATTATATATAGCATACTATGTCATATAATAACTTATTATATTTAGATATAAAGCATACTAGGTCATACCATAACTTATTTTATATATATATATATATATATGACGCTGAAAAATCACTAGTGAGCTACACAATACTCGTACGCTTGAGACTATATCTGCACAATAAAAATAGAAGACCTAGCAAAGGGCACCAGTGTGATGCCGGCCAAATACCCTCCAAAGGTCAAGTTAGGTTTTTTTCACAACTCTAGAGTGCCAAAACTGGGATGAATTATGCGTACCTTAATTTATGAGGGTATTGGGGTTTTTATAGTCATAGAGGGTTGACATCTCTTCCATGGATTAGAAGTCTTTTCCTTATAGAAATCTTTATAAGCGTATATTGCGGAATCCTTTCCTTATAGGGAACAATCACTAAGTGTGAGATACAAGATATTTCTTTATATACTCAAGCGTGGGGTACAAGATATTTCTTTATATACTCAAGCTTTATTCATGCATGGTGATCAAGTCAAGATTATGTCAGAGCCGTCGGCTTTAGTGGTGTTAGCTTTCTATCCTCCCTTTATTGACCTTATAACCTAAAGCTATAGACTTCATATTGCCTTGTTGATGGACATAAGCAAAGCCGATAGGTTTAACTTGGAACGCTGTTCTATGTCTCTCCTTTGGTGAGTGTATACTTTCAATTTTATCCTTATATATATATATATATATATAACATACTAGCTAGGTTTTATCATAACCTTGTTTCTCAAAAAAAATAAGGTTATGTCACAGCCTCCTCCTGTCTAATGCATACAAAATATTTTATCACAAATCCTGGTCTTATGCATTTAAAATATTTTAATGTGAGTGGTTCACTGGTTTGACCCACATGACCAGCCTTACTTTCAACTTTTTGAGAATTAAAAATTTGATTAGTGAACTGCTTACAGTAAATTATTCGACAGAAGTTTAGGTTAATTAACTATTGAATTAGGATTGAGTTTGATTTTTTTTTTTCCCCCATATTTTATTGATTATTTTGTTCAAACCAAAAGAAGCTTACAAAGTACTCGCGGCTTCTAAATAATCTAAACTGCAAACACAATATACAAGCAGTAAAAACAAATCAAAAGCAACTAAAAACTGCTAACAACTTTGACTATACCTGTTAGGTTCTAAAGATTTAGGATTTTATGTATTTAGAACTCTAATGTGTAATGTTGGCAAACCATGATCAACACAATATGTTTAGTCTTGTTTAGGCTTGCTCAAAGTATGTTTATTTGTAAAACTGGAATCGAGTGATTGCAGATTTATTGGACTAAATCTGTAAGGCTCGATCGATCGAAAATTAGACTCGATCGATCGAACCACGTACAGATTTATTTTTCTGTAGAGTTCAGCCCAAACTCTATTTAAATGTCTTGGGGTTCAAGTAAAACACTCCTATATATAAGGAAAACCCTAGAACGTTTTTGGGGCTTTTAGAGAGAGAGATTAAAGTGCCTCTTGTGCCTCCTTTTATTTTTAGGGTTTTGTACTCAAACCTTTCTAAGCCTTTGTTGCTCAAATATTGCTGTTTATGTGAATCTCTTGTGAGATCATTGAGAAGCTTTCCTTCACATATACTTAGGGTTTCCAAGATTCAAGATTATGTCAAGAACTTGGTAATCATTCAGTTGCAGATTCAAGAACTTAAAGATACACAAGCGGGGGTGCTTGTACTTGATTGAAGAGTCCAAGAAAGAAGGAGTCCATGGATTCGGAGCTTGCACGTGATCGTGTCAGTAAGTTCTACTGGTGGGTAGTATTAGGAAGTCAAGCGGGGAGCTTGTAGACCTTTTGTATGAACTTCGATTCTTTTGCATAGTGGATTCAGGTTTACCTTAAGGATAGCTAGGTCAAATCCTCCCCAGGTTTTTACCGTGTGGTTTCCTGGGTCATCATATCTTGTGTTCATTTATTTTCCGCTGCTTTATATCTTGATATGATTGTTTAATTGCTTTAACCTAGAATTACATAATTTGACTAAGTAACAACTTGGCTAATTAATCTAGGCTAACCAATCTGGTTGTGTTTAAGGGGTCTAAAACCGTTCAATACCCATTGGTCCTGCTCAACAAACAAGTCAACTACATGAGTGTGAGACTCTTACTTCTAACTAATTTGTTGACAAGGGAAAGGATAAGTATCATTTTGATTTGTTTGTGAAATTAATACAGGATATTTGTTAGTGAAGATTTAATTTTCACAAATCTGAAGATGGTATCGATTATGTTTAGTTAAAATCAATTAATTCGTCATTAACTTCTACAAAGAGTTTGAATTTGTTAAATCAAGTATAAGCTAGACAAGTTTGAGATTAGATTGCTAAAATCTAATAATTGAAAATTTGAAAGGAGTTTGAGACATATGGATTATAAGGACTCTTTAGAGTTCTTATAATAGCTCTCTTGTGAAGTTCTTAAAAAATTATCCCTTCACAATGAAATAAGTGGATTGAATTTTGGGATCGGATGTGGGCGAAATTCCTGCCAATAAAATAAATGGATTAAATTTTGTCACGTCAAATAAGTCTATTGATCAATTGATTTATCATTTTTCAGATTTGATAGAAAACGGATATGAAGGAAAATTTTGGCAATTCATAATTAGTATAGTATATATATATAATAGCTATTAGGAAAAGTGCATTGGAGTCTTTGACTTGATAAAAAGTTAGAAACAATTCAATTTTCTAGCATCTTCTCAATCTGTGTTGTCTCCTTCACTCTGTTTGCATAGAGCTATAGCTATTGAACTTTATGCTCAATGCCAAATCTAATAGCTTGGTGGAGCCTATGAAAGTTTGATTGGATTCCTCCGAACCTTGATTGATTAAGTTGAATACGGATGCTGAGTTTTAGGGACTTGTTTGGTGGTAGAATTAGATGCTCTAATGGCGGTATCCTTCCTAATTAAGTGGTTTGGTGGAAATTAACCTTGGCTTGTAGTTGATATATGAAGGAGAACAAAGTTTGGTTCCAAAATCTAAACTAGTTTGGGGCTATTTTTTTCTTATTCATCTCGTGGTAATTTATAAAACTATCAATATGTATTATTTAATCAACTCATACGATTCATTAAAAGAAGATAACTCCTAACTAGTTTCAAACAAATAGTTTTTCTATGATAAAAAAATAATAGAAAAGGTACGAAATAGAGTATAGCTTTTCCTCCATCAACACACGTTGGGGAAACACTGCACCCAAAAAACAGCCACAAAAAATTTAGACGAAAAGTCCATTTTCAAAACAAGTAGGCATCAATGTTTGCAGACATAACTATCAATTAGACAGACTCTCATACTTGACTCTAATTGTATTTGATAAAATTGTGTTTTCATTGATCTGGACAAATGCTTGATTCTACAATTATATAAAATTGAGTTTTCATTAATTTGGACAAATGCTTAATCCTGTGAAAGGTTTCAATATACGGCATCTATGCATGTACCACAACGATCTTAATTTTGACTACTTAACAATTAGCGTATACATGATCCAATTATTGCGTTGGTTTGATAAAATCAAAAAAAGTTACGTGTTCCCTAGGTTTGTTAACACTGAATGTGGTTTCTTTGTACTTGTAGCTGGTTACAACTTACAAGTACAGAGCCTCTCCCATGTCTTTCACTATATTGTACAATCTTGCCTTGTATACATGGACAAAATTCACAATTTGACAACATGAGATGTCTCCATCTCTTCTCATCATCGTCGTCGTCATAATATTCTTCTTCTTTTTCTTAATAAAGAATTTTGTTAACAAATATTCTAAAGGTATTTATTTATGAAATATTTTTTAAAAACTTCTTATAGAAAACGAAGAAATAACTGATATCAACATTGATGTTGTATTATAACACACCAACTCTAAACTTGTCCATTGAGGTCGTCCAAAGCAAACAAAGCAAGCAAAGCAGATGTAGATGGATTGCGTTATAGTATACTCGTCCACGATGAGGCCGTCCATGTTAAGAAATACCTGGACGACCTTCCCACATTCTATACGTATCTCCTCATGCAAGATTAGGACGAGCTTGTCACTTAGCCCGGAACACCTAAGTCAAGGTTCATTCCCATAGTCAGTCTCCAATAACAATTATGGAAAACAAGCCCAAATAATGTAACTTTTATAGCAGTTATGGAAGTTACCTTTGAATCTTCCGAATTCCTCAATGATAGGGGAAGTTATTAAATGAATAATTGTTCCAAAGTATGTGTTATATAAGCATTCATCCATGAGAGAGTAAGTCATTTAGACACTTCTACAAAAAATTGGAATCCCAAAAATACTAATTTTACCATCAAAGGATTCTTGGCCAGTCTTCCCCGGTCACCTCTGATTTTGTGTTTGCTTTTTCAAGACTTTCAAGTGCTCTCTGATCACTGACGCCTGAGACATTCAGTTTCCTTGTGTTCATCAAATATTATCCTAAAAGTGTTGATTAATTAATGTTCTAAAGATGGGTGTTAAGGCGTTAACTGAACATTTTAATAAATAAGAAACTTCATTAAAAATGGAAGGGGAGGAAGTTTCACCCATTTATCTCCCAAGAACATACCAAAAAGTTGTGGAATTACAATGGGAACGGTACCTTGTACGTGACAAATAGAAACTCAACTAACAATTATGTGAGTTGCTTGATGAGTATATCTAAGATTAAGAACATGATAAAAATGCCAATCGTGTGGCGAAACACAAAAACTGACATAATATCCTCTATAATAGATACAGTAGAGATTGAGGAAGAGAAGCTGGTCAGAGAATGAGTTGGATAACATGGAGAGCATCTCCTTCAAAAATAATATTAGCAAGCCCAAAAAACTAGCTTTGGACACTGCCAACAATATGGCCCTTGCTTGTTGACCCAAATGAGAATGACTTTCTTAATTTTAAAGCAAATGGAAATGGTTCATTTTATTAAGAATGTTTAATTTTTACAATTTCACATAGTGCCAATTGTCATGTTATTTAAAATGACTTTTTTTTTTCTCTATGATAAAAATGTGAGATCATGGGGTTAGTCACTTCCCACTTATGATATAAACCTTGCCATCAGTGTCATGAATGACCCCGCGACTCTAGGGCAAATTGCAACTCGATCAATTGAATTTAAGTGCTAATGACAAAATGAAGAAGGTCAACCACTATATCCCTCACCCGTGTTTATTTAAAATATAATTTTAGAGAAAGATAGAGAGAGATTCATAATGATGTAGCATTATTTACATGCCTTTAGGGAGTAAACAAGCTAAACTAAAAATAAAACCAGTAAATTTGTTTTTTTTTTTTTTTTTTTTTAATTTAAAACTTGATAGGCCAACCTAGCCCAAATAAATGAGGTCCGATCCAGCTAACAACCCACCAAATCGCTAATATTGGGCTGGGCTGGTATCAGTCTAGATAATCAAGAAACCAACTACGTCACCATACACCAAGTGACACGTCATCCAAGTAGACACGTGGAGTCAAGCTTTCTATTCATCACAATTTCCGCTTTCAAAACCCACGCGCCACTCAAAACGTGCAGTTCACCTCATAAATGATAACCGTCCCGATTAATCAACTCGATGATCGCGTGCCTCACAAAGATCCACAATTAGAAAACCGCCAAATAAAACAGTGTCAATCCCGAGTCTGCAAAAAACATGAATTGCCAAGTCACACCGATACCAACCGAGTCAACTCGGAATCTGTGCGAATCGGTGGCCATTTTCCGCGTTCTTCCTCAGAATCAAACTCTCTCAGTCTCTCTGTATCGCTATATTCTAACAACAATGTCGGCCTCAGCTTCCGCTTCGTCCGATAGCGACGAAGAAACGCTTCGCCGAAGCCGAATTCTCAAAAGCAAGCTCTACTTCGATGTTCCTCTCTCCAAGGTAAAACCCTATACATTCATATATTCCTATGTGTGTGTTTTATTGGGCTAAGGTTGTTTGATCAATCAGGTTCCTGTGATTTACGCGGCGTCGTATGATATAGCATTTCTTGGCATAGAGAGGCTGTAAGAACTGAGAAGCTCTTTGGATTTCTCATTTTTGTGAGATTTTTTGTTTAGCATTTGATATTTGCTGATTTAGTGTTTTTTTTTTTTTTTTAATTTAAATTTTATATTTTTATGATAATGAATTTTTAGTTAGTATGATAAATGTGTTAGTTGATAAATATATCAAAGTAATAAACTTTAGCCCCACTTCTTATGCTCAATTTGAAAATTGAAAACTGGGGCTATTAGCTTAGTGGTGGGAGTTCTGTTATGGGTTCAGTTCAATCTTTTTTTATGGTTGGGATGGAGATGGGAAATACACAAAGCCTAAATCTTTTGAAAAAAAAAATGGAATCTTTGAGGCAAAGGTTTGGCATTTGTGAGCTCTTGAAATTGGTTGAGATGATATAGAATGAGTAAGTCTAATGACAAAACAAATTTCACAACTGCTAAGATGGCAAGTTGTGATGGGTGTACCATAAAAGTAACAACAATGCTAAAGACACAACTGAAATTCATGGACCCACCATTTTTTCTCCATGTCGACCAACTCAGCATTTGTGAAATTTTTGTGAAAAAATTTGCATCCATATCACTTGAAAGTAGGGAATTTTTTATACAGTATTAAATTTGTTCTACACTTGAAAGCATTAGTCTTTGGTGCTTCATGCCAATGATTTTCTCGGCCCGTTTATTTTCTGGAGAATGACTGCAAGTCCTAAGATAGCTGTTTATAGATCTTAGGCAGAAAACCAACTGTGTTGGGTTCTAAAATATTGTTCATTTGGTGTGCATCAGATTGGAAACTAAGTCATCTAAGAAAATGACCTCTATTGTTTTTGGTAATGATTGAGTGGCCCCAAGAGGATGGGGGATTAAGAGATTTGACCAATAATTTGACAAGTTTACTCAAAATCTTTTTAGTATGTCAACTATGGGCTTAAAACCGTGTCCGTGTGCATAATACTTTATAATAAGCAGTACACTGTTTCTTTATATGTTAAATAGTCATTGCTAAACTTTATTGATTGTTGCCCTAGCTGTAGAAATAGTATGGCATGCTTTATTGCATAATTTTCACATGAATATGAGTTGATCATTTGTGACCTAATTTGGCCATTGAAAAAAAAATAAAAAAAAATAGAATCTTCATAGCTTTGTTCTTAAGTGTGGATCTGAGTTGTTAATTATAATCTTGGCCTTGTTTCTACATTTAATTTATGTAGGCACCCGTTTGATTCAACTAAATGGGGTCGCATATGTCGATTCCTTGTCTCTGATGGTGCTTTGCACAGAAGTTGTATTGTTGAGCCTCTGGAAGCTTCAAAGGATGATCTCCTTGTGGTAATTTCCTTGTTAGTGGAATTTGGGATTGGACCTACCAAATACTTCAAAGCATGCTATTGTATATTGTATTTCATGATCTTTTAAACTAATGGTATTACTTGAGATGTGCAACTTGAGTAAAAAGAAGTTTTTGGGATGCCCATTAGTGTAAGATGAGTAGCATGCATTATTTCTAGTATCTGTATGTTTGCTGATCAGTTCTTGTTGAACAGGTGCATTCCGAATCATACTTGAATAGTCTTAAGAGTAGTGCAAATGTAGCCATGATAATTGAGGTAATGTGTAGTATCCACCCTTGTCTAATTTGTTATCTATAAATACTTTCTTATGAGTGCTAATTTGTTTTATTGAAGATCATGTGCTTTTCCTAAATTTTATTAAGGAAAAAAAAAGAAAAAATAAAAAACGTGATTTTTTTGAGATGACTTCCATCAACTTGTTAAAAAGATGACACTGATTTAGTGCTAGGTGAAAGAATACAGATAGTCTTGATTCTGCATGACAGTGGTTTTATGACATCAATGACCTCCCAATTAAAGTTTTGATGTTTTTTTTTTTTAATGATTTATTGGTTTAAGTTGGGGTTTCGTGGTTGCAAACTGTTTTGTTATTTGCTCAGATCACCAGCTTATCTGAATTATCATACTATAGGTCCCTCCTGTTGCACTATTTCCCAACTGTCTTGTGCAGCAGAAAGTTCTTCACCCATTTCGCAATCAGGTAAAGTCATCATCCATCTGGGATTTAATTTCCATAGTTCATGTTATTGTTTCCTGCAGAATTGGGTTATGTAGATCATTGCTGCAGGTGGGAGGGACTATTTTGGCAGCAAAGCTTGCAAAAGAACGAGGATGGGCCATCAATGTAGGAGGGGGGTTTCATCACTGTTGTGGGGAAAAAGGAGGTGGATTTTGTGCCTATGCAGACATTTCTCTTTGCATACACTATGCCTTTGTTCAGTTAAACATATCAAGGTACCAAGAGTTGCAGTTCAGATGAAATAGTTGCAGCCCTTGTATTTATAAGTTAGGAATTTTAATTCAAATATGAAATTAAATTGGAGCTGGGACTTTCTCCTTGTTGTTGCTATTTCTACAGGGTGATGATAATTGATCTTGATGCACATCAAGGAAATGGCCATGAACTGGATTTTGCCAATGACAGTATGGTTACTTATTTTTCCTCATGGTGGTTCAATTTCACTGTCTTTTGGAATATTGATGATAGAATTTTTACTAACAGGACGAGTCTACATACTGGATATGTACAATCCTGGCATATATCCATTTGTAAGTTGCCTTCTGTAAATTTTACTAGAGTTTTTAGATCAAACCGCTGTTTCCTCTCTATTACCTCCTTTAAAATATTAATCTCATTTGTTTACTATATGGTGCCTGCTACCCTGCTGGAACATTGTTTAGCGGATTTTCAAGGGTAGGGAGAAATAGTGTACCCTACCTTTGTGTAGTCCATTGCCTTGGGACTAGAGAATAAAGCATGAGATCTTTTCTTTTCTTTTTCTATCAAACTTATTTATTGGTCTCTGTGATTAATTTTTGGCTCCATCTGTTCCTATATTACTATTTGTGGATTTTGTATTAATTTTAGTTAAACATACACTGATAACTCCTACATCATTTCTTTCCTCTAAATCTTTTTGTTCATTAGGATTATGAGGCAAGGAGATACATTGATCAGAAGGTTGAAGTAGCGGTAAGCAGTCATATCTCATGGTAAAATTAGATTGTAGTTGCTTTTGTTCTTGACCTACTGTAATTGTTTCTTTTACTGAATGTGAATAGAGTGGGACCACAACAACTGAGTACTTGAAGAAATTAGATGAAGCACTGGAGGTATATATATTCCCATTTCTGTCTTCAGCATGCCCTCTTCTGTCTTTGTATGTAATACTATGAGGAGATATTGGCCTATCAGCGTGTGCTACGTTAATGCTTCCCATTATTAATGACCTAGAGCCTCCTGGAGTACATATCTTGCATCTTTGAGATTTTTTTTATGTGGATATTAGGTTGCTGGGCATACGTTTGATCCTGAGTTGGTGGTTTACAACGCTGGAACTGATATTCTAGATGGAGATCCTTTAGGCAGATTGAAGGTAATTTTTCCTTGGATTGAATTTGGTAAGCACAAAATTGATATCTCCCTTCAGTGTGTATAAAAAAAGAATAGGTCCTTAATATATATGCATACAGAGTTGTTACATTCACCTATTTCCTATATATTGTAAGTTTGCTTCTTTGTGCAGATCAGTCCTGATGGGATTGCCAATAGGGATGAAAAAGTTTTTAGGTTTGCTCGTGAGAGGAACATTCCAATTGTCATGCTCACATCAGGTCCAATCTCAATCTCTTTCTCAAATGTGTTATAGGATGGAAGAGAGTGGCTTATTTTAGCAAAGCCCACAACCTTATGTTAATTTTCCTCTGTATTTGTATGTTTATGTGGGTTGTAAATGGACAAAACTATCTTGGCCTAGACAAACTCCACCCCCCCCCCCCCCCCCCAACAAAAAAACCACAAAACAAAAAAAGAAGAAGAAGAGGAAGACGATCCAATACCTGCAGAGGGTTAATAGATTTTCCTGATTGACCAGCACTTCTTTGTGTGCATATAGCACTTAGAACCTGTGACTGTGAAGGGGTTGTTTTTGGAATTTCCATTAAATTAAATAATTTGTTGTGTCACTCCATGGGTGATCCACAAATGTTGCCATTGTAGGATACTTTCTCCTGTCTCTTGTCTTAAAAGGGGAAAAAAGAAAGGAAATAAATGGTTCACCAGGTCTTTGTAGCTGGTTACTTTCTCGTCTGTTGTGATTTAAAAGAAAACTCAACTCAACTCAACTTAGCCTCTTGGAAAGTTTGGTATGTTTATTTGCTCATTTAGCCTTGCATGTGTTCAGGTGGTTACATGAAGTCAAGTGCCAGAGTTATTGCAGATTCCATGATCAACCTCTCAAAGAAATCCCTGATAGATTTGGGTAAGAACGCCTGAAGTATTCATCACTGTTCGTGGCATGAGTTTCTGGGAAAGTATGCATCCAAAATCAGTTTGTGTAGTTGATCACTAAATCTTATGGTTGTAAATAATTATTACAAATTGTGATTAGTCCTCCTCTTTTTGTCTTCATTCTGTTGATACTTACTGGTAGGACTGTATATTGAGAGCAACATCTAGTAAATAAGTGAGAATTGGAGGCATTAGAGCGCTTGCACACAAAGAAGTGCAATTATTGTCTTAGTGAACATTCTGAACCCCCCCCTCTCTCTTATCTGTAATGTAATTCTGACAATTATTGTCTTAGTGAATGGAAATGCTAAACTTTATGATGGTCTCTCTTGTGGTGATAGCTCTACTCTGCTATTGGTTTTGTCTTGATCAGACTTTCCAATCTTGACTACATATGGTACAAATATGGCCAGTGTTCTAGTAATACTTTCAGCTCTTTATCATGTGAGTGTAGTGGTTGTGAAAATTAAAAAAAAAAAAAAAAAAAAAAAAAGGGTCCCCCCTCTTCTCTCTTTCTTTCGATTGGATTATATGGAACGTATTTTTGTGGGATCAACCTAACATGCCAGGGTATCTTTGTAGGATAATATATTATGATGGAGAAACTTATTCTGCCCTTAATTGGTTGTTTGTCACATTTTTATCAAAATAGACACGTGGGCCTTATCTGCAAAAAAATGCAAATCAAACGTGCTATACTTTTCTGTCTCAACGTGTTAATTTATTGGATCTCACAGTCACAGATCTTATGTAATGTTGCAGCAATTTAGGGCCACAGCAATAATGTACATATTTAAATTGTACTACAGATCCCATTCCACCTGATTGATCTACTCTGAAAAAAAAAAAAAATGAAGAGCATACAATAGGGGCATTGCATCAAAGGATGGTTTGCATGGCCACAATGGATTTTGTATGATTCTTAAGCAGAATTTGAAGATTCTAGTTGAGCAATTCAATTTCAAAATAGTTACTGAAAGTCTGAAATAACATGTCACAAACTAGACCAAGATGAAGAAGCCAACAACTCTGTTAATTTGTTTGACCCAACAAGACAAGAACAGTAATGATAATAATAAAGGGCAGGAAAGAATACTGATAAACATTTTCAATGACAAAATGGCAAAAATTGCAAGTTGCAACGAGGGCCGTGTCACATGTGAGGAGGGTCCCAATTCCCAAGGGTTCATAATATGATATCACTCATAGTGGAACATTATTGTCAGCTAGTAATCAAAAGAAATAAAAACTTTCCTTATATTTTATAACATCACAACACGAGTCACGACCGACGTCTGTTTTTAACTAAACCAATAAAGGCCTCAACCAATGTCATAATCTTTGGACAACCCCACCCTGCTAGGTTGCTTTTATTTATCAGTCTTCTTTATCTCAGGAAGGTTCATTTCTTTTTATCAAACATGATATATAGTACATAGAGATGTAGTTTCCAATGTAAAATGTCTCCTATTATGACTCAACCGTTCATTAATTACAATAATTTTATTGAGAGTTTGTTTGGTAACGTCGTAAGTGTAACTTTGTCAAGGATACAGGCATACAGCGAAGGAATTTGTAGTCTGGGAGCAGGTGCATATATATACTTTTTTATAGAATATTGTTGGGTAAACGTTTTGCATCAGCAAATGTTTGTATTTGAAGTACTTTATGTGAGTGTTCCATAAATGTCATTGTTAATGTGCAATGAATGTTTGTAAATGACTCAAATAAAATATCATGATATGATTCCACAAAAAGTCTAAAAGATTATTCCTATAAAAATAAAAACAAAAAATCTAAAAGATTATAATAGGAATTTTGTAGGAAAAAAAGAAAAAGACTATTCAATCCCTCCACAGTCCACCCCAATTATCAAATTATAAAATAATAATAACGATATTGTTAGGAGTTCATTGCTTACAGAGCAATTGAGACCTTTGCCATGCAAGAAAGAAAAGGCTTTGTATGAGGGTTCATTGCCTCCTATTTCGTAACAACTAATAACTGATTTCTAAATATGGTTTGCTTTCCACGATGTAGCCAGTGATTTTGTTGAATACGTTTCTAATCCTTTAATGAGAAATATAATCATCATTCTCCAAAAAAACAAAAATAATTTTCCCCCCTTACTAGGATAGATTATAGAATATATTTGATAAGAGATCCACAACTCCATATCGATAATATATAGAACCATAATAGTGGTCGGATGGGCCATTAGGCCCCAAAACCTAGTTCTAGTACAAATTTAGATTTGACTTGTGACTGTGGCTATCTTGCATGATGATCTATAAAAATCATGCCTTGAGAAGTCTACTGTAACTATTGATCTTATCATGTTGAGTGATTAAAATATAGGGAGCTTTGTTATCCGTAAATCGTAAGGGTCTCACTTAGCATTGGTATGATTAGATTTTAACCCACAATCACAAGATAAGGTGGCATAAGCCTCGTAACCGAAATTGTAGATATTCATATTATTGTTTCAGCTATTGTTTCAACAACTCTCCGAAACATAGCATTTAATGCAATCCCATCAAATTGCATTAAATGTTATTAGATAATCATCTACATATTGCTTTTCTTTATAATACAAGAGATGTGAATAATGGGGGATGGACATATTGCCATACAAAAAAAATCCCCATAGATAGTAAATTTTTACAAAAAAACAAAGGTGTGCAATCTTAGTTGAGACACTACCATTTTTGTTTATCTTCTTCTTCCATTGGTCTACGAATGAAACTATCGAAGCTGCTTTAGTCAACTTTTGAGTTATTCTAAACCAAATTGAAGATTTTATTTCTCAGTAGAGGGTTTGTTAGATTGCAAAGACTTATAATTGTTTGCACCACGTTGAAGTCCTTGTCGTAGTTCATCCCTCCTATGAAAATTTTCCCACCCACAATATCTTAACCTATAGAAAATAATCCTTCATTGCTTTCCCCATTAAATTAGTGTTCATCACCCAAATATATCTCTCTTTCTCTCTCTATTTTGGGATTTATTATAGAATTTATCTTTAACTATAAATCAAGATCCTTAAATTTAATTGTATTTACAAGTAGCTTTGTAATTCAGTGACATCATTGAGTTATTTTTACAAGCAAAACCAACATGCAAATCCTCCTTAACCTACTTATCATTGACAAATAGAAACAAAAATCTCATTAAAAGCCACTCACTTTTATAACACCAAAGAAGAGTGAGAGAGAGAGAGAGAGAGAGAGAGATCAGAGATCCAACTAATCCCTGCGACTCCATTGACCTTTTTTTTTTTTTTTTTTTTTTTTAATTTTTTGAACCCATTGACTCTTATCTTGATTGGGTGCAGTACTCTCACAGTTGAGCCTAAAAATAACAATCTTTCCTTTCCTCCCCAATCTATCTTTTATTATTTCGCTAGAGGAGGAGGGAGGTTGGTACACTCGACACTCTCCTCTCTCTGTAGCCTGTACGTGTCTCAACTCTCTATCTATCCACTTTCCACTCCGTCCCTCTCTCTCTCATTCCTCATTTCTCTGCGCCTCTCTCTCTTTTTACATATCCCAAAAACGACGTCGTCTTCTCTTTGCGAAAAAAGCTCAAAAACTCTTATTATTCACCAGCGTCGACGACTCGCTTATTCTGCGCCTTTTTATTTTTTTCCTTCCTCCTTTCTCCGCAATGTTGAAAAAGTTTCCATTTTGGGAGCTCAGTCTCTCTCTCCTTCTCTGCTTTGCTCTATTATCTTCAACCTCACTCGCCGACTCAAACTCTGACTCAGATCGCCTCGACCTAGACCACTCCAACTCGTCCGAGTCCAATGTCTCTCTCTCCAAACCTGAAGAAGGCAGCTTCGCTCACATGATCGATCAAGCTCTCGCCAACGAGTTCCCCGAAAACGATCAACCCGAAGGTCCTCTTAGATCCAATCTCTCTCTCTCTCTCTCTCTCTCTCTAGCTAACTCAAATTATTTTCGAAATTTTCAATTTTTTTTTTGAATTTCTTGTTGGCAGTGGCTGATTCTGGAAGCTTCAACAACAGTGTAGCTGAGCAACAGGTTAGTTTGGCAATTTTTTTTTTCTTTTGAATTTGAACTAGTTTATTACTATAAACAACTTCAATTACGCTTCTGAGTTGCATTGTTTGAATGATTTTCAATTGAAAAATCCTGATCTGTTAAAACGCTATGTTCCGTTAAGATTCCAATCATAACAATTATAAATTTATTCAATTTTTGCATTATTGTGATCATTTATTATTTTAAATTCGTGCTCTTAATTAGTTGGAGACTCTAGATCTTATCTCTCTGTGCCAGCTTGAATTTGAATCGTTTTATTTCTTTATCTGTTCGTGTTGATCAGGCAACTCTGGAAACTGTAGCCAGAGTTAGAACGAAGAAAAATGACACAAAAGAGGAAAAGTATGCGTTTTTCTTTATTAAAAAAAAAAAAAAAAAAAAAATTTTAAATTCGAGGATTCATTTGTAGTTTCTCACTCAAATTCACCATCGGTTTGTGCGTTTCTAACTCTATGTTGTTGGTTTCGACTTTTAGGTCATTTCAACTTCAAAATGTTTTTAATCTTGATAACGATAATCGAGCTGAAGATACACCAACATTGATAGATCGGAAGGTAAGGTTGCTTCATTAATTAAAAAAGAGTTTCTTTTTGGAAAATATACGTCGAATAATCCATGTGCTTTATGTTTCAGGACAATGTCTTTATTATATCTAATTTTAAATCGAAATATCCAGTTCTGCAGCTAGACATAAGGTAAAACTTGTGAATTAGTTTCGATTTTGTGAAGTCATGTTTCCGCATATAAATCGTAAGCTTATCTGAGCTCTTTTTTCCTAATTATTTCTTTGTAGATTGATATCCGATTTGGTAGTTGTTATTGTGTCCGCAACATGTGGTGGCATTGCCTTTGCTTGTGCTGGACAGCCGGTCTGATTATATTTTTGATCTATACTTTATTCATGACAAACTGCAATGTTAGAATCTGTTCAAGTGTTGCATTTCACTGATCGTCTGAACTTTTTTGTTAATCGTGCTAAATTTTTTCAGGTTATTACTGGATATTTGCTAGCAGGATCGTTTATTGGACCTGGAGGGTTCAGCTTCATCAGTGAAATGGTCCAAGTATGTTGCTTGTTTCTTTAAAACCTATTAGCCCTGCTTTCTCTTATTGCTTCCTTTAAATGTCTTGAAAGTGATGGGTTTTTTGTTTGGGTCTTGGTTTGATTCTTATCACATTAATTCCTTTTGAAACTAGTTAAAGCCTAGACATTTTTCACTTGTTCTAGAATTTTTGTTTGCAATTATTTAGGCGTTTGTAACTTGTGTCAATGTGCCTATGTCAGAAATTTACTAAAGATCATGCATTTTGTTACATTGCTATCAAGGAGTCAAGGGCTCAAAAATTTAAAAACAAATCATCAAGCATGAAATGGTGGCCTCCATTGTATAATAGCAACTGAAAATAAAGATGATTTGCCCGTGTAGCTATTTGCTAGGCTCATATGCTCTTATTGTCACAAGATGCTCTCTGGTGGAGATTATTCTACAGGTCACTTACTTTTTTCCCCTGATGAATGCACATAGGTTGAAACAGTGGCCCAGTTTGGTGTAGTTTTTCTTCTTTTTGCACTGGGCTTGGAGTTCTCCATAACGAAGGTCAAATTCTGTTCTTTGGCCTGCTTCATTTTCTTTCTCTTTTAGTGAAATTGTGATTCAAACTCTATAACTGTGTGATTGCAGCTTCGCGTTGTTCGAGCAGTTGCTGTTCTAGGGGGCCTGCTACAGATTTTCTTATTTATGTGCCTGTGTGGCATACTAATATCGGTATGTCTACAAATTCTAACAGAACATTCACAGAAGTTTGCCCCTTTCTACTTGTGAAAACTACTTGCACCTGATTATGTGCCATAGAAAAGTTTGATTGAACTGGGAATATTGGAAACGCTTAAAAGAGATGCAAGTTTGAAAGTGATAAAGAACGATTGGAAATGGATGACAAGTTTACTGAGGATTCTTGTATGATATCAACTTCATCTCAAGTCCATTGATGAGTTATTTTGCTCTTTAGTTACATATCTTGTGTTATATTTTGTAATTATTTTCTTAAGCTTCAGATTTGGGCTCTCAAGTTAAAGCTTTTTGTTTTAAGGCAGCATTAATATAGAGTAATTTGATGGTGTTGAGAGGTTTCCAGCATAAGAAGTAGTTAAACCAGTAGATGCTGGTGATAATAAGTCCATGTTAGGCAGAAAACTTAAAAGATAGTTTTGATTTTATTCACTTCGGTTTGGTCTAGTTCCTTAGTTGTGTGGTAGTATTGGATCCCCTTTTGATCGAGCCAACATGAGGACTATTTTCTATTATAGCAGCTTGAAACTTTCACTCCATCTAAAGCTATACATTATTGATGATTTTTTTGTGTGAAGCCCCTGGGCCTTGAGTCAAGTGATAAAGGAGTATGGTTTGGTTTGGGGTGGGTCTTAGGTCTGACTTCTAACAAATAAATGGGGTGAATAAATTTATCATATTGTAATGCTGCACTTTCATTGGATAATGCTAATGCATTGCTTTGATTCTCAAATTGTCAAGTTTTGAATATCTAGTAGACTGTGTTACATGATCTCATTAACAATGCTGTAATTAGTGGATGCTTTTTGCAGTTATGTGGTGGTAAAGCTTCTGAGGGGGTATTTGTTGGTGCATTCCTTTCCATGTCTTCAACAGCAGTGGTAAAACTTTATGTGAATTGTCTTATGCATGCATGTGCTTGCAGTTCTAGATGTATCTACTTGGGTGAATAACAGGCATAATGCTGAAGTTTCTCTCTTTGGGACACAGGTATTGAAGTTTTTGATGGAAAAAGCCTCTACTAACGCCCTTCATGGCCAAGTTACCATTGGCACCCTTATTCTACAGGTATTTAGTTTCCTTTCCTTTTCTTTCCCCCTTTTTTTTCCCAAATGATATTTCTACCATAGACTCCCGTGTAAGTGTTTTGTTTCTAACACTCAAATGATTGATTTGAACAATAATTTCCTCTTTCAAACTCTCTTTTAAGTCTTAAGAATTTTTTGCCCTCCAGGACTGTTGTGTGGGTTTACTGTTTGCTTTGCTCCCAGTTCTGGGTGGGACTTCTGGTGTTCTTCAAGGAGTGATGTCCATGACTAAACTGTAAGTAAAGGACTTGTGAAGCACTACAAGTTTCCAAATTCCTTCCTTTTTGTCTGAGAAGTGTCATTGTATTTAATCCGGAAATAGCTCATTTGAAGATGCGTTTTTGCTACTTAGTGTATTGAAAAAGGATGTTAAGGGACTTCATGGTATCTTAAAGCTATAACACTTCATAAAAGAAAATACTTATAAAAAAAACACTACATAAAAGAAAAGGAATAGAGTGAGTATTTATTGATAAGGTTGATGGGGAATTACATACAGAAACATTATGAAACATGCATATCTAAAACATTCTATAGAAACGTTTTAAATATATGCATATAGCTATTCTGCAGATGAAATGAAACTCAAAACTTTAGATGTTATCTTCATTATTCTAGATAAGACCACTTGAATCTTTACAAGTGAAGGTAAAAGTCATTTCTGCTTGAGATGACGATACCATATGCGGATATGAAGAAGAAATGGTGAAGGAAAATCTGTCTTTGATGAGCTGAGAAAGTATTAAGGACTAGAATTGGGACAGTTATGACTGTTTCTTTTTTAGAACTTTTTCCTCTTCTTTTTACTTCCTTCATTGTCCCTTCCATTTATGATATCTGTTAATACAATCTGGCTAGGGTCATACATTTTTTCACAACTTGCAAAGGT
Organism: Quercus variabilis; assembly: GCA_030445155.1. Taxonomy (NCBI): domain Eukaryota; kingdom Viridiplantae; phylum Streptophyta; class Magnoliopsida; order Fagales; family Fagaceae; genus Quercus; species Quercus variabilis. Next base: position 1,211,439 of record CP129446.1, read on the forward strand.
GGTAATTTGTGATTGGTGGGCAATAAGTAACACTACTTTCACATGGGCCCACAACTACCACCATTTTTATTTCCTACCAATCACTACTTGCCACCTCAAGAAGTTGTGGAAAAAAGTTATGTCCGTAGACTTCTACTCTGTTATGACATCCTACTTCTTTTCTTTGCCAGGTTGGTGGTGTTGATTACGTTTTTGACTGTTCTGTCAATATTATCTCGTACTTGTGTTCCTTGGTTACTTAAACTGATGATAAGCCTATCATCACAGGTATGGTTACTTGTCTTCCACATAATGTTAAAGATGGGAACCCACACACACGTTTCTCCAAGATTGCTGAACATATGTGTGCTTGAGATATTGTAGTCGTTTTGATTTGTTCTATAATTAAAATTTTATCTGTGCAGACCAATGAACTATATCAATTGGCATCAGTTGCGTTCTGCTTGATTGTAGCCTGGGTTAGTTATGCTTCCTAATTTTTTATTTTGTCTAGAACTCTGGCTTGCACTTAGACATTTTTTTTTATCTCATTCTATATGTATTTGCAATTACTTCATGTTTGGATAAACATATTTGGTGATGCTTATTGATGCATTGACCCCTCATATGTTTAATAGCAGTTTCCCAAAATTGCCACTAATTTGATTAGCTATTCATTTTTTCATTGATAAGGTTGATATGAGGAAGTGGGGATTTCAATATTTTCATTTAATGACACATAATTTGGCATGAACGGATATGTAAGTGACAAAAGACCAGATCTGTTATAATAAACAAGCAAGAAAGAGAAAGAAAGAAATAACCCTAATCCACAAGGGTCATGGCCAACAAAAAGTACCAAACTCTTAACAAATTTTGTAAACCAACAATAACAAACCCGAATACCTATGCAAGCTCTTTATAATCATCAGCCAACTTGCTCTTGAAGTTATCTTAGGCTCTAAATTAAACTCATAAGTTAAACAAGCCTGGCTTTATCACGAAACATGAAATCCCAAATAATTAAAACCCATAAATTGCCCGGTCCAGATTTTATTGAATTCCTAAAATTTCATAAATCTGAAAATTTCATAACAAAGCTTCTTCCTTGTCCTTGTTGCTGCTGCATCAGAAAAGGTTGACACTCAATAGGGAGTTGTTTTCCTTCATGCTTCCTATTATGAAAAAAACCACAATCAGATCTGTACTTTTTCCATACTTTTTCATAGTCCTAGTTCAAACATTAAAGCCACTCAATTGCAATGACTGGATTTTAAACCTGGTGTAATAGATTGGAATGATAGCCTCTGAGAAAAGGGTTCTCAGCTGGTTGAAACCAACTTAGGTTACTTAATTATCACCCAAGAATTATCTTCCCTTAGAAATTTGTGATTGTCTTTATCTTCTATGCTTAAGATAAGGAAAGTAGCTTTACATATTCTTGTATCAAGGACGCACGCATGAGTTTTTGACATTTGACATAAGAGGGTACCTCCAGAGAAGAAATGTGAAAGGATTAGAATAGACATATGAATGGTACATTTGACATGGCTGAAGGCTATAATTGTAGTTTCCATGTTAATTATGTTGGTTGCTGCAGAAATATTATATATATTGGGTATTGTTCCTGTTGAAAGGCTGTGAGTCATGACCTTGTATTACTTGCGCACACTATAGATAGATCCTGAGCATGCAACTATTGTCTAATTGTACATACAATTTCAGTGTAGTGATAAGCTGGGGCTAAGTCTAGAACTGGGTTCCTTTGCTGCTGGAGTGATGATATCAACAACTGATCTTGCTCAACATACACTAGAACAGGTAAGAATATCTAATATATGATCTGTTATCGTAATTGCTATTTTGTGTAACATCATGTCTTGGAATTTTATCATCCCCCAAGTCTAGTAATGATGGTTTCACAACACCCCCCCCCCCCCCCCCCCCCCCCCTTTTTCTCTCTTCCCCTATTTCTTTTCTGTAATACTCTGTAGGATAATATTTTGATAATATGTTGTGACTCATCTGTGTAAGATAGCATGTTGCTAGTTGTTATTAGGTCGGCTTTGAGAAAGCTCACAATTTTGTAATCTGTGCAGATTGAACCCATTCGCAATTTGTTTGCAGCTCTTTTTTTAGCCAGCATTGGGATGTTGATCCATGTTCAGTTTCTCTGGAACCATGTGGATATATTATTAGCGTCTGTTCTTTTGGTGATCATTGTAAAAACATTCATAATATCCACTGTTGTCAAGGGATTTGGTTACAACAACAAGACTTCACTTCTTGTAAGACTCCAATATCTCAATGGTTATATCATGGTTCTTTGAAACAAAAATTATTTTCAATTTTTATGGAACTTGGGTGTGTGTATAGGTTGGAATGTCTCTGGCACAGATAGGGGAATTCGCTTTTGTTCTTCTCAGTCGTGCTTCTAATCTTCATCTAGTTGAGGTTAGTGTTACAGATTCAGTTTGTCATTCTGATGCTTAAAATTTAAAACAGAAAATTTCCTATTATGGATATCAAACATGTCTGGTGTCCTCATTGTTACTAATGAACATAGTATATCCCTATGGCCATGTTTTCTAGTTCTTTGTACTGATAACTTCTAGCAGGAAAGTAAGTGAAAATTATGAGCTAATGTAGTGCTGAAACTTTGAACATTTACAGGGGAAAGTGTACCTTTTGCTTCTTGGGACTACAGCTCTTAGTCTGGTATGAAGTTGTTTTGATTATGTTTTAATTGACTTAATGCATAGTATATGGAGTTTATTGATGTACATTGGTCTGTTATGTCATGAAATCATGCAATTTTTCAGTGTTTGTTGAGGAATAATAAAGTTGTGTCGTGCAATTCAAATGGAATTGTTAAAAGAGTGTCTGACTGTATTTTTAAATCATTTTTAATGGTTCTTTTTAGAGGAATGGCAAATTTCTCACACTTACTTTTACAAATGAAATTCTTTATTTATTTATTCTTTTCCTGGAACCGAAACCATGAATGATGGATTAACTATTTTCTGAAATCATTTTGAATGAGTTTTATGATGACAAAATGCAACTCAGCCCAGAAATGCTTTTAATGTTTACTTTTCCCTCATGCTGCATGGAGATGGGCTGAAAACTTGGATTTGAAATGATAAGCACATGCTAATGTGGCATAATCTTATAGAAATGAGAGGAACAGGCCCTGCAAAGGCTTGGAAAATATATTTATAAAAGCTTAGTTTGCAGTTTTCTGTACAATTATATATCTGTTCCTTTCTTCTTTCCCAAACTTAACCAAAACAAAATGTATTTCTTCTTTTCTGTATGTTAAAATGAAGGCTAGACATATCCATGATATGTTTTTGATCTGTTGATGGATTTCTTCAACAAAAGAAAGAGTGTTTGGTCTTTGTTGGTTACATGTAAATAAATAAACACTAGTTTCACTTTCTGGCCATGTAAGTGTCAAAGTTTTGTTAGTCTTGATTGAAGCATCCATATTACTTTTTTGATGAAAAAGAATCATGCATATAAGAAGGCACCGTCTGTGGGAATCCATATTACTTTTGTTTATTCTAGAAGATTAGGTGTTACTGTGTTAGTGATAATTTTGAGATCATGGAAATGAGAGCATTTGAGGATTTGAGATTTTTGAGGAAGTGGTCTTATCATATGCATCAGTGATAAATATGATCGTGTTCGTGGCTGCAGTAATTATCTTCCTTGTAGTAATCATGTGTTTTTTCACAAAATCTTCTCTAGGTAACGACTCCTCTCCTTTTCAAGCTAATTCCTGCTGTAGTGCACCTTGGCGTGCTATTGCGGTGGTTCTCCCCTGACAGTTCTGTCGAGGTAATTGCCAGTTTACATTTAATTGTCTAGGTGCTTAGCAATGATTGAACACAGAAGTACCAATTCTATACATTCTTTCACTTTCTTGGTAGTTTTTTACCTTATCCTTCCGAAGGTTTGTTTTTCCAATGGCATTTTGTTTTTTTTTTTTTTTTTTGGTGTGGAACTTCAGATTGGATTTAAAGAAAATAACCTCCGCACAGAAAGTGGAAAGCAGCGTGTTATATTGGTTGACCCAGGATCTCATGATTCATGAAGACTGTATATGAACTGAAGGAGGATTTCAGTTTTATATGACAAGTTATACATTTAGCACTGGCTTTCGCGTTTCACCAAGTTGATCAGATTCTATTCTGTGTACAAAGCTTTTCCATGATCTGTTACCTGTTACTGATCAGACTAGAGATCAACAAATCAATTTGAGCATATGAAATTTAAGAACGGGAAAGAGGTGTAAATCTAACTGCTGAAAGGACTAACTGATGAAAGCTTTATCTGTGATATTCATTCGTCTCCACTGTGCAACTTGTGGAGACCATTCTTTCTAAATGTAAGTTGTAACATAGTTTCAGTTTTGTAATCTAAAGTGATTGATTTCAAATAGTACAGAATTTTGAATGTGTCAAGGGACGTCTGTTTCATTATAACTTTATAAGATTTATTTTTAGGGTTTCAATTTTGTAATCGTGAGTGGAAGTTTTCATTTATATATGATGTGTAGGATTTTGAATGATCAATGCGTTTCTGTTTCATCATAAAATCCTTTTCTGATACACAAAACAGCGAACTCCCAATCTGTATTTCTAAGGATATGCTTAGTTTTGCCACCAGGAAAAAGATTCAAAAGAACATAACTACATAAGAACCTCTTTTATCTTTTTCTGAAAGAAACACGAGACCAAGCACAAGATCATCCAATCTTCACAAACATGTCTCCTGCAAGGTCAACTAAGGGCAGCTCCCCTCACTGTCTATGAGTATAGAAGAGAGCACCTTCTCTTGGCAAAGCACTTTTTTCATGCTTGGCCAAGATGTGTTAAACGGAACCTTTTTAAAAAATATCTCTAGAGGCGGATAACCCAAACATGCGTAGAGCCCAAGCAATCAAACTGGAAATTTAACTAATAACAACTATGTGCACCATTTTTTATGATGCTAAATACATTGAAACCAAGATTGACAATAATGTGCCAAACATTGAATGTCCTATATTTATTTATAATTGCATGTTTAAATAAGAAATAATAAATAAAACTTAATATCATATATATTCTATATCTATATTTACTACCTCACTTTGAAGGCTTCACAACATCATTATTTTATTTATTTTATTTTTAAACCAAAATTTACCACTACAAACGTGTCTCTTATATTTTTGTTGTGTACTTTGGTCCTATTTGGTCAATTCTGTCAACTTTGGTTCTATTTGGTCCACTTCAGTTCTATTCGATCCAAATTGGTCCTATTCGGTCCATTCTGTCAACATTGGTTCTATTCGGTCCACTTTGGTCCTATTCAGTCCATTCTGTCAACTTTGGTTCTATTCGGTCCACTACGGTTCTATTCGGTCCATATTGGTCTTATTCAGTCCATTATATCCACTTTGGTCCATTTTGATACCACTAGGTCCATTCTTTCCACTTTAGTTCTATTCGGTCTACTTCAGTCTGATGAGGTCCATTTGGTAACTTCTGTCCGCTTTAGTCCTATTTGGTCCATTCTGTCCATTTTGGTCCTATTCGGTTCATTAGGTCTTATTCGCTCCACTTTGGTCTTATGTAGTCCACTTCGGTCAGATTTGGTCCTATTCGGTCCACTTTGGTATATTTGGTTCTATTCGGTCCACTTTGATCCATTTTTGTGTACTTACCTAATGAAAAAGACAGGTTTAGGTGTATGTTTGTCGATTAGTTTTATGAAAAATAAATAGATAAAATTTAGTTACAAAATTAGTTGTAGCCTAATGTTATAATCTTACTTAGTAAAATAAATATTACTACATATTTTGAAAATCTAACTATTGAATTGCATGTTTTATATGCTCTTAATATACATGTCAAATTTTTTATCAATTGGATATTATTCACTATGTGATCTATAAGTTTATATTTTATGCATAATTTTAAACTACAAAAACTTGCAATTTAAACAATTTATTGATGACATAGTTATTGATCTATAATTTTCTAGAAATTTTGCAAGTATGGAGGATATAAGAAGAAGATGTAATCCAATAG